>CAJQUN010000021.1:1952907-2678439 GCA_907163345.1 Haberlea rhodopensis | reverse complement strand
CAATAAACCACTCTAATTAGCACCAGACTTCAAACTCAATGAAAATCTAATCGCCTTAATAATGAACATTAAATACAAACCGAGAGGTTCGAGGAAACGTAGAAGAAAATGTTGTGCAAACACTCCAGTGCCTTAGAAAAGGTTACGTAGCAAAGAGAAAAAGGATCAGACCCAAAATGTGATGTTAAAGTATCAATATTTAAATAAAATCTGAAAAGAAAAATTTCCAATTAAAAATGCACCCTAAAATGAAATTCATCCCACCTAATCTTAGCATATGCCGTGGACAGAAAAAAAAGCTGCTTCAATTTAATCATTTCTAGCTAAATATCATATGTTAACATAAAAAACTATAACTATACATAGCATGGACCACCATCCTACAATAAACATGGCAATCTTATTGCTTAAGGAGTATATCATAAGCCACCAGTTCAATAACCTGGCCCATAAACAACGCCACAATAAGATAATCTCTGATTCATTCAAAAAAACTGTAAAAGGAAAACAATAACAGCAGCTTAGGAAAAGGTACAAAAACTGAGGCAAGAAAACAATTAACTATTAGGAGACCCACATAAGTTATAATGCACACAAACTGAGAGTTCCATTTACCTCGCACTGAGCCACATGAGACTCAATTGACTTCTTGTACATCTCCATACCCCAGGAGTTATGGTGTAGAAAAGGTTCTCCTGAATGAGAAAGACAGAATGTACTAAATAAGTAAACCAAGAAAGCACAGCTCTTCATGGACCACATACACCACATGATAGAACATGCAAGATTTGATATCATCTGGGAAGATAAAGAGATCAGCAGATTTGGTCGTCGCAGCAGAGAAAGAGAGTGGGGGAGTATATAATAATAAGAAAATGGTGGGATGATTGTTTTTAATCATACCTCTGTTAGATTTTCCTCCCATGACATGTCTGGGATCCCCAAGTCAGATGTTCTATCCGGATCAATGGGACTTCAACTTGGCTATGAAGAACATTTGAGCTGTTATGCTTGAGAAATCTCACCGCATAAGACAGAACAGAAAGGTCACCAGTCTTTTGACTTTGTTGATCATCAAGTTCTTTGCTCGACTCCTACCAAAAACAACAAAAGTACAAATTGTCATGATCAGAACATCGAGATCTCCGTTCTTTACAACGCCGCCAAATCCAGGCACATCAATGATCGCCATAAACACTTATTTGAATTCACCCTGTCCCAAGAGTACATCGTGTTGTACTCAATTTCAGTTTTATACGCAAAAAATCAAAGAAATTTAATCCCTCAATAATTTCGCACCACCTGAGAGAAGGATCTTCAAATCTACATCGCTGTAATTAGTTACTTCATAAAAAAGTGCTTAAATTTTGAAACAAGACTCCATAACAACTAACCTAATTTATCAGCTATAAGATGCTAGCATAAATGACACATTCTAGACAGTGCTTAGGAGCTTTAGAGTGATACATAAGTCTTCCAATGACAGTCATTAAAAATGAACATTGCATGTACGCAAAGTCTTCCAATGACAAAATCAAGTGAAAAATGAACATCGCATGTACGCAGGAGCGGAGCCAGAATTTTAATCTGATTTAAAAAAAAAAAAAAGAGGGGTAAAACGTAATTTTCAAAAAACAAATTTGATCAAAATATATATAAAAAAAATTGGTGCGGGCCGCACCCCAACTACCTCCGCCCCTGAGTGTCCGCATAATTTGAAGTCAAATCATGGTCAAACATTTTTAGCCTTGCTGCATTTATGTATGAGATACTTTTGACAAATCTTCACATGTACAGCATCTACAAATTACTAATTAGTTTCAGCTTGAAAATTAAGCATAATAAATCCAAGAAGAAAAAGCAAAAGAACAAGAAAAAGCTTGAACCACAACATAGAACACAAGGTGATACCAGATGCACTAAAAATAAATAAAGCATGACATTGCATCCATAAAATACAGAAATGTTACCTTTACGGAATGCCAGAACCCTGTGACAGCTTTCGACAGCATATGAGCAACTTTTTTTTGCCTCCATGCCAGAATTTTTTTCTTGTTTTCTCAATCGAGAACTAAAAGAGCTTGATAACATATTTCAGACGCTGCCTTGCAGCAATTTTCCAAATACGGCTCCTAGTGTAGATACCCAAACGAGAAAGACTCTTAACAAAGAGAGGAATTTAATCTTTCCAAAAGGACATACATTTTCGGAATAAATATTGACTGAAGAATGCTACAGAAGAACAAGTGGAATCTACAAGGGAAGCCTCAGAGATATACAAAGTCAAACCTGTGCAAAATCATTTGCCAACCATGCCATTTCTTCACGCACATAATCCCACTTGGATTTCGCATGAATTCCTACAGGAAAAGGCTCAATTGATAACTCCGTGATCCTCTTTCGTTTCACCTGTTCATTTGATAATATTGGATATTATTACCAACAGGCTACATTAAAATTTTCTTCAACAATAAACAAATGGAACAAAAGCAACCCAAAGGCAAAGAATAAACCTCTATAATTTTTGCCTCTTCCAAAATTGAGTCTTCATCATTTCCACTACCCAATTTTGAGACAGCAGGTCTTCTCCCTGATTCTGATCCAGTGGTTAGTGTAGCTTCTTCCTCTTCACTGTTAAATTGATGCATCACTTCTTTCATAGTAGGACCGTTTTGATTTAATTCTTCCTGAGGTTGGAGTGCAAAACCATTCTTCTGCTGGATTTGACAGGCAGAGACAGTCTTTTCACTAAAAAGGGAAGAAGTTTCAAAGCCCTCGGTCTTCTTCTTTTCCTTCAGAACTTCATCACTTTCTACAACTGGGGCCCTATCTAGGATTTGATTTTTTATGTTATCATCGAAATCAAACTTTCTCATTCCACATGTTTCTGTGTCAACTTTTCCATCAGCATTTGGCTGTTTTGAGTGGATGATAAATCAGAACCCATGTCATTTCTGTTGCGTGAGGTATTGTTATGAGAATTGTATGTCATCCCCATCCCTCTCAATGTTGCAAAAACCATTTAACTGACAGGAACGAGATTGATCCACAAAAGTAACACTTGGCTGACACTCAATCACCGCAGAACTTATTTCTTCTATCGTCTGGATCGCCTCAGGTTGTTCGTAATCCATTTTTGTAAGGGTTTCTGTAGCAACTGAGTGTGATTGTTTGTTCTCTTGATCATTCGATGGGTTTCCAAAACCCATAGTATAAGAGGCAGGATTGATTGAACTCCTTTTAACAAGGTCCTCGTTTGATTCTACGGCCTTCCCCTCATCCAACTTCATATCAATCTGGTCATCTGTCAATACAATCTTATGATGGATATCACCTGTAGGATTTATAGACTTTTGAATTACAGTTAGCTGCTGGATGCTGATCTTTTGAATCAGCTACAAATTCTTTAACATCCCTAGGGCCATGGCGAAAAGGTAAAGAGGAGTTTTGGCTGCCACATGCTGCTTTTACATCAGTTGAACTGGACCTAGTTCCATCACGATTTGTGCGAGACCTATACCGTCGTTTGTATGATTTCCTGGGCAGGCCAAAGGCAGCTGAATCCCCAGGTTCCATGGTTTTATGACTCACATCTGTCTGGATTGACTGTTCAGATGGCACAACATGGCTATTACCAAGATTTAATGAGGTACGATCACCTTGAGACATCTCATGTCCAATAACAAATAACATGAGATTATCAGCGCTATTAGGTTCACAATGAGGTGGCCCAGGTCTACCACTACTCTCTGCAGAGTCTCCATGAGGCGAAGTGGTACATGCAAAGCTAACTTTTGCTTCACTGCACGATGCCAAAACAAAAAATTAAAACAGATGTGAATACTTGAACGATTACAAAATAAACAAATTGTACCATCATGGAAATACCTGGTTTCAAATAGATCAGGATGTTGATTACACGAAGTTGACTGAACACTTGTTGAAGCAGCATTCCCAAGCTTAAAATCTAAGGGATTTCCACCCTACAAACAAGAGGAATCAAGCACTGCAAATTGTTCAATATAAGTCAAGTAAATGCAACAAGTGTAATGCTATATACATTTTCAAGAAATTCTAGTTCCCTTCTCCTTTCATCCCGAACATCATACTCTTGCCTGTTTCAAAAGAATTTATTCGAGTCCATGTCAAAAATAATAAAAACTTAAAGACAGTTGAGCAGTTGGCATATATAATCCAAGCAGCATCAGCATTACCTTAGCTCTGTTTCAACCTTTTGAATTGAAGTTCTTCGTGGAGATGTTTTGTTAGGAATACCAACTCCAACTTCAACAATGTCTCCCATAGAACCAACCTCAGCATTGTCTAAGCTCAAAGAAGTTGGACTATATCCATGCATTCCATACTTCAATAGTTTCAGATAATCCTCTCCATAAACTAAAACTGAAAGCAAACTCTGAGAAACAAAGAACATAAAAACAATCAGAAAGAAAAAGATTAGGAAAACCTGGAAAATCAAATAGCTGGAGCACATATTGTAATAGAAACGAAAACTTGCAGAAAGAGAATTTCTTTCGAAGCTGGGTGAATGGCAATCTTTAATCTCTACAGACTAGAAGTTCCTTCAGTAAGAGATAACCAAACAAATGAGATATAAAAATCATATGCTTGCTACTAACATGATACAGATTCAATGAAGCCCAAAAATAATAATCTAAAAATATGTGAATGCAAATCGAATAGAGGAGAAAATAAGTTTTAAGTCGCATTGTACCCTTCCATCTTTTGTTTATGTGATCTGCCAGACACTAATCATCAGGCAAAGCAAGCTCACGTGTAGCATGACAATTCAACACCACAAACCATATATGCAAATTAACCAAAATAAGTTAAATGAACAACGTAGTCAATTCCACATCCACACTACGAAAAAAAAAAGGAAAAAGAAAATAGATAATGCCCTATAATTTTCTATACTGACTTAAGCAGAGCTCCAAATTCTAGGGCTCCAGAGCTGGGAATTTGCGTATATTACCTGAATTGTGATCAACCACTGATAGATTGCAACCTAGGGCTACAAAACGCCAACCTAAGGCTACAAAACACAGGGCCTTTCCGAATTTTTCTTCGGTACCTCAGCTTTAAGCAAGGGGAAACATTTGCGACCTAAAATAATCCAAAATATCAAATGAATCCCCCCAAAAATAAGAGAATTGGGCATATGTATTTGAGCCAATGCGTGTTCTGCGTGTTTTTGTAAAACCAAATTGGTGTTTTCAGGTCCGTTGCTTCTTCCCCCTTAACTTCTCTTCTAAAATGGCTCGCAAGTTATTTTTCCCATTCCAGGGATCTGTGGGATCTGTGGGCTGGACTGGACTGGCAGATGTAGTGGGCCTTTTAAACGTTTTCATTTTGGGCCTCTATTTTGATATGTGAGTTTTTCCTTTCATTTCTTCAAGTTATAACATCTAACTACGGGTCTTTACTATTAATTTTCTGGTGTTTGTATTGGACAAGCTTGGCACTTGTATCGTTCGTCATTTTGTATTTTGTTCTGTTTTGGTTTTTGGTTTACCCAGGAACTCCCTTGTAAACATTATCAGTTGTCACTTAATATAAATTCTGTTTATACTAAAAAAAAATAAAAAATTCTAAATTCATGTATGAAATATGACCATCCTTGTTAACATAATTTGTAAGTATTTTTTTTTATTTAAGTTTTTATTCTAAGATAATAAAAATATATACGAAGTTACGAACCAATAACGACTCCTTTAAACCCTCAAAAGTTAATTCACATTAAAATGGGATTGTCTTGATCCTTTGGTTCGACAAAACCTCCCATTTTCCTATTTTGGCGGAAGATATCTTCGACTCAATTGAGATATACAGGCGAAAATTTTTCACTTTAATTCTATCCTAACAAAATATCGAACGATATTACAATTGAGATTGAAGGAGAAGCCGTGATGAAAGGAAGACGATTAATTTTTTGTGAGATCCTGAACTTAGTGATAGTGATTCGTTTATATGATTGGGAAAAGGGTTAATGGATCTCAAGCTCGAGACTGTACCCAAATTTGGGACACATTGTACCACTTAGTCTATAGGGTCGTTGTAATTCAATTTCTTTTATTATATAGAACTGCTTTTGTGGATTTTTAATGTGTTAAAATGTTAGATTAAAATTTGCACAATGCTGTTGTCAAAGGTTACCAAGATCTAGCAATTAGTTCATCAAGTTTGGGATTTAATCTTATAATTCGATCCATTGTCCGTGTGGAATCTAAATTAAATATGATAATTTTTTTGGTAACAAAAATAAAGGACCATATCAAAATTAATTAATAATAAATGATAAAATTTGTTATATTTGAAGATATATGAATAATATATATATTAGAAATTTAATATCTATAGGATTAAAATTGTTTTTTGAGAAATAAGTTTTGGGTGTGATAATAGAACTTGTTAAGAAAGATATCGACATATAGTGTTTGAACTGCTGTACGATTTAAAATATTTGAGTTACATTATTAATATTTTTGTTATTTCAATTAAATATAGTGTTCACAATTATTTAATTACAAAATGGCTGAAGCATCAAGATATACTACTTGATTTGGGCCTAACTAGTTGGTTAAAACAGCTCTATTTCCTTCGGGCGTGACTCGATATCGAGTGTCGTATGCAGGGGTGGACCTAGGGGGCGGGGGTGCGCGTGCCACCCCCCCACCCCCCAAAATTTTTATTATTATTTTTTTAAAAAAAAAAAAGTTACCATTATTTTTTTGTGTGCACCTCCCAAATTTTTTTTAACCCTTAAGTATTATAAAAAATTCACCCCCAGAAATTATTTTCTAGGTCCGCCCTTGATATGTGGTGGAAAAATGTTCACTCCTCACCCCTTAATAAAAAAAATGGCGGAAGCATGAAGATATACTACTCTATATTTTAGTAATTTTGTCTATGTCTCGTAATCATTTGATCAAGAAAGTGAATAAACTAGCCTTAAGGGGTATAGAAGGATTGATAAAGGCAGAGGTGATGTGGGAAGAAATCTTTCGATGTTGCAGATTCAAATCCCATGTAGACAAATTATCCACTGAAATATTGTGGAGCCTGGGTTCGAGTCATGTTGATGGATGTGCTGAGGGGTCGGGATTGTCACCCAAGGATTAGTCAGACGCAAGTCTGGATACCTTGTTAAACCAAAAAAACGAAAAAAGAAAGTGAGGAAACCATATAATCACGTTATCGAAGAAATCTTTTCTGGTTTTTTAACAAAAAAAGTATTTTATATTTAACAAAATTGTATCTTACTAAAATTAAAGTATAGAAATCATTTCCATTTACAACATATCATATCATTACAGTGTAAACATTGCATTATTTGCGAACAGTTTTGATCTATAACCAAATAGTTTTTAAATTGTAATTTTTATTTACAACCAAATAAAACATTTCAGTATAAGAAATAGGCAGATATAAAGTTGCGCGTGAATATCTGCCACATTAGATTAAGCAATTTATCAGGGGGACGTTTACTTCTTGTGATTAGATACAAATTCGATAGATAATCTCAGTCATCTCATGTGTTATTTTACATGATCCAAATTTATCTTAGGTTTATATATTATTCCACCCAAGTAATGTGAGATAGTGATCCAAGAACTCGGGATATGATATAGATATGCATCAACTGTAGAAATTAAAGACTAGGAACGTCGTATCACGAGACAAAAGAAAAGATCTAGTGACCCATCGAAGGTGAAATAATTGTTCGAGGTCAACCCTCCTTTAAGCGAAATGATGCTAAGCATTCGCTACGACCACCATACGGAATGCTTTGAAATGGTCCAAGAAAGCTTATCGTGCCATTGTCTACCATATTTGGACAGCAAAAATACTAAGATATTCAACGATTCTTCTCGACTTGGTCATAAATGATAGAATTGTATGAGTGACTTGACACATTATCACTGCACTCTCGGGGGTTTTATTGTTGCCGCCCTGAAGGGCACTGCCCTCAGGGGCATCATCCACCATCCATGTGGAATCTTTTTTTTTAAAAAAAAAAAGATTCCAAATGAACGGTGATGATGCCCCTAAGGGCACTACCCTTAAGGGCATCATCAAACAAACCCTCTCGGGTGTATAAGCAGTTGTACATTTTTTGATTGAATAATATATTTATGATTTACCGATACAAATAAGAAAATGATGATGATGTAATGGTGTTAACTAATCCAATGTTGCTGGGTAAACTGAAACGAATTTCCCTACAAACCCAAACCAAATCAAACTAAATTAAATCGTTTCTATCAATGTTTTTATGTTACCCAAATTTTTTTGTTCACCACTTTTGACACTCCTTAGCATGAGTAGCTTGAGAACAATTCTGAAAATCATTCAACCATCATCTTCTTCAGTATATTTCACCACTAAATACGTGATTCACAGATATCCAAATGTGATCAATTTTTTTCACATCAAGCGATAACCAACGTACCTAGAGCTTAGTCAACAAGTTTTCCTGTGTGATTACATTTACGCTCAACTTCTTCATTATGAGAATGTAAAAGGAACCTGAATTCACAGCATCAAGGACCTTACACCCTTCAAATCTTGTGCTTCTGAATAGCGACATCTTCTCGATGAACTATATTTTTTGTTGAGTAAGAAGACACTACTTTAATTTGGATTTCCATGCATTGTATTTATTGCTTTCTTGCTTGTATCTTTTCCATTCTCTGAGGACCGCAAGAATCACATGAAGTGAAACTGGTAAAAAGAAGGGCTGTCAAAAGAGAGGAAAAAGTATTAGATGACAGGTTAAGGATCATCTTCCACAGTGCATATAAAAAAAAAAAAAAAACAAAATCATAATGAACAAATTTCTGTTTTTTGATGTTTTATAATATTATTTATCAAAAAAGAGGAATTTCCAAAATTCATCCTCATTTTCAAATTTTCCAACATGAATATCACCATTCATTCAACCATCGGTCACTCCCCAAACATAATATATCATTATATATATTTCAACACAAAACACTTAACATAAAAGTTTTAAAAAAAAATTATATTACACTCTCAAACAGTTTCTGACGCAATTAGCCATGTACAGCAAAAACTTGCTCTGGACATCAATTCCAAACATATATATTATTCCCGCAAAACATTTCTCCAAACTCTTTGTCCAAAACTTCCAAACTTATTCGAAATTTGGTAAAATGACAACATGAAGTCTAATGGAATCACCAGAAATATACTCACACATGTCAATGTTGTTTATGGTTGCAGACAATTTTAATTGTTTCGCTTCTCCATTTACAAATTCTCACACAGGGTTAATTCGCACAGCAACACCTCCGATTTTCAAATATTACGGGCGTGCCAAAAAGAAAAGGACAGCAGCTTTATATTTCAGTCAATAACCTATATTTTTTTTCAAATTTAAAATTTTGCTGCAGTAATTCTTGAATACTTAATAAAGCAGGCATTATTATCGAATAAGATTCGGACATCATAATAAAGCAGTTAGCGTCATGGAACGAACCGAATAGACAGCAAAGCAGTGCTCAAATGAATAGTAGCTAACAGACATCATAGATGGGTGATAGAATGCATCTTCAGCAAAGGATCTTGCTTGTCTCGAGGATACTGACAGACAAAAGAATGAAGGTATGTATTAGCATGTTTGAAGGGCGACAAATGGAAAAAAGATATTTCTTCATCATATCACAAACTATAAAATCATACCAGCTGAAGCATCATAAGCTCCATCAGACACATTGCTTAGGGTCAACTTTGCAGCTTCAAGAGAAAACTTCACCTGCTCAAGTAAAATGAATCAATTCCAATGATTATACAACCATGACCCAAATACGAACTGTTATAAAAGTAGATGAATCAATCAGCATCAGAAGGGAACAAAAAGCCATTTTTTATATAATGAAACTTGAGATGATGAATATGAGCTCTATATCAGCCACACGCTAAGGTACACTCACCTGTTTTCCAATTTCATCCTTAATGATCATTCTTGGAAGCGATTGGACCTGCACAATTAACCTGGTTACACAAAAATGCTTTAAAAAAAATAAGTAGTTAAAAGCAGATGGCACACCAATCGAGAAAGTGATCCAAGAGTTGTGCCACATTGAAGAAGATTAAAACATGTATGTTGCCGTGACAGCATATCCAATTCCCTGAATCACATAATATACGCAAACCATTAGTGTCCAAACATACACCATAAGACAATCAAACATTCAACACATTGATGTAAATCACATGCAACAAAAAGGATAAACCATTAAAGGCTTTAGGTGCTTGGTGGAGTTTATTCCTGCCAAAAGGAGCTTAAAACATCTACTCGAGCTCTTAGAATGTTGAATCCCTTGGTTACATTTAATAAAGAGCTTCTGATCCAAAAAGAATTAAAATCAACAAAGCTTGTACTTGAGATTTAGAAATCTACATTTAAAACTATTTTGTGGCACCTTTCTTATAATAGTGAAAGTCCACCACCGTCCCTCCTATCCCCAATAGTACTACTTTCCACTGCATGTCCTTCTCCCTGGGTCAGCACATTCCCCATCACTCCTCTTGTCCGCACCCTCCGTGTCCAACTCATTCCCTGGTAACCAAACTTTTGGCACCAACATGAAATTTCAACCAACACCCATCACCATCCACAATTGTCCATATATGTTCAAAATAATCTTAAACGCCAAGGCATTAAGTTTATCACCAAGAAAAAACACACTCCCTAGATCACACGTCAATATATCCAACTATCATCAAGTAATTTATTCCCAAAGACATTAAGAGCTGGCGGAAGGGTGCATCAGCGTAAGTAGGCAAGCTGGATAGAGAAGAATATCTAAAGAAGACAGTGGAAGGAAATAAGAAGACACACAGTGCTGTCTCGGTGGAGAAGAACATAAAAAAAAAAACAGAGATTATCTTAAAAGAACAGCATAAGGAAAACAAAGAAGAGAGGTGATATTCTAAAATGAAGAAAAGGAATATTGAAATGTGTGTGAATCCATATTTAGAAGTTCCCTGAGGAGTACTTGTAATCCTAAAATTCTTTTCCTGATATAAAAATTGCAATAGATGCTTATTTAGGAATTGAACAGCTTGTTTTGCAAAACTCAGCACTTGACGTAATTTTATATCTTTCCAAATATGTTCTAGCAGCTTATGAGTTCTAATATGTGTTTGATATGCCTTCAGGCATACGAGTTCTTGTTCACAATTAAAATTGAAGAAGCTCTAAGTTACTTCAGTTCACTGCCTCTAAATAACTTGATTTAATTTTAATTTTTTCCAACTGCGTTCCAACAGCTTATGAATCCTAATACATATTTGAGACGATCTTTGAGTATGCAAGTTCTTTTCATAAGCTTACTTTCATTCACCACCACCAGATAAACAAACAAATCCCAATGAATCTAAAAATGTTAAAAATTATGCATGAAAGTGATAATTGTCGATGAAAAATTTAGAACTTGGTTGCTCATCAAATAAAACTTTGAAAAAAATCCAACAGTAAAGTTAGTTTTTATCATATCGAGGATAATTTATATTCATTATGAGGCACCTCAATCGCGAAGAAAGCTATCAACTTTTTATTGCCTGTCTTTTGACCGACACCGTAAAGCTGAAGAAAATGCATTTCTTAGTGGTATCTGAATTAACAATAATGATTCTCCATTTCTGTTTGATTTGAGCACCAAAAGACAAAAAGAGCATCTAAAGCATAAAAGTAAACAAGTCAATTTCCATGTCATCTGTCAGCCAACTTCTTCTCACCATTCCGTGAAGCCATTCTCACTGGCCAAAATTTGCAATGTCCTTGATGCATCACCAGAGAAACCAATGGATTTTAAACCAAAGAGTTGCCGCAACTGGCCTATGAACACTTCAAAAATTTTCCTCAGGTCCTGCTTTCGAATAAACATAAGTATGATTTTGACCTTATACTTAACCTAAACATCTGAAGTAGAGAATGATAAAAACACAGCCATCTAGTAGCATGCATAATGAGGTTTAACATGTCTGCATTTACTTATTTTTGAATAACGTGACAAGCAAAAAGGAATAATGATAAACAACTATGATTTAAAAACAATAGCAAACATCACGTGCAAGTTCCATCAGCATCCTCCTCCGTATTTCCATGTACTCCAAATAATGCTTCCATTTACAGTTGAGGTTTTCACGGGATGGAAAGTCCTGTTTACTTACTCCATTATGAATTTTGAATGATGGTCTAACATTTATTTAATATGAAGCTTGAATTTATTATCTAAATATTCAAGAGAAAACCAATACATTGATTCACAGATAATAACTAAATGATGTTATGTTCACCTCAAAATGTTAGCCATAGTACAGATATGAGCTACAGCATCTAGCTTGTTCACTAACAACCTCAACTGGTATGAAGTACTAGACTTGTAACCAACAACAGAATTTCACTTCAGACACTCAAAAATTGGCTGTGATACAAATTGACATAATTTCTGAAGAAAAGGCTACTGACCTCAGGTGTTATCTTATATCTGCCATGAGGTGCCGTATTTGTATCTTTCAAGCAACCTGGAGGGTTCCAAACTAAAACACTTCCCCACATCTACAAGTTGACGTTTTAAGAGCTGAGATTCTAAGGTAAGCAAAGATAGAAGATAAACAATGAAGTAAGTGCAACTCACTGGAGATATAAAGCCATTTGTCATAGAAATTTCTCCATTTGGGAGCTGCAACAGAAGTGAACATTCCGATGCAGATGGTACATATCTGGTATTAAAACCAAACGCAAATGACAATTATTCAATGGATTCTGATGATGATCACACACTAATATGCGACAATGTAAACCCACTAGATTGAATTTGGACGCAGAATTAAACAAGTACTTAATCAAGGAGTGCTTTTTTATGTACGTCTTTTAGAAAAAGTAGAAACGTTTGGTTTTCGCACACAACATTGAAAATTGTTTTTCTTTTAACGAGAAACTTAAGCTGAAGTTCTGAAAGCCATATTTTCTGGCCTCTAACTTTTGATTTTTTTTAGTTGTTTCTTTAAAATAACTAGCAGTTTGAACTACTTCAACTTTGAAATGCAGAGTGTAATAAAAGATAAATTTTTCCACAGAACAAGGACGTGATATGAGAAAAGAAGATGAAGTTAAAATTATACACCACAAACTGCAGGATTTTTGAACGCCCACCAGCTACAACTGATGTATCCAAATGCCACTCATTTGAGTTTACCTACAAAACTTGGACACATAAAAAATGTAAGAAAAAATGCTTAAGCAATCATGACAAGTATAAAAGGTAATTATGGAATTATCCCATTAGATTATGGAACAAGAGACAATAGAATAGTTAGCAGTGGTTGCTACATACTTGTGCACTTGAAATGTTAAGAAAGAACACCAATTACGCAATTAAAAGAGGAACTGTGTAGGCTACAGTAATTCACACTTTCTAAGAGAGGGAGAAAACATAAATCTTGCATTATATGTTGAATAGCATAGCATCATTGGGGGAACAAATGAATGTTGGAATTGCTTTATCTAATTACATCTGTACCTGTTACATCAAATTCATGGATTATTAGGTGCGGAATGAGGAAAAAAATTGGTTCCATCTCGTTTTATCATAATATACAGAGACATCATAGAACAAAAGATAATTGTATCAGGAAAACTAGACAAATTGACAAAAGCATCAGTTGATATTCTTAATTGCTAGTGAATGAAAGGAATAGAGAGGCCATTTCCCCGCATTGAGTAATAAGAACCATATATTGAAATTTACAAGAATGCCCTGACCTCACAGCACACAAATAATGGCACACAACCAATAACACATAAAAGCAAATCTACATGGTTAAGTGCAATTATTAATAGTTTACAAAGTTTACACAAGGAAAACTTCCTACAGAAGGAAGTGTTGAGTGAACATACAAAGAATGGAAGATCTTTCATACTGAATATATAGCTGCCCAACTGTTCATCCCAATAGGAAAATGAAGACTTCGGAGTGTGGTATAAAACCTGCATGTTTACCAAACAATGATACATTACGTCAAGGAGGTGTGTTCAACAACTTCAATTGAAATACATGTAAGCACGAAGGAATTCAACGAGAGAAAAAAAGAAAGCATGAGTAAGACCTGACTTTCCACTGTAACATCTGCCAGAGGTTTCAAAGCCTCAATAATAGGAGACAAGAGATTCACATCAGCATCTCGGAAATCCCTAACAAGCAATATATTTTTTTAGAAGAATGCAACTACAAACTAGACT
Organism: Haberlea rhodopensis; assembly: GCA_907163345.1. Taxonomy (NCBI): domain Eukaryota; kingdom Viridiplantae; phylum Streptophyta; class Magnoliopsida; order Lamiales; family Gesneriaceae; genus Haberlea; species Haberlea rhodopensis. The sequence goes on along the minus strand of CAJQUN010000021.1, from coordinate 2,664,149 downwards.
AATGGACCCTTTCCATGACACCGACACTTTATATTACTCCAAAATAAGTCATAATCCATAGCAATCGTCTTTGGAAAGAAAGGTTGCAAATATAGTGCAGGGATGAATTTCTACATACTATCGGAATTGCAACAAAAAAATAATTTTAATTAAGAACAAGATCCAGAAATTGCTTCATCATAAAACAAGAAACTGCAGTAAGACAATTGCAAATGTTTACCAGCATCTGAATGCTACATTTACCGAAGACGATATTAAGAAGACACTTTACCAGTCATAAATCCAAGAGCGTGGATCAGCATTCAGCAAATTGAAAGAAAGCACGACCCTCCCATCCGCCCCCACTGGCATGAACTCCCCGCTAATAGACCCTTCCTCTTTTCCACCATTTGCAAATACTTTCACAAAAATCTCGGCTACCTTCTTCACAGCTTCCTCTTCCAAAATATTCCCAGCAATCCAAGCATGCCTATACTTCCCAACTGCCACCCTCAGCTCCGAATATTCCTCCATCCTCATAACAATAACGGTGTAAACTCTTCCACCAGTATTACTTCCATCCAACAGCACCTGCAAATCCTCATCCAACAACTGTTCATCGTATTTTCCCAAATTCTCATCAATCTTGAGCTCATTCAGCGACCCACACTTCCAATGCGCATTATTGAGGGAATGAACACACTCAGAGCCGTAGTCTACGGTCACAGAAATAGATGAATTCAGATCACAAGCACCGCAGGATGAGGAATCATTCTCACTAAGTTTCCGCATGTGAGACTCAATTGAAAGCGACAAATCGTTAGCTGTAAACGAACAACGTCCGAAATTGACAAAAACAGCTTCAAATTGGCAAGGGAACAGCAGAGGATTTGAGTTGATGGCGGCAGATAAATCATCGATTTCACTGAATGGCAGCGGTGATCTGTAAATTTCTATTGATTTTAGCAGAAAAGGGAGACCTGCACTCGGAAAAAACACAACGAAATGGATATTAAAATCTGAAATAATAATAGTATAAAAAAGTGATCTTGAAGATTAAGCGAAAATTACCTGAGATAAAAGAGAAGAGAATAGTGAGAGTGATACATAAGCGTTTGAGTCCAGGTCTGGTTTTTCGCATGGTTTCCGGGTCAAAGTCCGGGTCGGGACTAGATGTTGACGGAGCTTCGGAGATTTCCGCCATTGGCCGGTCGATTTCTTCTTGCAGTGGAGCTATTAGCAGGGGGGGGGCTATTAAATCCAATATCACAATTACAAATAATTATTTAAATGTAACTTAATACTAAGGAAGCATAGCCGTCTTAGCTCAGCTGGTAGAGCGCATGGCTTTTAACCATGTGGTCGTGGGTTCGATTCCCACAGACGGCGTTCAGCCGAAATTTTTTTCATTTTTCGAAAAGCGTTTCTTTAACGAAAAAGCGTGAAAGTTGCGTATATATATTTTTGACAAATTTTCAAAGGTAAAATTAAAATATATATTATAACATCTATCTAAAATGATTAAAATCAAACTAAATAGATTGATTATTTAAAAATAAAAAATAATAATTTTAAGCAAAAGTCTTTGCTTTTGAAAAAAATAATCAATAATCCTATTATCCTTTGCTCAAAGTGATCCGATCAATATCCTTTCACCCATTATTTATTTCATTATCATTGGTTTATTTTATTTTTCATAATTTTGTTTTGTTCAACAACTTATTTAATTTAGATGCAATAATTTTGGTGGTCGATTAGTTGCTATCTCATAGACATTATCTTATATGATTAACTCCCTTTTAATGACTCAAAATATGATTTTTTTCATTTAATAGTAGATGTCACCAAACGATGCTTGGTCATGGCCGCAAGCCCGCAACCATCTTATAGGCTATGATTAGCTATTGTCTCACGTAAATTTTCAAAAAAAAAATTATTATTAATTTTCAGAAATTTAGTTTTTTTTATAGCCACTCTAGCAAGTCCGATAGTCCAGGTATATTTTTTGAATCGTAGCTCGGTGAGCCTGGTCACGTTGACGGAGGCTTACAAATTTTAACGAAGGGAGAAAACTTCAAAGACGAAAGCGAGTGAAGACTGGCACAACGCGGTCAATGCTTAATAAAATCTTCCCAATATTAAACTCTCATAATTTGTTATCACTTTCTTAAGTTTCTTTCTGGTTTCTAAACAAATTCATTTTTTTCTTGGGCTGCTTCTGATATTGATCTCCGTATTGGGTCGCGGTTGCTTCCGGTCTGTTCATCAATTCTGAAACTCTACTCAAAATCCTGCTGAAGAAGAATGGCTGTAAGTCTACTTTTTGTTTTGTTTACCAATTGCTTCTTTCTGGTTTCTGCCTTCAAAGATTTACTGTTTAGTTTATGTTCTGTGATGTTATTATGCTTCATTGGTAGAAAAGTCTTTGATCCACTGTTATTTAAGAGAATGAAAGTCTTGAATAGCATATCTTAGCTTAAGTTTAGAAAATTGGTTATTTTTTAACAGAAGACAAATCTTGATTCTTGCATCTAATTCCTTTCTATCGAACAAGATCGTTCACGTTGATTGTTTTTTAGCTTTTTCTCTCTGTTTTTTTCTTTGGAAGTAGTGGGTTTTGGCATCAGGGAAATCATAATTGGCTGTAGAAACTTTGTATGCACGAAGACTTTGGTTTATCTATTTAGAATAGTAACTAAAAAGGTTAGCTTGCAATTTGGTTTGGTTGAGAGAAATGATAATCGTCAACTTGAAAAGTGTTTGGTTTTGATTGAGTCATTGGATTTGAAAGGTTCAACTTTCGTTGTCACTTTGGGCTCATTGACTTCAAAAAGCAATAATCACCATAACATAAGATGGTTCAGCCACTTTCACGGATCTTCTACTGACATTCAGCCCCTCCTTAAGTCCCACCAATTTTTTCTCCGATCGTCCATTTTTTCAATTTTATTTGCCACATTATTTACCACTATCTACATAAATTTATCAATTAAATAAATAAAATAACATTTTTACGCGTTAATTATAAATTATTTCAATTTTAACGTGTTAATATATATACCAAAATAATTAATAAATAGATAGCAAAACATTAAAAATTATAATTGAAGTTTAAAACGATAATTAAAATTAAAATATACATTAATAATTAAAGTTTTGAATTTATTTTTAATTTAAAATTAAATAAATATTAAAAATAATAAAGACTCAATGTGCTATTATTCTGTCTTTCCTGCAGGAAACCTCTGTATTTATACTTCTTGTCAAGATTATGCAGACTCTATAATAAAGTTTCTTATAACAAAGTCTGCAGCTTCACGAGGATGATAATTTGCTTCTCTTTCTATCACAAGTCACAACACAGTTTTCTCCATTTTCCTAACCGATCACCCGACAAAGAATTGCATAGAAATGAAACAACGCCATAATACCTTATGTATGAAAGTCAAGTTTGAATACCTTATGACTTTTAAAAACTCTATAGAAGTCTATTTTGGATACCACTGGACTTTTATGGAGTATATAAAAGTCTAGATTGAATATCTGTAACCATAAAAATCATAAAAGTCAATAAAAGTCTATTATCAATACATCCCCTTAAGTCGTTGATGACAAGACTTATATATAAAGCACATCACAGACGATCCGTAAGCCAAGCAATTCACTTCAGAAAAATACACCATCTATTAGAATTTAATAAGGTTTAGAAGCGTCTTTTAACGACTATCAATTGCTCAGATTTATGTCTGGGTCAAACTGCGCATCAATGGCTGGAGTAAACACTGCTCTTGAACTTTTATTTTCGCATATTCAATTTTGTGTGTCATATGTTTAGGTACATATTGAAAGTCGATTTAGTGTTGATATTAAATTTCTAATATCGAATTGAATTGCATGGCTGGCTTGATAGTTGGTACTGAGAGTTTACACAGTAGAGCTATGTAAATTTTGAAAGATATGAAGGCTTACTCTTTGCGCATATATGAACGAACTATGCATTTAAAAATGAACCGAATGACGTTTTTCTTTTGTCTACTTTAAAGCAGAGGTCAAATGTGCCACAGTTTGGTAACTGGGAAAGTGATGACAATGTTCCTTACACGGTTTACTTTGACAAGGCAAGAAAAACTAGAGGTGAAAAAATGATTAATCCTAATGATCCCCAACAGAATCCAGACATGTTCCGTAACATTGAACCTCCGTCTCTTGCTCCTGCTGCTCCTTTAAAACCGAGGACTAAACCAGGGGAAGCTATTGTAAGGGGATCAGTCAAGCCAATTCCTGAGCATAGAGTAAACAGGGAAGATGTTGATATTAGGCAGTTCAGTAATTCCACAGTTCGAAATGAAAACATGGGTCGAAGAAATGCTACTGAGTCGAATTACGGTGGTGGTCGTGGGAATAGACTGAATCAATCTACAAGGTCTGGTTCAGGATCTGAGTATAGCTTTGAGGGTTCGCCTCATCAACCACAAGCGCGAAATACTGGGAGGGGCATCGGTTCTGTGGCACGGGAAGGAACGAACTATGAGAACGGTCATGGTATCCGGGCAAGATCCCGGCTTGGGCCAATTGCTCAAGAAGACAATACTGTAAGTTATTGTGCTTGCATTCATTATCACTATGTTTTATAGATATCTGTTAGTCCATTATTATAACCTTCAAATGGGCTACTATTTCAATTCTACAACTTACAAATCTTAAAAGATTTTTCACTTCAAAGGATGGTTTTTTAAGCCTGGGCTCTTCTGTCAAACTTATGACCTAAAGTTAGAGCTAAGGAGCGACCTATAAAAGGGTTATCATGAGTCAATCAATGTTAATTATATGTCTAGCATTCACATTGTAAGTTGCATTAAGGTGCATATCTCGAATATTTAGAGGTAAGTGAAAGACATCAAGAGGGCAATGGAACGAAATGATGTTAGCATATAGGCTTTCTACGAAAGAGAAAGCGAAGAAGTATGTGAAATCGAGGCGCATTGGAATCATCGATCATATATCTGCTTCTCAAGCGGTGAACCATGTAGTGATCTAACATAAATTGTAGAAGAAATTATAAAGTGACTAATAAGCTCGAGGGAATATAATACCTAAAAGCCTAGTCTTTTAGATTTTGGCCCGCCTCTCGAGCTTACAAAGTATACAGTACATTTTCTTGTAAGTATCACTCTCCCATTCCATTTTACACATGGCATCCCATATTAAAGGCTGTGGGTTTTTATAATCTACGAGATATAAGCTTATCAATCAATTTTAACTGACTGGACCCTTCTTATTATTGATTATATTTCAAATGCCAGCCTGATAAAGGTGCAGCTGTTCCAAGATTTGGTGATTGGAACGAGAATGATCCTCGGTCGGCTGAAAATTTCACCCTTGTATTCAACAAAGTTCGTGAGGAAAGGAATCCTACACCTGGTCATGCGTCAAGCACACCAAGAAATCCGTCTTATAGCCCACGGATCCAACCATCCAACGCCAACGAACCGAAGGTTGATGATCATAATACTTCTACCATCTCTTAACACAGCACAGTGTATCCTTTCTGATCTTGAATCTTCTATGTTCTTACTCAGCTTCATTTTCAATGCAGAAATGCTGCTTTCCTTGGTGGTAATTAAGACAACTGAACTTCTTGATGAATGTGAAAACTTCTTTTGAAGGCCATTATTGATACAGAGATGGTGCCTTACGTCAGAATTGTGGGAGGTTGATTGAAACGTAGATGATGATAAAGTAACCCTCTTTTATTACAGTTTTCAGTTTTTGTCTTGTTTGTTATGCATCGTGTAATTGCTGTATAACTTCTTGTTAAAATGTCAATTGTATTTGAGAGATTATGATGAATTATATCTTGCAAGTTTGATCTTTTGTCGAAGCTTGGACATCTCAGCTTGCACTTCGAGTAGTTTTCGTATATCTATACTATTTAATGACGGCAGAGTACCTTACACCGACATTTGTGGTATGACTCTAAATAAATTACCATAAGTGAGATATGTGAAAACAGTCAAGTTCAAAACTTATTTTTAGGGATGGCAAAAGGGCCTGGCAGGTCTGGCTTTTTTGTTAGAGGGCCGGACGTGGATTTGGCCGAACCTGCCCCAAACCTGCTTCGTTGTCATCCCTACTTATTTTGCTTTTGTCTTTTTTATTTATTATTTATAAATAACATTTCCAGTGATATGATCGTTGAAGCTCCTTTTTTATTTACCCCTTCACAATTTTATAATTAATACATTACCTCAACTTTATAATATGTTCCAATTTTTACATAGAAATCGAATTAATTGAAAAAAAATTGCAAAAAAAAAAAAAAGTATAAATACGCAACGCGTGCATGAAAGCACTATTATTTCATAAAATCACTCGAGCACAAGCTTTTGCATGATTGTTATATATATATATATATATATATATATATATATATATATATATATATATATATATATATAATGTCATATGATATATTGACCTCCTCGGGTAAAATCCCCTCAAGGGCCGAACAAGTCATATACCGAACAGAGTGCACCGAACGGATAGCATCGAGCAGGGTTTTTACCGAACAGCTGCTAAACCTCCTCGGTTTTCTGGTCAAAGATTAGCGGAAGACCCGGGAGTAACTAACAAATTAACCGGCGTGAATGAACGTGCAGTAAGGGGGCGCGGATTTCTCGGAAGCGTTGGGCTCCAGTTAAGCCACGATCAGAGGACATCGTGTTCCGATCTCCCGCGAGCCAATCACTGGGAACAGTCCTATAAATACCCGCGGATGTCATCATAGTAAGGGTTGGATTTTTCTGGGCAAAGACTCCGAAGAGAGCAAATTTATGTCTGTTCGGTCTTTTCTGTTATTTCTCTAAAAAATTCGTGTAAGTCATTGAGCGATTGTTATTTGTGTCCGGAGAGTCTTGTAAATCATCAACATTTATAGTGAAGTTTTATACTGGACTAGGTCCCGTGGTTTTTCTCTCCATTTGAGAGTTTTCACGTAAAAAATCTTGGTGTGTTTATCGTTATTTTCTGTTAACACCTTATTCTACCTTATAATCGAAAATCACGGATCACATCATTGGCGCCGTCTGTGGGAACAAAAAGAGTAAAGACGTTGAAGCAAGGATATTTCATTAAGAATTCAAGGCGAAATGGTTAGAAGCAAAGGGCGAGGGCCAATGTCGGGGAGGGATAAACCAATGACCCCCCCACGTTCATGCCCAGAACCAGAAGGAGCAGGGGAGGCTGGATCATCGCAGAATGTTTCACGAGTATTACCCACCGGAGGAATACCCATGGAACATTTGACTGAGATGATTGCTAAAACTGTCGGAGAAGTTATGAAACAATTCATGACCCCCCCCCCCCCCCCTGTCAGGAAGAAAATAGGGAAGAGGAGGAAGACTCAATCTCTATAAAGAAGTCGGAGGAGGAGGCTGAAGAATCGAAAGATTTTCCTAATCGTTCAAATGATGAAATAGATAGGGCTTTGCACCATCAAATGGAGGATTTAAAGGAGGAGTTACAAAAAATGCGCAATAAAATGGAAGGTCGTATTAACTCGGCAAGAAGAAGCACCTCATTCACTCCTCAGGTCATTGATGATCCTCTGCGTCTTAATTTCAGAACTGTAAGTGTGGGGAATTATGATGGTAGCACGGATCCAGAAGAATATTTTTCTCGATTTGAGAATGCTTCACTCCTTCATCAGCTGTCAGATGGGGTGAAATGTAGAGTGTTCTTGACTACTCTAGTCGGCACTGCTCAATCGTGGTTCAATCAATTACCATCAGGAATAGTGGATTCCTTTCCCAAATTCAGCTCGTTGTTCCTTCATCAATTCGCGAGCAGTAGAAGTTGCAAGAGAACAGCCTTGAGTTTGTTCGATCTCAGGCAGATGGATAAGGAGTCCCTGCGGGATTTTCTGAAAAGATTCAATCAAGCATGCCTTGATGTTCCGCATGTGACATCCGAAATACTAGCCAGCTCTTTCACCCAAGGGTTGAGAGAGGGGGATCTATTCAGATCGTTGGTCAAGAAGCCACCGTCGGATTATGATGAATTACTGGGGCGTGCCTCTAAATATATTAATTTGGAGGAAGCGCAGAGGATGAAACAGAAGAAGGAAATAAAAAATGGTGGTGAAGTCAATAGGAAGGAGAGGCCACTGGAACATCCTAAGAGGAACTTTGATCAGTACCTACCGATGACCTTATCGGGAGGTAGCCATGAATCAAATTATGCCGAAGAGGGGTCGGGGGGGACCTTATGGAAGAGGAGTATTCCGAGGTGGAAGTGCCCGAGGAGGGATCGTTCAAGGAAGAATGGATGTAAGGCGAGGAGCAGACGGTGACCTGAGGAACAGTGCTCCTTTCCTTCGGAATAATGCTAATCCAGGGAGAGGAGCACTCAGCCAGTTCCTTGGGTCGTACGGGGGGAAAGAGTGGAGGGCGGAAATCAAGTTACCAGGGAAAGAACGGTTAGCAATGTTCCTAATCGAGGAACTATACATATGATTCGGGAGGAACATCATGTGGAGACTCTAACCGAGCAAGAAAAAGTTATGCTCGAAGACTCGAGGTGTTATCCATTAATCCAAGTCATATTCAGGAGAGTCCTTCTATAGCTTTTGGACCTGCAAAGAATCTTCGTCGATACAGGCAGCTCGGCAGATGTGCTCTTCCTTAATACTTTGAAACAGATGGAATTGGGAAGTATAGCTGTACAAAAGGTGAATACTTCTTTGCATGGGTTTACCGGAGAAGTCATAAGTCCTATAGGACAAGTGTCTTTACCCGTCACATTAGGAGAGGAGTCCAAGACAAAGACGAAGATGATCACCTTCCTCATAATCGATGCACCTTCCTCCTATAATATAATATTGGGTCGGCCGGCATTAACGACCTTCGAAGCGGTTGCCTCTACTTATCACTTGAAGATAAAATTCCAAGTAGGAGAGGAAGTGGACAAGTAAGAGGAAGTCAGAGTTCATCAAGAAAATGTTATGTGCAAGAGTTAAAGCAAGACAAGGGAAATAATAGAGAAGAAGGGGAGCGAGGAAATAATAAAAGGAAACTTGGACAGCCTGAGGCGGAGGAGCGGATAGTCCCCGAGGAGGAATTTATGAGTATCGAGTTAGGTCACCCGGCGAAAACTACTCGCATTGGGTCCAAGTTGGATCCCGAATTGAGGAAAAGGGTGATTGAGTGCTTAATAGATAACGTGGATGTGTTCGCTTGGAATACCTCTGAGTTAATTGGGGTAAAACCTGAGATTGCTGAGCATCATCTAAATGTTGACCCGGGTGCTCGGGCAATTAAGTAGAAGAGAAGGCATTTCGGACCCGAGAAGGATGCCGTCATAGCTAAACAAGTAGAGGAGTTACTGAAGGCAGGCCATATACGGGAGATTAGTTTCCCTACATGGCTCTCAAATGTGGTTCTAGTACCTAAAGCAGGAGACAAGTGGAGGATGTGTGTAGATTTTCGGGACGTGAACAAAGCGTGTCCCAAAGATTGTTATCCATTGCCGAGGATTGATCAATTAGTGGACTCTACTGCGGGACATGAGTTGTTATGTCTTATGGATGCTTATCAGGGATATCATCAAATCCCCTTAGCCCACGAGGATCAGTCCAAGGTTAGCTTTGTCACAGCGGGATGAACTTTTTGCTATGTCGTAATGCCCTTCGGATTGAAAAATGCGGGGGCCACTTATCAGAGACTGATGGATAAGATGTTCAGAGATCAAATAGGACGGAACGTGGAGGTTTATGTTGATGACGTCCTGATCAAAAGCAAGAAGGCCCAAAATCTGATAGAAGATATGGAGGAAGTCTTTGCCACTTTGAGAAGATTTGGCATGAAGTTAAATCCAGCCAAATGTACCTTCGGAATTCATAGTGGAAAATTCTTGGGGTACATGGTGACAGAGAGAGGTGTGGAAGCTAACCCTGAGAAAATCCGAGCAATCCAAGAAATGAACCGTCCTCGGACCTTGAACGAAGTACAAAGGTTAGCAGGAAGAATAGCAGCGCTTAGTCGATTCATATCTAGATCGGCTGATAGGAGTTTGTCTTTCTTTAAAGCATTAAGGCGAGGAATGCAGTTTGAGTCGGATGATCAGTGTCAGAAGGCTTTCGAAGACTTGAAAGAATATTTAGCTCAGTTACCCTTAATGAATAAACCCGAGCACAATGAGACCCTCATCGTCTACTTGTCGGTAACCGAGGAAGTTGTCAGCTCGGTGTTAATTCAAGAGAAATTTGGGCAGCAGCAACCGGTATATTATGTCAGCAGAGCTTTGCAAGGAGCCGAACAAAGATACCCTGAAATTGAAAAATTAGCTTTGGCTCTCGTGATCACGGCAAGAAGGCTTCGGCCGTATTTTCTATCTCACCCTATCATGGTGGTAACGAGTACTCCCTTAGGAAGGCTCTTGTCAAAAGCTGAAATTTCAGGAAGGATGGTGAAATGGGCAACAGAATTGAGTGAGTTCGATATTTCTTATCAGCCTCGGACTACCATCAAAGCTCAGGCCTTATCGGATTTCTTGGTTGAAGTGACCCATACTCGCGAAGAAAAAGATTGGAGCTTTTTTGTAGATGGATCATCTACTCAAATAGGAAGCGGTGCAGGAATTATACTGATCAGTCCAGAAGGAGAGGAAATTGCTATAGCTATTCAGTTCGGTTTTCATTCTTCAAACAATAAAGCTGAATTCGAAGCTCTCCTCTCAGGTTTACGAGTAGCATTAGACGCCGGAGCTCGGAAAGTGAAAGTGTTCATGGATTCAATGATGGTTGTTCAGCAGGTAAATGGGGTGTACAAGGTGAAAGAAGAAAAGTTGAAGAAATATGTGGAGAAGGCTCAAGCATTAATGACTCAGTTCCAGAAAGTGGAATTGAAGCAAATATCGCGAGAAGATAACAACCGAGCAGATGCCCTCGCAAAATTAGCCAGTTTCATTCATGAGTGGAAGAACAGGAAAGTGCTGGTACAATATCTTTTGGTCTCGCACATAGCTATCAACAGTATAATGAATTTGGAGCCTTGTATCATATCCGATTGGCGAGAGCATATCATCAAATTCTTGAAAAATAGGGTGTTGCCATTAGATCCGAAGGAAGCTGCTCGGGTGAATAGAATGGAGAGGCGTTTTGTGTTAGCAGAAGGTAAATTGTTCAAAAGGGGATTTTCAGCCTCCTTCTTGCAATGCACATCAGTGCAAGAAGGAGAACATTTGCTAAAGGAGATTCACGAAGGCTGTTGTGGGAATCATTCGAGAAGTAATATGTTATATCAGAAAGCCCTTCGGGCCGGATACTATTGGCTCAGTATGAGAGAGAATGCCGAAGAAATTGTTAAAAAATGTAACAATTGCCAGAAACATGCAAATTTATCTCATATACCCGCAGATGTCTTAAATAACAGTGTTACTTCCTCTCCCTTCGATCAATGGGGGATGGACATCGTCGGACCTTTTCCTCTTGCCACGGGACAAATAAAATTCCTCCTAGTAGCAGTTGAGTACTTTACGAAATGGGTGGAAGCTGAGCCTTTAGCAAAAACAACTGAGGAGGAAATTATTAGATTCCTATGGATAAGCATAGTATGTCGGTTTGGAATACCGAGGAGAATAATTTCTGATAATGGAAGACAGTTTCAGGGAAAGAAACTACAGGAGTGGTGCGAGGATATGAAAATCAAGCAAGTATTCACGTCAGTGGCCTACCCACAGTCAAATGGTCAAGTCGAAGTTATTAACCGTATTCTATTATGTGGGATTAAGACAAAGCTGGAAGGGGCCCGAAGAGAATGGGTAAATGAACTACCTGGAGTCTTGTGGGCCTACCGAACAACTCCTCGGGTATCTACAGGGAAACTCCGTATAGTCTGGTATACGGTTCGGAGGCCCTCATTCCAGCAGAAATTGGAGTTGAATCTCTCCGAGTACAATGTTATGATCCAGAGCAGAACGAGGGTAGAAGAAAGCAAGAGTTGGATGGGATTGATCAACTAAGAGAACAAGCTGTAGCAAGAACAGAGCTGTGTAAGGTAAAGATTACCAATGCTTATAACCGAAGGGTTCGCCCAAGAACATTTCAAGTCGGGGATTTGGTGTTACGAAGAACGAATCCTGCTGGTGAGGTGAAAAAGTTGGCACCCAAATGGGAGGGCCCTTACAAAATCAAGGAAGTGATCGGAAGAGGAGCTTATAGGCTGGAAGATCATGAAGGGCGAAAGATGGTAAGACCTTGGAACATTCATAACTTGAAGAAATATTTTGTGTAACAATTGCCAGAAACATGCAAATTTATCTCATATACCCGCAGATGTCTTAAATAGCAGTATTACTTTCTGTCCCTTCGATCAATGGGGGATGGACATCGTCGGACCTTTTCCTCTTGCCACGGGGCAAAGAAAATTCCTCCTAGTAGCAGTTGAGTACTTTACTAAATGGGTGGAAGCGGAACCTCTAGCAAAAATAACTGAGGAGGAAATCATCAGATTCTTATGGAGAAGCATAGTATGTCGGTTCGGAATACCGAAGAGAATTATTTCGGATAATGGAAGGCAATTTCAGGGAAAGAAACTACAGGAGTGGTGCGAGGATATGAAAATCAGGCAAGTATTCACGTCAGTAGCCTATCCGCAGTCAAATGGGCAAGTCGAAGTTATTAACCATATTCTATTACATGGGATTAAGCCGAAGCTAGAAGGGCCCGAGGAGAATGGGTAAATGAACTACCTGGAGTCTTGTGGGCTTATCGAACAACTCCTCGGGTATCTACAGGGGAAACTCCGTATAGTCTGGTATACGGTTCGGAGGCCCTCATTCTAGCGGAAATTGGGGTTGAATCTCTCCGCGTACAATGTTATGATCCAGAGCAGAACGAGGGTAAGAGAATGCAAGAGTTAGATGAGATTGATCAGCTAAGAGAACAAGCTGTAGCAAGAACAGAGCTATATAAAGTAAGGATTACCAACGCCTATAATCGAAGGGTTCGATCAAGAACATTTCAAGTTGGGGATTTAGTGTTACGAAGAACAAATCCTGCTGGTGAGGTAAAACAGTTGGCACCCAAATGGGAAGGCCCTTACAAAATCAAGGAAGTAATCGGAAGAGGAGCCCACAGGCTGGAGGATCATGAAGGTCGGAAATTGGTAAGACCTTGGAACATTCATAACCTGAAGAAATATTTTGTGTAATCTTTCTTTTTTATTTTTTTATGAATTCAGCAGTAATAAAATGAAAGTATTTGATTCATCGAGTTTGTTCGGAATTCTAATGATTTACTCGTGGGATCGGGATGTTTGGTCCACGTTTAAACATTACATTATCATCGGTTTACTCGTGGGATCGGGATGTTTGGTCCACGATTAAACATTACATTATCATCGGTTTACTCGTGGGATCGGGATGTTTGGTCCACGTTTAAACATTAAATTATCATCGGTTTACTCGTGGGATCGGGATGTTTGGTCCACGTTTTAAACCTAAAATTGCCCAAGTGTTTGTGCTCGGGGTAGCGAGCTTTGTTCGGAATTTTAGTTGTTTACTCGTGGGATCGGGATGTTTGGTCCACGTTTTAAACCTAAAATTGCCCAAGTGTTTGTGCTCGGGGTAGCGAGCTTTGTTCGGAATTTTAGTTGTTTACTAGTGGGATCGGGACGTTTGGTCCACGTTTTAAACCTAAAATTGCCCAAGTGTTTGTGCTCGGGGTAGCGAGCTTTGTTCGAAATTTTAGTTGTTTACTCGTGGGATCGGGATGTTTGGTCCACGTTTTAAACCTAAAATTGCCTAAGTGTTTGTGCTCGGGGTAGCGAGCTTTGTTCGGAATTTTAGTTGTTTACTCGTGGGATCGGGACGTTTGGTCCACGTTTTAAACCTAAAATTGCCCAAGTGTTTGTGCTCGGGGTAGCGAGCTTTGTTCGGAATTTTAGTTGTTTAAACCTAAAATTGCCTAAGTGTTTGTGCTCGGGGTAGCGAGCTTTGTTCGGATTTTTAGTTGTTTACTCGTGGGATCGGGATGTTTGGTCCACGTTTTAAACCTAAAATTGACTAAGTGTTTGTGCTCGGGATAGCAAGTTTGTTCCGAAATACAAGTAAATGATTTCATTAATGAAAGAGAAAGAAATACAATAAAAGGTAAAAGCTCTACCCTACGGCTGGAATAGCTCCTCGGGGAGGCTCACCAGAGCAGCATTGACGTCAAGGAAATCATTTGAAGCTCCTTCGTGAGGGTAGCCTTGAGATCTAAATTGGCCGACGCATGCTTCAAAACCATGATCAAAGAACTTGTAAGCACGGTCAGCCACCATGTTGCTATACTCTGGAGACTTCAAAAACTCAGCTTTCTTCGAGAGCCAGAGTTCTTCCACACGAGCAGCAGTGGAAGATTTCTCTTGAGCAAGCTGCTCGGAGACAGCTTGATGTTGCTCAGCCAGGGATTTATACTGCTCTGACAAAGTAGAGTTAGCACCTTCCAGATCAGCAAACTTTGTCCGCTCCTCTGCCAGGACCTGCTCCGCCTTGTCCCGAGCTGATACCAGGGCCAAGTGCCGCTCCTCCAGAAGGCTCACTGTTTTCTTCAGCTCCTCACCCATACCCTCTAACTGCATGATGCGCTTCTGGTTTTGCCCATCAGCCAATCGAACTGAAAACGAGTGAGAAGTTCACCCGTCATCATGTGGGCCTGCATCAGATCATATATAAAGTTAAAATAACAAATGAATGTATTGAAAAAGATAAACGAAACAGATTAAGGGGTAAATACATTTACCTGAGTAAAGGAGGAGGAGAAGTCGTTCACCAAGTTGCTGAAAGCCAGTTCCCCGAGGTATTTTCGATCAGCTGAATTTGGGGTATAGCACAAAATGGAATGGGAGGCTTTGGGATCGGGTTTTTTCAGTAGTGGAACAGTGGGGGAGTACGTCCACGAAGGGATATGGTATCTCGCGGTAGGCCGGGATACACCGAGAGCGGGTTGAGAGGAGGCTCGAGGTTAGGAAGGAATAAGGGAAGAAGAAGTTTTCTTAGTAGGAGGTGCTTGGGGCGAAGAACTTGGACCTTAAGGAGTAGCCTTTCTCTTGCGATGAAGAGCTTGAGTCCTCTCAGGTGAAGCCTTCTCCTCAGAAGGAGTCAAAATCTCAATGGACGGGGGAGGTGCAGGAGTAGTAGCAGCCTTAGAAGTTTGGCCTTTTTGGCTCTTCTCCCTTAGCTTCTCGGCTATCCTTGCCTTCATCATTTTTGTTTCTGAAAAGAGCAGAGAAATACTAGTCCGAACATGATAAGTCAAAAGTAAAACGAAGAAGATTACTTGAAAAGCACTCACCGAGGGGCATTTTCAAGGATACACCCTCGAGGCTCAACTGGAACAAGTATAGCAGTCCGTCGTCAATAAGCTCCATCAAATTAAAACACTGATCGCCAAGTGCACGACGAAACGACAAATACGGTTCCTCCTCAAGGTGACCCTTGATTGATTTCCCCCTCGGGAGACTTTCCCTCCACTCCATAGGGCAATCCCAAGGCTGGAGTGGACGAGCAAAGAAGTAAGAGTTTTTCCAATTTTTTATGGACGAGGGGTATTTTTTGAGGAAGCCAACCCCTGTCCTTGAGGAAAAGTAAAAGGGTCCGATCTCTTTCTTGTTCAATTGAAAAAAATAATGAAAAAGCTCGGGAGTAGGGGTAAAACCCAGATAAGAAAGAACTATGAAGAAGCCTGCTAATAACCGATAACTATTATGAAATATTTGACTAAGGGAAACACAGAAGTAGGAGGCCACTTCAATAAAGAAAGAAGGGACGGGAAAACGGAGGCCTCCTCGGAGCTGGTCTATATAAAAAGGAAAATACCCCTTAGGGGGTAAGTGGGGACGAGATCCAGAAGGGGAGCAATAATAGAAGTCCCCTCGGAAATCCCCCATTTAGTTCGGATATTGATGAGGTGCTGAGTCAATTTGACCTCAGACTCGAAGATCTCGAACCAGGGAACACGGGCTTTAACTAAATCTCGCTCTGTAACAAGTCTCTGCTCCTGTATACGAGCAGCAGACGTGGCAGAGGAGCTTAGAGTTCTGTCACTATCAGAAGAAGAGGAAGAGGGTTGAGGAGAGGGGCTAAGAGCGTCCCCCTCGTTGAACATTTCTATTGCCTGCAATGAAGAGTCGGCGGAGGAAGAAACCATACTTAGGTGATTAAAAAAGGACTGTTGGGGAAAGTTGTTCGATCGTCTGGTGCTAGCTCGGAAGCAAAATGCAGCAAAGTAAGGACAAATGAAGAAAAAGGATGGGTATTTATAGCGGGGACCATGTGAACAGTCATTTAATCTCCACCGTCCAAAAATAAGGGAATGGACGGTTATAAAGGAGCCTCGGGAAACGAAACGTCGCGCGGCATTTGAAATATTTGGGCGGGAAAAAAAGGCGGCAAAAATGTCCCGAGCAGGTTAAGTTTAGGATTTTACCCGAAGACAATAAAACAAGACTTCAAAAGTCTCGTCTTGCTTTACTTTAGGGGGGTGAGGTGATGTCATATGATATATTGACATCCTCGGGTAAAATCCCCTCAAGGGCCGAACAAGTCATATACCGAACAGAGTGCACCGAACGGATAGCACCGAGCAGGGTTTTTACCGAACAGCTGCTAACCCTCCTCGGTTTTCTGGTCAAAGATTAGCGGAAGACCCGGGAGTAACTAACAAATTAACCGGCGTGAATGAACGTGCAGTAAGGGGGCGCGGATTTCTCGGACGCGTTGGGCTCCAGTTAAGCCACGATCAGAGGACATCGTGTTCCGGATCTCCCGCGAGCCAATCACTGGGAACAGTCCTATAAATACCCGCGGATGTCATCATAGTAAGGGTTGGATTTTTCTGGGCAAAAAGACTCCGAAGAGAGCAATTTTATGTTTGTTCGGTCTTTTCTGTTATTTCTCTAAAAAATTCGTGTAAGTCATTGAGCGATTGTTATTTGTGTCCGGAGAGTCTTGTAAATCATCAACATTTATAGTGAAGTTTTATACTGGACTAGGTCCCGTGGTTTTTCTCTCCATTTGAGGGTTTCCACGTAAAAAATCTTGGTGTGTTTATCGTTATTTTCTGTTAACACCTTATTCTACCTTATATTCGAAAATCACGGATCACATCAATATATATATATATATTACATTAATTATTGGTAACCATCTTTTATCATTGAAAATATAAGATTTAAATGGAAACTTTATATAAAGATTCTATCTAAAAGTAATGTGGATTCATATGCAACATTTTTTATTTTTGTTTTTAGGCAGTCCAAACGTATTGTGAAAAATAGGGATGGCAACGGGTGAGTTTGGAACGAGTTTTGGCCACCAAACATATGCTGAAAAATAGGGATGTCAATGGGGTGAATTTCGGACCGGTTTGACAATACTCGGGACCTACCCCGCTACTAAAAAGGTTATCCCGAACCCGCACCCCCTTCCTGCGAACCCGGCGGGTTAAACCCACCCCGTCCCGCTTGATTTTTTTTTTTTAAAAAAAAAATTATTAGCTAGAATCGATTTTGAAGCATAAAATTGAGTTTCATCATTGAATTTCATGTTTTTCTCTAGTAAATATTTATAATAAAAATTGTAAAACATTTCTAAGGTGCCAGATCTTTATTAATTTGTATTCATTCCCTTCAAAATATCTAACTTCTTTAAAATGAACACATCAATTTTGATGTACAATTAAATAATGTCGCATTATCATTCAGTCAAAGAAGTGAAACGTATATTAAATATTATTTAAAAAAAATTAAATTTAATACAAAAAATGGAACGGGTCCGGGGCGAGTTTGGAAACACCATATACTGAAAAATAATCTTTATTTCACCCTCTATAAGACCAATCGTATTAAAGTTTTAACTAATTTACCAAATTATGAAAAATATAACCTTGATACCCGCTAGAAGATACCACCTGACGAGCCGACCTAGCTCCAAGGCATGTTGCTCGTCATTCTTCGGCGAGACCTCGCCTACCCATCCGAGCTCTTTTGCGAGGCCCGACCTGTTTGGCCGACCTGTTTCGCCTTACCTGTTTCCCTCCCGTAACTCGACGTGAGACCTCTTTTGAGAGCCCGAGCTGTTAGGCCGAACTCTCCTCATTTCCCTTGTTGCTACCGGCTCTCAGCAAGGAAACCAGTTCCCCAAGATATCTGGTCCTAGATATGCGGAGCAATATCAGGGATTTGATTGTATTATCAGGATCTTAACATATCTGGGTAGGATTGTGATAAACATGGAAAGAGTCCTTGTTGCCATACTACTCTTAGGTTTCCGCCTATAAATAGCAGGTTTGGAGTATTGATTAGGACTAATGATATAATTGCTTTCACTTACAGCATATATTCTCTTCACATTCTCTCGCCTGACTTGAGCGTCGGAGGGGACCCGCCGGAATAACTTCCGGCCCCTTCTCACATTTGCTTCGTATTTTCAGGTCATTGCAGAGGATATTTGCTAATACCCCGGCTGTTATATTGAGTGTTGAAGAAAGAGAGGTGAACCCCCTCTCTATTGATATCAGAGCAAGTCACCGCAAATTTAGGTGATATCAATTGGCGCCGTCTGTGGGAAACTATTTACTGAATTGAAGACGTTGATATGGCTGGACGACGTGGACGTGGGCGTGGAGTCAGGAGGAATCAGGAAGAAAGATTAAATCCCAGTGTGGAAAATCAAGATGTTCCTCCACAGCAGGAAGATCAGGCACCTCCATCTGTTATGAAGGTGGGAGATATGACTATGGAGCAACTGGCACAATTCATCAGTCAGACCATGCAAAATACTCTTTTCCAACAACAGGTTCCGCCACCAACGGAATCTAATCAACCTCCACCGCCTTCTCAAACAAATCAGGCGCCTTCGCCTGTTCAGCCAGAACAGGTCCGTGAAAACAATAGGGTAGCCAGTGCGGTGGTAGATACACAAGTAGAGCCTCCGCTAATAGATCCAATGGAGGCTGTATGGGGAGAGATAAGGCGATTGGGTCAGCATCTTGGTGGCCGAGCTCCAGTGGCTAGGAGAGAAAGCCCATTCTCCCTAATTATTCTAAGAGAGGAACTCCCGCCAAATTTCAGACAACCTGCAGTGGGAGAATATGATGGAAGCACAGACCCTGAAGAGCATCTTGGAAGATTTGAGAATGCTGCTCTGTTGCATAGGTATTCTGATGGGATCAAATGCCGTGTATTCCTTACCACCTTAGTTAGATCGGCGCAACAGTGGTTTAATTTACTTAAACCAAACACTGTAAGCTGCTTTGAGGAGTTCAGGTCGGCCTTTCTAAACCAGTATGCCAGCAGTAAGAGGTATCAAAAAACTTCTTTAAGCCTGTTCACTACCAAGCAGAATGAGCAGGAGTCCTTGAGGGAGTTCGTACAACGCTTTAACGGGGTAGCCTTAGAGGTCCCCACTGCAACGATGGATGTCCTTATTAATGCCTTTACACAAGGGCTTAAGGCAGGAGAGTTCTTTAAATCCCTGGTAAAGAAAACTCCTAGAAGTTATGACGAACTTCTGGGAAGAGCTGAAAAGTATATCAATCTAGAAGATGCTCAGAGACAGAGAAGGGTTGATCTGCGGCCATCAGAGAAGAAGGATAAGTTAGAGTTAAGTAAGAAAAGAACTGTTGACAGGGCTGATGAAAGTGGTCGAACTAGAAGTCAATTTGCATCACGCATACCTCTATCCATGAGCTTGGAAAGAGCTATGGAAATATGTGATGATAGAAAGAAACTAGAAAGGCCCAGGAGGTTGGATAATGGGTCCCGTACGCCTATTTCTGATAAGTATTGTGAATTCCATAGAGAGTACGGTCATATAACGAATGAGTGCCAGAAGCTTGAAGATGAGGTGGAAAGAATCATCAGAAGAGACTCTGAAATAAAAACTCTGCTAACAAGGAAGCAGGAACCTTCTCAGAAAGGACAGGGTAGAAGCCGGTACCGAGGAAAAAGAAGAGAAAAGACACCATATAGGGGCCGAACCAGGTCCCGTGAAAGGGGTATCGTTCCTAAAGAAACAGATAATCAAAGGAGAAGGGTCGAACAGGTGGATAATAATCCTACCCGAGGAACTATTAATATGATCTCAGGGGGACCCACGGATGGAGACTCGGGCAGAGCTCGGAAAAGTCATGGTAGAAGAATGGAAAATTTCGAAGTATCAGAAGAGTTAATTGAAAGGGATGAGCCTGTCATAAGCTTCGGACCTAGTGATCTGAGAGGAGTTGCAACTCCACACAATGATGCCCTAGTCGTGACCGTAACCATAGCTAATTATGACGTTGCAAGGATCTTCATTGATACTGGGAGCTCAGTCAATGTCTTATTTAAAGATACTTTAGAAAAGATGCAGATAGAGGGGTCAAAATATGAACACATTGCAACTCCTCTGTATGGGTTCACCGGGCACGCAATTCAACCGCTTGGACAGATCAACTTGCCCTTATCTCTGGGTCATGGGATGTCTCGCATAACAAAGATGGTTAATTTCACTGTGGTAGAAGCACCATCATCGTACAATGCAATCTTAGGCCGACCTGCAATGAAGGACTTCAAGGCGGTAGCTTCTACCTATCATCAGAAGTTAAAATTCCCAGTGGGTAGAGAAGTTGGGGTTCTTTGTGGTGACCAGAAAACAGCCCGCAGATGTTACGTGGACGAAGTAAAGGAAGACGTAAAGCGAGCTCGCCGGGAGGTCGGTTGTATTGAAAGAGCTGGGTATAGTGTTCCTAAAGACAAAGGCATTCCCAACAGCTTGGATGAAGAACCTGAAATAATTGAGCTCGTCTCTACTGATCAAAAAGTAAAAATAGCCAAGGACTTGGAAATAAACGTTAGAGCCGATCTCATTTCATGTTTAGTTAAAAATGAGGATATCTTTGCCTGGAGTGCTCGAGATCTAAGAGGAATTAGACCAGACGTACTAGAACATCATTTGAATGTGCTCTCGGGAGTCCAACCTGTAAAACAGAAGAAAAGACATTTTGGACCTGAAAAGGATAAGGTCATAAGAGAGCAGGTGGAGGAGCTCCTTCGGGCAGGTCAAATTCGAGAAATACAATTTCCAACATGGCTCTCAAATGTGGTCTTAGTACCAAAGAGCTCTGGAAAGTGGAGGATGTGTATAGACTTCAGAGATCTTAATAAGGCATGTCCGAAGGATTGTTACCCATTACCAAGGATTGATCAGATGGTTGATTCAACAGCAGGACATCAGTACTTGTGCTTAATGGATGCCTACCAGGGATATCATCAGATTCCTCTGGCTAGAGAAGATCAAGATAAAGTCAGTTTTGTCACGTCAGATGGGACTTTTTGCTATGTTGTTATGCCCTTCGGGCTCAAGAATGCAGGAGCTACTTACCAGCGTTTGATGGACAAGGTGTTTTCAAAACAGCTAGGCCGCAATGTGGAAGTATATGTGGACGACATTCTTGTAAAATCAAAAAGTGGCACCGATCTCATTGCCGATCTGACTGAGACTTTCTCCACCCTTAGGTCTTACGGGTTAAAGTTAAACCCTCAGAAATGTGTGTTCGGGGTAAAAAGCGGGAAATTTCTAGGCTATATAGTGACAGAAAGGGGGATTGAAGCTAATCCAGAAAAGGTGAGAGCTAGTCTGTGAGATGTCTCCTGCCGAAGAACCTTCAAGAGGTGCAACGCTTGGCTGGAAAAATCGTTTCTTTATCACGATTTATTTCTAGATCAGCTCATAGAAGTCTCCCCTTTTTTAAGATACTCCGGAAGGCTGGGAAATTTGATTGGGACGAAAAATGTGGGGAAGCATTTGAAGAATTGAAAAAATACTTAGCTGAACTTCCAATTTTGGCCAAGCCTATGCAGGCAGAGAGGCTATACGTCTACCTATCAGCGACTGAGGAAGCAATCAGCTCGGTTCTCGTCAAAGAAAGAGAATCAGAACAGCAGCCGATATATTACTTATCTCATGCCTTGAAGGATGCGGAGCTGAGGTATCAGGAGATCGAGAAGTTGGCTCTAATGTTGATCATCACAGCTAGGAGACTCAGGCCTTACTTCCTATCCCATCCTATAACAGTGCTAACAAACAGTTCCCTGGGAAAAATACTCAGTCGCGCGGATGTCTCTGGACGACTTGTTAAATGGACAACTGAACTAGGTGAGTATGATATACAGTATGAGCCACGCACAGCTATCAAAGCTCAGGCCTTAGCAGATTTTATTGCGGAGACTGTACATCCCGAAAAAGAAGAATTATGGAAAGCATTTGTAGATGGTTCTTCTTGTAACGAGGGAAGTGGGATTGGGGTTGTGCTGATCTCTCCTACCGGAGAAGAAGTATGTTTGGCAGTTCGGCTTGGATTTCCGAGCTTCCAACAATGAAGCAGAGTATGAGGCAGTATTGACTGGATTAAGGGCTGCTCGAAATGTTGGAGCTAAGCGTATACATGTCTTCTCTGACTCACAGCTGGTAGCCCAACAAATGAATGGCGCCTATGAGGTTAGAAACGAGAAGCTAATCCATTATGCAAGTACCATAGAAAAAATAAAGGAGGGATTTCTAGAGGTAGCATTCAAACAGATCCCAAGAGAGGAGAATAGAAAGGCCGACAGTTTGGCAAGAATGGCTAGTGCTCTCCGCGCTTGGCAAGATAGAGACGTGGTGTTTCAAATTGAGTTGACTCCTAGTCAGGACAGTCCCATCTGAACCCGTGGAAGAGAATGATTGGAGACAAGAGCTCTTAGACTATCTTACCAATGCCAAGCTCCCTTCTGATACCAAAAAAGCATATAGACTCAAAAAAGGAGTCAGAGATTCATACTCATTGAGGGCGTCCTGTACAAGAGGTCTTTTGCCCAACCACTTCTGCGTTGTTTGGGTCCGAAAGAGTCAGACTACGTATTAAGGGAAATTCATGAGGGGTGCTGCGGAAATCACCTAGGATCGTATTTCTTGGCTAAGAAGGTGCTCCTAGCCGGATATTTCTGGCCTACTATTCAGAAGGATTCGGCTGCTATGGTTATATCATGTGATAGTTGTCAAAGACATTCCAGGCTCCAGCATCATCCAGCTATGATGATGAAAGCTATTGTGGCGGCATGCCCATTTGATCAGTGGGGCATTGATATAGTAGGACCTTTTCCAACAGGTAAAGCTCAGAAGAAATTTCTGATTGTTGCCATTGATTACTTCTCTAAATGGGTGGAAGCAGAGCCACTAGCCAGAATCACTGAGAAAGAGGTCTTCAACTTCATCTGGAAAAATATTGTTTGCCGATTTGGTGTCCCGCGGAAGATCATCTCGGACAATGGAAGGCAATTCCAAGGAGCTTTGCTCAGGGCATGGTGTGAAGAATTAAAAATCCATCAGGCTTTCACTTCCGTTGCATATCCTCAGAGGCCAGGTAGAAGTTACCAACAGGTCTCTCGTGCAAAGCATCAAAGCTAGGCTGGGAAAAGCTAAGGGAAATTGGGTTGAAGAACTACCTAATGTTCTATGGTCGTATCGAACTACACCAAGAACGGGAACAGGTGAAACCCCATTCAGTATGGTCTATGGAAATGAAGCGGTACTCCCAGCTGAAATTGGAGCGGAATAATCAAGAGTGCATTTCTATGACGAACAAAACAGCGATAGAAGAGCTGCTGACCTGGACCTGATTGAAGAAGTAAGGGAGGCTGCGGCCATCAGAATGGAAGCCTACCGCAATCGTGTGACGCGGATGTACAACAGACGAGTCATCCAGAAAACTTTCCAGGTCGGTGATCTCGTACTAAGAAAGGTGCAAGAGGTTCAAGTGGGCAAGCTTGACCCTAAATGGGAGGGTCCCTTCAAGATTGTTGAAAAGCTAAGCTCAGGAGCTTACTACCTAGAAGGTCCTGATGGGAAGATGTTGAAAAGACCATGGAACGCTTACCATCTCCGAAAATATTATTCTTAGTTCAGCTCTTTAAATTTTAGCGAAGATTGTTTTTGTTTTTGGACAATATACTCTTTTATTATACAAAGTTTTATAATTTTTGCCAGATATTGTACAACCAGGAAAAGGTTTTCAACCTACCTGAGGAGCACGAGCTCAGCCCTGGTCACGCCAGGAGCATGGGTGTGCAAGCACGAGCTCAGCCCTGGTCACGCCAGGAGCATGGGTGTGCAACCAACCTCAGATAGCACGAGCTCAGCCCTGGTCACGCCAGGAGCATGGGTGTGCAAGCACGAGCTCAGCCCTGGTCACGACAGGAGCATGGGTGTGCAAGCACGAGCTCAGCCCTGGTCACGCCAGGAGCATGGGTGTGCAACCAACCTCAGATAGCACGAGCTCAGCCCTGGTCACGCCAGGAGCATGGGTGTGCAACCAACCTCAGATAGCACGAGCTCAGCCCTGGTCACGCCAGGAGCATGGGTGTGCAAGCACGAGCTCAGCCCTGGTCACGCCAGGAGCATGGGTGTGCCATCTGCCTCAGGAGCACGAGCTCAGCCCTGGTCACGCCAGGAGCATGGGTGTGCAAGCACGAGCTCAGCCCTGGTCACGCCAGGAGCATGGGTGTGCAAGCACGAGCTCAGCCCTGGTCACGCCAGGAGCATGGGTGTGCAAGCACGAGCTCAGCCCTGGTCACGCCAGGAGCATGGGTGTGCCATCTGCCTCAGGAGCACGAGCTCAGCCCTGGTCACGCCAGGAGCATGGGTGTGCAAGCACGAGCTCAGCCCTGGTCACGCCAGGAGCATGGGTGGCAAGCACGAGCTCAGCCCTGGTCACGCCAGGAGCATGGGTGTGCAAGCACGAGCTCAGCCCTGGTCACGCCAGGAGCATGGGTGTGCCATCTGCCTCAGGAGCACGAGCTCAGCCCTGGTCACGCCAGGAGCATGGGTGTGCCACCTGCCTCAGGAGCATTGGTGAATCATTAGACCAGGCCGAGCTACTACACCCTTGGTCCCAGCTGTTTAATGTTTGCAATTATGCTGTGAATTATTACGCCAGGCCGAGCTGCATCGCCCTTGGTCCCAGCTGGGTAATGTTAATAATTGGTAAATTATTAGACCTAGCCGAGCTATGTCGCTCTTGGTCCCAGCTGTTTAATGTTTGTCAATAATTGGTAATTATTAGACCCAGCCGAGCTGCATCGCCCTTGGTCCCAGCTGTTAATGTTTGACATTATCGTGCAAATTATTATGACAGGCCGAGCTGCATCGCCCTTGGTCCCAGCTGTTTAATGTTTGTCAATAATTGGTAAATTATTAGACCCAGCCGAGCTGCATCGCCCTTGGTCCCCAGCTGTTTTAATGTTTGACATTATCGGGCAAAATTATTATGACAGGCCGAGCTGCATCGCCCTTGGTCCCAGCTGTTTAATGTGTGACATTATTGGGTACATTATTAAACCAGGCCGATCTGTATTCAACTTGGTCCTATCTGTTTAGTGTTTGCCATTACGTGGTAATTTATTAAGCTATTCGAGCTACGACATGCTTGGTCCGCCACAAAAAATGACAAGAACGGTAAAACAGAAATAACATTAAATAAGAGAACAATTCTGAAGAATTACATTTATAGATCAGGGGGAGAGAGGCAGCTACTTTCTCTACGTCTAGAAAATCTAAAGAGACGTCAGGCACAAGACAGCCACGTTCTTTGATCTGGCTAAGACATCCCTGGAAACCAGCCTCAATAAAAGTAAGGAGTTTCTCTCCTACCAACTCCTCAGACTTTTGTTTCTCCTCGGCCGCCTCCTTTAAAGATTTAGCTAGTTCCTGCTCAGCAGAAGTAGCTAGCCCTTTAGCTAAAGCTAACTCATTACGCAGCTCCCGGAGCTCAGCCTCATGTTGACGTTTGTGGACCTCAACCAAAGAACGAGCCTCGGCCACAGCGACGGCCCCCTTCTCAACCTGAGTTTTCAGCTCCGAGATGTCTTTTTCATGAAGAGATTTGGCCTCAGCAAGGGTGTCTTGCATATTATCGAAGACCTTGGCATCTTTCAAGGATTGTCTTCGGATCATATTTGCCCTTGACATAAACTCACCCATCAAGAGCATAGACTCGGTCAGACGGCTCCCAGTTCGGGTCATCAGGTCCCCCCAGCTCAGTTGGCTCATATAAAGGGCATCCTCAGTATTGGGAAGATCACGAGCCACAGCTAAGGCAACGGTGCTCGGGCCTTCCCCAACTAGTCGTACACCACCTCTGTAAGCTTCCATCACCCGCTCACGACATCTCTCCACACGAGCTGGTGCACCCCCTTTCTCACCCGTTGAAGGGAGGTCGGACGGATCTGGGCGTGACCGAACTTGCCTCACAGGATGAGCTTCAACAGCAGTAGACCCTGACGAACCCCCAGGAGCTGCCGGTCTCTTCCGGGATAGCTGGGCTACATCTTCGGGGGGGCTCTCACCTCCTACATCCACAATAGTGACTCCCTCGGTTGCTGGGGGTTGGCCCTGTTTTTGCTTCCTCTTCTGAATAGCTTTCAGCACTAATGAGTTCATAACTCTGTCTTCTGTATAAACAGATACATAGTTCAGTCACGCCGAACAAAATACACGAATAAAATAATTGTTAAAGCATGTTAGAACCAGTACCGGCTCTCCCCCTTAAGGTCAGATCAGCCGGACTCAGCCCAGCAAAACAAAGCAGATCCTCCACCACCAGCTTAGATGAATTAAAACAGTGACCTCCTATGGCGTTCATCACATCTAAGAAGGCGGTGCTCTTTTTGAAATTTTTAGGAGGAGAGGGGAGAGCCGGGAGATGTTCAAGCCAATCAGAGCAGCAGACCCAGGGCTGGGAGGGCTTTACAAAAAAGAACTCATTTTTCCAGTCTTTGATTTTGCTAGGATAACCCCCAACAAATGCACAGCCAGGTCGGCTGGTGACATACCAGGGGCCCTCATCTGATCTCTTGATGTGAAAAAAATAAGAGAGGGTGGGGTGGTCATAAGGCAAGCCTAACGCCTTAAAGATAACTACGAGACTACACAAAATTCGGAAGGAGTTGGGAGAAAATTGGCCAAGGTTTAATTGATAAAAACTACTGAACTCTTGAAAGAATGCAGGAAGAGGAAAACGTAAACCCCCTTCTAGCTGACCGCGGTAGAAGGTAAAAAAACCCTGAGGAGGTCGGTTGGGTCGTTGAGAAGAAGAAGGGAAGATGAATTCATAATCAGAAGGGGCTTGGCTGACCTGTCGTATTTTGGCCTCATCTGACTCATCCAAGACAGGAACATAAAGTTCATACCAAGGATAATTGCCTGGAGGCGACTCTGATCTAAGTGGAGGGCTGACCTCAGTCACTTGAAGGTCGGGTTCGGCTGAGGTCCCAGCTTCCTGGGGAGCCTCAGTGCGCACCACTTCTTCAAGGGGCTCAACTCCCTCAGTAAGGGCAATCCCTTCGGGATAAAATGAGCCGTACTGATCTACAGCTATAAGCTCCTCGTCAGTAAGAGGGGAAGGAAACAATTGAGGTGAAGACATTGTAACAAAAACAGTTGAGAAAACGTACCTAGGAGTTTTCAGAAATAAAAATGGCAAGCTAAAGAGGTCGGATCCAATCTGTT
This sequence comes from Haberlea rhodopensis, assembly GCA_907163345.1. Classification (NCBI taxonomy): domain Eukaryota; kingdom Viridiplantae; phylum Streptophyta; class Magnoliopsida; order Lamiales; family Gesneriaceae; genus Haberlea; species Haberlea rhodopensis. The sequence goes on along the minus strand of CAJQUN010000021.1, from coordinate 2,636,606 downwards.
TCGAAAATGGAAAAAGTGGATAATGAGGGACCCGGAGTGGTATATATATAGGGAGACCCCAATGAATCCTGGCCGTTGATCCTTGATGCGCTGTACGGTCTAGATTAGCCTCGGGAATCGGGAGGGGAGCCCAACGGTCACAATTTCAATTTAAAATTCAAATTTTGTAGCCGTTAGTTCCCGCCTAAATCAAGTTTTGCTATTTTCAAGAATTGGCTCGTCAGGATAACTCAGCACATACGAGCTTCTGGTCTACAACGTCAGCTCGACAGGGAGGGGGGACTGTGATACCCGCTAGAAGATACCACCTGACGAGCCAACCTAGCTCCAAGGCATGTTACTCGTCTTTCTTCGGCGAGACCTCGCCTACCCATCCGAGCTCTTTTGCGAGGCCCGACCTGTTAGGCCGAGCTGTTGCGCCTTACCTGTTTCCCGTCACTAACTCGACATGAGACCTCTTTTGAGAGACCGAGCTGATAGGCCGAGCTCTCCTCATTTCCCATGTTGCTACCGGCTCTCAGCAAGGAAACCAGTTCCCCAAGAGATCTAGTCCTAGATATGCGGAGCAATATCAGGGATTCGATTGTGTTATCAGGATCTTGACATATCTGGGTAAGATTTGGATAAACATGGAAAGAGTCCTTGTTGCAATACTACTCTTAGGTCTCCGCCTATAAATACCAGGTTTGGAGTATTGATTAAGAACTAATGTTATAATTGCTTTCACTTACAGCATATATTCTCTTCATATTCTCTCGCCTGACTTGAGCGTCGGAGGGGACCCGCCGGAATAACTTCCGGCCCCTTCTCACATTTGCTTCGTATTTTCAGGTCATTGCAGAGGATATTTGCTAATACCCCGGCTATTATATTGAGTGTTGGAGGAGAAAGATAGGTGAACCCCCTCTCTATTGATATCAGCAAGTCATCGCAAATTTAGGTGATATCAAATATCAATAGCAAAAGCTTTTATGGGCATTTAAATAATCAATTTTGATTTCGATTTTATTCTTTTATGATTTTCAGTTTAATATGTCCCAACAGTAATATAAACAGGGTTGTAGCTAGTTCGGCAATCCAAACTTTTTGACCTCTACAGGCGCTGTCGAAAACAGAAGGATTCGAATATTCCAAAAACCCCCAAATTCAATCAGCAATTCGAGCTTCAACTGACTGGTAAAACCTTGACTTTGATATAACTATAGGATTTTATTATGTTTTTGCAGGAATTTATTGTTTCATTCATGCCTCGTTCAAAGATTTTTTATCGCTGAAAACGGTTCAGATTTTCTCTTTATTTTTGGCCCAATTATGTTTTTTTCTGCATTAAAGTGAGTTTATTTTTTGGTATGATTAGTTGTTTGCGAGAAGAGGAATTAAGTGTGGAAAGAAGTTTCAGTTTCTGCAAGATAGTTTTTCTAGTCGGTTAATCCAACTACAAAGTCGTCCTAATTCTTTACCCCTGGGGAAAAATATTAGTACATATTTGTAGGGATTAGGTGTGATTCCTTAATTTGGTACTTCCAACATAGCCACACATGTTTGATTCCATTTTAACTAGTTTTTTATATAATCGGAAAGCTTCCAATTTGTACTTGTCGCATAATAATGTTTTTTTTATGGAGACAAAGTTCGTTTCAGTAAAAAGAAGTTAATTTGGAAGTGTTTTTTTTTCTGGAGGATTTGTAAGTTAATGTGTAGTATTCTGTGCATTTACATCATCCAAGTGTGTAAATATGGTGAAATTGATCGAGTTGCATCAAAATAAAAGAAAACGAGTGTGTTGGTTGTCTTGGTGGTGCATTTATGCACGTCTCTGTTTGTGTAAATTTACCTTTAATGATTTTTTTTACCAGTGTTCACCTCCTTATATCATTTGACCTTTATTCTGTTCTTTTTTTTCTTTATGGTAATGAACTTGGTAAATTTCAAATCATCTCTTCATTGAATAACGTGGTGCATCATTCTCGATCAGTATATTTTTGGTACAAAAATAAAGCTTCGACGATATCTTTATTGTTGGTTGGGACAGTATTCTCTTTTGATTTCATAGCTTCAGTCCTTTCCGTGTTGCAATTGGTTCCTTGAAATAGAGTTTCTCCTTTTTATTCTTGCACTTGGTTGATTATATTTACATTTTATATAAGCTTTTTCATAGATGTGTCGGAAAGAGTTGTTCTACTTGTAGAAAATTCATTTCTGGTTTTTCAGTGCATTTGTTTTTTAGATAATTATCGAGTGATTTATACGAGGATTTTAGGGAACCGTTTAGGTAGCATTTATTAATTCGAACAAGCGATTGCTCAAAAATCAGCTGGTGCATTAACTACTTTGATTGCATGCGAGACACGATTGAAGTTTCTTAGTGACACGCTTGCATTATGAAATCACTCATATGTTAGTATGTTTAGAAATTATGGATAAAAGAGGTAGCCTTTGTTCTATTCTCATACATTACTTCCATCTTTGAAGCTCTGAAGCATTCTATATATTGGAAGTGAGAATTTGCAGAAGCATCATAGGCCTTGGGAACTTTGTGGTAAGCTTTCCTTTAATTTTAGGACTATAATACTTAAATTTGTTGTCATGAATGAGATGCAACTTGTGATTTAACTATCTGATAAGGTGGTCTCTTGTTCTTCACATCAGTTTTCCAAAACAGAGGACATGTTCTATATGTCCGCAAGTTATAACACTATTTCATTGTTCATATGTGTATTTTCTCGAAGAGCATATGTGTGTAAGTATATGTTTAGAATTCTAACTTTTATACTCGTTTGAATTTGCCAATGTATAAGAGATAAGATATGTAATATAACCATAGATTCTTGAATTGAGAATGTATTAAATTTCTTGTAGAATCATTTTACTTTCCAATTGTCTAACAGAATTTGGTACATCAGTCTCTCGGTTTCTCCTCAATATAATTTTTTTTTTTTTTGGGTGGGTTGGTAGGGTCGTAGCCTCCTCAATTTTTTAAAGATACTTTTATTCACAAAATGTTTATATAAATAACCAAATATAACTTTAACTTTCATATTTGATTATTTCCAAATCCCAATTTAGAATAAAAATATTCCAAAACCCAAATCTCCAAATCTCTTATTGCCTCTCGCATTCGACTATGTAAACCAATGTAGTGTTCTTATATTGATTTTTAATTCTCAAATATTTTATTTCATTGTACCAAATTAAGATTATTTGCTAGAATATTTTTTTCTTATAAATATGTGTCAGATATTGTAAATTTTATTATTACTATTATTTTGTGAGTAGATGTGAAAGCACTATACTTATATTTTAAATTTTTTTAATGATAAATTATTTGAAAAAACTTTTTCGCCTCCCCTCCCTCAGAAAAAATGTCTAGCTCTGCCCTTGCTTTACCTCTTGATGGTATCTTAAAAGTATTCTGTAGCTAATCTTGATTATTTAATTGTGGAGACACAGGTGCTACTAAAGTTTTAATAATGTTTAACCTTGATTTATAAATGTCGTTAATCAGAGATTCTGTTTGTAATTTTTGTTTAATAATAGTTCTGTGCTTATCATGTGTTACCCGTGATTTAGGGAATTCGAAGAGTAAAGTTTTCCCAAAAAATCATTTGTAATGGAGCAGAAAGGAAATGGACAGCCTGCGGGCATTGGAGTGGCAGGTAGCTCTGCTCAGATGCCATATGGCATGATATCATATATATCCAACCAAATGGCTGGAACCTCTTCTCCAGCACCAGTTGGATCGACTCAATCGCCTCAAACTGCTGGTCTTTCTGCCTCTCCAGCTCAGATGGCAGAACACCATCTTGCTTACCAGCACATACATCAGCAGCAGCAGCAACAACAATTGCAACAACTCCAAAATTTTTGGGCCAGCCAGTACGAAGACATCGATCAGGTAACCGACTTTAAGAATCATAGCCTGCCACTGGCTAGAATCAAGAAGATAATGAAAGCCGATGAAGATGTTAGGATGATATCAGCTGAAGCACCTGTTATCTTCGCTCGAGCCTGTGAGATGTTCATCCTTGAGTTGACGCTACGTGCATGGAACCACACTGAAGAGAACAAAAGGAGGACGCTCCAGAAAAATGATATTGCGGCAGCAATCACGAGGACCGATATATTTGATTTCTTAGTTGATATTGTACCTCGGGAGGACTTGAAAGATGAGGTTCTTGCATCAATGCCCAGAGGACCAGTTCCTGTTGGACCTTCCACTGAAGGGCTTCCTTACTATTATATGGCACCACAGGCTGCACCACCAGTTGGAGCTCCAGGGATGTATGTGGGAAAGCCTATGGATCCTGCCCTTTACAGTCAACAACCTCCTCCTTATATGGCTCAACCGATGTGGCCGCAACAACCACCACCACCACCACCACCTACAGGTTCTTAAGCAGGTTTGGTATTCATATAAATTTTAGTATGAGTGAAAGAAACCTAAGTTCTGTTAATTGATCTGACTATTCATGTTTTTTTTTTCTGGAAATTTGTATCTTATTAATTCAGTTTTCCGGTTTTATGATGTTTAATCTTCATGATTATGGCATGCGAGTTCTTTAGGACTAGGAACTGGATGTATGCTATCTCTGTAAGATCGTTCAGTTACAAGGTTCCGTTCTTAAGTTTACTCGGTTCAGTGGTCTAGATTACTCAAACCCCTACTTTTATTAGTTCAAGTTCGTTAATTGATTGATTGTTTGCTATTTAGAAAAAAATAAACTAGCAAATTGTTCGTCTTTCCAGTATGACATTATACTTTTGTGTACGTCCTCAGTCCTGTGTTATTCTTACCATGTATAGGCTGGCTATATGCTATTTATTGAATTCCCGTTAACTAATACAGCTCACGGATTTGCAGAAGCTACTGCTAGACCTTGATCGAGTTTCTTGATTCCGGTAGCTCTAGAGGAACATGTCAAGTTTGTAGTCAAGCAGACGCAAGCCGATCTCAAATATCTATTATCTATCTTAGAGGGATTACTGTATTATGGCGTGAACTCCGTATCTCGAATCCTAGCTGTTTTGTATAATAATTTAACTTTGGATGTGTGGAAATTTGAACAAAGTTGCCTTACAAGTGGCTATTTTCCTGCATTGGATAATGCTCTAGTGGAGCCCTTTGATGGCACTTCAAAACTTGTTATGTGTTGCTATTTCTAGGGTTGTGCATTCGGTTTAATCGGTCATCAACCGAAATTTCAAAAATTGAATTAACAGATTTTTTGACAATAATCTAACCGATCGAATTTTTTTTGAAAACCGAAATAACAGGTTATTTTTAAAAGATAAATAATTAATTGAAAAATAAGATAATTAGATTTCAAAATTTTAAAAATGAAAAATATTTAAAAGAAATTGATTTTAACAAAAGTAAAAAAAATAAAATTATTTGTTTAAAAAATATAAAAAATTTGGTTAATTCGGTTAATCGATATTTTTTTAAATAAAAAGTCGAAAACGAACCGAATTAACCGATTTTTAAAAAATAAAAAAACAATTAATCCAACCGAATTTCTGAATTATTTCTGTTCGATCGGTTAATTAGATTTAATCGAAATTCGCTCACCCCTAGATAGCCATTTCTGATGTATTTTCTAAATTTTATGTTCTTATCATTAATTCATCTGTTAATTTATATAAATTTACAATTCATTTAATATGCGTAATATATATATACATGTGTAGAACAGAAAACAAAACATCTATAATGGATTCATTTGGGATGAATATATTTCTGTTTCTGTTTTGTACCTCTTATTGAAAAAAATAGCTTTTTTTTTGGGAAATTTGCTGCCAATTACCCTACCCAAATACCATCTGCACATAAATCTCCATTTTAAAAATGTACGAATATATACTTGGTGGAGATTTCTTTATGCACATAAGTCTATTTTTCAAACTTTTGTTTTAAAAAGGTCTTTTTCATTTCCTAAATACTATCATTTTTTGCATTATATCTCCTCCTTTTGCATTCTCTTTTTTGCACAATCTCTCTTCATTTTGGCATTAATTTTCTAAATTAAAAAAAGGATTAACGATTGGCATGAAATTTTAAAAATAACTGTTGCATGAAAATTTTAATTTTTCATGCACCAATTAAAAAGTAAAGCACCAGTTAAAAATTCATGCACCATTGTAAATCCATGCACTAGTGTAATGTCATGCACCGTGTAATATTTTGCGCCAGTGGTAAAGTCATGCACCAATATATAGTAATGCACCGGTATAATGTCATGCCCAGTGTAATATCATGCACCAGTGTAAAGCCATGCACTAGTGTAATGCCATGTATGAAAATTCTATTTTCCATCACCTGTTAAAAATCATGCATCATGTAAATCCATGCACTAATGTAATGTCATGAACCGGTGGATGACTATACATTGCATTGGTCCATTGCTATACATTGTTGCATGATAAAAATAACTGGTGCATGAAATTTTAACTGGTGCATGGAAAGTTTAAAAAGTAACTGGTGCATGAAATTTAAAAACAACTGGTGCATGAAGACTGATAAAAATAACTGGTGCATGAATTTTTACACTAAATGACAATACACTGGTGCATGAAAATTTTAAAAAATAACTGGGTCTGCCCTTAAATTTTAACCCTTAAATATTATCAAAACAAAACTTTTGCCCCTCTAAATTTTTTTTCTGGGTCTACCATGGGTGTAAGATAAAAATAACTGGTGCATTAATTTTTAACTAGTACATGAAAATTTTAAAAATAATTGGATGAAAATTTCAAAAATATCTGGTGCATGAATATTTACACTGGTGTATTATATTGCACTGGTGTATGGTTTTATACTGGTGCATAAATTTTTAACTGATATAAAGGAAGAGAGAATTCGAAAAAGTAAGGGTATTTTTGTTATTTATCCATAAAATAGACATAAATTATTGAAGTTTAAAAACTGGATTAGATTGAAAAAGTTTCACCTAACATCACAATTTTTCCCCTCTTTTGTCCTTTTTTCCACGCATCTATTTCTGGAGCTCGAAATATTTTAATGTATTAGAATGGAAATTAATCGTCTTGTTTGGGAGGAGTAATTTTAGAAATAAGTTTGATACGAAATGACTGAAAAGTATATTAGTAAATATTTTAATGTAAATAACTTTTAATTACTAAAAATATTTTTAATAAGTAAAATTTATATTAATATAAGTTTACAGTGATGACTGAAAAATTACAATTAAAAACACTTGTCAAATTCCATTCTATTTTTGTCTCTTTAGCCCTTCATAAGACCACCTTGCATTTCATTTCTAATCATCTATGATTGATGTGACTAGAAATAGACACATCTATTATTCTTAATTGTCTACGGTTTGGTATGTTTTGATGGATAATTCGATGCATATGCTACCTAATCGTATATTTGTGTAAATGTAGGTGAAATCGAAGAAATCGAGCTAAAAAAGCGAATAAAGATCAAGAAAATATTTGGAGATGATAAGGACTCAAGGTAGATCAAGAAAAAGGCTTAAAAAGTAATTTTGGAGAAGAGATTGATCGCATAGAAGAGGAGATCGATCGCCTTTGGACAGAAAGTTGAGCAACAAAATCACGAGCAAGCGATCGATCGCTACAAAGGAGGCGATTGATCGCCAAATTCTACTGGAGCCAAGCGATCGATCGCTACAAAATAGGCGATCGATCCCCCAAAGAAATTTGCCGAAAAAAAGAAGCTAGCGATGGATCGCTAGTTTGAAGCGATCGATCGCCAGTAAAATCCTGATTTTTAAGGAAACTCGATTTTTACCAGCTTGGATATGTCATGCAAGATGATCAATTGTATAGCATTGTTAAACTTGTTCTCATTCATATTTGATATAGGAGAAGCATAGTAGAGATGTTGACTAGTTGCTAGTTGATACATCAACTTATGGTGTCACATAGAACTATATGATTATGGAATATGTAGCAAGTAGTTGCATATCAAGTAGACATAAGTTGGTATGCATTGGAATTGGATTTCACATGCATTTGAGTTCATCTTGAAGGAGTATATAAACCTACAACTCAGAATAGCAAACACATAGAACATCATATCTCACCTAAAAATCTCTACACAAGCACCTCTCAAAACCCTTGCCTGCTCTTGCATCTTTTCTTGGATTTCACTTGGAAATCAAGATAGAAAGTTGAGAAAGTGAATTCATAACTTCTTGGTAAGGATTATGTACTTTGTATACTTGTTTATGTATTATGTTGGTGAAAGATGAGTTGGGATTGAAGATTATCATTTAGTAATTCTTCAATATATACATGATAGAAAGGAAAGAATTGAGTTGTGTAGTGAAGCAAACATGTTTATATGATGCTAGAGTTTGCATGGAACAAGTTTTAAGTGTAGGAAGTGAGGTGTGGGAGAAACACCAAGAGAGTGTACATGAAATCGCCATGTTCTGCAAAAAAAAAAAAAAGACAGAGTAGGCGATCGATCGGTACCTATGAGGCGATCGATCGCTTGAGACTAAACATGAGAGAGGCGGTGTGCTTAGATATCGATCGCTTAGCTTGTACCGATCGATTGCTAGGTAGCGATCGATCGCGTAAAGGTATAAATCGATCGCATCGAGGCAGAATGTTTTCTAAAGGGTGAGGCGATCGATCGCCTGAAATATAGCGACCGATCGCTAAAGCCAGAACATTTAAACGATCGATCGCATCAAAGTAGGGATCGATCGCTAGGGTTATATTTTTTCAAAATGTGATATTTTTGTGGACTTTGATTTTGAAGCCTATTATAACATGATATATTGTTGATATTGTTGTAGCATCATCACAGGGGACAGGACAACAAGGCGGTTAGACATAATCGCTTGATTTCTATCTTTTGTGTCGCACGACAGGTACGTGTTGACGTACGAGTATCGATGTCATTATGATGATGATTTTGAGATTGGATTATATTATTGATGATATCATATGTGTATACATTCATGATGATATACATGCATGTTATTGAGATTGTTGCCACGATAGGTATGCCACATATGCTTTGGCTGAGATTGTTGCCACGATAGATATGCTACATATGCTTTGGCATGAGAGGTATACTCCGTTGAGTATATACTCGGACTGTTAGAATGTGTGAGGACGGAAATATGATTTGTGCTGCTAATATGAAGATGTGAGGAGGTTCCACTGACATATTGAGCTGAGATAGGCAAATCATATTTGTCCCGTTATAACAGGAGGATAGTTGAGACATGTCATGACATATTTGCATTTGATGATGAATGATACAGAACAATCATCGTTGATGATTTACGATAGTGCTTTATCGTTTTATGTTTCTTATTGATATAGCACTGAGATTGTTGTTTATCTATACTCACGTTGTGTGATTGTTTCTGAAGGGACTCATAGATGTGGGAGAATGGAATTGTGAGTCTTATTTCACTGCGAGTCGAACCACTGCATAGGAGTTGTACTTCTTTAGGTTGTTTTGATGTATATGTGGTGTAAATTATGTAGGGATTGTATCACTGTTGTAACAACCTATATAGTAAAACTCTTAATCAGTGTGTGTTAGTTCCGGACCTTAACGATGAAATTTTAAAGATGACAAAACATTTCAGACCGGATCGAGTGAAATCAGACTGACCAGATCGATAGCCCATAACAGATCAAGCTGATAAGATAACAAAGCATATCAGACCGGATCGATGAATTTCAGACTGACTTTATCAAAGCTTCAGATCGATCTCAATCTTTATCAGATCAGAGCAGTCAAGGATACATAAAGAATGGCTCCTCAGTCCGAATCATTAACGGCTATTTATTGTAGGATTTAATGTCGTAATTAATGCTACAAAGGACCAAAGACTGAAGATTGCCATATAAGGTAAGAAGACAAAGAAGAGCCTATCTGACAATCGCCGAAAGTATGAACCAGAACGGCAAGTATCCTGAAGAAGAAGACTGTAGCTTACTCAGAGCTCAAGCAGAGTCAAAGTTGCACATTAAGGGAAATAATGTCGTTGGTACTTACAACTATAAAAGGATGCAACAAAAGGAATATAGAGACTCTCGCTGATCAATTAAAAAAAAACGCACAAGAAAGCAAAACAGCACAAGCTTACAAGCTCAGAAGCTCTCGAGCTGAAATCATTCTTAAGCACGTTTACTTTGTAACATTTGATCATTTAGGATCACTGTGCGCATCTTGTGTATTCTGTGTTGAAAAATAGAAGTGAGAAACATATTGTAACTGTCAGATAGAGTGTGTCTGAGCAGATCGAGTGACTAGGAGTTTCAGACTGGTAGTGAGGTAAATCCAGTCTGAATCGGGTTTGTACAACAGGATTGTAAATCAAAGTCTTCTAGTATAAACCTTCCTTAATTGGAAGAAGGGGAGACATAGAAGGATTACACCACCTTCGAACTTCCAGAAACATATCCTGTGTATTATCTTTCTGCACTTATTCTTTCATACTAGCCATCGAGCCGTTCTTACATATACAAGAACAGACCGTTCTGCACTTATACTTTCAGTGGTCTGTTCTGTACAAGAGTTGATTAAGAAACAGATTTCTTTCACTAATCCGAAAGAAATCACAAGGGATTAATTTTTAGAAGGAGTGTTCATTCACCCCCCCTCTAAACACTCCGGACCGATCCTAACAAGTGGTATCAGAGCAGATCATCTTAATCAGCAAAATCACTCGAGCTGATGGCATCATTTAACAAAATTCCTATGTTCTCAAAAGAAGACTATGATGACTGGAGAATCAGAATGCAAGCTCATCTGGCAGCTCAGGATGACGATATGTGGTTCGTCATCACTGATGGACCAATGAAGATTCTAAAAATAAATACAGCAGTTGCCATTACTGGTGGTGAACCACAAATGGTAGAGAAAGACAGATCCCTCTGGACGAATGAGGAAAGAAAGAAGGCAAATCTCGACAACGTTGCCAAAGACATCTTGTTCAAGACATTGGACAAGAACATGTTCAGCAAAATCAAAATGTGCTCTACTGCCAAAGAAATTTGGGAGAAGATAGCACAGCTATGCGAAGGCAACGACCAGACCAAAGAAAACAAGCTGACTGTTGCTCTTCAAAGATTTTAGGGCATAAAAATGAAGAGTGGAGAAACTCTAAATGAGTTTGATGAAAGAGTCACTGGCATCATAAACGTACTGAATGGTCTGGGGAAGGAATATTCTAACAGAGAGATCACTCTGAAAGTTATGAGAGCTCTGCCAAAGGAATGGGATGTTAAGACCATTGCCATGAGGGAATCAAAAGATCTTAACAAGGTTGAACTTCATGATCTGTTTGCAGATCTTAAGGCCTATGAGTTTGAACTGATAAGCAGAGGTGAAGCAGAGCCATTCATCTCTCAACCAAACAAGGCCCTGGCAGCCATTCCAGACCAGATCGCCTCAACATCAGACCGATCCGCTGAACAGATAAGTAATGATGCTATGTCATTATTTATCAAGAAATTCGGTAAATTTATGTCTAAGAATAAGAGGAACTCCAAACCCTCTCATCATTATAAATCAAGAAAAGATGATGCTGTTAACGATCAGGCTTGCTACAATTGTGGTAAGACCGGACATTTTATTGCAGATTGCACCAGACCGAAGAAAGAAGAACGGAAAGAGAAGCATCGTGATGATAGGAAGAAGAAGCACTACAAAGACCGCAAGAATCATGGAAAATCCCAAAAAGTCCTAGTAGCTGAAGAAGGAAACAGCAAATGGGCTCAGACAGACTCAGACTCGGAAAGCTCTGAATATTCTTCCAGCGAAAGCGAAGAAGATATTCAATGTCTCATGGCAGACGAAGAGATGAGTCAGACAGACGAGGTATATGATCTTGACTCAAATGAATTTACACGAGAAGAGCTCATGTCCGCACTGCAAGACATGGCTAATGATTATAGGATCTTAGCTGAATCATTTGAGAAAATAAAGCTAAAGCCAGTAATCAAATAGATGAGCACAATAAACCAAGCTGCTCTGAGCAGGGTGAGTGCAATAATCTAAAGATCGAGCTGAATAAGCTGAAAATCTCCTATGATCAGCTCCATGAAGAAAATAAGAGAATTAGCACACAAAATGCTAAGCTTTCTCATATATTCAAAACATGGACAAAATCCAGAACATCTTTGGAAGAATTACAAGTGGTTCAAAGAAACGTCGGTGACTTCACCGGCATAGGCTTTGACACCAAAGAATGCACCAAAGATGAGTCTGAGCTGTTGCTGGTAAAGAACCAAGTCAAACAAATGACATTTGTTAAATCCAGCACAGTATATGAGACTGAAGCACCTAAGATTCAAACAGGAGACTCTTACGTGAATCAAAATCTGAGAAAAGGGATTGGTTATGTTGACCAAGCCAAAGAAAAGGCACCAGCAGGATATGCGTCTATCAGACCAAATCCAAAGGTGCAAGATCGAAGGCAAGGAAGACAATACAATTACTATAATTCAAAACCGATTCAACGAAGATATAGACTACCTTATGAGAATCAAAGGTTTTCACAGCGCACACATTATCACACACAACATCAAAACAGACCAGCACACAGCACACCTTACACACACAAGCCATTGAAGCTGATACAGGTGTGGGTTCCCAAAGGGCTAATCCGTTCTGGACCCAAATAGGATTGGGTACCAACAATAATTATATTTGATGACAAGTACCGAAGAAGCTCGCATCAGACTGGTATTTGGACAGTGGGTGTTCCCGTCACATGACTGGAAACATCGAGCTGCTGTCTGAAGTCACAGAATGTACTGGACCCAAGATCATCTTCGGAGATAACTCAAAGGGTAAGACCGTGGGCAAGGGTAAGATTGTCCATGGTAATATTATTATCAATGATGTGCTGTTAGTTGAAAATCTGTGCTATAATCTGATTAGTATAAGTCAACTCTGTGATAATGGTTATGCTGTAGAATTTCACAAACACACTTGCACTGTTAAATCATCCGACGGCATAACCGTGCTTGTAGGAATCAGGAATGGAAATACATATAAGATTAACTGGAATCATGCTCAACCTGATAATCCTACTTGCTTCATCGCTAACAATGATAATAAACATTAGCTGTGGCATAAGCGCTTGAATCATATAAACTTTAAGACTATTTCCAGCCTGTGTAAACATGATTTAGTTATCGGTCTGCCCAAGATCGATTTTGCTAAGGATAAGATCTGCGAAGCTTGCCAAATGGGCAAACAGATCAGATCATCCTTCAAAAACAAGAATGCCAAATCCTCCTCCCGCTGTTTAGAATTATTGCATATACTTGTTTGGTCATATACCAATAACAAGTTTAGGGGGAATGCGGTATACTCTTGTTGTTATTGATGATTACTCACGCTTTACATGGACTATATTTTTAAGCAGTAAAGATCAGACCGGTCCGAAGTTGATCAAGCTGCTGAAACGCACTCAGAACGAGAAATCATCCAGCATAGACAGGATTCGTAGTGACAAAGGCACTGAGTTTTCAAATCAGAATCTTGAATCCTTTCTAGAAGATCATGGAATCAAGCATGAGTTTTCAGCCGCTCGAACTCCTCAACAGAATGGAGTTGCAGAACGAAGAAACAGAACGCTCAAGGAAGCAGCAAGAACAATGCTTGCTGATTCTGGAATTTCGCAAAAGTTCTGGGAAGAAGCTGTAAACACTGCTTGCTACACTCAAAATCGGTCTATGATCAACAAGAAGCTGAACCTTACCCCATATGAAATATGGACTGGTAACAGACCATCTATTTCTCACTTTCATATTTTTGGCTGCAAATGCTTCGTTCATAACAATGGTAAGAATCATCTTACAGCATTTGAAGCTAAGTCAGATACTGGAATATTTTTAGGATATTCATCAACTAGCAAAGCTTATCGAATTTTTAATAATCGAACCTTAACTGTAGAAGAATCTGTTCATGTAGTTTTTGATGAATCTTTATGTGTTGAGGGCAACAAAGAATCAATTCAAAATCAGATGGAAAATATACATCTCGAAGCTAACAGTGATGATGAGATTGTAGCCAACAGGTCAAGAGACAATCCACCAGAACCAGAAGTACCAGACAGACCGGATCAAGGCATTGAAGCTTCTTCAGATCGAGCTGATCCGGATGTTCTTCACTCAAATGTTAAAGCAGATGCTGATCATGCTGCTACTACTCATCCGACCGGACCAGACAATCCAGAGTCAAGCTATCGATGGACTAAGAAGCATCCACCCAATCTAGTGATTGGTAGTCCCTCTGCACCGATCAGAACCAGAGGACAGATGATGGATGAATTCACACATGCTGCTTTCATCTCAACTCTGGAACCTAAGAAGATCGATGAAGCTCTAACTGATTTCAACTGGATTAAGGCCATGCAAGAAGAGCTAAATCAATTCGAACAAAATCAAGTTTGGAGTCTAACCCCCAGACCAAGTGATCTGCCTGTCATTGGAACCAGATGGGTTTTCAGAAATAAGCTGGACGCAGATGGAACTGTGGTTAGAAACAAAGCCAGATTGGTGGCACAAGGATTCAGACAAGAAGAAGGAATCGACTTGGATGAATCATTTGCATCAGTCGCCAGACTTGAAGCCATCCGAATTTTTCTTGCATATGCTGCCTTTAAAGACTTCAAAGTATATCAGATGGACGTCAAGAGCGCCTTTCTTAATGGAAAGCTTCAGGAAGAAGTCTACATTGAGCAACCACCTAGATTTCAGAACCATTTGTATCCCAATCATGTATATCTACTGAATAAAGCAGTGTATGGTCTGAAACAAGCTCCAAGAGCCTGGTATGACACTCTATCTCAATTTCTGCTGAACCATGATTTTCAGATCGGCTCAGTAGATAAAACTCTCTTTAAATTTATTAAGGGGGAACATACCCTATTAGTTCATATTTACGTTGATGACATAATCTTTGGGTCAACTAACCCCAAATTGTGCGAGAAATTTTCTAAGTTAATGCAGTGACAGTTTGAGATGAGCATGATGGGAGAACTTTCATTCTTTTTGGGTCTCCAAGTAAAACAGCTCAACAATGGTATTTTCATCAACCAGACCAAGTATACCAAAGAGCTCCTCAAGAGATTTGGAATGGAAACATGATCAACTGCATCAACTCCAATGAGTCCAACAATCAAGTTAGACAAAGATGAAGGGGGAACGGCAGTTGAAGTAACCATGTATAGAGGACTAATCGGATCCTTATTGTATCTTACAGCGAGCCGGCCTGATATTATGTTCTCAGTCTGTATGTGCGCCAGATTTCAGTCAGAACCAAAGCAATCACATTTTATTGCTGCCAAGCGTATTCTGAAATACTTAAAAGGATCTCAGAACGTTGGTCTTTGGTACTCCAAAGATTCAAACTTCAGCTTGATCGGATATTCCGACGCAGACTACGCTGGGTGTAAGATTGATCGTAAAAGCACCAGTGGAACATGTCAATTTCTAGGTGAAAGATTGATCTCTTGGTTCAGTAAAAAGCAGACATCGATTGCCACATCTACAGCTGAAGCAGAGTATCTAGCCGCTGGAAGCTGTTGCGCTCAAATGCTCTGGATTCAACAACAGCTCAAAGACTATGGCATCCAAGCTGTTGACTCTCCGATATTTTGCGACAACACAAGTGCAATCGCTATAACGTATAATCCAGTTTTGCACTCTCGAACAAAGCACATTGATATACGCCATCATTTTATTCGAGATCATGTTGGCAAAAAGGAAATTCGGATCGAGCACATCTCAACAGAGCAGCAAGCAGCAGACATCTTCACCAAACCGCTCCCAGAGGCTAAGTTTAATTATTTCCGTCAAATTCTTGGTTTAATTGACTTATCTTAATAGTTTAGATGTTCTCTTACTTTTGCACTTAAAGATTTTTGTTGCCACAGATCGATAATACAATGTTCAGAAAGACACAGACCGGTCCGAACTTTCAGACTGATCCATGTAAATCTGGTGTTATCCCATGATCTGTTTGGTCAATACATCTTTTGTACAAAAACAGCCCGGACTGATCGCATTTTAACCGCCTTAAACTATCTGTTATCCTGACCGTTTATTTTGAATTTCTTTCCATCAGTCATCGAGATAAAGACACGTGTCTTCTCTCTCCTATTTCGCGGGCTGAACATTTCATCTTCTTTTACTTTTTACAATTTACCACTATCTGTTTTCTTATTCTCTCACTCTCCTAAATCTTCGCACTCGTTTACCTTCACTCCAATGGCTACCATTACTCACAACTCTCTCTCCGTTGAGTTTAATGATATTTACAGGGCCGAAGATGCAGAGATGGTGTCCATCTTCCGAGCTTTGGAATCATCTGGTCTGAGAAACTTTCTGGAGTGCGGCACAGTTGTTTATGAATCAGAAATCCGCGAACTATTCGCCAATGCCGTCTCCCAGAAAACATCAATATCCACTACTGTCAAGGGCAAATCATTTGAGATCTCGCCGATGACGCTGGCCAAAACCTTTGGCCTCCCCAATTCCGGACTGACAGAATTTGGACAGATTCCTCAAGCGTCACTCTCAGATCTTCAAGGGAAGATCTCTATTTTTGGCCACCGCCTGCAACCCTCGTTTAAGAAGAAGGAAATGCTCTTTCATTTCCAGGTGCTGTGCGAAATCGTTGGCAAACCTCTTCTGGGCAAAGCAGGAAGTTTTGACGCTGTAACCGCAGAGAAGTTCAGGGCTATGGCGGCTATAATATCCGGACAGAAGATGAACTGGTCCGTGATTCTTTTTGGAGTTCTGATGGAAATGGTGATTGCATCCAAACAGGCCGTATGCTTTGCTGTTCCTCTCAGCAAGCTACTGGAGTCCTTAGACATCGAGCTGGGAAAGCAGTCCGCTCTCAGTCCCTTCAAGATTCTAAACTCCAAAGGGCTCGCACTGCTGAAGTCCAAGAGTGCTCCGCCTACTTCTACCACTCTGGCTGCAGTCAAGATTGAGAAGGGCGAAGAACAAGCTGTTACGCGCAAACCTCGAATCAAGCGAAAGCTGACCATCCAGACTGATTCTGAAGAAACTCAGTCTGCTCCCTCGCCACCAACCAAGCCACTTCCCAAGAAGCCAAGAACCCAGATTACCAAACCAATCAAAACTCTACCCCTACCCATTTTGCCACCAACTAAAGCCACCCCTGCACCCCAACCTTCAAAACAAATTTCAACCACTTCAACCCCTGCACCCAAAGTCACCGTTAGACTTCCATCTGCCATTCCCGTGGTCAAAGGGATAGTTATCACTGAGTTGGGAGATTATACACAATCAGGGATCAAGTCCCCTTCCTCCACCGGCAAGGGAAAAGTCATTCTCTCCAAACCCCTCTCCTCCAAACCCAAATCTGCAGCGCAGACAGCCATCGACATTGCTATGGAGGATGTTGATGAGAAGGTGAAGGGACTCATTGTGGTTTTTGATGAATACGTCCAGTACCGGACTATCAACCACATTGAGATGTTTTTCGGAAAGTTGAGCAGCCTGAAGAAGATGGAAGAAGAAGTTCTGAAAGGAACAGAGACCGATGATGTTCGGCTTGCTGTACAGCGCAAAGAGCTATTTACGGCAATTCAAAGATTCAGACTGGCCAATCTGCTCCTAGCTGCTAAGAAAGAGAACTTCGATCCAAATGCTCCAACTGCCAGAGATGATGGGGCCGTTATTGCTCAATTAGAGATGGATGTTCATGCTCTTCACTTAGCTATCCGTTTTCAACGACAGAAGATCAGTGTATCCACTCCAGCAACCAGCCCGGATCATCCTTCTGCAAGCAAAACTCTGGCAGAACCTTTTGTTGAAGTTATTCCCTCTGGGGCAGCAGACCAGACTGAAGATCAGCCAGCCGCGCAACCTGCAGAACCAGCCGCAGATCAGCCTGCAGATCAAGCAGCAGCTCAGACTGCAGAGCTCGTACCAGATCAGACAGCAGATCAGACAGCGGAGCAGCCATTGCCTAATGCTCTGTCTGCTACAGATGATGAACCATTGAATGTGTTGTTGGGCTCTCCAACAACATCTATTCCTTTGGGGTCATCAGCCTCCCGTGCACAAATCAGTCCAACCGCAGCACTTGCAACAATTGACGCACCAGACTTCGTCGATCCGGATTTAGTGGTGTCTACAGTTGTTGCAGCTTTACAGATTGAGGAGCCTCTCAGTCCCCGCACTCCTCCGGGACAATCAGATGAAGATCTGGCTTTCATTCAGGAATTTTCTTCGGATTTGGTCAACCTGGTCCGATCCGAAAGTCATCAGGCTGCCATATCTTCCATTATGCCGATTGCTGAAGAAGATGATCCTGCACTATCATCATCAGATCACTCTCCCAGCCGGCTATCTGATGCACCTCCCTCCCTGGCACGGACTCTCCAGCATTTCTCTGACAACTGCATCTCACTCTCTCAACGAGTTCTAGAAGTTCATCAAGGTCAGAGGCTTACAGCTTTGGACTTTGATTCATTCAAAGAGAAGATGACAGCCAGTATAAGCAGTCTTCAGCGAGGACTGAATGATCTGTTTTCTCAGCAAGCCACTTATAAAAACAGCCTGAGAAAAGAGCAGATCGAGCTGGCCACTGAAGTCCGAGCATCTGTTGCCAATTCCCTCCGCGCTCAAGACGTTCGTCTTGACGCTATCAGCGCGCAGCTCGCACAAGTTGTTGATTTTCTTCAAGAGATTGCTGCTGACAAAAAGGGGGAAAAGAAGAAAGACTTCAAGCCGCCTCAAACTTCAAGAAGATAGCAGTCTCGTTGATTAAATTTTTAGACTGACTGTATGCGAGATTTTTTATCAATAAAAATCTTTCTTTATTAAGTCCTTGTTCATTTATTTTGAACTTTAATAAAGGCTTAATCGATCCAACTTAATAATGTTCATTTATCTTGAACAAAGAAGAAGTAATCGATCCGAAAGTTTTCGCTTCAGAGTTCTTATCAGACTAGTTAAACAGACTTAGAAGCTAGGTTTTGTCATCATCAAAAATGGGGAATTTGTTAGTTCCGGACCTTAACGATGAAATTTTAAAGATGACAAAACATTTCAGACCGGATCGAGTGAAATCAGACTGACCAGATCGATCGCCCATAACAGATCAAGCTGATAAGATAACAAAGCATATCAGACCGGATCGATGAGTTTCAGACTGACTTTATCAAAGCTTCAGATCGATCTCAATCTTTATCAGATCAGAGCAGTCAAGGATACATAAAGAATGGCTCCTCAGTCCGAATCATTAACGGCTATTTATTGTAGGATTTAATGTCGTAATTAATGCTACAAAGGACCAAAGACTGAAGATTGCCATATAAGGTAAGAAGACAAAGAAGAGCCTATCTGACAATCGCCGAAAGTATGAACCAGAACGGCAAGTATCCTGAAGAAGAAGACTGTAGCTTACTCAGAGCTCAAGCAGAGTCAAAGTTGCACATTAAGGGAAATAATGTCGTTGGTACTTACAACTATAAAAGGATGCAACAAAAGGAATATAGAGACTCTCGCTGATCAATTAAAAAAAAAACGCACAAGAAAGCAAAACAGCACAAGCTTACAAGCTCAGAAGCTCTCGAGCTGAAATCATTCTTAAGCACGTTTACTTTGTAACATTTGATCATTTAGGATCACTGTGCGCATCTTGTGTATTCTGTGTTGAAAAATACAAGTGAGAAACATATTGTAACTGTCAGACAGAGTGTGTCTGAGCAGATCGAGTGACTAGGAGTTTCAGACTGGTAGTGAGGTAAATCCAGTCTGAATCGGGTTTGTACAACAGGATTGTATAAATCAAAGTCTTCTAGTATAAACCTTCCTTAATTGGAAGAAGGGGAGACGTAGAAGGATTACACCACCTTCGAACTTCCAGAAACATATCCTGTGTATTATCTTTCCGCACTTATTCTTTCATACTAGCCATCGAGCCGTTCTTACATATACAAGAACAGACCGTTCCGCACTTATACTTTCAGTGGTCTGTTCTGTACAAGAGTTGATTAAGAAACAGATTTCTTTCACTACTCCGAAAGAAATCACAAGGGATTAATTTTTAGAATGAGTGTTCATTCACCCCCCCCCCCCCCCCTCCCCTCTAAACACTCCGCACCGATCCTAACAGTGTGTATTTTACTTAATTCCTACTCACATATGTATAAT
Source organism: Haberlea rhodopensis (assembly GCA_907163345.1). Taxonomy (NCBI): domain Eukaryota; kingdom Viridiplantae; phylum Streptophyta; class Magnoliopsida; order Lamiales; family Gesneriaceae; genus Haberlea; species Haberlea rhodopensis. The sequence continues at coordinate 2,616,437 of CAJQUN010000021.1, read as the reverse complement.
TTTGATACATAACGAATTAAGTAACGAGGACCCCACATTAGTGGTATCAGAGCAGTGGTTCGAGAACGGGGTGAACTTGGGTAGAGGAAGTGTATTAGGGAGTTGCCTAATCATTTGAAAGCATGTTGAGAGTTTTGATATGATGTGATATTAACATGTTTTATATCTTTGAATGTTATTGTTTGATGTGCAGTAATGGCAGACAGAGTACCTCACGATGATGTTGGGGATGCCATGAGTGGCAATGTAGTGTTGGGTTGGCGCCTGTGCCACCACCACCAGTTGGGCAAGGGCTAGTGGAACAGGTACTGTTACCTGGGGAATTGACACTGACTCAGTTTCTTAGCTACCAACCACCTCGCTTTGAGGGTACTGAATCTGGTGAATAGGCTGAAGAATGGTTGGAATGAATTGAACATATATTTGTATCTGCTCCGTGTGTCAAGTCAGCTTGGTTACGTTTGGCTGAGTTTCAACTCGCAAAGAAAGCGATGATGTGGTGGAAAGCAACATTGATTGAGTTGAGAGCTCAGGGGCAGACTGTGGATTGGGATGTGTTCAGAACTCGTTTTCTTGACCATTATTTCTCTGTGGCTGCGAGGCAGATGAAAGAAGATGAGTTTACTAATCTGAAACAGGGAACCATGACAGTGTCTGATTATGCTTTGCAGTATTCTTCATTGTTAAGGTATGTACCGCATATCGCTGCAAATACAAAGGCAAAGATCAGACAGTTTGTGAAAGGCTTAAGGCCTGAGTTGTTTGATAGGGTGAATTCTAATAACCCTACTTCGTTTGAGGAAGCGCTGACTAGAGCCGAGATGGCTGAGATTGGAGTTGGAGTGTATAGGATGTAGGACAATTCCAAAAACCTACATCAGATAGCATGAGACCCAGAGGGGAGCTGTTTAAAGCATCACGAGGAGGTGCTTCTTCTTCGAGATTTGGTGGGAAGAGGTTTGCGATGCGGAAAGGTGGTGAACGAGGTGCCAAGGGACAGTCCCAAGGCAGTAGTAGTAGCAGTGGTCGAGGTTTACACTGTTTTAACTGTGGAGGACCACATTTTAAACGAGATTGCCCACAACTTGATAGTCCAGTTTGTTTTAGATGTGGGAGAGCAGGACACATGATACGAGTCCTCAAGCTGGAGGACAACAGATGAGAGGGAACGTGTCATAAAGTACAGTGCGGCAGAAACCACGGGTTATTCCACGGACTGGTGGAGGACAGAGAGCATGACCACCTCAGGTTCAAGTGTATGCACTGAACAAGGAGCAAGCAGAGACAGCTCCTGATGATGTGATAGGGGGTAAGTGTAGTTTATTTACTTAACCAGCTTTTCTTTTGATTGATACCGGTGCATCACATTCGTTTATTGCACAAGCTTTTGTTACATGGTATCATATATGCTCGTCTCCATTGTTGATGCCTCTGTATGTCTCGACACCCATGGGAACTACTGTGATGACTTGTCAGATAGTGTTAGATTGTGTTATTCATTTTGATATGGATTATGGAATACAGGTCGATTTGATTGTGTTAGATATGACAGATTTTGACAGTATTCTCGGTATTGATGTGTTACGTAGATATCAAACTGTTGTAGATTGTTGTCAGAAGACAGTGAGATTTCAGTCTGATACTGGAAACCAATGGCTCTTCTATGGACAGGGATCACGTGCAAAGATTCCTTTGATAACGGCTATTCGAATGTCGCTTTTGTTAGAACGTGGACATATGAAATATTTGATTTACGCTCTTGATGTAGCAGAAAAGAAAGTAGAAAAACGAGTAGAGGATATAACAGTGGTTGCAGAGTATGCAGATGTATTTCCAGATGAGATTCCTAGATTTTCACCAAGTCGAGAAGTGGAATTTGGCATTGAATTGGTATCTGGTACCTCTGCGATATCACGAGCACCATATCGTATGGCACCAACTGAATTGAGAGAGTTAAAAATTCAGTTGCAAGATTTATTGGACAAGGGGGTACATACGTCCTATTGTATCGCCTTGGGGTGCTCCGGTATTATTTGTTAAGAAGAAAGATGGGTCGATGCGACTGTGCATTGACTATTGACAGTTGAACAAGGTAACGATTAAGAATAAATATCATCTTCCTCGTATTGATGATTTGTTTGATCAGTTGCAGGGATCGGTGATCTATTCAAAAATTGATTTACGATCTGGTTATCATCAAATACATGTGAGGGAAGAAGATGTACAGAAGACAACATTCAGAACTCGCTATGGACATTATGAGTTCCTAGTAATGCCATTTGGTGTGATGAATGCTCCAGCTGTCTTTATGAGTTTGATGAATCGAGTTTTTCAGGAATACCTTGATCAATTTGTCATTGTGTTTATCGATGATATACTGATCTATTCTCTGGGTGAAATAGAGCATGTCCAACATTTGCATCTGGTGTTGCGACTATTAAGAATACATCAATTATACGCCAAACTCAGTAAGTGTGAGTTTTGGTTGAATAGTGTAGGATTTTGGGACATGTGATTTCTAAAGACGGATATCAGTCGATCCGAGAAATATAGAAGCGGTGTTGAACTGGTCAGCACCTACGTCTGTACCACAGATTCGTAGTTTCTTGGGTTTTGTCGGATACTACAGACGGTTTGTTGAAGGCTTTTCAGCAATTGCCAACCATTAACACAGCTGACAGAAGGGAGTACCATTTAGATGATCAGAGGCATGTGAGCATAGCTTTCAGGAATTAAAACATCGGTTAACTACTGCTCCGGTGTTGGATTATTCCATCAGAGCATGACATGTTTGCTCTTTATACTGATGCATCATTGCTTGGTTAGGATGTGTATTGATGCAGGATAAACATGTGGTGGCTTATGCATCAAGACAACTGAAGCCACATGAAATGAAATATCCAGTGCATGATCTGGAGTTGGCAGCCATAGTTTTTGCGTTGAAGATATGGCGACATTATTTATATGGTACGTCGTTTACCATATATACTGGTCATAAAAGTTTGAAATGTTTATTCACTCAGACAGAGTTGAATATGAGGCAAAGGAGATGGATGGATCTCTTAAAAGATTCTTATTGTGAGATCGAATATCATCCAGGAAAGACTAATCTAACAGCAGATGCCTTAAGTCGAAATGTACACAACACTGCTAATGATATGATTCGTTTGTCAGCCTTGATGACTTCTTGTTGTACATTGGGATATGAGTTTGATGTAGAGACAGTGCCAGTAAGGGTATCAACATTGTTGGTTGAACCCGATATCTTTGAGAAGATCAAAATGGCACAAACCACTGATGATGAAGTACAACACTGGAAACACTGGAAAGAAATGATACGTCAAGGACAAACATCTCAGTTTGTGATAGCAAATGATGGAAGTCTGAAATATAGAAACTGTTGGGTAGTACCTGCTTCTTTGGGACTACGCCAAGAAATACTACAACGTGCTCATTGTAGTAGATACAGTATACATCCTGGAGGAAAGAAAATGTACACTGATTTGCGTACACAATTCAGGTGGAAACGCATGAAACAGGATGTGCTTGGGTTTATGCGACGATGTCTAATTTGTCAACAAGTGTAAGGAGAGAGACAAAGACCAGGAGGTGAATTGATGAGTTTAGAGATTCCGCAATGGAAATGGGAACACATTACAATGGATTTTGTAACCCATTTGCCACGGACTTCTTTTGGCTTTGTTACGATTTGGGTAGTCGTTGACAGACTAACAAAAGTAGCTCACTTCATACCATACAGTATGACGTTTACCTACTTGAGGATGGCTCAGTTATACATTCAAAATATAGTGAGACTACATGGAATACCAGCTTCAATTGTATCGGACCGAGATCCGAGATTTGCTTCTCATTTTTGGGAAGGATTACAGTCAGCGATAGGGACTGAAGTACGATTAAGTACAGCTTATCATCCTCAAACAGATGGACAGACAGAGCGTACAATACAGACGCTTGAGGATATGTTACGAGCCTGTGTATTGGAGTTTGATAACTCTTGGCAAGAGTCGTTGCCATTAGTTGCATTTTCGTACAATAATAGTTATCAAAATAGTATACAGATGGCACCGTTTGAGGCACTGTATGGGCGACGATGTAGATCGCCATTGTATTGGGATGATGTGGATCAGTCTTCACTAAATGGACCAGATATGATACGTGAAATGGAGGAGAAAGTGAAACTGATCAGATTGAAATTAAAAGCTGCTCAGGATCGACATACCACTTATGCCAATAAGCTACGTAGACCACTTAAATTTCAAGTTGGTGACCGAGTATTCTTGAAAATCTCACCTTTTAAAGGTGTAGTACGATTTGGTAGGCGTGGAAAGTTGTCACCACGGTCCTTATGAGGTGTTGCAACGTATTGGTATGTAGGCATATCGATTGGCACTACCACCAACATTGAGTAGCATCCACGATGTGTTTCATGTTTCGTTATTGAGGAAATATGAACCAAATCCGAGTCATGTATTACAACTGTCTGAAGTACAGTTGGATACAGATGTATCATATGAGGAAAGACCAGTTAAGATCTTGGATCGAGCTGAGCGGAAATTACGAAATAAAGTGATACCAATGGTAAAGGTACAGTGGGATCGACGGGATGTCGAGGAGGCAACGTGGGAGACGGAGCAGCATATGATACAGCATTATCCTGAGTTATTTTCTGGTATGAATTTACGTTTTTATGATACTGTTGGTGAGTATGTAATGCATTGTTGCATATATGATTTTGTTTCTTGCTTTATTGCAGTAGGGTTGTAGGATTGGGCTGTTCATGTTATGTATATGTAATTTTGCGGACGAAATTCTATTAGTAGGGGAGAATTGTCATGCCTCGATATGACCTATACATATGTGATATGGTTATGGCATAATTATGTGATAATTACGGTATGACGTGGACTCGGGTTCGGGTTGAACCGAGTATGAATGAGAAAATGAAAGAACGGACTACTATTATGTTGCAATGAATGAAACATAATTGGGAACAATGAAATGATGTTCGTTTGTGATTAATCAAGTATGGTAGGAAATGTCATGCAAGATGATCAATTGTATAGCATTGTTAAACTTGTTCTCATTCATATTTGATATAGGAGAAGCATAGTAGAGATGTTGACTAGTTGCTAGTTGATACATCAACTTATGGTGTCACATAGAACTATATGATTATGGAATATGTAGCAAGTAGTTGCATATCAAGTAGACATAAGTTGATATGCATTTGAATTGGATTTCACATGCATTTGAGTTCATCTTGAAGGAGTATATAAACCTACAACTCAGAATTGCAAACACATAGAACACCATATCTCACCTAAACATCTCTACACAAGCACCTCTCAAAACCCTTGCTTGCTCTTGCATCTTTTCTTGGATTTCACTTGGAAATCAAGATAGAAAGTTGAGAAAAGTGAATTCATAACTTCTTGGTAAGGATTATGTACTTTGTATACTTGTTTATGTATTATGTTGGTGAAAGATGAGTTGGGATTGAAGATTATCATTTAGTAATTCTTCAATATATACATGATAGAAAGGAAAGAATTGAGTTGTGTAGTGAAGCAAACATGTTTATATGATGCTAGAGTTTGCATGGAACAAGTTTTAAGTGTAGTAAGTGGGGGGTGTGGGAGAAACACCAAGAGAATGTACATGAAAACGCCATGTTCTGCAAAAAAACAGAGTAGGCGATCAATCGCTACCTATGAGGCGATCGATCGCTTGAGGCTAAACATGAGAGAGGCGATGTGCTAAGCGATCGATCGATTAGCTTGTACCGATCGATCGCTATGTAGCGATCGATCACGTAAAGGTAGAAATCGATCGCATTGAGGAAGAATGTTTTCTAAATGGTGAGGCGATCGATCGCCTGAAATATAGCGACCGGTCGCTAAACCCAGAACATTTAAGCAATCGATCGCATCAAAGTAGGGATCAATCGCTAGGGTTATATTTTTTCAAATGTGATATTTTTGTGGACTTTGATTTTGAAGCCTATTATAACATGATATATTGTTGATATTGTTGTAGCATCATCACAGGGGACAGGACAACAAGGCGGTTAGACATTGACGCCCGATTTCTATCTTTTGTGTCGCACGATAGGTACGTGTTGACGTACGAGTATCGATGTCATTGTGATGATGATTTTGAGATTGGATTATATGATTGATGATATCATATGTGTATTCATTCATGATGATATACATGCATGTTGTTGAGATTGTTGCCACGATAGGTATGCCGCATATGCTTTGGCTGAGATTGTTGCCACGATAGATATGCTGCATATGCTTTGGCATGAGAGGTATACTCCGGTTGAGTATATGCTCGGACTGTTATAATGTGTGAGGACGAAAATATGATTTGTGTTGTTAATATGAAGATGTGAGGAGGTTGCACTGACATATTGAGCTGGGATAGGAAAATCATATTTGTCATGTTATAACAGGAGGATAGTTGAGACATGTCATGGCATATTTGCATTTGATGATGCATGATACAGAACAATCACCGTTGATGATTTACGATAGTGCTTTATCGTTTTATGTTTCTTAATGATATAGCACTGAGATAGTTGTTTATCTATACTCACGTTGTGTGATTGTTTCTGTAGGGACTCATAGATGTGGGAGGATGGAATTGTGAGTCTTATTTCGCTGCGAGACGAACCATTGCATATGAGTTGTACTTCTTTAGGTTGTTTTGATGTATATGTGGTGTAAATTATGTAGGGATTGTATCACTGTTGTATCAACCTATATAGTAAAACTCTTAATCAGTGTGTATATTACTTAATTCCTACTCACATATGTATAAGTTTGATACATAACGAATTAAGTAACGAGAACCCCAATTGTATCTTATTTATCCTTATCATAAACTTGAGGCTAATTGTCCATATTTATAGTGTAGGAGACTCCGAATGGTCATACTAGCCGTTTATAGTCGTTAGCAACATTTAGGGCCGAAAACGCTCTTACATCGCCTGAAACTATCTTGGATCTCCTCAGCCCAACAATCAAACAATTTGAAAACTCACACAGATTGCCTCAGAAGATCGTTGAGCGCCTCAAGCGATCTCCAACAAAAATCAGGATGTGCCTCAAAATGAACAGTAAAATCACATCGCCTTGGGTGAACATAACATCGCCTCGGGCGTTCCAACGAACACCTCAGGCACTTACACCTCGGGCGTTCGGAGTCTGAGCGCTCATCTCGCCACCCCTCGCCATCACCTGGGTCGATGTGCGCGGCGATGCTCTCGCCTGGGGCGATGGCACCAGGCGATCTGTCTTGAAATTTTTCTATATATTCTTTTCTACATTTCAACATTTTTTCATTCTTCGATTCGACTGATTTGATCTTGTATACTTAAAAAAAGCATTAGTACAAAAATCATAGGGTTTGTAATCATCAAAACAAAAATAGAGATTTTGATAATTTTATTTAATTTTGAGAAACGAGAATTGTAGCTTTTTAAGGCGCAACAATATCCATGTAAAATTGTGAAAGTTCTTGAGGAGGATACTAACATAACACAGTATGAGATGCATTGCTTAGCAGTGATGATGTTTTGGGCTCGATTTTCATTTGGAATTTTAGTAAAAATCTCATCTGATGGCCTTATATTAAGTTGTTAGTCTTGATATTTGTAAATGACATAGTACCACAAACTAGCTTATATAATACCATAAATCAATACATTTAGTACCATATATTAGCTTATATAGTACCACATATTGTATAATTTAGTACCACATATTATGTTATATAATACCACAAATTATGATATTTTTTGCCATAAATCAGTATATTTAATACCACATATTAGCTTTTATAGTATCACAAAATCAGTAGTACCACATATTAGCTTATATAGTGCCATAAATTATATAATTTAATCTTATATTTAGTTGTTTTAAGATGAAAATGATAAAAAGATGTCAAATAATGATTGAAAGATGGAAAAGAACTCAAAGAAGCAAGAAACAAGAAAAGAATCCGCTCAAAAGACGAAAAATAAAAAAAAATTATTAACTTATATAGTACTACAAATCAATATATTTAGTACAACGTATTAACTTATATAATATCACAAATCAGTATATTTTATACCATAAATCAGTATATTCACGACCACGGAGTAACTTATGTAGTACCACAAATTATGTTATTTAGTACCAAAAATATGACATCTAGTACCACATATTAGCTTATATAGTACCATAAATCAGTATATTTGGTATTACAAATAAGTATATTTAGAACCACAGAGTATATAATATTATACTCCAAATTAAATTATATAGCACCAAAAATCACCTTAAGTATTACCACCAATCAGTATATATAGTACCATAAATTATGTTATATTGTACAACAAATTAGATTATTTAGTACCACAAATTAGATTATATAGTATCAAAAGTCACCTTAAGTAGTACAACAAATTAGTATATATAGTACCACACTATGTTACATAGTACCACATATTAGATTATTTAGTACCACAATTAGATTATATAGTACCAAAAATCACCTTAAGTAGTACCATCAATTACTATATATAGTACCACAAATATGTATATCTAGTACCACACAATAGTTTATATAGTACAACCAATTATGTTATTTAGTACCAAAAATATATTTTATTTAGTACCACAAATCAGTATATTTAGTACCACATATTAGCTTATAGAGTACCACAGATCAGTATATTTGGTTCCACAAATCAGTATATTTAGTACCACAGTAGCTTATACAGTACCACATTGTTATTTAGTACAAAAAAATATGTTATTTAGTACCACAAATCAGTATATTTGGTATCAAAAATTAGTATATTTAATACTATATATTAGCTTATATAGTACCACAGATCAGTATATTTGGTACCACAAATTTTTGGCAGATTGACAGACACTTGAGCGCCTATGGTTCTGCCTTGGAGGTGAAAATTTCATCAACTTGTATTTAGTACCACATTTTAGCTTATATAGTACCACAAATCAGTATATTTAGTACATCATAGTAGCTTATATAGTACCACAAATTATGTTATTTAGTACGAAAGATATGTTGTCATACATTTGATATATGGTACATATATGTATAACATGATATATTTGCAAATAGATTTATATATAATATGCATTTTATGGTATATAACATGCGAAATAGATTAGTTCACATTTAATCTTACTTAGTACCACATTTTCATACATTTGATATATGGTAAAGATATATATAAGTTGATATATTTATGAATAAATTTATATATAATATGTCATTTTATGTTATATAACATAGGAAATAGATAGTTCACATCTAATCTTATTTTGTACTACATTATCATACATTTAATATATGGCAAATATATATATAACTTGGTACTGAATAATATAATTTGTGGTACTATATAAGCTACTATGTGGTACTAAATATACCGATTTGTGGTACCAAGTATACTGATTTGTGATATTATATAAGTTAATATGTGGTACTAAATAACATATATTTGGTAGTAATAACATAATTTGTGGTTATATAAGTTACTTTTTGAGAATATAATTCAACAATTATATACAAATCTGTGACATGTTATATTCAAATATATATCATGTTATATACAAATCTATGATATTTTATATAGTAATATTATATACAAATCTATTACATGTTACATAGATTTGTATATAACATGTCATAGTTCGTATATATATGCGAAATAGATAGTACACATATTAGCTTATTTAGTACCATATTATCATACATTTAGTATAAGATATATATATATATATATATATATATATATATATTTACAAATAGATTTATATATAATATGTCATGGATTTGTATATATCATGTGAAATAGATAGTTCACATTTAAGCTAATCTTTGGTACTAAATATACTGATTTGTGGTACTCTTGGGTTTTGGAAACCCAAATAATCTTTGTTTTGATGTTAACAAAATGTGTTCTTGTGTTGATAACATATTTCATCAAGTGTGCAATGAATAGATCATGATTAGGAGCTTGATGATTAGAAAAGAAATGGGTTGAAGTAAACTGGACCAGTAGACAAAAGCAAAGGTCTACTGGACCAGTAGATACAACTAGTATACCCTGAGCGCTACTGACCAAATTGATCATATCTCATAGCTCAGACATTGAAACGATGTGCTTCATAAGGGATTGGATAGCTAACTCAATTCTCTACAAGTTGTATATCAGGCCAGCAGACTAGATTCAAAGGTTTACTTGATGAAAACATGTCTGCAGTTGTCTGTTGGTACAAAGCTGAAACAGCAGCGGACAGATTGGAGCAGCTGGGATATATCGGCCATAACTCTCAGCTCGCTTATCAAAACGAGACTATTCAGCATGGGTTGGAAAGATAAGACAAATATCTACAAATCATATTTAGAAGTCAAAGACTGAATCGGATGCTAAGATAGTCAAAAAGCTTCTGCAAGTCACGACATGTGCTGCTACATCCAGCAAACTTACAGCAGGAGCATTGCCTTGTATTTCAAGCATAACTCTCTCATACAAATTTGAAATTGAGTGATTTTTGATTCCGTGGAAAGCTAAGAGAAAGGGCTACAGAGTTCATGTAGATCATTTTGCCCAGAAATCAACGAATCAAGAGCTATAATCAAGAGAAGTAGAACAGCAAATGTTGGACATCAAGGTTGGCAGCAGACCTTGGGCCAGCGGACTTCGAAGCAACAGAGTCCAGCGGACTTCGAAGCAACAGAGTCTAGCAAACTTTGCACCAATAGAGTCCAGCGGACTTCGAAATAGTAGAGGCCAGTGGACTTCTAACTAGTAAAGGCCAGCGGACTTCGAACTGGTAGAGGCCAGCAGACTTCGAACCAGTAGATGCCAGCGGACGAGGCCAGTGGTCCCGAACTGCGGACTCGACCAGCGGACTAGGGCAGCAGACCCAACCAGCAGACTTCCAAAAATAGCCCAGAAAGCAGAATATGATTGTTGCAATGTTTGAAAGCTTACCAAAACTATCCCAACGGCTACATTCTCGTATCTAACGTATATATCATTATTTGGGGCTATATATACATGATTTGGAAGCTCACTAACAGCTGATTGAAGATCAATACAAGCCTTCCAAAGCAAACCCACTTGGGATTCAATTGGGGAACTTCAAAAACAAAATCTGCTAAATGAAGAGTACTCCCCAATCTTTGGCACCTCTTACCTTGCTGTATCAGATTCATTATGGAATCATTTGTGCCCGCGTATTCACTCTAGTGAGCTAAAATAGAAGATTGAATACAATTATAACAGTTGGTGATTTATCACAACTGGGTGAGGTCTTTCCATGTGAGACATTAAAGAACATGAACTTTGTAATTCTGTGTGGGCTAGGAGTTTAGCTTCTCTGTGTGATACTGAAAAGTGTAAACCAAATCATCTAGTGTATCCTTCCATCATATGAAAGAAGGGAAGATGTAGAAGCGTTTGTACTTCGAACTTCCAGAAACAAATTCTTGTGTTATTTACTTTTCTGCATTTATTTACCTTACTGTTTTTACATATTTTCTTGCATTCCCTTAAAATGTCTTTCAAATGGTTAATCGATTATAGAGCGGGTTATGTCAAGTGTCTTCCACTCGATTTTGTAACCTAACTCGATATAATCTCTCGGTGTAATTATTTCAAGAAAACGAGCTATTGAAGCTTAAGTTGGTTGAACTCGGGTGTGGATTGGCAACCCATCTCCGGAATCGATCCTAACAAGTTGTATCAGAGCCAGATTGTTCTTGGAAAGCATTTTAACCGATTTTAGACGGAAATATTTTAAAGAAAACTTCTCATGAGCATGAAATTATTTTCATATCATAATTTTTTAAAACTTGGTGTATGAAAATTTTTAGCATAAAAATTAAATTCATTGCACTCTTTTTGCACGAAAATAATTTTAAAATCTTTTTAAATGTTCAAATTTTCCTCCAATATGTTCTAAACTCATTTTAAGTTTAAAACTGTTATTTTGAGAATTTTTCTAACAATTTTCGAAGCATTTTAGTTTTCTGGCAGCTTGCGGCAACTTTGGGAAAATTGGCATAACTTCTTGTTCGGATGTCGAAATGACGAACCGTTTTTTCGTTGCAAACTAGACTCATAGAGGATCGCAATGGTATAGGTCTTGAAACCTAATTATTCATGGGGAAAAGCAGTTTATTCTAAAAGTTGACTCATGTGCTGTCGTAGAAAGATGAAATGGACATTGATGAGTTTTGTCAAGAAATTCAAATTTGTTGCCAAGTATGCTTCATCCATCATCAAAAGAGGTTATTTTTATTCAAAAATTAATGTGCATTGCATTTTTTTCCGCCTACCCCATTTGCCCCTCACTTGCTCTAATTTTCAAACTTTTTAAAATTAAGAGGGAGAGTTTAATCTCAATCCTTGAGGGGGAGTAAATTTTTATGTCTTCCTTTTTGATTCACACAAAAAGGGGGAGAAATCTGTTGTTTAAAAAATATGGGTTTTCTTGTTATGCAACATTGTGCTTTAATGCTCATATTTTTATTCAAGTTTTGTGATCATCAAAAAGGGAGAGATTGTTGGGTTTTGAAAACCCGAATAATCTTTGTTTTGATGTTAACAAAACTTGTTATTGTGTTGCTAACATATTTCATCAAGTGTATAGTGAATAGATCATGATTAGGAGCTTGATGATTAGAAAATAAATGTGTTGAAGTAAACTGGACCAGTAGACAAAAGCAAATGTCTACTGGACCAGTAGATACAACCAGTAGACTCTGAGCGCTACTGACTAAATTGATCATATCTCAATGCTCAGAAATCGAAACGATGTACTTCTAAGGGGTTGGATAGCTAACTCAATTCTCTACAAGTTGTATATTAGGCCAGCAGACTAGATTCAAAAGTTTACTTGACGAAAACGTGTCTGCAAATATCTGCTGGTACAAAGCTGAAACAGCAGCGGATAGATTGGAACAGCTGTGGTATATCGGCCATAACTCTCAGCTCGCTTATTGAAACTGGATGATTCAGTATGTGATGGAAGGTTAAGACAAAGATCTACAAATCATATTTGGAAGTCAAAGACTGAATAGGATGTTAAGATGGTCAAAAAGCTTATGCAAGTCACGCCATGTGCTGTTACATCCAGCAAACTTACAACAAGAGCATCACCTCGTATTTCAAGCATAACTCTCTCATAAAAACTCGAAATTGAGTGATTATTGATTCCGTCGAAAGCTAAGAGAAATGGCTACAACTTTTATGTAGATCATTTTACCCAGAAATCAACGAATCAAGAGCTATAATCAAGAGAATAGAACAACAGATGTTGGACAGCAAGGTTGGCAGCAAACCTTTGGCCAGCGGACTTCGAAGTAGTAAAGGCCAGCGGACTTCACACCAATAGAGTCCAACAGACTTTGCACCAATAGAGTCCAGCGGACTTCGTAGTAGTAGAGGCCAGCGTACTTCTAACTAGTAGAGGCCAGCGGACTTCGAACCAGTGGACTCGGGCATCGGACCCGACCAACAGACTCGGGCAGCAGACACGACTAGCGGACTCAGGCAGCGGACCCGACCAGTGGACTTCTAAAATAGTCCAGAAAGCATAATATGACTGTTGCGATGTTTGAAAGCTTACCAAAATTCTTACAACGACTATATTCGTGTATCTAACGTATATATCATTACTTGGGGATATATACATGATTTGGAAGCTCAATAACAGCTGATTGAGATCAATACAAGCCTTCCAAAGCAAACTCACTTGGGATTCAATTGGGGAACTTCAAAGACAAAATCTGCTAAATGAAGAGTACTCCCCAAACCTTTGGCACCTCTTACCTGCTGTATCAGATTCATTATGGAATCATTTGTGCATTTGTATTCACTGTATTCATTGTATTTGTGAGCTAATATAGAAGAGACCATTGTAACAGTTGGTGATTTATCACAACTGGGTGAGGTCTTTCCATGTGAGACGTTAAATAACATGAACTTTGTGATTCTGTGTGTGCTATGAGTTTAGGCTATCTGTGTGGTATTAGCCTAAGTAGGTTGTATACTGAAATGTGTAACCAAATCTTCTAGTGTATCCTTCCATAAGATGGAAGAAGGGGAGACGTAGAAGCGTGCTTCGAACTTCCAGAAACAAATTATTGTGTTATTTACTTTACTTCATTTATTTACCTTACTGTTTTTATATATTTTCTTGCATACATTTAAAATGTCTTTCAAATGGTTAATCGGTTATAGAGCGGGTTATGTCGAGTGTCTTCCGCTCGGTTTTGTAACCGAACTCGATATAATCTCTCGGTGCAAGTATTTCAAGAACACGAGCTATTGAAGCTCAAGTTGGTTGAACTCGGGTGTGGATTGGCAACCCATAACCAGAATCGATCCTAACAGGTACCAAATAAACGGATTTGTGGTGCTATACAAGCTAATATGTGTTACTAAATCTACTGATTTCTGGTACTAAAAAACATATTTTTGGTACTAAATAACATAATTTTTGGTACTATATAAATTACTCTATGGTACCAAATATACATATTTGTGGTACAAAATATACTAATTTGTAGAACTATATAAGCTAATATGTGGTACTAAATAACATATTTTTAGTAGTAAATAACATAATTTATGATACCTATATAAGTTACTTTGTGGTACTAAATATACAGATTTGTGGTGTCAACTATAATGATTTGTGGTACCAAATGTACTGATTTGTGGTACTATATAAGTTAATATGTGGTACTCAATAACAAATTTTTTATACTAAATAACAATTTATTATACTGTATATGTTACTTTATGATACTAAATATACTGATTTGTTGTACCAAATGTACTGATTTGTAGTACTATATAAACTATTATGTGGTACTATATACTGATTTGTGGTATTATATAACATAATTTGTGGTACTAGATAGCATAATTTGTGGTATTATATAAGCTAATTTGTGGTACTATATATGTAGGATCGAGCGCTTACCGTTTTACCAATAACTATAGTTAAGGGTAATGGCGCAACATCAATCTTTTCAACCATACACTGGCACAAGCGCCACGTGTTCGACCGATCACAAAGCAGAGGTAATTGTTGAACCCCAACAATCCCTCCCCCAATAATTGCACTCTTTGCAACTCATGGGAATCGAACACGCGACCTTGGCTCTGATACCAATTGTAGGATCGAGCGCTTACCGTTTTACCAATAACTATAGTTAAGGGTAATGGCGCAACATCAATCTTTTCAACCATACACTGGCACAAGCGCCACATGTTCGACCGATCACAAAGCAGAGGCAATTGTTGAACCCCAACAATATATGTTGATTTGTAGTATTATATTAGCCAATTTGTGGTATTATATAACATAATTTGTGGTACTATATAACATAATTTGTGGTACTATATATACTAATTTATTGTACTATACAAGCTAATGTATGATACTATATATTCACATAAACTAATATGTGCCATATGTATAAACCACACCATGAAAATTTGAAAATTGGTCTACTATTTTATATCAAATGTAGTCAATTTTCTGTACTACAAAACACATTATTGTACAAAATTTCTTACCAAAAGATACAACATAACAGTTACAATTTATTATATCATTCAATAGAGGCAAACACTTGAACTTGTCTCATTAAATCACAATAGATAATTTACAACACAAAACTCCTTTACACAGTTGTGTATACATGTTGGATGCCCTTTATACATCTTCATCTCTTGGGCGTTCAACTTGCTTAAACTCAACAGACACTTCAACCCCATGTGGAATAGCATGTGCCGATGTGGCTTTGGTTGTAGCAGTTGTTGTCTCTGATCTAGGAGTCTTTATTTTTGTTTCAACCCGCAAAACAAGAGTATCACCAATCACCATCAGCGTAGAAGGCAATTGATCACAACTTTGCTAAAATGTATCAACATCTCTGTCTCAAGAATTTTACTTGTGAGGACATCGAGCTCTATCATAAAACATACTAAGGTATAATGTTTAATCATAGTCAAATAAACATTGCTCAACTGGAAAATTCAGCATGAGCAGAGAGGAAAAAATGAGATAAAACAAGGATAAAGTGACAAGACAAGGTGGGAAAGCCAAAATAAATAGAAAAGAGAGCAAGAATGTTCCAAAGATAACATGAGGAAATAAACAAATTCCCCAATTTCATTTCATGTAACAATACAAGTAAAGTTGCCATATATAAACAGAAATCAGTGTGGACCAAACATTCAGATTGGAATTGCTCACTTACATATAATTTAATCTGTGATACTACATAAGCTAATTTATGATACTATATATACTTATTTGTGGTACTAGATAATCTAATTTGTGGTACTATATAAGCTAATTTGTGGTATTCAACTTAAATTCGAATGTAATTGTAACAATTCCCAAATTTCAGTTCATAAACTTAAAGGATACCTGTATACCTTCAGTTTTTCGAGTTTTAAACCACAACACCAACCGAAAACAACCGAAGCTCACAAATTCCGCATGAAGCTTCTGTCTCACCGCATACTTGATTTCATTCAGTTGTTATTGTCATTCTCTTATTGTTGTTCTTCCTGCTAGCAATAAAATCAATAAACAAATTGCGTGATATATTTATAAGAAATCTTAATAACACAAGGAAGAGTTCAAACCTTCACTTGTTGTTCTTCCTGCTAGCAATTATTTATTCTGCTGCTCTCATATTATTCCAGCAACTCTAAGCTTAAGCTCATTTTTGTTGCTTCTGGAGAAGAAAAGTGCCATAAATATCAAATGGCCACTTCGATAAATCCAGAAAATTTACAAAATAAGTTGCCAAAATTCATTTTTTGCAACAATATCAACAACCCACTTCTAAAACTCGATAACTGCAAATAAATCAGATCTTGTAGAAGAACCAAAACTGAAATTTTGGTGACAGAAGTTTCAAATGAATATTGAGAACAAAAAATAATATTGATTTCTTACATTGAGTCTATTTGATGGTTGTCATTGCCATTGGGAGAAATTAGAGGAACAAATAACAGGTACTGATTGTGAAGTGTAATTTGGATTTAGGCATTTTTTCCAATTTACCGTTGATTTGTAGCAACTCATTCTTAGTAGTCATCTAATATTTTCGAAATACATTAAAGTAAAATATAAAATTTTATATATCTAACACAACTCGCTATACTACACCAAAGAGCTTCTACAACCCTACGCTATCATCTGTGTGAGGATAGCGTGGTGAATAGTGTTGCAGCAGAAATGGTGCAGCATTATAGTTGCGCCATTTCTGGCGTACACTTTTTTATTTTTATTTTTAAATTTTTTTTTTGTTTTTTATAATTTTATAAATAATTATTATTTATAGTACTGTAAATTTTATAATTATTTATTTAATAAATATTTATAAAAATTGTTTAATTAGTTATGTTAAATATATAAATATTAAAATTAAATATTATTTATGCTAAATATTAAAACTAACTATTTATAAGTTATGTTAAATATTTATCAAATTTTTTTTTTTAAATTAAATTTATTATTTAATTAAAGATTAAGTTAATGAATTAATTATTAAATTCAATTCAATTATCTTAAGGGAAAACTAAAAAAAATCCTCATTGTCAAACTTAATTATGGAATCAATCCCTATGTCAGAAAAAATTAATTCAAACTCCTTACTGCAACTTAAAATTTTGTTCTAACTCCCTATCTTATTAAAATGACTATAATACCCCTCTACTAAAAGTTAAGCTTTTAATTTGAGAAATCATTACAGTCGGTACGAAACCTATAACAATTTTGGTACACGTTACACATAAAATCGGTATAAAATTTATACAATTTTGGTACAAGTTATACATGAAATTGGTATGAAATCTATACTATTTTTGGTACTTATTACACGTGAAGTTTGTATGAAATATATATAATTTTGGTACTAGTTACACATGAAGTTGGTATGAAACCAATATAATTTTGGTACTAGTTACACATGAAATTGGTATAAAACTTATACTATATTCGGTACTTATTACACGTGAAGTTGGTATGAAACCTATACAATTTCGGTACTATATATACATAAAATCGGTATGAAACCTATACAATTTTGGTACTAATTACGAATAAAATTGGTACGAAACTTAGACTATTTTCAGTACTTGTTACATATGAAATTGGTATGAAATCTTTACAATTTTGGTACTAGTTACACATGAAATTTGTATGAAACCTATATAATTTTGGTACAATTTACACATGAAATTGGTACGAAACCTATACTTTTTTCGGTACTTATTACACATGAAGTTTGTATGAAACATATACAATTTTGGTACTTATTACACTTGAATTTGGTATGAGACATATACAATTTTGGTACTAATTACATGTGAAGTTGGTATGAAACCTATACTATATTCGAAACTTATTACACGTAAAGTTGGTATGAAACTATACAATTTTGGTACCAACTATGCATAAAATTGATAGGTAACACATATAATTTTGGTACTAATTACTAATAAAATTGGTACGAAACCTGTTCTATTTTCGGTACTTATTACAAATGAAATTGGTATGAAATCTTTACAATTTTGGTACTACTTACACATGAAATTGATATGAAACATATACAATTTTGGTACAGTTATACATGAAATTAGTATGAAACCTATACTTTTTAGGTACTTATTACACATGAAGTTGGTATGAAACATATACATTTTTGGTACTTATCACACTTAAAGTTGGTATGAAACATATACAATTTTGGTACTAGTACACGTGAAGTTGGTATGAAACCTATACTATATTCGAAACTTATTACACGTAATGTTCGTATGAAACCTATACAATTTCGGTACTAAGTATACATAAAATTGGTATGAAATCTATATAAATTTGGTACTAGTTACACTGGTATGAAACCTATACTATATTCGAAACTTATTACACGTAAAGTTGGTATAAAACCTATACAATTTTGGTACTTAGTATATATAAAATTGGTACGAAACATATAATATTTTCGGTACTTAATACATTAAATTAATATGAAATTTTTACAATTTTGTTACTAATTACACAAGAAATCGGTACAAAGCTATACAATTTTGGTACAAGTTGCACTTGAAATTGGTATGAAACCTATATTAGTTTCGGTACTTATTACACGTGAAGTTAGTATGAAAGATATACAATTTTGGTACTTGTTACACATGAAGTTGGTATGAAATACAATTTTTGTACTAGTTACACATGAAATTGGTATAAAACATATACTATATTCGGTACTTATCACGCGTGAAGTTGGTTGAACTCGATACAATTTCGGTATCAGTTACATATGAAATTGGTATTAAAACTATACGAATTTGGTACTAGTTACATATAAAATTGGTATTAAACATATATCATCTTGGTACAGTTACACATGAAATTGGTATTAAATATATACAATTTTGGTACTAGTTACTCATTAAATTAGTATTAAACTGATACAATTTTGGTACTAGTTGTACATGAAATTGGTATTAAACGTATACAATTCCGGTACTAATTACACATCAATATTGATGTTAAATTTATATATCGAATAAAAAAACAATATCAAATTCAAACAACATTAACAACATTTCTATAGAATCTTCTATACTAATGTTAATATTCTATATCGAACAAACAAAAATATCAATTTCAAATTACATCAATTTCAAACTTTACAAATAATATTTGTTTGTTCTGTTACTAGTTACACATGAAATTTGTATGAAACACATACTATTTTTTGTACTTATTACACGTGAAGTTGGTCTGAAGCCTATACTAGTTACACATGAGATATGTGTATATGAGTTGTATAAATGTCATTGACATTACTCTTTTCAATTGGGCATTGCATGCAATGTATTTAAGAGTAAACGTGCATGATGAATCAAGAATATGATTAGTGCATTATAATGGATTATATCAAATCGTGCTTTATTTCTACTTAACACTCGGAAGAGGCAATAGAATAACATAGGATTTTTTGGCTAATAAACTGAAGAACATAACATAGTTGATAGTTGGGTGAAGTCGAATCTCTAGAATCCGTTCTCATTGATTTTCTCCACTTAAATATTCATCATCTTGTTAGTTTATTTTAGTTATTTAATTAATTCTCCCCTTAATTCGATTCATCACTTTACTTTTAAACCCATTGCATGCAATGCCCAATTGAAAGGCGTAATGCCAAGGACATTTATACAACTTATATATAACATATATCTATGCTCACAGGTGAGCATATAATTTGTATTAATCAGTATTATGTGTAACTAGGACCAAATTATATAAGTTTAATACAAATTTCAATTGTATAGGTTTAGTAGTACGGATATTATATAGGTTCCATAATTCATACCAATTTTATGTATACATAGTACGAAAATTGTATAGGTTTCACACCAACTTCACGTGTAATAAGGACCGAATATAGCATATGTTTCATACAAACTTCATGTGTAACTAGTACCAAAATTGTATAGGTTTCATACCAACTTCATGTGTAACTAGTACCAAAACTATATATGTTTCATACTAATTTTACGTGTAATAAGTACCGAAACTAGTATAAGTTTCATACCAATTTCACGTGTAACTTGTACCAAAATTGTATAGGTTTCATACCAATTTCATGTGTAATTAGTACCAGACTTGTAAAAATTTCATACTAATTTAATATGTATTAAGTACATAAAATAGTATAGGTTTCGTACCAATTTTATGTATACTAAGTACCGAAATTGTATATGTTTCATACCAACTTTACGTGTAATAAGTTTCGAATATAGTACCAACTTCACGTGTAACTATTACCAAATTTATATAGATTTCAGACCAATTTTATTTATACTTAGTACCGAAATTGTATAGGTTTTAATACCAACTTTACGTGTAATAAGTTTCGAATATAGTGTAACTAGTACAAAAATTGTATATGTTTCATACCAACTTCAAGTGTAATAAGTACCAAAATTGTATATATTTCATACCAACTTCAAGTGTAATAAGTACCGAAAAAGTATAGGTCTCATACCAATTTCATGTATAACTGTACCAAAAAATTGTATATGTTTCACATCAATTTCATGTGCAATTAGTATCAAAATTGTAAAGATTTCATACCAATTTCATTTGTAATAAGTAACGAAAATAGAATAGGTTTCGTACCAATTTTATTTGTAATTAGTACCAAAATTTAATGGGTTACATACCAATTTTATGCATAGTTGGTACCGAAATTGTATACGTTTCATACCAACTTTACGTGTAATAAGTTTCGAATATAGTATATGTTTCATACCAACTTCACGTGTAACTAGTATCAAAATTTTATATGTTTCATTCCAAATTCAAGTGTAATAAGTACCAAAATTGTATATGTTTCATACCAACTTCATGTGTAATTAGTACCGAAAAAGTATAGGTTTCGTACCAATTTCATGTGTAACTTGTACCAAAATTGTATAGGTTTCCTACCAATTTCATGTGTAACTAGTACCAAAATTGTAAAGATTTCATACCAATTTCATATGTAACAAGTACCGAAAATAGTATAAGTTTCGTACCAATTTTATTCGTAATTAGTACCAAAATTGTATAGGTTTCATACCAATTTTATTTATATTTAGTACCAAAATTGTGTATGTTCATACAAACTTTACGTGTAATAAGTACCGAATATAGTATAGGTTTTATACCAATTTAATGTGTAACTAGTACCAAAATTGTATTGGTTCCATACCAATTTAATATGTAACTAGTACCAAAATTGTATATGTGTTCATACCAACTTCACGTGTAATAATTACCGAAAATAGTACATGTTTCATACCAATTTCATGTATAACTTGTACCAAAATTCTATAGATTTCATACCAATTTTATGTGTAACGTGTACCAAAATTGTATAGGTTTCGTACCGACTGTACCAAAATTAAATGTTTAACTTTTAGTAGATGTGTATTATAGTTATAGGGAGTTAGAACAAAATATTAAGTTGTAGTAGGGAGTTTGAATTATTTTTTTCTGACATAGGGACTGATTTCAAAATTAAGTTTGACAATGGGGATTTTTTTTTAGCTTTCCCTTATCTTAATATTTAAATAAATTTAATTAACTATTTAAATAATTTAAGTTTAATTTATAAATTATTTAAACATATTTTATAAATAAATATATAATTGAACAAATGAACTTACAAGGAATATTTTTTATTGTGTAAAGTTTGAAGATGACGAGACGGTGATATACGTTTCTCGTTGTGGATGCCTAAAAGTCCTATTCACTGTGCACATTATAAGCAGAAGTAAAAGGAAGAAAAGAACAAAGAAAAATCGAAGGAAAACGTAAAGCTATGGCTACCTCTGCATTTCTGAAGCGAATGAAGGTGATGAATACAATTGTCAATGGATTCCAAGCATCAAGGAGCTACGCGTCGGTTGCGGTGGGGACGGATTTGATATCGGCGGCGCCAGATGTGTCCCTCCAGAGAGCTCGCACCTGGGATGAAGGGGTTTCCTCCAAGTTTGCCACTACCCCTCTTAAAGACATTTTCAAGGTTCAGTTGCTAATGGGATTTCAGTTTTTGAATTATTTGTGGGTCTTGTTTACGGTTTAATGTTATGGTTGTTTATTGATTAATATTGTGTTTTCTTTTTGTGATTCTAATTTTTCAGGATAAGAAAGTTGTCATCTTTGGCCTCCCTGTAAGTTATTCCATTTATTTAAATATCTTATTGCATTATGTCATTCCAATTTGATATTTTGAATTGTGTATGATTACTGAGAATTTAATTTTGTTTGTCTATTGTCATTTTTTAGCCTAGATATAATGATTATATTTCGTTAGTGAGTGCTATTGTACAGTGGGCGTTCTGCGTGGTTTCATCATATCATTGAACTGATTTTACAAGTAATCAGTTATATACATAAATGTAAGATATTAAGTGTGGATCATTTCGTGTGGCCTTTTTTTCTCATTGATCAAATTGTTTTATTTTCTTGTAAGCGGAAGAAATCTTGGTTAATTTTCTTGTAGTTGTCTGAATGTTCAGTTGTAAGCTAGTGGAAAGGAAAGCTGTAATCAACATCGAACCATAAAGATCACTGAGAATTCCAGCTTTTTTTTTTTCTTTGGCTGTGTGAGATGTTTTGAGTAAGGAAAACGTGATGTTTCTGTTAATATGAATCAGCTTGCCATATATTCAAGCTGTAGAACATATATGTTGTTCTAATTTTGGCATGTTTTTGGAAATTATTTTTTGGAAAAGTTATCCTAAGAAAGTTTTTATTTATGTTCCAACATCTAACTGGGAGAATCTAGGATAAATTGTGAACCGGATTTAGACTTTAGGTTTTATCTTTAGCAAGATATTAGGTAAGTAGGATAGCTTCTACTCTTGCCGTTTTTCTAAAAAAATATTGCATGGTTATATGAAGTTCATCTTATGATCCACAGGGAGCTTACACTGGAGTTTGCTCGGCACAGCATGTCCCTAGCTACAAGAACGTCATTGATAAGTTCAGAACAAAAGGAATTGATTCAGTGATATGTGTTGCTGTCAATGATCCTTATACGATTAATGGCTGGGCAGAGAAACTTCAGGCTAAAGAAGCCGTAAGTTAATCACTTTTTTTTCTCAATTTTTGAACTCCTGTGGCGAAAGAAATTACTCGCTTAATTGTATAGCTCTATTGCCATTTTCAATTTAAGTTTGTATATTATTCCATTCCCTAATATTTTGATTCTTTTGTTGTAGTATGATATGTATTTCATATTAGATGCTTGTAGAATCATATTTCGTAGAGGTTTGGAATCACTTCTCAGGTACCAAAAGTGAACCATTGGGAATAAATTTGGGCATTGTGTTTAAGTATTCTCGATGTTTTGATATTGTCATGAAAATGTACGACATGAAATTCTTTTTACCGACTTCTAAATTTTACGATGATTGATTTTGAATTAGCACGTTTGTCTATGCTGACACTTCCAACAAAAGAATGAAAGCTTCAAACTAATCCAGAGTATATGCAAAATCCACTTCTATGTTTATTTGATTTGTCCCTTTTTTTTGTGTTTGGGTCCATATCTCGAATTCTTAAAAACTTAAGTTGCCCTATGAGAATAACAATGCATGTTGATTGAACCATATTTCTTTCAACATTGCAGATTGAGTTTTATGGTGATTTCGACGGTAGCTTCCACAAGAAACTGGACTTGATGGTAGATTTATCTTCGGCTTTACTTGGCCCTCGTTCTCATAGGTACATATAATCTTATGTTCGGGATTTAGCAAATGATGTATGCAGTCTGATATATTCATCGTAATGTTGTTGCAAAGGTGGTCTGCTTATGTTGTCGATGGGACGATTAAAGCTCTTAATGTGGAGAAAGCTCCATCAGAATTCAAGGTTTCTGGTGGGGAAATTATTCTGGAGCAAATCTAGATTCTTTTGTCTGACAAGTATTAATCTTTTGAACTTTAAGTAGCTTTCAGGCAAAACGTATCGGGAGTTGGGACCTAGTTTGATGGCTTTTCGAGCCATTTCTAGTCGAGACTCGACTGGATATGTTCGTTGTATATGCCGAATAATAGAAAGGTATCGACTGCCAGTAAAACCATATTTCATTCTTGGATTAGTTTCCGTTGATACGCAGCTCCTTTTCTTCTTGGCCTAATCCCGCTTCTTGCATGCTGTTGGATCTCTATTGTTGTCGAGTGAACGTCCTTCTGAATTTATTCAGGTAAAACTCAGTTTTAAGAAAATTTTATACAACAAATTTTTTTTAAAAAAATTGTATTTGAATTGTTAAGAAAATTAATACTGTTTGAATAACGAATAAAAGTTGATAAAGCATCAAGATTGTGTTGGACATTTCGAAATAAATTAATTAATTGTTGAACATCAGTGTAAACCAACTAATGCACACATAAATTATTTATTTTCCTCTATTTTTATTTTAAACTCTTGATTAGATATTTATATCTTCATTAATAAATTTATTACTATAATAAAAAAAATATTTGAATAATAATTAAAGAATTTATTACTTGAACAAAAAATTAAAATAAAATATTGTTTTCATGAATTAATTTTATTTCATGGATTTTGCATATGAAATTGTTTTGAGTGGGTGATGAATTTTTCTTTAGCTAATCTAATCATTTCTACTTACTATGTAACAAAAAATCTTAGAGCTATTTCTTTGGTGTCACATTTTGTTGGCTAATCAGATCTCAAGTGTTCTTTTTTTTTTATTCAAAATTAATGTTTGAGTTTCTATTTTATTTTAATTTTCTTTTAAATAATGATATTATTGGTTATGAAAGTGAATTTGGTATTTTTTGGAGACCAAAAATGGGTAGTAAAATGTGCCTCAAGCTTTATAATATCAGTAATTGATTACATATATTTTGTTTAGTGATTTTAACTATTACAATTTAATGTATTAATTTGAAAATATTATTGTTTCAGAAAACTCAAAAAATTAGATTAGTAGCAGCACCAACAAAAAAAAAAGAAACAGAAACAATAAAACAGCACAATCGGGTGCACCAAGGCATTGGTGGGAAATCTAGTGGTGCATCCACCATCCATGTGAAAGTTCCGCATACATGACAAGAGACAGTATCAACCTAATCGTATTGGTGATCATCCTACCATGTTCACATATTATTTTTGTTTTTTTGAAATTCCATGTTCAAATACAATTTTTTTGAACATTCAGATTAATTATAGATATCGACCTTATTCTGATTACATTCTCGGATTATAAACCACAGATTGAAATTCCATGTTCAAATACAATTTTCTATGATTTTTATCTTTATGGATTTCGAATTATTTATTTACAAATTTATGATTTTTTTTATCATACTAACGGATTTAAAATATTGTATAACATTTGAAGTAATTTGTAATCAACATCTCCAAATTGATTTCCCAAATTATACCCTTAATTCATTTGGAGTAACTGAGAGACTCGTAGCAATGTTAACCATAGAATACAGACGGGCTGGTCGAAATGGAGCAATGTCACTGGAGGTCTATACAATCGTAATTTCCCTCGAAGATTGAAGGTGGAGTTTTATAGAACTGTCATTAGACCAGCAATACTGTATGGGACAGAATGATGGGTTTCCAAGAGGAATCACGTTCAAAATATGAGTGTGATAGAGTTGAGTATGCTCCGTTGGATGTGTGGTTAGACCAGAAGAGATAAGGAACGAAAACATACTAGTAGAGTCCATGGATTTTGACTCTTTCACAAGCGTAAGTGGGCGACCGAATAAAACATGACTCGGAGTCATATGTAAAGATTTGAGTCTAATGGAACCAACACGGATATTTTGACCGAAAGAAGAGCTTCCCAAAGACTAACACATGTGCGCGACCCCACTTGATTTCTCATATGATTCATATAGCATACCTCAACCCATTGAGATTAAATGTTTAGTTGTTGTTGTAGTAGAGATATAAACTTAAGATTATTAAGAGGGAAGTAAAAATTCAAAGTTCTCATAAACACAAGAACAATGAGATGATTTAAATGTAAAACATAGTAACATGGTATTTTGGGGGAAAGATGTAGATTTGAATAAAAGTAATGAATATTTTTGTAAATTTAAAAATTAAATAAAAATAAGATCATCGTATTATTCTTGCTTTTAAAACGAGAAATTATTTTTTTAATAACAAAATAAACGTTAACCCAAAATCTATCACCCTTTTCTCTTTTCTAAATAGATAGAGAGTATATCCTTTTTTTTCTTCAACATTTTGATAGCTTCTGTATACAAACATGTTTCCAGGAAAATTAACATATTCAATTACTGTTCGGTTTAGATTTTCAATTATAAGTTAAAATGAGAGTGGTCATGTATGTGATAACACAAGTG
Organism: Haberlea rhodopensis; assembly: GCA_907163345.1. Taxonomy (NCBI): domain Eukaryota; kingdom Viridiplantae; phylum Streptophyta; class Magnoliopsida; order Lamiales; family Gesneriaceae; genus Haberlea; species Haberlea rhodopensis. The sequence goes on along the minus strand of CAJQUN010000021.1, from coordinate 2,589,418 downwards.
AATGGATATCCCAACTGGCTTTTTTATTAAATTAATCGAAAAAAATAAAACATTTAACAAAAAATCCGAATTTGAAAATCATTTTTAAAATGACCCAAAACGCCATCTCAGATGGCGCCTTCAGGTGAAGGCGCCATCTGCGATGGCGTCTTCTGTAGCTGATAAAAAAAATAATTGAAGGCGCCATCTTGGATGGCGCCTTCGGATAAAAAATTAATTTTTTTTATGAAGGCGCCATCTCAAGATGGCGCCTTCGGATAAAAAATTAATTTTTTTTATGAAGGCGCCATCCAAGATGGCGCCTTCTCGGGTATAAATACCCCGCCCGAGCCCTTCATTTTTTCATACCGAAGCGAAAATCACATATCATCATAGTTTCTTATCTTATTTTTATCGTCAAAATTGTTCAATCTCCAATCTCAATTAACCACTCTCGAAGTATTTTTCAGGTAAAAATGTTGTTATATTATTGTTTTTATCATATGGCTTTTATAAATTTATTAATTATTTGTAATATTTTATAAATTTTTCAGATATGTCGATTCAAATATTATTATATTGTGGAGGTAATATATTACAGGATTTGGATACCATTAGATATGATCGTGGTCCAATAAGAGTTACCACAATATCTCGCACAATTAATTTTATGCAGTTGTTGACCGAAATATATAATATCACGGGCATCGATGGCAACCAGTTTCTTCTGAAAATACATGTAAGACATATGTTTAGAGATTTTGCCGGGGTACGACAGACAATTTTGCCAATCGATAATGATTATAATTTAGCATGGCTATTGGATTCAGAACAAGGTCTTAGTTGCTTGGAACTTTACATAGAAACGGAACAAAGAAACTATGATTATATTCCAGAAAATGTAGATTGTTTGCCTGTAGTTGCAGAACGACCGACTGTCTCCGGTAGACACCACGATGACGATCCAATAGATGCTGATGTTATTGCTCATGAGCCACTAGCAGACAGTTTCGCTGAATTGGGAAATGATATTCAGTCAGAACCAGATGATATTCCGTCCGAGGATGATGCTGATGACGATGAGGTTGACATTTGTGTCATGTCAGAAACAATTGCAGATGAAGATGAAGGGGTCCCAATCACCCAGGAAGTGTCAGTTAATGTACCGGAGACAACCACGACAACTAGTCATGTCCTTTATCCAACAATTCTATTCTTCTCAATGACACATCCTGAAGTATTTGCAGACTCAGTAGACATTCCAACAGGTAAATGGGGTAGTTATTACGATTACTCCAAAGGGGATCTGCATGTAGATATGGTCTTCAAAAATAAAGCACATCTGCAGGCAGCTGTGAAGGATTACTCTGTACGTGTTGCAAAACGAGAGTACCGCGTTGTGAAAAGTACAAAAACATTGTGGAAAGTTGTGTGCAAACACAGTACAGAAGATGCACCTTATAGATGGTACATGCGCGCCTCGTTGAAGAAGAAAGTTGGATTATTCAAAATAAACAAATATGGAGGTTCTCACACCTGCCTTTTGAGTGAGCTGTCTATCGATCATGCAAATTTGGACAAAAACATGATTGCTAGCTTGTTAGTGGGAATTGTTCGGCGTGATCCAGCTTTCGAGATAAAGTATGTAATTTAAACAGTCAAAGACAAATATGGATTTGAGATCTCTTATGCAAAAGGATGGTTTAGTTTGCGACGTGCTGTTGAGAATGTGTATGGGACATGGGAGAGCTCCGTTCAGAAACTGCCTTACTATACGGGAGCTTTGCAAAAATGGAATCCCGGCACCGTCATTGAGTGGGTTCACCTTGACAATGCCAGACCAAGAGAGAAGACATTGAATTACGTGTTCTGGGCCTTCCGACCATGTGTAGAAGGATTTCAACATTGCCGCCGGGTAATAAGCGTGGATGAACACATCTGTATACGAAATATCAACATAAGATGTTGATTGCCGTGACAATGGACGCTAATAATCAAGTGTTACCTTTGGCATTTGCAATTGTTGACGAAGAAAAGTTTCTGTCATGGAGATGGTTTTTGGAGATGATAAGCCAGCATATTGTGAGAAGATCTGAGGGTGGTGCATGTTTGATTTCTGACCGTCATCCGGGCCTCATTGCAGCAGCCGATTGTATTCCTGACTTCAAATCACCGCGTGGAGTACATCGATTTTGTTTGAGACATGTTTGCTCAAACTTTAATAGTCGTTTCAAATCCGTTCATTTGAAAGACTTATGTTGGAGAGCGGGATCAGAAAATCAACTCACAAAATTTGATCGCACAATGGAAGAGATAAAACTTATAGAGCCAAGGGCTTTTGATTACTTGAGTCGTATCGATAAGTGTCAATAGTCTCTTGCTCATGACGGAGGCTGGCGTTGTGGTATCATGACCACAAATATGTCAGAATGCATAAATGGAGTTTTGAAAGGTGCTCGTCGGCTTCCAATCACCGCCATTGTGCAATTAACTTTTGATCGTTGTGTACTATATTTTGTCGAACGGATTAAGAAGATGGAGCGAATGATTGAAAATAATCAAGAATGGCCAGATTCTGTGTTGGAAAGATATGGTCGTGCCGACTATCATTCCATCCATCATGATGTCCAGATATTCGATCGTAGACACCTTACAGCTTCTGTTATCACAAGAGTACGACCAGGACGTGGGGGTAACACCCATGTTGTGCATCTAAAATCAGGAGAATGTTCTTGTGGAAAATGGAAAGAGTTCGGAATACCTTGCTCACATGTGATCCAAGTTTGTCGAAAGTATGGCCTAAATGCAAAAACATTTGTCAAGGCATATTACAATATGAATGAATATTGGAGCACATATCAAGGGCAGTTCGAACCAATATGGGGGGAGGAGTATTGGGACACCCCATCTTTTGAGTTGTACCATAACTCCACTCTGCGAAAAACCAGAAGAGTGGGTCGAGATCGAACAACGCGCATTCAGAATGAGATGGACTGGCCAGAAGCCCGTGCAAGACGACAAATGGCTTCATCTTCTCGAAATCAATAAATAAGTTTATGTGTAATTTATTGTAAATTTATTTTGTAATTGATTTTACGTTATTGTGAAAATTGGTTGTTTGTCTATCACACTATTTTAGTATATGTTCAATTGCTCACAAAACAACATTGTTCAATATGTCAAAAAAATATCAAATATCAAATATTTACAAAAGAAAGACAACAAATATCATCCACGACCACGACCACGACCACGACCACGACCACGAGGCCTCGTCTGTAAATGACCTCCGGTACCACAAGGAGGAGGAATGATCTCTCTGTGAACTCTCTGCCTCCTATCCACAGGTACATCAGTAGGTGGTCGATATGGTGTGAACTGTGGAAATGCAACAGGTGATACATCAAAATCGAGGCCCGCATATGTGGTATATGATTGTGGAAATTCATATCCCACATCTGTACCCTGCTGTGTGTACATCGGAGCATACGGAGTGAATGGTGAAGGATCATACATCTGCGGCTGCGGGACATAATAACCAGTAAAAGATGTAGATGGACCTGCCCCATCTGTCGGTATAGGTGTATACGTAGATGGACCTGCCTCATCTGTCGAGAAAGGTGTATACATAGAAGGTCCTGCGATATCAGTCTGTACTGGTTCTTCATCAGGCTCGTGAACTTCTTCGTCTGGTGGGAAGTTTCTGTCTCGTCGTTCACGAGCCACTTGCATCACATCCTGCGCTATTGCCCTATGATGATCTCTCATCGACTCCATATACGTGCTAACAGATTCTCCCTCAGCAGGATAGCGGTCGCAACTAACACTTAACTGTTGCATCTGATCAAGCTGAAAAGTGAATAACAATAATTACATGTTCAATCTATAAATCCATATGACATATTCTACAAAACAAAGTTTGAATATATTTACTTACCACATGATGCCACGCTGGGCCGTCACCATGTTGGTATCCGGTCTGTACAAATTGCCTTTGATGGCCAATATATCTGCGGGTGACTCGGTCATACCACTCACTATATCCAACCACTACTGCACAATATAGTGGTCTGTCCACACATAAATCACCTGCCATCTCCCATTTCTGCACGTATCCAATATGATGTGCACTCCAATCCTTGTTCATACTTCCTCTTCGATCAACAGAATGCAATTTATCATCCCTTGATTGTGGATCTGTGGGGATGTCTTGGAGCATTCCAAATTGACGAAGAACCCTATCAGGACGGTGCATCTCAACAATTTCATAACAAATTAATGGGCCGGCATATGTCCATAACTGGTGGCTCAGATGCTCAGTACACTCATCAGGGTATGGCTGCCAATTAAACTACAAATACAAAATTGGATTAAAATAATATAAACAACATTATTAACTTTCATAACAAACACAACTAATATACTGCTTACTTGAGTTGATGGCTGCTCATCAAGAATGTCCCTAATGATACGTACAGAATGCCTCCCTGTTTCCGTGAACCTTAAATGGCATGTCCACCTGAAAAAAACACATTTACAAAATCTATAAATATATTTAAACATATAAAATAGCACAAAACATAAAAACATTATTACCTTGCACCATATGGAGCAGCAGGTAAGATATTCTCCTCATTGATAATTATTGGGCCAGTGTCGAATCTAGCATCACCCAGTTGAGGAGTTAAACCAGGTAATCTTGACCATGCCCAAATCTAAAATATTATCAGGAATAATATCAGCTATTATGACGACAATAATATTTCAAACATTTGAAAAGTGTTAATGTAAAGTTTACCTGTACGACCTGTAATGCACCACCGATCACTTTTTTGCCTCTCATCGAGGAAGTGCATAACTCACGGTACAAATATGCCAATACGGCACTCCCCCAACTATAACTACCAACTAAATGAATATTCTCTATCATATGTAAATATAATAACTTTACAGTATTGCCGGACGAATCAGGAAACAAAATTCCACCAAACATCAATAACACACAGCCCCTAGTATAACGGACTACATCTTCTTCCGTACTGTGCTCAGTAAGAGCATTATTCACCAAATGATTGTTTATTGCAGATAAAAATAACTTTGCACCTTTAAAGTGTGCAGTATCCGGTACAAATCCCAAAAGCATATGGCAATATGCTTGCCAGTCAGGTATACTCCTATCATAATCAATACCGGATACTACATTACCATCTACTGGCAATGCCCATATAACTGCAATGTCTTGCAGTGTGATGGTCGCCTCTCCGGATCTAAGATGGAAAGTATGTGTTTCACGGCGCCATCTCTCAGCTAAAGCCGTGATGAGGTGAAAGTCAAGTGTAATTCTACCAGACCTATAAACACCATAAAAACCAAAACTGTCCAACAAACTCGCAACACGAGTATCGAGGGGGCAAAGATCCCAAAAATACTTATCAGGGTTTCTGCCTCGAAGTGTAGAATCAATATCACCTGCCCAAACAGCTTCAGATCGATGACCTGACTGCAATGATAGCAGATGACTGTCAATCGGTCCTGGTCCTCTTTGTAAATCCATCCTGAAATATTACACAATAAATATCAATATAACAAAATATCAACATGGCAACCACCACCCGCCCCTACCGGTGACAACACGGCCGCCGACGCCGCCGACGCTGACACCGCCGCCGCCGCCGCCGACGCCGCCGCCGACGCCGCCGCCGCCGCCGCCGCCGCCGTGCCGGAGTACAAAATTACGGCAAAAACTTAAAATTTGTAAATCTTCCGACGGTTTGACATTATCTCGAAACTATAACTAATTTTTCAATAAAAACTACCAAACAACAAAATTTAAAAACAACCAACAACATATTTCAAATTTTACAACTTTCAAAAATTTAAATTCAAACTTGTAATGTTACCTGAAATTCAAAAATGTTGAACAAGCAAGCTCCAGAAATGATAAATCACGATGATTTTGTAATTTTTGCACAAAAATAAGCAAAGATCTGAGATGAGAATGAGAAATTTCAGAGAAAAGCCGATGAGAAATGAGGAAGAAGAAGAGGGGGCGGCGATTGATTTTTATACTGAAGGCGCCATCCAAGATGGCGCCTTCATAAAATATTAATTTTTTATATGAAGGCGCCATCCAAGATGGCGCCTTCCATTATTTTTTTTACCAGCTACAGAAGACGCCATCTCAGATGGCGCCTTCAGCTGAAGGCGCCATCTGAGATGGCGTTTTGAGTCATTTTAAAAATGATTTTCAAATTCGAATATTTTGTTAAATGTTTTATTTTTTTCGATTAATTTAATAAAAAACCCTATCCCAACTCCACGATCGTCTCTTGTCTTCCTCTTAATTTCTTTAAATATGAACAATTCGATTATTTCAAAACCATCTCAATCATTGGATCACACTTTCCAAGAAAATTATCGTATTTTTCATATATATATATATATATTTGCAAATAATTGATTGGAAAATGATGGTCGAGTATGGGGCAACTCGACTCGGATACATTGGTTTTGAATGTTATTAACCAATTTTTCCATTAATCTCTCATAGAATATCTTCACAAGAAAATTAAGCAATTTTAGCGTGCAAAAATAGGTCAAATTTGGAAAACTTATTTTGGTCATTCCTAGCATCAAAGTTATGTGTTCTAATTGGTTCTTGGATTGTGAAATAATAATACAAGTCCTCGTGATTATATTTGACGCTTCATACAACGTAAATGATCCAAACAAATGGCGTGAATTCAACTCTGCTATTGAATCCGACAAATGAGTAAATATCGTTCGTTTCCGCATATAATATTTAAAGAATTCATATATGGATATATATGTGTGCGCGAGATGATTACTCCAAGAATTAAAATGACTACGTGACTGTGTAAACAGTGAACTACAATTATTCCAAGCAAGAATAGATATAAATATTGAAAAAAAATACACATATAAAATATTGTTGTTTAAATGCATTGAATATTGTAACAAATTTCATATTTGTAATAATATACACTAAATAAATTTAGCGTTACAATTTTAATGATTTTTATTTGTTTGTTTTGGTATCCAAGATACCTTATCTTTTCCGTACAACTCAACTTGCATGATCACATCGCATTCATCCATGACTGCCACAATCTTTAATGGATTTCGTTTGTTGTTTTTAGATAATTGTTATTAAAACTGTCTTTATTTTTATAAAATTATATTATGTATAACAAATAATAATTAGAAGGATTTAGCATCATTTCTATTATCGATTTTTCCTGATTTATTTTGGTAGCTTTTTTGGTTGGAAAGTTCTTCCATGCACTCGATTTTGCCATGAACCAACACACATGACAAACCTATATATGCATATAGATATATATTCATGTGTCTTGACTTTTGATCTATGGCATAATAAGTGCATGAAATAATTTTTCCGTTTTTGCCTAGATAACAACTGGAAGAATATTTGGATGCAAGGAAAGAGATATATTGGTCCCCAGAAATAGAAAATTTATAGCAACGACTGACACAATCTTAATCGGTTATATATATTTCAGTGGTGTTTGTATGATTCATTCTAGATAAGAATTTCCACATGGAAAGAGTAAAAGTTTCAAGGCCAAGCTAGCATTGAGAAACTTTGGTACGATTCGAGTTCGAGTCTGGACGATCACCCAAAAACATTGTTTAAAATCCATTTCTCCGTATAAAAAAAAAAAAGAAAGAAAGAAACAAATTTTGCTTATATAATTTGTAATTTTAAAAAATATATAGAGTAAATCTCAAGTTTTTTTTTTGTTTGTGTTAAGTTTGATTTAAGGACATATTAATGTTTCTGTCAAAGCCATTTATCTGGCGTGGAGAATTAGAAGTCGCATCCATTCTTTTTTAACTTTTTAAAATTATTTTAAAAATATAATCTCAAAATTATTTTGGGTAAACTAACAAAAAATCCCTAAACCCAAACTTTCTTTAATTTGACTCACATTATCCATTATTCTATATTCTAACTCCCTAATAATACTTTCATCTCCATCTTAACTCCCTACCACACAACACTTTACAAATTTACCATTACAAAGTTAAAATGGATTAATTGCATGACCCCCTAGAGTTTTAAAACATTTCAAAAATTACCCAAAGTTTTAACATTTTTTCTAATAACCGTTTCCCTTCACGACCCGTCTTCGTAAAATGGTATCAGAGCTTAAGTTTATTATGGAAATACTATAATAATATCTTGAATATTAATTTGTAACCTACATGGAGGAGACGATTCAAGAAATTATGGATCCGAATGTATGTTCGATGTGCAACTTATACATGTGGTACTTTGAGAAATTGGAAACTAAATTCAAGGATATCTGATCGAAGCTAAACAATTCAACGAGAAACGGAATATTCTACTGGAAATTGGTGCTAGCCCTACTAGCATATACAAGTATCAAGAACATGAGAAGGTAGCGAGAAATCTTTACAAGATGAGCCTCAAGCTACAATTCGAGTTAACCGAGGCCCATGAGAGAGATCATCCTTAGCATAATCGCATGATTCAAGATCCCAACCACTTAACCGGATCTGGACCAAACGTATAGGATGGGAGAACCAACATTTCGAGAAATCGGGCCGGATACTTCTACCATATCACAATATCTTAGAGAGATTCAGAAGACTGTGCAGCGTTATAGGTATTTACAATACATTGTCCATGCACAAGTCCATCAAATTCAAAGTCAGATGGAAATTATGATCAAACATCAGGAGAAAATTCTTGAAAACCTCTGAGATGTTCAAACCCGAGTTAAGGAGTTGGAGTCATGACCAAGTTCTTCAGGAAGAAAGAAAGGAGAGTGGTTACCGCCGTCTTATGGAACAAAGCCCCTTTTACACCAAAATGGGAAAGCATAGGAGGTCCGAAGGCCTTTGACGGAGACTGAAAAAATGATTGCATTCCTACGAGGAGAGCCAATACTTCAAACAAAGTAATGGAAAGAATCAACATGGAAGATCTATGTGATTTTACTGATTCATTTGCGGGATTAAATCTCGTAGACTTTCAAACAAATCAAGTTGGTGGACTTCATCGACTTCCACCACAATAAAGTTTTGGGTCGCGCAATCCACCCGAAGGAGATCAAAGCATGACCCACCAAGAAGATTTTACTGCTGGAGCAACTTTAGATCCCCCAGTTGGAATAAGGAGTCGTTCCTGCAGACCGAACCTACACCAAACACCTTACGGGAAATCTCAGTTAGATCGATACATCCCATATGGACTTATGCTCAACATGGATATCTTGGATTTTAAAAATAGAGAAGTTCTTATTCATGAATGGGCTTCAGCAATGAGAATAACAGCAGGAACGTTTGATCTCAACAAAGAAGGATTCACATTACTCCTTAATATGAGTCTAGAAGGATCAGCCAAAATTGCTTGGGAACTCGGAGACCCGGGTACCAAGGAAGAAGTTTTAGCCGGAGAGTCCCTTAACGAAATCGTGGACAAGATGTCAAAATTCTTTAAAATCTGTTTCATTGGAGTTGGTTACTTCGAAGGAATGGAGAAATAAAAGGCTAACAAATATAGACAAGCTCTATTTAGCCTAGAACTACATGATATCTGTTATGTAGGCGAGTACATCAAACTCTTCACATTGTATAGATGGAACAAAGATGGTAGAAAAAGATACAACAGAACTGTTATTTGCCAAAATACCAAGTCCACGGAGAGAAATGCTTATCCGGGAATATACATCACAAGGAATAGAGACGGCATCCAGGAGAATGTCACTTATAAGTTTGCGGAGTGGTGCTATCAAGCGAAACTCCAAAAGAATTATAAAAAGGTAAGAGGAATCAACAAAACAGCTCATCTTTGATGTACATGGAATGATAACCCTACAATCATTGGAAACTACCACCAGAGGCGGAAGATGAAAAAGCACAGAGCTCATCCATATGCCCGATGAACTAATAATAGAGGAAATAGGTCTTCATGGAGGCTTAGAAAGTTCTGGTCAAAATAGAAAGACCTAAGTTACAGATATGGGTAAAGATCAGGACCTTTCAAAGAGTATAACCTCGTCGACAGGTTCTAATCAAGCAAGTATTAGCAGAGGACCGACTAAGAGGACTTTCAGACGCACTCACACTCATGCGAATGAGAGTTTCAAAGATTGTAACTGCTGGACATCCGGAGTAAGATGACATATCTCTACAGATTGTCCAGAGAACCAAATCCAAGGAGTAAGACAAATCGAATTTGTTACAAGGAAGGATTAGTAATATCCGAAAATAAGGCAGTAATTGCTACTAGACAAATCGAGTTTCTTGGATCGAGATTGATGAATCTGGAATCATCCTTCAAAACCATATTGTTGAGAAGGTGCAAGGATATCCAGATGATCTCAAGGATTTAAAGTAACTTTAGAGTTTTCTGGGAGTTGTTAATTTTGCTGGAATGTTCATTAACAACCTGGCAAACCACAGAAAGGTGTTCAGCCCGTTACTCAAAAAAGATGTTAAATTTGAGTGGAATGAAGACCATCGACAAGCTATCAAACAACTAAAAGAATTTTGCAGGGAACTACCAAAGCTTGCAATCCCAAACGACGAGGATGAACTAGTGTTATACACAGATGCCAGTAATCATTGGTGGGCAACAGTTCTCATGAAGGCCACATTAGACGGAGAAATGACATGCAGATACTGTAGCGGTCTCTTCACAGACATCGAAGCTATCCAATGGCATATCAACAAGAATTATTTGCAGCCCGAAAGGCCTTTAAAAATGGTCATTATTTTTACTTGCAAAGAAATTTATCTTGAAAATAGATAATACGAGTGTTAAGTCTTTTCTGAAAAATAAAATTGAATCAAAACCAGAAAAGGCTAGACTTTTAAGATGGCAAGCTGAATGCCAATATTATGATTATGATATTGTTATTGTGAAATCTGATAAAAATATTCTTGTAGATTTCTTAACGAGAGATGGACGCGAGTGAAGCCAATTCCATCATAACAAGATCAAAGCACATCAGAGAAAATCTGAAGGAGCTAAACAAGCAGATCAATGGCCTTATGATAAATTCCCACGTCACGGGTCAAGTATAGGAAATAGATCTCACGAAGGTCCGACAAGCTATGAAGGCTATCATGCAGGCTCACACCTGTTTATGGGACAGTATTTATATTCCCCTCCGAGGAGATGCTTCAACAGTGAAGCTAATGTCATGTTTCAGAGAGCCAGACTCATCAACTGGTGTGGGGGATTCAAGTACCACCACTACGAGTCCTAGTATTGTCCTTTCCGAGGAAGATACATAAGGAATTGATTCCAGGTATCTAGGACATCTGAAGAATCAAGCCAACCCAGACCCCAGGGGGTTAAAGTAGGGCTGGGATCGGGTCGGGTTTTTCAGGATTCGGGAAGTTGGGTTCGGGTACCCGAATTTGCGGGTACCTCCAGAACATACCCGATACCTACCAAATTTATCGGGTACCCGAAATTTCGGGTACCAGAAAATTGCGGGTACCCGAAATTTCGGGTTCGGGTTACCCGATTTTTTTATTTATTATTATTTTTTTTTTCAATTTCAACCTTTTTTTTAGGGAAAATGGGAAGATGAAATATTGAAATGGGTCTGACTCTAAAGCCGTGAAGGAGAAATCAGAAATGAGAGGAGTTAAGGTCTTCAAGTCAACATTAATTACAACTTATAATTTTTTTTTTATTCTTTGGAACCTGATCGGGTACCCGAATCCCGATCGGGTTCAAAAACATACCCGATTCCCGACCCGAAATTTTCGGGTCGGGAATCGGGTACATTCCCGAAACCCAAAATTTCTCGTTTTCTTCAACAATTTCGGGAATATCCGATTTGATCGGGTCGGGTACCCGAAAACCCGACCCGAATGCCCACCCCTAGGTTAAAGAGAGAGAGATAAATCTTAGGCCATCGGCTGGCAAGTCTAAGGTTAATACTAACGAGATTAAAGTTTTCCCAACTTCCCCTTTGCAGGAATATAAAAGAACATATGAGAAACTCTATACAATAGTGGGTGTAATGCTTGGAAAAATAACAGCAGACTGGTCAGGAAAATACCCAAGAATGTGGATGCATCCTAGTGTCAAACCAGAAAGTGTTCGTGACTGGTTTGATTTTAGCTGTCTAGCCTCAGTCTTTACTACAACACCAAGTTTTCCGGAAATCATGAAATTATCGGATTGGATCTAGGAAGGAGTGTATGACTCATGGCAAAATAATCATGCACTTGGACAAGGAGATGCTTTGGAGCTAAAATTCCTAACCACGGCCCTAGAAATTACAGGAAAATGCCATCCCAGCTTTCATTTCATGAAGTTACAAAGGCCTAACTGGAAGGCGATGAACCAAATAAAGCCTCCACCCGAAGGAACAACACTAGTTTCCCCGCTCACAGAGGACGACACCACTACCATAAGAGCCTGGGGATTATGGGTTTGTCTCACCGAGATGGATAATAGTATCCGTTCAAATTTTTCCAGAAAACAACGAATTGGTCATTCATGGTTAACTACATGACAAGCCACACTACGAAATTTGCCGAGGAAATCTTTGAAAAGAAGAGGAAATATTGTGGGATAACAAGATTTTGGCGACCAAAATTACTTGCCGGAAGTCCTGCAACATGAGTCATGTTGGAAGATGGCAGGATTACATCTGTCGAGCTGCCCAGAGCAAAAGGAGCCACTATTCAGGTGTCAAGATGGACCAGAAGAAAGAGGACAAAGCGGGACCAGACAAATGTGGAAGATTCCCACGCGGACCGCAAAAACCAAATTTCTATGGATCACATGAAGACAAGAGTCATGTGACTCTGACGAGGACCACTACCATTATCAAAAGAAAACAAGATGGTAGGACAGCCTCTTCTGCCGAAAGTAGAAGGTACCACAAGAAACCAAACAAGAAAGAAGAGGCATGCAATGTCGTCTGATTATAAACAAGGCTTGAAGTTCGGATTTCACATCCACCTCCAGACTTCTATAAATACCAAGGCATTCAGGAAGCTAAGGACATCAAAAATTCTCCATAGTTTTCTGAGAAATAAAAATTGTAGTCTCCAAGCTTTGTAACATTTGAGCTTTCTTAATTTGGTAATAATTTCTTTCTTTCTTTCTTTTTGTACTCCTTTGTAATATTGTTCTGTATTTCAGTTTATGTGTTCAGAGTCAAGGTCATCTATATGAGAGGCTAAACAAGTCTGTCTCCTCCCAAAAGGAGATGTTTTAATGTAATAGGGATTATAAGTATTTCCAGAATAAAATAAAGGTTGTTGCCCATCCATCTCCCAGATTTCTTTAAATCTTTATTATATCTTGATTATACCTTACGCTCTAAGGTAGGAAACAAATTAGGTTTGCGTTTTGCGGTTTCTGAAGGAGTCAGATAACTTTCAGACTAACTCGCCTGAGGGGCTGGGGTTGGATGGTGGAGCCATTCGTAAAACAGTCTGGAAGCAGTAATTTTTCGATTGGTGGCTTTGTAACCCATCTCACCCGGTGCCATTATGGTCAAAATGGTATATTTCAGTTTGAATTTTTTTATTGTAATACGGAAGCATGGTGTACCTGTTATTTAATTTTAAATGTTCTTAGAATAAGGGAATTTTATGGCTTAAAATTCATCATGAACTGCGAGTCCTTTGCAAAAGTATGCTATTAGATTATCTCAAAATGACAGAAACTGAAGGATCTCATGTTCATTAAGGTATCTGCATTTATGTCCCCTTATTAGAATGTTTATTAGCAAAAATGGGATTTTTGATGTTTTTGTAATAATCCTAAAAGCATTAGGGTGTTTTATGCAATTAAAGTAAGAGATTTTATGTCTTTTGAGGTTGGTAGGGAGTTGAAATAAAGAAAAGAAATATAGAAGGGAGTTTAAATAAAAAATATATATATTGATATTGAAATTATCGTATTAATTATTTTTTATTTAATTTTAAAAAATAATATAAATACAAATAAAGTCTATAATATTCGTACTCTACTTAATATATAAAATATATTCATAAAATTGAGTATATATAATATAGAATAGAGTGTAAAAACTATGTAATCAAACTCCTTTGAATGCTAAGAGGTCTCGAATCTGGGGGCACCTTCCCACCCGTAGAATTGTACTAAAACAATTTAGAAATATTTTTACTCTTAACTATATATTTATTAGTTTATATTCGAAAAACAAAGAGATTGCATATCCAATCAACAGAAACAAAGAACATAAATAAGAAAGACAAACATCATTTTCGTAAATGGACCCTCTGTCGTGTATGATGATCATCATAATGTATAATTAAATATAATTATAATAACAAATACGGAGGAGCGTTTGAGGGAAGGGCGGCTTCCACATTTTTGGGGACGAAAAATTAGAATTTTTCGTCTACTTTCCAAAGAAATACAATTCAAAATGTGCATGCATTGGCTGAGTATTATTTTCTGCATTCGTCATTGCAAACATTTTTATGTCTTATTACAAAAAACAATGGAGGAGGTTACCCAATATTTAAGTTAATCTTGATATCTAAGATTAACTATCAAATAATATAAATAACACTTTTGGTTCTTTTAAAAACTTCAATGGAGTTATATGCATGTCGAACTATATATACAATCATGATGTGTTTTTCCATGATCCTATTCACGATACTCTATCCCGAGTGGTAGATCATAAATATATATTATCATTCAATCTATGGCCAGTGAATTGAAAGCATGACGAACAAGAAAACTCAAATAAACCATATGAAAAATCTAAATATATAAATCAAATCATTCAAAACATGGTTTCAAAACAAGCTATACAGTTCCTCTAGAACTGATAACTTCATGTCAAAAGCAAGAAAATAACAAAGCATAATCTTAGAGTTCATCAACATAAAGAGAAAAAGAGATACAAACACAATATGAAGAGAAATCTTCGTTCCTGGATGCAACCGCCTTCGTTTTATGCCATATCTATTATTAACCAATGGTCACCGTGACCTCCCTGTAATATGCTCTCAAAACCCTAGCAAAAGCTGATGGAAGAATGGTTATTCCCGGTTCTATATAGCATGGTCACGCAAAAGAAAACAAAACTGAGGCGGATGGTACTGGGGTGCCGGCAAATGTTTCAACGCAGCGCCGCTTTCACTGACTTCGGGACTTCGAATTTTCAAAGCAGCGCTATGGCGCAAGAAACATGTAGCGTTGTGGCGTTGCTTACAAGTGGCGTTGCGGTGCTGGCTTCATGTGGCGCCATAGTGCTGGTGTATAGGCGCTGGAGTGCTGCAAATGTGGCGTCGTAGCACCATATACACTGCCCATTCATTCCAATTTTTGCATCATGCGGCGCTGCGGCGCTCATTCAGTTCTTGAAAATCTTGTTTTCGCCCTTTCCTTGGTCTTTTCCGCTAGTTTCTTCTTTCATATGTTTTTCCCATTTAATCCTCATCGATGTATGTCTTTTCATCAAAGTTCACACTTTTTTACCTGATTTCCTGAAAAGAACACAAAAACAAACGAAACAAAGCCTAATTCTGAACGAAAATCAGCATAAATCTCAATAAAAGTAAAGAAATTGTAAGTGCAAAATTGCACTTATCAAATCCCCCCAAACTTAGTTTTTTTCTAGTCCCAAGTAAAATTAAAAACAAAAACAGAATCAAATAAACAAAGAAACGGAACGTCTCAAATCCTGCAATGATAATTGTGATTTTTGGCCTCAGAGATTTCATTTAAATATGTTTATCGCTCCAGTCAAGAGTTTTCAACTGTGTGTGATAACATTTCAATTAACCCATTATCTCTAGCAATATGTACTCACACAAATCAATTTGACTTTTCAAGATATATGTTCATTTTCATTGTTCATAGAAAAACGTATAATTTTGACAAACAATGCACCAATGTAATGAGATGTGCATGTGTGAATGCCAAAACCATATGCATTACAAGTCTTTCTCGAGGTTTATAGGCATACCATTCGTAACCTTCTCTACTAGTATATTGGATGAATACAGTTCGGTCAATAGGTCTTTCTAAGTTGTAATGTATGACCTCGGATCACGGCTTCAATAAAAGGATATGACAAACAAAACAAGAGAGTAATCAAATTTAATCATTATTGCGCACTCTCATCTCAATATTCCTTTATTGATATTTCATCCTTTTCTTTTGAATTTCCCATCATTTCTTATCCATCGTCTCATCATTCACCTCATTAACTTTTTTATTCTTTTAACCACTATTTTCTTCACCTCTTCAACATTTTTCTTTGTATTCATGCCATTTTTTCATTGCTTCTCCCCTTCTAATTTTTCAATTAGGAACTTGAGAGATATTTGAAATTTTAAAGCAGTGTATAAGCTATAAAAAGGTGATTGACGTGGTATTTTGAAATGATGACGAATGAGGGTTGTTACGTGATTATGCACATACCATTCAATTTTCAATAAGCTCAATAAGGTAGCTAGGGATAAAATGATGGCTGATGGTGTCCTCAGTAACATCATGTACCTTGATAGTATTAGCTATCTCAAAATATGTCATCTGATGAAGATTAAGATAACTGACAGCTGAACCAGAAAATTGGTTTTGCTGCACCATGTTGATTAATGTTGGCTTCAGTTCAAAATTATTTGCACTGATAGTCTCGCGAGCAATACTATAGTAGTTATTATTGATCAATGGTTTAAAGAGATCTCTAATAGCTACTGGAGTTACATTCGTTTCTTGATTTTCAGTAGCCATTTTCTTTAACTCGTCCCTCTTTGCTTTACGTAGTTGTCGAGCAGTTCTTTAGTTATCAGGATCAAACAAAAGCAATTCAGGACATGTATATCGTTGCATACACTACAAAAACCAAGAAAACAAAAAAAAAACTCACGTACTAAAATAAAAGTTCTAAATCAAAACTAAGATTATTTGACTCAATATTAGAATTAAACTATATTATTCAATCCCCGGCAACAGTGCCAAAAACTTGTTGTGGGTAAAATATACTGCAAGTTTATGGTAAATTTTAAAATATGGATGTCGAACCCACATGGATTAATATATAGTTTTAACTGAATATTGTACTAGAATGATCATAATCCTACTTAGAAAATCACGTACAGATATTTGTTTTCAAATAATAAATATATTACTAAATAAACTGTAAGGCCCTAACTTCTATTCTCGTGAATAATGCATTTATGACAACATATGTATATGTAACAGAGGTTTTCGATCCTTAAACTCTCACGACTTCCGCATTTTATAAAAAAATTGCCAGAGTCTTCCGGTAATTTAGAAATACCGGGAAACAACAATTTATAAATAAATCTACATGACAATAATAAAATCTCACTCAATGATTCCTCATCAATTTAACCCCAAACATCCACCATACTAAATTCATCTAGCTCGTGCTATGTACTCAAATCATAATGTCTCGTAGCTCCCAAAATAAATGAGCATGAACATCAAAATATAAGGGAAAATTCGAGACATTACTATCAACCATATACATGTATTAAACAACTCTCATGCGAGCAGTATATAATTGAGTATAAATCTAAATGCCTTAACATATTTTATCACAATACTTGTCCAACACTGCCAAAGGCAATACGATCTCGTGAGACTCGAGCTTGCTTCCTGAATTAGCATGTACCTGTATTACCCGTATCAATAGAAGCAACCCCCACATAGCGTGATCATACTATAATCATAATAATATACATAATCCAATAATCATAAACCAAATCAATGTACAAAATTATAATGCGACAGAATAGAGTTACTGAAAATCTATAAAGAGTATTTCCTGAATCAGTTGCACCAATATAAGCTTTCTCTCGATGTTCCTATTCTCACAATTTCACAATTCACTAATGTCAAACCCATAACGATGATAGAGTATTATTCCATTACTAGATTATTTCATTGATAAGAATATAAAATCTTGCACTATGATACTTCACTGTCAACCCGTGACATTCCAACGATTCCACGTCAACACGTGACGTTCCATGTCAACCCTTGACATTCTTATAATTTGACGTCAACCAGTGATGTTCCATGCCAACCCGTGATATTCTAATAATTCGACGACAACCCGTGACGTTCCATGTCAACCTGTGACATTCCAATAATTCGACGTCAACCCGTAGCGTTCGATGTCAACCCGTGATATTCCAATAATTCGACGTCAACCCGTGACGTTACATGTCAACCCGTGACATTCCGATACTTTAACAATTCGTAAATGTTATCATTGCTCAATTAATAAATATAAATTGAAATACATATGTTGCTCGTACATGAACATGTACCTTATTGTCCGAGATAAAGTTAAGTTACCTTCCTCTATTTCCTTAGGCTTGTACAGACTCTACATATTCAGTTAATCAATATTAACATTTATGTATAACAATAGTTTCACTCTCAAAATATGCTCATCATCATGATATAATCATCAATTATGAATAATCAGTTAATCAATATTAACATTTATGTATAACAATAGTTTCACTCTCAAAATATGCTCATCATCATGATATAATCATCAATTATGATAAAATACTATTTAAAATCCTCGGACAATTATTCATTGACATCGCAACATAAAACATATTTTTCAACATTTTAACCCTATCGATCGATTGGTGCTCATCTACCAATAGATTGGTAGCCCCGAAAATTTGTTCCCTTGGTTCGTACTTTACCGATCGATCGTTAAGTTACTATCGCTTGATCATTGGATGCTACCTACCGATCGATCGGTCGCTGCTGTTGTCCGAAAAATGTCATTCCTGACACATATCCAACCTTAGTCAATATAATCCCCAATAATAAACATTCCTCAACCTTTTAAACTTAGATTTAGTTAAGGTATAACATCAAGAACTCCAAACCGCTCATCATTCAATCCTTTTTTCCCAATATAACCATCAAAACTACATGGGAGAAGGGAAGAACAAAATATTAACAAAATTGTTATCTAACAAGCAAATACACCTTCAATCCAACACTAACCTTGTAACAATTTGGTTGATTCAAGAAGCCAAGATTTTTCCCCTAAGAAGAGAAAGAATCGATTAAGAGGGGAGGATGAAGACTTTTAGTGTGGGAAGGAAAGTGGTAATATCATTATCACTTTGCAAGTTGGTCCTAGGCTTTTATCCACATTTAAATTCTTACCCCAACAATAATCACCATTCAATTTCATAATCATCTCCCAAAGTCATGTTCATAGACATCATAATCATTTTAAATAATTCGACTTAACCATTACTCGATTCCATAATTATGACTACGCCATAATATTCAACCACACTCGGTTTATCTCCAAAACCGAGTCTAAAGCAAACAATAATTATTCATAGTTATCCCTTAACTATTGCATTAATTCGAGCTAATTAAGATGATTAATTTTCAGGCTTCACATAAATTATTGTAAAATTTGGAGAGATTTAATATGAGAAAAGTTCTAGATGTTCGATCTCACTTATTCATCCAGCATATTTTTCAATCATTGATTTCAATATTATAGATTTCCTAGTTTATTAGCCAAGAATTCTTATGTGTTTCATACTCCTCTCCCGAGTGTTAGATAGATAACTATCAAACAACAATAATCTTGATATCTCTATCTAAGATTAACTATGAAATAATATAAATAGCACTTTGATTCTTTTAAAAGCTTCAATGGAGTTATATGCATGTCGAACTATATAAACATCCATGATGCGTTTTCCATGATCACCATCCGGTCTCCCGAGAGATAGATCATAAATGCATATTATCATTCAATCCATGGCTAATAAATCGAAAGCATGAAGAATAAGAAAACTCAAATAAACCATATGGAAAATCTAAATATATAAATCAAATCATTCAAAACATGGTTTCAAAATAAGCTACATCGTTCGTCTAGAATTGATAACTTAGTTCATGACAAAAGCAATAAAATAACAAGCATAATCTTAGAATTCATCAACATAAAGAGTAAAAGAGATACAGAACACAATATGAAGAACAAATCTCCGTTCCCGCATGTAGTCACCTTCATTTGTATGCCATATCTCTTCCTCACCAATGGTCGTCGTCACCTCCCTGTAATATGCTTTCAAAACCCTAGCAAAAGCTAATGGCAAAATGGTTATTCCCGGTTTTATATAGCATGGTTGCGCAGAAGAAAACAAAACTGAGGCGGCTGGCGCTGAGGCACCGGCAAATTTGGCGTCGTAGCCGCTTTCGCTGACTTCGGCGCTTCGCATTTTCAAAGCAAGCGCTACGGCACCAGAAACATATAGCGTTGCGGCGCTGGCTTCATGTGGCGCCATAACGCTTGTGTATAGGCGCTGGGGCGCTGCAAATGTGGCACCATAGCGCCATGTACACTGCCCATTCATTCCAATTTTTGCATCATGCGGTGCTGAGGCGACGGTTGTATGTGGCGCTGGGGTGCCGGTTCATTACTTGAAAATCTTGTTTTCGCCTTTTCCTTGGTCTTTTCCGCTCGTTTCTTCTTTCATATGTTCTTTTCCGCCTAATCATCATCGATGTATGTCTTTTCATCAAAGTTCACACATTTCTACCCTGAAAAATACAAAACAAACAAAATAAAGATTAATTCCGAACGAAAACCATCATAAATCTCAATAAAAGTATATAAATTATAAATGCAAAATTGCGCTTATCATACATCTATTGGATTCAGTGAGTATTTGGAATTGCTTCTCAGATGTGTTTATCTATTTTTCAGAACAAAAAATAGATTTTGAGTGTTTGATTTCCTTGCTTCTCTAAGAAAAGTATGTAAAAACAGAAGTAGGGAAGCAAGTCGTGATATGTATATGGCATATATATAGCAGAATATATCATATGATAAGTTGCCACAAAATGTAATGGAAAACAATTTTAAGATAATAATAATATTATAGGTTGAAAGTTGGAACACATCTTGTGGAATGTGATTATAGAATCAGTCATTAGTTATATAGCCCGCATGTGAAATTTGTGAGAAATGGAAAAAATAAAGACTATACTTATATAGATTGAGATACAGCTTGTGGGGCGTAATTATAGAACTAATTCTCCATAAAATTTTAATTTGGGTGAAACCAATGTTGAATTATCACAACTTAACATATATATAAACCATGATTTATGTGGCTTAACACATTGAAATATGTAAAAATTGTGTTATTATTTTCAAAACCAATATTTAGAAGGAAAAAAAATAAATTAACTAACATCCATAAATCTGAAATTGCCTAAAAACATGATATGTCAACAATTTATTTTCAAGAAGTTGCCACCCAAAATGCAGGCTTCCAATTACTGCACAACCCGCCATGTTCATCTCTCCTTTCCTTACACCTACTCAACTTTTGAAACCCAAATTCTTCCTTCCCCGATTCAAACCCCCCTCCGGCATCCTCCGCCTCATCTTCGTCCTCCACCTGCGGTGGATCCGCCATGTCAAGATCGGAGTCAGACTCAGAATCCGTCAGATAACACAACCTGAGCTTGCCGCCACTCCTCTCCGCTTGCAGATAAGAATTTCTTAACGGCCTCTCCACCGCCTCAATAATCAGCCTGCCGCCTTCACAGTGGCGGCGCACTTGTATAGAACCGGTTCCACTTATCGTCGTCAGCGGCGGCGGAAATTTTCGGCAAGAAATCGCCTCCTCGTTTCTTGCCTGTTTCGTTTTGTTCCTCAACTTTTCTTGATCATTCCCTTTAGAGCTCAATGAATTTTCTTGATTGAAAGAGGAAGAAGAAGATGAGGAAGACGAGAAAATGCTGCTAATATCGGTGATAATATCAGTTCCCGTTTCGCTCCCTAGGTTTTCAGTGCACATTTCTAGGCTTTTCGCACTGAGCCTTGAAATTGACGATTTTCCACTCAAAGGGTGTGTGTAAAAACCATCATTCCCCAGTGATTCTTTACTGTTCGCCGGATCATCGGAGAAGATTTGGCGACAATCCCAGTAGGTAAATTGAAGAGTTGACGCCGGGGGATCCGCCGCCGACGCTACTTTGAGCTTTAAAGTGGTGGTTGTTTCTGTCATGAGTCGAGGTTCAAAGCAAGAAAAAATAATATTTTGACACACTACGGTTGACATATATATATTGGGGGTTTTCGAGTTTGGGACAGAGAATAGAGGAGAGGAGAGGAGAGGAGAGGAGAATGAACGAAGGATAAGAGAAGGGATGAAGGCGAATTTATAGTCCACAAAAGTGGTAAGGAAATCTTGTATGTGTTCACCACTTGATTTTGTGTAATCATTAATCCTCCACACATACACATACACAGTATGGGGAAAAAAGGAAATATTCCATTTTTAATATTATTTCCATTTTTTATACAATGTTCTTGAATTGGTATCGTATAGTAATTTGGGGTGGTTTTAATTGTCCTTTGATAGAAGGATATCTTATGTTGCGTGAGTATAGATCATGAATTAAAATTTCAAAAGATTCACGTGTATATTTTTTTTATATATAATTTTTCGTATAATAGAAAAATATATGTTGTATGACAAACAAGGTAAAAAAAAAAAAAAAAGATGGCCATCGGAAAGTTTGAACCGATTAAAATACTTTATTAGGCCATTGTTGACAATGAAATGTGTTGCTTGGAAATATCTAAAGTATAAACCATTAACCTTTAATTAAATATATATATAATTAATTTGAAACAAAGTTTAAATAAGTTTATATCATAACGAGGATGGAGCTAAATAAAATTCTCTTCTTCTAGGAAAGTAATGAGTTCACAGCAACGACTTATTTGAATATTGACTTCTCTTTTCTCCAAATTTTGACAGGAGGCGCTCAAATGGGAAGCATCAAGGCCATTTGCTTTATCTTGTGTTTCAACACTAATATTTTATAACAATGTATAATTTATATAAATTGTATATTTTGTATCTTAGAAATACATAAATTTAAATATAGCCCACCAATCAATTAATAAAATCACGACATTGATGGTGATTATTGGGTTTTGCTGCCAAAATATATGGTTATTAAGCCTGGGACTAAACACCAATGGATGGATCTAATTAATCGTACTACTGAAATTGACATTTTTTTGAAAAAAATAATTAGAGGAAATTGCGGTATTGGTTTTCAAAATATTTTTTAATTAAATTCATAAAAAAATCTTCTTTCCAACTAAATTTACATTCTATAGAACATTAAATAAATAAATCCAATTATCTCCCCCTTAATTTAGGAATGCTTTTGTTTTCCTCAAATACCCCTAGCATTAGATTTCTCCTTCCATGTTTTAAATTTTTTTAAAATATATATTTAAATATTTTTTATTATTTTATCTACAATACAATTGTTTTTTTAGACATTTAAATATCTATCCACAAATTTATTAATAAATTTATGTATTAAATTTTGTTGAATATAATCGATTTAAATTATTTATATAAATAATTGAATTTAGTATTTTAATTAATTTTTATCTTTTTTACATTAAGAAAAATATAATAAATTTAATATTATATAATTTCTTATATTTTATCTAAAATAATTTTTCTATTCCATTAAATATGTATCTACAAACTTATTAATAAGTTTATGTATTAAATTTTGTTAAAATTAATCAATTCATATTCTTTAAATTATTAATTGAATTTAATTTGATTAATTACTTTTTTTACAATAGTAAAATTAAGTACACCGCTAGATTTTAAAATAAGTACACCAACGTATTATGATTGTTGGCACCGATGTAGTTTAGTACCTGCATAGTAGACTTTAATTAGATACACCAATAATATTAATTTACTTTTCTTCCTCAAAAAGGAAATCGTCCAGTACCCTTAAAGAGTCCTTCCTCCACTAGTGGCAACGAAGTTCTTGGTAAGAAGGGACCTCCAAAGAGAGGCCCGAGCGAAACTTGGGCTCATCATACTATACTCGCGGAGCTTACGCTCTACCATATAAAGAAGGGAAATTCCACCCCGGAACCCATTTAATCAAGAGTGAACTGCATCGTTAACTTTAAAGTAGGTGAACCACCAGACTATAAACTAAGTGCATCGACAACATTAAATTAAGTACACCACAATACTTTAAACAAAGTGTGCAAGTCTATGTATTTGCGTATACATGTGTAATGTAACTGTGTGCATCGGAATAGTGTAAAATACGTCCACCAATGCAGTGTAATTGCGTGTACCGGTGCAGTAAATTAGGTGCACAAATAAGATTAATTTATGTACATATCTATACTTTAAATTAAGTCTACCGCTACATTTTAAATTAAATGCACCTATAGTCTTTCTTGAAATTAAGCAATTTCATTGCTTGAATATCAATGAATCGGACAGTGTAATAATTGTATTATTATAATTAAACTCGGTAAATGTATTACTTCTGAAAATCAAGCAAGACT
The DNA here is from genome assembly GCA_907163345.1 of Haberlea rhodopensis. Taxonomy (NCBI): domain Eukaryota; kingdom Viridiplantae; phylum Streptophyta; class Magnoliopsida; order Lamiales; family Gesneriaceae; genus Haberlea; species Haberlea rhodopensis. Next base: position 2,565,014 of record CAJQUN010000021.1, on the reverse strand, counting down.
CATTATTGAAATAATCGATTGTAATTATTTACGTAATGAGATTTATCTACATTCTTTATACTCCGGCCGTGAACTGACGAACTGGGTGCACGTGCGCCGCATTAAGGTAAATTAAGAAGTTCTAGTTCGCGCTTCAAGAATTTCTAATTCGCGCCCTAAGATTTTGTAATTCGCGCACTAAGATTTCCTAATTCGCGCACTAAGATTTACTAAGTCGCACATTAAGATACTAAGTCTTACCAATTCTCCTTAATTCTTCGATTTTTTTGTAATTATAAAAAAAAATTCTTCGATTTTGGGTTTAGATGAATTTTCATGTTTTTATGTACTTCGGGTTGGTAAGAAAATTATATTATATGGTAAATAGATAGATAATATTCACTATTATGTAATGAATAATGAAAAGATATAATAACTTATAAAAGATTAAAATATGTGATAAAATAAAATAGGATAAATATGTGATTTTGTAACATTTTTGCGGAGTAAATAATAATAATTTTGATATCTTAGTTTTTTTCATGAAAATTAATGTTATGAACTTTATAAATAAAATTTTTATTTTTATTGAGTTAATTTAAATGTTTATATTAGTCATTTTATAAGGTAATAATATAACTCTACGGAAATAATATGAGTTATTATTAATAAATTCATACTATTACCAAATATTATGAAATATATATGTACAATTTGTTTTCATTTTTCAAATTTATTATTTTATATCTGAAAATAAAATAAAATTTTGATACTTCATTTCATTTTCATTTTTCATTTTCTAAAATATATTTTTCGGAGAATTCTTACTAGAAAAACGATCAAATACAAGATTCATTTTACATTGTATCACTGGCTATAACATTTTGCAAAGCTGCAAATATTAGATCCTTCAATAAAATCTAATTTTAATGCTTTTTTTACGAATGGTAAAGCTACGACATTAAAGTTGTTAAGAACTTTATATTGTAAATAATAAAATAATGATGTAAGTTTTTTAAATATAATGTCTATTATGAATATTTAACTTTATTTTATCAGTGTATATATATATATATATATTTATTTATTTATTTATTTATAATAGGTGTACTCAATTTTTTTGAAAATTGACACACTCACATATCCGCATTCGCTCGCATGTTGGACTTATATGATCAAAGATTATAACTATGCTCGTTGGACAAACGTTGTTCAAATTTCAAACTCTTCTGTAAAACCCTAATATCAAATTAAAAGCTTGACCGCGACAAAGAGAGCCAAAAACAATCTCCCTCTCGCAAACGGCGTTTCTAAATCGAACGTAAAGCAACGAAAAAGAAGAAGAAACCAAAGACCAAGAGAAAGAGCAGCAGAAAGACGTCGTATATGCAGCAAATGAAATACCTACAGTCACGATCAATGTTGTATCCATTGTTGATAACGCTTAGCCCCTGAACTTTTTTTGCTTTCTACTGTTTTCATGCAATTTTTTTATGTTGGTATTTGCTTTGATGTAATGTATAGAAAACACTTTTTTCATTCCTTAATTTTCTTTGCAGTTGGCTGGTCAGGTTGCTCGTGCGGCCACAATTTTTGGAATTGACGAGGCTAATTTGCTTTTGCCGACACTTTGAAATGATCTTATCTGTGTAAAGATTCATTCTTTTGTTCATGTTTTTTTAAAGTTGTTATAGAGGTGGGATTATAAGTTGTAGACTGGACGGTTTTTAATCTCCCAGTATTACGTAGGCCGGGTTGATGAATATCCGCCACATTGAGCTTCAATTCTCCAACGCCTGTCTCCAATGCTACACGCTCAGGCTCTAATGCAGGCGATGAAGCAAAAAATAGGGTGTGAGAACATTCAGACCTCTCTGAGACTAAGAGCTGCCGGTTACAAGAGGTATTCATAGTTATTAAAGGTGCATAGCGCACTAAAGCGCAAAGGGGCCCTGGGGCTATAGCGCATAGCGCGAGACGAAGCGGGCGAGTAAAGCGCAATGGCTTAAATATTTTTAATACGTCAGAAGTATCCATAAAATTTAATCAAACTCATTAGCTAAAATGAGCAGTATTGTGCTAGCAATGTTGATAGCTTAGCAATTTATATTTTGCTATATTCTCATGTATTTGTCAAATTTTGATTGAATGGACTCATTGACGATTGTGATGACTGATGAAGTTTGTCACGTAAAAATTGAAGGAAAAGAAAATATAAAACAAGAAAGGAGAATCAATACAAAAATAAATAATAATTTGAGACGAAAAAAGGAAAGGAAAGAATGCAATGTAATTTTGAAGAAAAGAAAAATATAGCACTTGAACACATCAACCTGCTTATCGGTTGGCGACGATTGGAGCGTGGAGGGTTTATGCAACAAGACTTTATGTAACAGTGACCCTAAAACTCTCTAACTTAATCCTGATATTCTCCAAAAATAAGCCCAGATTTAAATTTAAAGCCCAATTTTAGCAAGGTATTTTGATAACATGCCAGCCCCAATTTTCAAGCCTTAGCAAAGGCGCGCTATAACGAGCTCCTTGGCTAATTGAAAAAGCCCAGATAACGCACATTGCACGCGCTTTGCCAAAACACGAGGCGCATGGTGCTATGAGGCGCAAGACCCGCGCCTCGCTTCGCCTAGAGCTTTAGCGCGCGCTATGTGAGCTTTTAATAACTATGGGTATTCCTGTAAGCCGTAACATTAACCCAAAAACCAATAGTAGCTGGTTTCCGCACATTCTTTTCGCCCTTTAGTTATTTTGGCAACTCCTCTCGCACATCAGTTCAAATTAGTTCTTGCTGGATGATGGATAGGTTAGAAGACAAATTACGAAAATGCTTAGTTTACTCGTTTACTAGTTCATTTAATCCTATAGGGAAAAAATGCTAACTGTAGGATATCCGTTATGCTTTGTTATGACATACCCTGACTTGAAAGCTGTTTCTTTAGCAAGAAAATTTTGGCAACCTGTTCAGATAGTGAAATCTCATTATGTATTTAGGCAATAAAAAGGTGATTGGGGTTGGGTAGTGGGGATCATTCAGTTATTCACAGAAAAGTTGTTACTAGCCTTGAGTTAGGGAATTACATAGGAGTGCCTCTGGGTGTTGTTATTTCCTTTTTTTCAATTTCATTGTCTTGTTATTCCCCTTTTCAATTCAATCAAAGACTTAGACATTTCATTATCTTTCGTGGGCTTTTGTTTCCGATTACGATCATTGTTCGAAGTCATTACAGTATATCAGTCGCCGCATCCACTGAAACAGAGTTAAATAATTCAGATGACAATGAGATCTGAGCATCTTGACATATCGTTAGACCCCACAGTATCTCAGGAAGGATCTTTTTGTTTTGAGCTCTCAATTGTTTTATTTATCATAATAGGGATTTATACATTTACAATTATTGGAGATATCTCTCTTAATATGCTAAGAGATATTTACTTTACAAATAAAGAGGATATGACAAGATTTGATACAATCATGTAGGATCTTCCTTAATACTCCCCCGCAAAATCGGCGTGCCATCAGCCACAAAGATTTTGGAACGCAGCATTGTAAAACGAGCCCGGTGTAGGGGCTTGATTAAGACGTCCGCCTGTTGATCTTCAGTGCGAACAAAGGAAACTGTCAAAAGTCCTTTGGAGGAGAGATCCCGGACAAAATGAATATCAACGGCAATATGTTTCATCCGGGAGTGCATAACAGGATGGAGAGCAAGACGAGTGGCCCCTATGTTGTCACATAGTATGCGAGGAGTCTATGGTGGCCGAATACCCAAATCGGTGAACAGGTTCCTTATACAGCAGACCTCAGTTGCTGCAGATGTGAGAGAGCGATACTCGGACTCAGTCGAGGAGCGGGAAACAACCTTTTGTTTTTGAGAGCGACAGGAGATTGGGTTAGGACCCAAGAATATATGTAGGCAGAGGTAGATTTGTGAATGTGGGGATCACTAGCCCATTCAGCATCAGAGTAAGCTGTAAGAGATAGATCAGTGGAGCGTCGTAAAACAAGACCATGATTAAGGGTGCCTTTGAGATAGTGAAATAAACGCTTGACAGCTGCCAAGTATCCGCCGTTGGAGTTCCCATGGATTGAGCCAGGCGGTTGACAGTGAATGAAATGTCAGAACGTGTGAGAGTCAAGTATTGAAGACCACCAAGGGCACGACGATAATCTGTAGAATCAACAGAGCAGGGAGTAACAGTGGAGGTACTGGTAGCCATGGGAGTGGTGACAGGTTTGGCACCATCCATTTATGTCGGCGTTGGAGATCAACAGTGTATTTGTGTTGGGACAGGAATATGCCCTCCTGACAAGAAGCAACTTCAACACCTAAGAAGTAGGACAAAGTGCCAAGGTATTTGATAGCAAATGATTGCCGAGATGAGTAATAAGAGACTGAATCTTGTCAGAGTCAGAGTCGGTGATGACAAGATCATCAACATACACTAGGCATAGTAAGTGCAGAGAGCCACGGTGTAGAACAAACAAAGACGTGTCAGACCATGACTGAGGAAAACCAAATGAGAGCAATGCCGAACTAAGGGCGGAGTACCACACCCGATGTGATGTCCCCGAAATGATTAATTGCAATTAAAGCATTAATTATGTTTATATGATGAATTATGTGGATAATTGATTTATGTGTTAAGATTAATTATCATGTTGAAATGCTTAGTCACAAGGTAGGCGTGACCGGGGGTCGCATTTCAGGGTACGGGTTATGCATGTTGGGTAATGAAGTGTTAACATGGTTTATTTGTTTTGGATGTTGATTATGAGGAAGGTATGATTTTAGTGGAAGTTTAATGCATTTTGTAAATGCTTTTAAAATACCATGTTAGGGTATTTTATACATCATGTTAATTGATGGGGTACTATTTTATTAACCTTTATAATCCTTTCCCTACTTTACCCAACTCACTTTACCCTCTACACTTAAAATCCCCAAATCACTCTCAAACCCTACCCTTTACCCCCATTTTCGAAATTCTTCAAAGGAGGAAGGAGGAAGCTCCACAAAACTTTTGTTTGTGAGATCTTTGTTAAGATTTGGAGTCTTCAAGAGGTATGGAACCCTTCCTAAAGTTTTTATGATGTTTGGTTTTGAAATGGGGTGGGTGATTTTGAAGTGTTTTATGTGGGTTTTAGTGAGTTTTGATGATGTTGATGTTGTAGGAAAGTTTGGATTTGTAGGGTATGAGGATGGAGCCTGAAAAATGCTCAAAAATGGTGAAAAATCGCGCACCAGCAGGTGGCGATCGATCGCCATATATGAGGCGATCGATCGCCGATGGCCAGTGACGATTTACACAGCAGGCGATCGATCGCCTCAATTTAAGCGATCGATCGCCGCGAAGCGAACAGTCAGGCGATCGATCGCCATGTTTAAAAATTGGAAAATGATGAATTTTGATGAATTTTTGGTATTTGGCTATTATTTAGCTTCTAATATTGATTTGTATGGTTGTGTAGAACCATCCCAGGTACCAATGACATCAAGGAGATAAAATTCTCCAATTTCTCCACTTTTGGGAATTAAGGTACGTAAGAAGCGTACGGGCATCGGACGGTAAAACACACTCCTACATTAAGACTATGCTATGATTACATAAGTATATATGATGATGATGTTTATGATGAGTAAAGATGATATGATGTTTATGATGATGACTATGATAAGTAAGTTATGATGATGACGTTTATGATATGGTAAGATGCCATACGATAGGGTAATATGCCCATATGGTAAGATGCCATACGATGTTTATGATATGGTAAGATGCCATACGATGTTTATGAATATGGAAAGATGTCATACGATAGGGTAAGATGCCCATATGGTAAGATGCCATACGATGTTTATAATATGGTAAGATGTCATACGAAAGGGTAAGATGCCCATATGGTAAGATGCCATGCGATAGGGTAAGATGCTCATATGGTAAGATGCCATACGATAGGGTAAGATGCCCATATGCATGAATGTGAATCAGGGACAACAACAAAAAAGGAAGTTAACGAATAACTAGCAAGTTTACTTAACTAAGACTTCATGCATTTACTGTTATTTATTTATGATGTTAAGTAATGATGTATATGCTCATGATGTGTTATCCCTGTAGGTAAGCTTTTGGTCTGAAGGAGGCTCAGGGTCGGGTTGAGACAGTGAGCTATGAGGAGCATGAAAGAAATTAGGATACAGGATTTTTGGATAGTCTCTACTCTAGGAGTAGTATAATTCTATCGCTTTAACATTCATTTGAGAATGTAATTAATTAAGTTTTGAAATTTCATTTTGGCCTGTAATCTTATTAGCTCAAAACTACAACCGGAACCCTAAGATGTCATTAATGCATGTGTAGTTGATAATACGTTATTAATATGATGTTAAGGTAGGAAGACCCTACACCCGATGAGCTTGTCGGAGACCATATAGGGATTTGTGCAGTGGCACACATGATGCGGGAAGTTGGGATCAATAAAGCCCGGTGGTTGACACATGTAGACGGCTTCATTTAATGTACCATGGAGAAATGCATTGCTAATCTCTAGTTGGCGTAATGGCCAATTTTGCTGTAGGGCAACGGTGAGGACAATACGGATAGTGACGGGCTTGACAACGGGGTTGAAGGTGTCCGTGTAATCGACCGCTGTTTGCCAATGGAACCATCAGGCTTCCGTTTTATGCGGAACACGCATTTGCACTCAATGATGTTCGAATCTGGGCCAGGAGGAACAAGAGACCAAGTGCCATGATGGAGCAGAGCAGTGAATTTTTCTGTCATAGCGGTGCGCCAATGAGGATCCTTGAGAGCTTCAGATACACTAGTAGGTTCAATGTCCGGAGGCAGAGGATGTTTAGTTGCAGAGTGGACTAGCTTTGCCCGATAAATATGGTTTAGACTGCAGGTGTGCTTGACATGAGCCCGTGTAGGTTCTGGAGGGACAGATGGCGAAGGGGTAGGATCCAAGACTGCCGCAGGCTGTGATGGTGACGAGGTGGGGACGGGTGGAGGAGGCAAGGGCGGCAGTATACTGAGATAGGCAGGGACATGATGAATAGCGTCACTGGTGGCGGGGAGCTCACCAAAATAATGCTTACGCTTGGTCGGAAAAATAAATTCCGAGAAGCGAAATGCCGAGAGATAGACGTTTAGGTTCGAGTTCCATTCACTTATATGCATTTTGGGAGGTCGAGTAGCCAACAAATAAACATGAGACAGAGGGAGAGTCCAATTTGCTCCGAGTATATGGGCGATGTCAGGGATAACATAAGCAGCCAAAGGTGCGCAATTTAAGATAATCAGGAGGACGAGAGAATAGTACCTCAAAGGGGCTTTTATGATTTAGAACAAGGAGTTGGCATCCGGTTTATTAAGTATACCGTTGTTGCAAAGGCATAATTCCAGAGGCAAACGGGTAGAGAGGCATGAGCATGAGGGCGCGGCCAGTCGCCACAATATGACGATGACGACTTCAGAGGTGCCATTTTGCTGAGGAGTGTGTGGAGCAGTGGTTAACCAGCTAATACCCTGAGAAGAGAGATATGAACGCAAGGCCATAAATTCTCCTCCATTGTCACTGTACAGATTTTTGAGTGATTTAACAAATTGTTTTTCAACAAGCCTCTGAAATTGAGGAGTCGAGACCTCCGATTTACGTGCCATGGGCCATGGGGTAATACCAGCAATATTTAGTATAGTGACCCACATGTAGAAAATAGTAGCGAAAACCATCAATAGATGGACTCGGGGTGGGTTCCCAAACATCAATATACACATAATGAAGCGGATGTGAACTGATAAGTGATGTAGCAAGAAAAGGTAACTGGTGATATTTATTAGTAAAGCAAGAATCACATGACAAATTTATTGTACCGTTGGTACGTTTAACAATTGGTAATTTAAAATGTGAAATAATAAATGAGCTAGTTCTAGAGGAAGGATGTCCCAAGCGAGCATGCCAAATGGTTGGAGAAGCCCGTGCGCAACAAAACCAACAGACGCCGATGGTGGAGAGATGTTCGGTGGAGACTGAATATGATAGACACCCTGTTTACACAAGCCTTTGGCCAGAATCGCCCCGTGACCTGATCCTTGACATAGAAGTGAATGGGATAGAATTCAAGAGAAACACCATTAGATTTTGTGAACTGATGAATGGAGAATAAATTCTGCCGAGCATCAGGAACACACAATACATCAGATAAATAAAACGTACGAGCAGGAAACCTCAAGGTAGAGGTACCAGTGTGCGTAATTGGGAGGCCAGTTCTCTCAGCAATATGAACCTCTTCCGTGCCATCATACTTAGAGTGCACCGAGAGATTATTGAGATCAGCAGTAAGACTGTGAGATGCACAGTCTTAGCAGCAAGACTGTGAGATGCACCAGAGTCGACTAACCATGAGGTGTTAGGATGAAAAACTGGGGGCTTTGAGCTTGATTTGCGGAAGCTTGCATTTTTCGACAATAAGGGGCAATATGTTCGGGGCACCGCATAACTGACAAATAACAACAGTGCGAGGGGCATTAGAAAAATTGATACGAAGTGGAGAAACCATTACCCTTCCCACGACCGGGAGAGTTGTTCGAGCCACCCCGTCGTTGCTGAGAGTGATAGTCGCGACTTGAACCGCCACGATGAGGGCTGCTGCCACCATAGTTGTGGGAGCGAGGGGATTGCTTTGAGGCTGGAACAGCCGTATTGGCAGTGGCAATGAGTGAAGACACGGTGGAGTCCAGACATTCATCGGATAAAGGCTTGTGAAAGATAGCTAATTCATCAGCTTTTGACTTAATGGATTGGAGGAAGGTGGTGACCGTCTGGGAGCCGAGTGCGACGCGGGAGAGGTCGTCCTTCAATTGCATGACTCGTGTGCGGGACTTATTCGCAAACAGCCGAGTCAGAATGTGCCATGCATCGGCTGAGAAGGTCGCATAGGCGACAAGCGGAAGTATTTCCGACGATAATGAGCCAAAGATAGCCTACAATATAAGCTGGTCATGTTGAAACCAATGGGAGAACTCAGGAGATGGAGCAGCGTCGGATCCTGCTGGTGGTGAGGACATCAATTTAGCCGATGAGAGCAAAACCATTGAGAAGAGCAACAAGTTGTGCTCTCCAAGAAAGGAAATTAGAAGTTAACAGGTAAATGTTGATGGGCTGTGATAGGAATGGGAGACGGGACAGGGACGGCAGTGACAGAAGATTGATCATCAGTGGTGTGGGAGGAGGAGGCCATGAGAGGCGCAGGTGATCGGCTAGAAGGGATGGTAGGAGACCCAAATTACGGTTAGGGTGGTGGGAGAGGATCAATTAGGCTGATACCATATAGAGTTTTGATGTTTTGAGCTCTCAATTGTTATTCATCATAAGAGGGATTTATACAATTTACAATTATCGGAGATAAGTTAAGATCTCCCTTAATATGCTAAGAGATATTTACTTTACAAATAAAGAGGATATGACAAGATTTGATACAATCATGTAGGATCTTCCCTGATACTTTTTCCTAAGCATAACAGTTTGAGATTTGTGGTGAGAATCTGGTGTTCGCACTAGTAATTCTTAAGGACAGTATGTTTAAGGGGTCAAATCATATCGTGAAACCGATTAGAGTTGTTTTGAAGGACATCAAATCAGCTATTTTTGCTTCTTTAGGATGTTTATATATTTGGTGCAATTTTGGGGCAAATGATGTCTTACACTTGATCACTGAACTTCAGGTAAGTTCATGTTGACAAATTATGTTTGCTGATGCCTATAAATTTCTTTTAACTCAATTAAACAATTTTTTTGTTTTTTTTACATCTAAATTGTTTTCTAAGTAGCTTCTTTTTTCAATTTTTTCACTTTGATGTTGTCATATCATTAGTGTTGGCGGATTATTTGAACTTTTTTGTTATTTGTTTTTACTTCTCCTTCAGTCATATCATTGTTGAAATGCATGAAGTTCTTTCTTCTTGGTAAGTATCACACGGGAAAAAACTAGATGGAGGTTCTGCAGGGACGCTTCTTGATGTGGGTCTTAGCAGTGTCATATATATCTGCCTCTTAATCTTTTATCTTTATTGGTTGACGAATTACCTCTGATGACCTCACAAAAATGTGATCATGTTTTTTCTGCATTATTTTGTTAGTGGCAAATTTTATTTTGGCCGCTCTGTAAATGATAGACTTCTGCCTATTGTTGTTTCTGTGAATGCATTTTTTATATACTTCATTTCTAAACCCAACTTATGCATGTTTTGTGATCAGTAGCTCGCAAAGACTTTTCCCAAATGTGTTCTCGCTATTTTCTATGCCAGATTGCTGCGATAGCTCATTGAGTGGCATTTGGTCATGGATTGAGTTAAAGTTTTCGCTTTGCACGTATGCTGCGTATACTGTATATAAAAATTTCAGTTTTCACATCCTAATCTTAAAATTCTTCGTTGGCCTTGACGCCTTGTCAAGTGAGTACGACCTGCACAGCTGCACTTGACATGTAAAAATGAAGATATGATATGATACTACAGTCACAATAGATGGAACTTTTGGCTGAATTGAATTTGGTTGCTTATAATTTAAAGGTCTTATTTTGCAGAATGTTGTGGTTGGTGATGTAATTGAAGCAGGAAAAAGAGTAACATTAGCAATGTGAACTAGTCGTCATATAGATAGAGGTTGGTTGTCCGTGGACCTCTTTTTTTGTGTACAATAGCATGATTGAAATAAGATTTTACGAATTCTTGATTTTCAGATATGCTTCCACGCCTAGAGAAGAGGGCATGTACTGGGGATATGGAGTTCGATATGCTTCCAACATTAGTTCTGTTTTCAAGAATTCCCCGTACAAGGTGCCTAGTTATTGTTGGGGCCTGACTCGTGAGCATGACACAATCCTTTTACCATCTGCCAAAGGAAGGTGTCTGCTTATCAACAAATTTTCAATCACAGGGAGGATATGGCATCGGATTGGCCACTTCTGAGCATGGTTTATAGTTATTAATTCGTCACAACTTTCTCTACCATCATTCAGGTACTTCTATCTAGTCTGTTACTTATTTTATTACGATTATTTATCTCTGATTTGATTCGTATGGCTTTTTTGCAGTTGACATCAACCTTCTTGTTTCGTTTTTCACCTAAACTCCCAGACAAAAAAGATGAATTCGAAGTGCATAGCAACTCATGGGAGCATTTGTTACTTCATAAATAAATCTTTTTTGGCTAAAAAAAAAATCTTGTACTTCTATGTGTTGTACGACGGGGTTGGAAGAGTGTGTTGAAGAAGATGAAAATTTGAAGGTAGTGTACGTGGAACTTCTTCATGTTGGATACGAGCATTAGATTCACTTAAACCGCAACACATAATAATATACAAAATTGACCCGTTCGGATGCGGGTGGGTACATAGTCAAGTAGAAACACATTACAATTAGTTCATTCTTAAAATTAAGAAATTTATTGTCAATGAACAAAATAGAACTAAAATTAAGTAAAATGATAGAATAATATAAAACAATAAAAATCTAAAATCACGTGAACAAAAATTTATATGAAACATAACTATCAAATCCTTTGCAATTGAACATCAACGATAGTTATAGTGATAGATGATCAAACATATCAAAGTCATCCTAAGTTATATATATCCAATTATGTACTAAAACTGAAAAACATAATATTATCTCAATACGAAACAAAATTATAATAAATTAAAGTATAAAAATCTTCCACTATCGAATTGAGACATCGATAAACACAACAGAACACGAGAATTCATAAGAATAAAAAGCATTTTTTTTACTACAAGATCAAATTTCCAAAATAAAAAAAAATATTTCTTGTTATTACAAGATGCATAATGAAAGAACTTGAAACTACTATTTTTCAATTAATCAACAAGTTTTTTAACCTGCAAAATAAATTATACTAGAAATATAAATACACGTTATATTCTAAATTATACATAAGAAATTAGCAAACTGAAACATTGATGCGTTATATAATTTTATAATTAAAGACATCTTTAATATACAAAAATAAGGTCGGATTGAGTGAATATATGGGTGAATGTGCAACAATCCTCTATCCACCCACATAAATACATGTCGTCCAATTTTTATATTGCAGCTCTTTTCTTCGAATGTTAAAATGGACAGATATTGTTGGGTGAATGTGTGTTGGGGCAGACGCAATCTAGTAAACAAAGAAAAATGCAGCACAACATACCATTGGCTTTTACGTCATTTATCTTACCGTCTATATAGAAATTAGCAACTAGGTTTGGCTAACCAAAGGACCATCTCCCAAAACCCAAATTCCGAACTCCCCAAACACCAATAAAAAGTTTTATTAATTTTTTTTTATCTCACTGTTCATTTTCATACATATCACAAATTTATAACAATGGGTACGGGTAAAACAGACATCGACCCATTGGAGTCGGGTATGAGTCTAACTAACCGGGTATTGGGTTGAGTATGTGTACTTTACATCCGGGTGGTACGGCCGTGTAACCGGTAACGGGTCCTATAGGACCCAAGCCCTTTAATTATTTTTTATTGGGTTAATTCCCATTTCTCACAACAATCACATCAAATCTCTCTTCCCTTTTCCCTCTATTTCTCATTCATCCGTTATAACTACCACTTCATTGTCTAACCGTATGTTGCCTATTAAAGTTGCTGAAACACTTGTATTTATAAAGTTTAAAATATGTTTTAGTTATTGCTGCATAGGTGTATATATATAGCTGTGTTTAGTTTCATTTTTTTGGTGTATGTACATAGATGTGTCTAGTTTCATTTTTTTGTAAGTAACAGAACATTTGTAACTTTTTATTTTCTAATACAATGTTCGTTCAAATCAAATTCTACTGCAGTCTATACTTTAACATGGTACCAGAGTCATGTCAGATCTAATTTTTCTCGATAGCATATCTTCGATAGTCTTTCTTTTACTCATCAATCTCGAATTCTACTTTGAATTTTGTTTTTCGGTTGACATGCAATTTTTTTCTGCAATCACAATGAGTTCTGATGCTACTACTTCAGCGAAGACTACTCTGGTGATTGACGTGTCCGACCCACTCTATATTCACCCTTATGATACATCGGGCTCACTTTGATCTCAGAGCAGCTCCTTGGAACTGACAACTTTGGTATTTGTCTTGCATGCGAAGAACAAGCTTGTTTTTATCGACGGAAGCTCCCAACAACCTAGCTCAGGATCAAACTCACTATTGCAATGGGAAAGATGCAATGCAATAGTTCTGTCTTGGATTATGAATGGTGTATCTAATGAGATTTTTGTTAGCATATATATGCTTCGATGGTGGTCTAGTTTGGACTGATCTAAAGGAACACTTTGACAAAAATTAACAGTTCAAGGATTTTCTATTTACATCGTGAGATTGGACGGGTGGTTCAAGGTAACAACACTATTTCAGCGTATTATTCAAAATTACTGTTGAATAATAGTTCAAACAAAGTGGCTCTTTCCTGTGCAATTGAAGACCATCCAGAAGCTTGGAATTCAAAGATTGTAGAATACAACTTTGAATTTGATTACCACCGAGAGGGTTTTCTGCAACTATAAATATCCCTCAACACATCCTCACAAAATTATCCTTTCTTCTGAATTCTCTCTAATATATTAAGCATTCAAGCTTGTATATCTGATTCTGTGAGTTGTGAGGTGATCCGGGAGAGTTTGTAATTCTCGATCTGAAATATTCAATATATTGTGTTTGCTTCCCGTGGACGTAGGCAATTGCCGAACCACGTAAATATTCGTGTTCTTATGTGTGTATGATTTTTGCACTTTATTTTGGGTATTCTGGCACAACAATTGGTATCAGAGCCATGTGTTCGTGAAAATGCCCGAAAATTGAAAGTGTCCAAAATTGATTTCTGATCATACTACTAGATTCGTCTCGTCGACGGGAGTCCGGAACAATTTTCGGTTCTTAATTTCGACTTCCGAGTCAACGGGAAATCAAAATTAAAGTTTTGGAAATTTTTTTAAAAAAAAGTTACGTAAAAGTTGCAGGGATTCATTGGGGAAGAAGCAACCCAAATTCAAAATCTGAATCGGGTCGACTCACGGCCCGCCCGCCAATCCAGAACTGCCCAAATTGTTTTGGCCCAGATTTTCGATCCATCACTATTTATTGACCCAACACTGTTCAACTGTTACTATTCACAGCCCGGTACTATTCATCTATCCAGCATTAATTTTTGGGCCAACACTATTCATCGACCCAACACTATTCACGCCCAGCACTATTCATCCGAATTGAAAGTGCCCGATTTGGTAGATTTTTCGCCCGTCTTTGGCGATCCAGGATTGGTTCCCCACTATTTGACCCTTCCGGACGCAACGGTAGCATCTGTTTCTGCTAAAAAGCTACCCAAAAGGTCGAAGTAATGGATGAAGAAGCATCCACTAGCGGTTCAGTGCGACGAACCATGTTATCCAATGCGAAGTTCGAGGTGGAGAAATTTGACGGCACCAACAACTTTGGCATGTGGCAATGTGAAGTATTAGATCTCTTATTCCGTGAGGGATCTAATATAGCTTTGGAGTCTAAGCCCAAGGACATGTCACCTGAGGATTGGAACTATGTCAACCGGCAAGCTTGCGGGACAATCTGGCTCTGCTTATCCAAGGAGCAAAAGTATTTTGTCATGAAAGAGACGTCCGCAACGAGTCTCTGGAAGAAGCTGGAGGACAAGTACATGACGAAAAGCATAGAGAACCGGCTCTATCTGAAAAAGAAGCTTTTTCGTTTTCAGTATAAGAAAGGTACGCCAATGATTGAGCATCTTGATAATTTCAACAAAATTATTGCCAATCTGCAAAATCTGGAGGTTGAAGTTCAAGATGAAGATATGGCGTTATTGTTGTTAAATTCTCTGCCTGAATATTATGATCATCTGACCACGACTTTGTTATACGGCAAAGATGATGTCAAATTCATGGATGTTTCCAATGCGTTGGTAAACAATGAATATCGGAGGAAAGACCAGCATGATCATAGAGATACCACGTCTGAAGCACTGATGGTATCCAGAGGGAGAAATAACAACAGACAATCTATCAAGGGAAGAGGCAGATCCAGATCAAAGTCCAGAGGAGAAACAACACGGAGACGACCTGCAAAGGATGAATGTGCCTATTGTCATGAGAAAGGGCATTGGAAGAAGGATTGTCCTAACAAGGATAAGTCAAATGCTGGCACAACAAAATTCTAACAATGAAGATGATTCGGCATTCTCGGTTTCATCATCTTCATTCAATTCATCTGATAGATGGATTCTGGATTCTGGTTGTTCTTATCATATGTGCCCACATCGCCAGTGGTTCTCGGACTTCGAAGATATAAATAGTGGAGTTGTCCTTATGGGCAACGATAATGCCTGTCAAACAAAAGGCATCGGTACAGTCCGCTTGAAGATGCACGACGGTACGATCAAACAACTTACAGAAGTGAGATATGTTCCTGATCTGAAGAAGAATCTGATCTCACTTGGAGTCCTCGAGTCCAATGGATACAAGATAACTATGGAGGGCGGAATTCTGAAAGTTGTACGAGGTGCACTCTTAGCGATGAAAGGTACTCGAGAAAGAAATCTATATTTTCTGGATGGTCACACATTTTCTGGGAGAGCTGCAGTCTCCACTAGCACTGTTGAAGATTCACATGATACCTCATGGCTCTGGCATATGCGCTTAGGACATGCCGGTGAGAAGGCTTTGCAGAATTTAGTGAATCAAGGTGTTCTGAAAGGTGCCAAAAGTGGGAAACTTGACTTCTATGAACATTGTGTCTTGGGCAAGCAGACATGTGTCAAGTTTGGTACTGCTATCCATCGTACCAAAGGGATATTGGACTACGTGCACACCGACGTTTGGGGACCTTCTCAGAACGCTTCATTGGGAGGTAAACGTTGGTTCGTTACTTTTATAGATGATTTCTCAAGATATGTCTGGGTGTATACTATGAATCATAAGGATGAAGTTCTGTACATCTTCCTCAACTGGAAGAAGATGATCAAAACCAGACCGGAAGAAAGATAAAGAGGCTCAGATCTGATAATGGTGGAGAATACAAGTCAGACCCATTTCAGAAAACCTGCCAGAAAGAATGGATAGTCAGACATTTCACCGTACCAGGCACGCCACAACAAAATGGTGTAGCAGATTAGATGAATCGTACTCTGATTGATAAAGTCCACTGCATGTTATCCCAATCTGGACTGAGCAAGACATTCTGGGCTGAAGCCTTGTCATATGCCTCTTATATCATCAGCAGGCTACCAACTTCTGCACTAGAAGGAAAAACTCCGAAAGAGGTATGGTCTAGACGACCCGTTTCTGATTATGATTCTCTGCATATGTTTGGGTGTCCCGCATACTTTCACGTCAGAAAATCAAAGTTGGAACCTAGAGCCGAGAAAGCTATTTTCATGGGCTTTAGTGAAGGAGTTAAAGTATTCCGTCTATGGAACCCCGAGTCAAAGAAGATTGTCTTGAGCCGAGACGTTATCTTTGACGAATCCGTAATGCTGAAACATAAAGAGTCAGAGATAGAGAACCAAGATCCGAGTTCTCAGTTGCAGGTGGAGTTCGAGATTCCCACAACTCCAGACCAACCTGTTCAGATTGATGATCATCCTGAAGAAGACTCTGACGATCAGATTGATGACTCTGTTCAAACGGAGGTACCCGATTCAGCATCAGTACCTGATTCTATTGCTACCAGTAAACCAAAGAGAATTATCCGGAAACCTGCTCGGTTTACTGATATGGTAGCGTTCGCTCTTCCAATTGATCAAGATTGTATTCCGTACAACTACAAAGAAGCTACGTATAGTACAGAAAAGGCCATGTGGAAGACGGCGATGGATGAAGAAATGAAATCGCTTTATCAAAATAAAACATGGAAATTGATTCCACTTCCTAAAGGAAAGAAAGCGATTGGATGTAAGTGGGTCTTTGCAAAGAAGGAAGATGTGATATCCCCGAAATGATTAATTGCAATTTGGTGCAGTAATTGTATTTATATGATTAATTATGTGGTAATTAATTATGTGTTGGAATTATCATGTGGAAATGCTTAGTCACATGTTAGAGTGACCCGGGATAGCATTTCAGGGTGCATGTTGGGTATGTGGGGAATTATTGTTGGAAGCATGATTTATTTGCCTTGGTTAGCAATTAATTGGAAATCATGCATTTAATTGATATTTTGGCGCATTTGGTTTAATGTTTTGGAAAATATCATGTTGGGGTGTTTTATACACCATGGATTGTGGATTGTTTTTTTATTAACCCAATCCCCCTTTTTATACCCAAACACCCCACACCTTTACCAAAATCCATTTTACTTTACCAAATCAACTTCCAACAAACCCTTCCCCTCCATTTTCGTTCTTGAGCTTTGGGGTGAAGAGAAGTCCTTGCAAAATCTTGTTTTGTGGAGATTGTTGGGTGATTTGAGGTCCCCAAGAGGTATGGATACCTCATGGTTAATTTTTGTAAGGTTTTGTTTAAGTTTGGGTTGTTTTTGAAGGGTTTTAAAATGAGTTTATGTTGGGTTGTTTTGGTTGAGGTTAAAGGTTGGATTTATACTTGTTTGAAGTATATTTTGGTGGTTTAAGTTGTCATTTTTGTTGTTGTTTGTTTGTATAAGTGTTGGGATGGTTTGGAAGAAATTTTGGGAACAAAAATGGTGAAAAACGCATGTCTGCGCGAGGCGATCGATCGCCTGAAAAGAGGCGACCGATCGCCAAGAGGCAGTGGGCTTTTTGCGGGTTAGGCGATCGATCGCCTAAAATGAGGCGACCGATCGCCGAGAGGCAGTAGCCAAATCAAGGGCTAGGCGATCGATCGCCATGTTTGGCGCGATCGATCGCCGCGAAGGAAATTTTGAGGCGACCGATCGCCTGAGGGAAGCGATCGATCGCCGCCAGTGGATTTTGGGAAATGATTTATTTTATCAAATTTTTGGTATTTGGCTATTATTTGGCTTCTAATATGGGGTTGTGTGATTGTGTAGAACCATCCCAGGTAGCAACGCAACCGAGGAATTGAAGCCATATCAAATCCACTTTTGGAAAGGTACGTAGTGGACGTACGGGCACCCCAACGGTACATGTATCTTATATACTTATTGTTATTCATTGTGGATGCAAGTATATATGTGGTATTGCATTGTGGATGCAAATACATGTTATGCATGATGTTTATAGATGCATATGATTATTGGTGCATATCCCATGAGTCGTGGTCATCCCTTGATGATTTTAATGCTTGCCGCTATTTGGTTTGGTTCCGCTAAATGTGAAGCGAGGGGTGGGAGCGCCGCATGTCACATTTGAGCGTGGTTATCATATAGGGCGAGGAAAGGGTATTTGCCGCTCAATGAGAGGCGAGGGGTGGGAGTCCCGCAGTCCATTGAAGCGAGGTTATCCTATGCCGCCTATATGTAAATAAGCGAGGGGCATTAAAATACATTGTGATGGACAGACTAGGGATTGGTGATCAGTATTTGGTATTGATGAGCTGGTATATGTCATGACATGTTTAGACCATTAAAAATAATCTGTTGATTATACTCATGAGTTATGGTACAGGGACAACCAAACGGGAAGCGTTTGAAATGCATGGGGAAAACAGGAAGTGTTTTATTATGATTATGCATTTACGCTTTATCTTCATATTGTGTTGAATATGAATGATTATTATTGCTCATGTTTGGGGGTTGTCCTTGTAGGTACCTTTTTGGCATGATAGAAGGGCTTGAACGGGTTGAGGTGGTGAGCTTGAGGATGCTTTTGTAAATTGAAGGACATGATTATTTTTGCCTAGTGTCTACTCTAGGAGTAGTGTAAAACTAGTTGATAACATTCATTTGATGAGAAATGTAATTAATCCATGTTTAGAAGTCCTTATTTTTTGCATGTAATGCTTAAGCTTATAAACTCAACACGTTATTTCTCACTCTGATTATTTATCTAGCTCTATTATGCCTTGATTCCGCACTTAAGGATTAGGGTCCTTACATTAGTGGTATCAGAGCAGTGGTTAGAGAACCCGGGAACGAGTGAAGGGTAGCCTTAGCATGTTTGGCTAGGTGCTTACATTTGAAGCATGTTTATGCATGTGGTGCATATTGATGTATATTCTGTTATACTAACATGCGTATTCTCATTCTTGTTATCTAACGGCATGACATATATACTGCTTTGGAATTGTTGTTAACATTTGTATTACAGCATGGCTGCTAATGAGGAAGTTGGAGATGTGGGTAGTGTGAATGCAAGTATCGGACAGACGAACCCTCTACCTCCACCGGCCGTAGGCATGGAACCAGTGGTTCAGTTATTGCTACCGGGTGAGATCAGTCTGACACAATTTCTATCTTATCATCCGCCCGGTTTGAGGGGACAGAGTCCGGAGAAGAGGCTGAAGAGTGGTTGGAAAGACTTGAGCAGATCTTTGTATCGGCTCCTTGTGCTGTGACAGCTTGGCTGAGGCTGGCGGAGTTTCAATTAGCCAAGAAACCTCTGATGTGGTGGAGGAGCACAGTAATGGAAATGAGAGCACTGGGTGCTGTGATTGATTGGACGCTCTTCAGGACTAGGTTTCTGAACCGATACTTCTCCGCAGCAGCGAGACAGACAAAGGAGGACGAATTTACAAGTCTGAAGCAGGGGAACATGTCAGTGGCAGACTATGCCACACGGTACTCTTCATTGCTGAGGTACGTTCCCCACATTGCCACCAGTGGGCACGCAAATATGAGGAACTTTATGAAGGGATTGCGACCGGAGCTCTATGACCGGGTTATCACTAATAACCCAACTTCTTTTGATGATGCTCTCACAAGGGCGGAGCTTGCCGAGCTAGGAGTGGGAGCTTATGCTAGTACTATGCCACCACCGGTACCACAACAAAGGCAGACTAGTGACAGCTTGAGGCCCCGGGGTGAGCCATTTAAACCCCGTGGTGCCTCTTCATCTTCGCGTTATGGTGGAAAGAAACACTTTGGTCAGAAACAGGATGACAAGAAAGGCAATTGGACGGCCAACCGAGGGTCTTCACAAGGGGATAGGCCGGGAGAGCCGAGGTGCAACAATTGTGGAGGGCCACATTCTTCAAACAAGTGTCCTGCATGTTATATCTGTGGCAAGATGGGCCACATCGCTCGGTATTGCCCCACACGGGGAGGACAGTCTGAGTTTCAGGGCAACAGGCCGAGGTTTGAGGATAGGACAGTGCAGCAGAGGCAGCAGTTTGGGCCTCGACCATCGGGAGGTCAGACAATAGGACCACCCCAGGGGCAGGTGTATGCACTGACCAGGGAGCAGGCCCAGGCAGCCACAGAGGAGGTGATCGCCGGTACGTCTCATTTATTTACGTACCCTGCTTTTATTTTGATCGATACAGGTGCCTCCCATTCTTTTGTATCGGTGGGTTTTGTGGAAAGACACCATATGCGCACGTCTTCTTTACCCACGCCTCTCCTTGTCTCGACACCCACTGTAAGAAATGTCGTTGCTGATCAGTTTATGGCAGACTGCCTCATTTATTTTGAGGGCAACGAGTTGAAGGCAGACTTGATCGTATTGGGCATGTCAGACTTCGACTGCATCTTGGGTATTGATATTCTGAACAGATATCAGGCAGTGGTAGATTGCCGACAGAGGACAGTAAAGTTCAGACCTGAGTTGGGCAGTCAGTGGACCTTCTATGGCAACGGTTCTCGTGCGAAGATTCCGTTGATTTCAGCGATCAAGATGACTCAGCTATTGGAACGTGGTCACACGGGCTATCTCATTTATGCCGTGGACACGTCTGGGAAGAATAAGGAGTTAAGAGTTGAGGATGTATCAGTAGTGGCAGAGTTCGTTGATGTATTCCCAGAAGAGATCCCAGGATTTCCACCGGCTAGGGAAGTTGAGTTTGGGATCGAGTTGTTGCCAGGGACATCCGCTATCTCTCGTGCACCTTATAGGATGGCACCGGCTGAGTTGAGAGAGTTGAAAGAGCAGTTGCAGGATCTCCTGGACAAGGGATATATACGCCCGAGCGTGTCGCCATGGGGCGCACCAGTTCTCTTTGTGAAGAAGAAGGACGGTTCGATGCGGTTGTGCATCGATTACCGGCAACTGAATAAGGCTACAGTGAAGAACAAGTATCCTCTTCCAAGGATTGACGATCTGTTTGATCAGTTGCAAGGTACCAGGGTGTATAACAAGATTGATTTGAGATCCGGGTATCATCAGATTCGAGTCAGAGAGGAAGATGTGCAGAAGACAGCATTCCGGACCCGATATGGACATTATGAGTTCCTAGTGATGCCGTTCGGCGTGACGAATGCTCCAGCAGTCTTTATGAGTCTGATGAACAGAGTGTTTCAGCCGTATCTTGATCAGTTCGTCATTGTGTTTATTGACGATATTCTTATCTACTCCCGGAGCGAGGAGGAGCATGTGAAACACTTGAGGACAGTGCTTCAGATTCTCAGAGAGCATCAGTTGTATGCTAAGCTCAGTAAGTGTGAATTCTGGCTGAGCAGTGTGGTGTTTCTGGGGCATGTCATATCGAGCAGCGGGATATCTGTAGATCCCAAGAAGATTGAGGCTGTGATGGAGTGGGCTGCCCCCACTTCTGTGCCTGAGATTCGGAGTTTTCTGGGTTTGGCCGGGTATTATCGACGCTTTGTCGAGGGCTTTTCGAAGATTGCCAAGCCGTTGACGCAGTTGACTCAGAAGGGAGTGCCTTTCTTTTGGTCAGAAGCTTGTGAGGAGAGCTTCCAGGAATTAAAGCACCGGTTGACGACGGCGCCAGTGTTAGTGATCCCTACGGAGAACTCCAGATTTGCTCTGTATACTGATGCATCACTGCAGGGCCTTGGGTTTGTTCTGATGCAAGATAAGCATGTGGTAGCTTATGCATCGAGGCAGTTGAAGCCGCATGAGACCAGATATCCAGTTCATGACTTGGAATTGGCGGCTATCATCTTCGCCCTGAAGATTTGGAGGCATTATTTGTATGGTACTTCATTTACCATTTACACGGATCACAAGAGCCTCAAGTTTTTATTCACTCAGGCAGAGCTGAACATGAGGCAGAGAAGGTGGATGGACCTACTCAAGGACTATGATTGCGAGATAGAGTACCATCCGGGGAAAGCCAATTTGACAGCAGACGCTTTGAGCCGGAAAGTGAGGAGTTCTGCTGAGGACGTCATTCATCTGTCGGCTATGATGACCTCCTATTGTCATTTGGGCTATGACTTTGACATTGATGCATCACCTGTGCATGTGTCGACCTTGTTAGATGAGCCAGATATCTATGAGAACATCAGGAAAGCTCAGAGGTCAGACGATGAGGTTCAGAGGTGGTTATCTTTAGTACATCTTGGTCAGCCAACGAAATTCAGAGTGGCCGATGACGGGTCTTTGAGATTGGGTGACCGTTGGGTGGTTCCGAGTACGCCGGAGTTGCGTAAAGGAATCTTGGAGCGAGCTCACAGTAGCAGACTTAGCATCCACCCAGGCGGGAAGAAGATGTACAGAGATCTGCGTGGTCAGTTTTGGTGGAAGAGAATGAAGTCTGATGTCGTCGCTTTTGTGAAGAGGTGTTTGATCTGCCAACAGGTTAAGGCAGAGAGACAGAGACCTGGCGGCGAGTTGAGAAGCTTGGAGATACCGAAGTGGAAGTGGGAGCACATTTCCATGGACTTCGTGACTCATTTGCCGAGGAGTGCTTCAGGCTTCGATGCTATTTGGGTGATCGTGGATCGATTGACTAAGGTAGCTCATTTTATCCCCTATAGCACGACTTTCACATTTTTGAGGATGGCGCAGTTGTATATTAGAGATGTGGTGAGATTGCATGGGATCCCTGTTTCCATAGTGTCAGATCGAGATCCGCGATTCACATCTCATTTCTGGGAAGGCCTTCAGTCAGCCTTGGGAACTGAAGTCAGATTGAGCACTGCTTATCATCCTCAGACGGATGGCCAGACCGAGCGCACTATCCAGACGCTCGAGGACATGTTGAGAGCTTGTGTTTTGGAGTTCGATGCCTCTTGGCAGGATTCAGTGCCTTTGGTAGAGTTTTCTTATAACAATAGCTACCAGGCGAGTATTCAGATGGCTCCGTTTGAAGCTCTTTATGGCAGACGGTGTAGATCACCCTTGTGTTGGGATGATTTGGACCGCAAATCGGTCGGAGGACCGGAGTTGATTCGGGAGATGGAAGAAAAGATAAAGACGATAAGGCAGAAAATGAAAGCGGCCCAGGACAGACAGACAGCTTATGCAAATAAACGGCGGAGACCGTTGGAATTTCAGTTGGGAGATAAGGTCTTTTTGAAGATCTCGCCTTTCAGAGGCGTTGTGCGATTTGGGATGCGCGGGAAACTGTCTCCGAGGTATGTTGGACCGTACGAGATTTTGCAGCGCATTGGCACCTTAGCTTACCGACTAGCTCTGCCGCCTTATTTATCTGGTATACATGATGTGTTTCATGTGTCTATGCTGCGGAAGTATGAGCCGGATCCGTCGCATGTTTTACAGCCTTCCGAAGTTCAGTTAGAATCCGATGTATCTTATGTGGAACGGCCTGTTAGAATTCTGGATCGAGCAGACCGTAGACTTCGGAATAAGGTGATACCTATGATCAAGGTTCAGTGGGATCGCAGGGGTGTCGAGGAGGCTACGTGGGAGACGGAGCAGCATATGGTGCAGCACTACCCGGAACTATTCTCTGGTATGTGTTTATGTTTAGTTTCCTCTTGGGGTAAGTGCATGTGATTTCGAGGACGAAATCTTATAAGTAGGGGAGTATTGTGATATCCCCGAAATGATTAATTGCAATTTGGTGCAGTAATTGTATTTATATGATTAATTATGTGGTAATTAATTATGTGTTGGAATTATTATGTGGAAATGCTTAGTCACATGTTAGAGTGACCCGGGATAGCATTTCAGGGTGCATGTTGGGTATGTGGGGAATTATTGTTGGAAGCATGATTTATTTGCCTTGGTTAGCAATTAATTGGAAATCATGCATTTAATTGATATTTTGGCGCATTTGGTTTAATGCTTTGGAAAATATCATGTTGGGGTGTTTTATACACCATGGATTGTGGATTGTTTTTTTATTAACCCAATCCCCCTTTTTATACCCAAACACCCCACACCTTTACCAAAATCCATTTTACTTTACCAAATCAACTTCCAACAAACCCTTCCCCTCCATTTTCGTTCTTGAGCTTTGGGGTGAAGAGAAGTCCTTGCAAAATCTTGTTTTGTGGAGATTGTTGGGTGATTTGAGGTCCCCAAGAGGTATGGATACCTCATGGTTAATTTTTGTAAGGTTTTGTTTAAGTTTGGGTTGTTTTTGAAGGGTTTTAAAATGAGTTTATGTTGGGTTGTTTTGGTTGAGGTTAAATGTTGGATTTATACTTGTTTGAAGTATATTTTGGTGGTTTAAGTTGTCATTTTTGTTGTTGTTTGTTTGTATAAGTGTTGGGATGGTTTGGAAGAAATTTTGGGAACAAAAATGGTGAAAAACGCATGTCTGCGCGAGGCGATCGATCGCCTGAAAAGAGGCGACCGATCGCCAAGAGGCAGTGGGCTTTTTGCGGGTTAGGTGATCGATCGCCTAAAATGAGGCGACCGATCGCCGAGAGGCAGTAGCCAAATCAAGGGCTAGGCGATCGATCGCCATGTTTGGCGCGATCGATCGCCGCGAAGGAAATTTTGAGGCGACCGATCGCCTGAGGGAAGCGATCGATCGCCGCCAGTGGATTTTGGGAAATGATTTATTTTATCAAATTTTTGGTATTTGGCTATTATTTGGCTTCTAATATGGGGTTGTGTGATTGTGTAGAACCATCCCAGGTAGCAACGCAACCGAGGAATTGAAGCCATATCAAATCCACTTTTGGAAAGGTACGTAGTGGACGTACGGGCACCCCAACGGTACATGTATCTTATATACTTATTGTTATGCATTGTGGTGGTATTGCATTGTGGATGCAAATACATGTTATGCATGATGTTTATAGATGCATATGATTATTGGTGCATATCCCATGAGTCGTGGTCATCCCTTGATGATTTTAATGCTTGCCGCTATTTGGTTTGGTTCCGCTAAATGTGAAGCGAGGGGTGGGAGCGCCGCATGTCACATTTGAGCGTGGTTATCATATAGGGCGAGGAAAGGGTATTTGCCGCTCAATGAGAGGCGAGGGGTGGGAGTCCCGCAGTCCATTGAAGCGAGGTTATCCTATGCCGCCTATATGTAAATAAGCGAGGGGCATTAAAATACATTGTGATAGACAGACTAGGGATTGGTGATCAGTATTTGGTATTGATGAGCTGGTATATGTCATGACATGTTTAGACCATTAAAAATAATCTGTTGAATACTCATGAGTTATGGTACAGGGACAACCAAACGGGAAGCGTTTGAAATGCATGGGGAAAACAGGAAGTGTTTTATTATGATTATGCATTTACGCTTTATCTTCATATTGTGTTGAATATGAATGATTATTATTGCTCATGTTTGGGGGTTGTCCTTGTAGGTACCTTTTTGGCATGATAGAAGGGCTTGAACGGGTTGAGGTGGTGAGCTTGAGGATGCTTTTGTAAATTGAAGGACATGATTATTTTTGCCTAGTGTCTACTCTAGGAGTAGTGTAAAACTAGTTGATAACATTCATTTGATGAGAAATGTAATTAATCCATGTTTAGAAGTCCTTATTTTTGGCATGTAATGCTTAAGCTCATAAACTCAACACGTTATTTCTCACTCTGATTATTTATCTAGCTCTATTATGCCTTGATTCCGCACTTAAGGATTAGGGTCCTTACAGAAGATGCATCTGGCAAAGACAGTATCAGATACAAAGCTAGACTAGTAGCAAAAGGCTACGCACAGAAGGAAGGAATAGACTATGATGAGATTTTCTCACCTGTTGTAAAGCATTCGTCTATTCGACTCTTACTAGCTTTGGTTGCACAGTTTGACCTTGAGCTAGCCCAACTTGACGTCAAAACGGCATTCCTTCATGGAACTTTGGACGAGGAGATCTATATGGCTCAACCTGATGGATTCAAAGTTCCCGGTCATGAAAATTGGGCTTGTAAGCTCTACAAGTCACTATATGGTCTCAAGCAGTCACCGAGACAGTGGTACAAACGGTTTGACGTCTTTATGAAGAAACAGAGGTACACACGCAGTCAGTTTGATCATTGTGTCTACCTGAAAAAACTCCAAGATGGTACATTTATCTATCTGCTCTTATATGTTGATGATATGCTGATCGCATCTAAAAGCAAGATAGAGATTGATAAACTAAAGGCTCAGCTCAGCTCAGAATTTGAGATGAAAGATCTTGGAGAGGCCAAGAAGATTCTTGGAATGGAGATCAAGAGAGACAGAACAAAGGGCACAGTCTGTCTGACACAGACTCAGTATCTGAAGAATGTACTCCAGAGATTTGGTATAGATGGAAATACCAAACCTGTAAGTACTCCGTTAGCTTCGCATTTCAAATTGAATGCATCAATGTCTCCTACTACAGATGCCGAGATGAGACAAATGGATAGCATTCCTTATGCAAATGCTGTCGGAGCTCTGATGTATGCGATGGTGTGCACAAGACCTGATATTTCTCATGTAGTTAGCATGATGAGCCGATACATGCACAACCCTGGTAAAGAACATTGGAATGCAATAAAGTGGATTCTACAGTATATTCAGGGTACCGTGGATGTTGGTCTGAAATTTCAGATAGACGAGATCAGTCGTCTAGTTGGATATGTCGATTCTGATTATGCTGGTGATCTTGATAAGCGTCGATCAACTACTGGTTATGTATTTACAATGACAGGAGGACCAGTGAGTTGGAGATCCACGCTACAGTCTACAGTTGCTTTGTCTACTACAGAGGCAGAGTACATGGCGATCACAGAAGCATTCAAGGAAGGCATCTGGTTGCATAATTTGGTGAAAGACTTGGGTATCAGGCAGAAAAATACAGAGATTTTCTGCGACCGTCAAAGTGCCATATGTCTGGCAAAGAACCAAGTCCATCACAGTCGCACCAAACACATCGATGTTCGCTACCACTTTGTTCGGGAAATAGTAGAAGAGGGAGATATTCTACTCAGAAAAATCGGGACTGCAGACAATCATGCAGACATGTTAACAAAGGTGGTGACAGGGATCAAGTTTCAACACTGCTTGAACCTGATCAACATCTCTCGAGTATCCAACGCCTAGGGCGTACTGAAGGAGGCAACACATATTGACTGGAAAATCGCCAAGGTGGAGATTGTTGAATAATAGTTCAAACAAAGTGGCTCTTTCCTGTGCAATTGAAGACCATCCAGAAGCTTGAAATTCAAAGATTGTAGAATACAACTTTGAATTTGATTACCTCCGAGAGGGTTTTCTGCAACTATAAATATCCCTCAACACATCCTCACAAAATTATCCCTTCTTCTGAATTCTCTCTAATATATTAAGCATTCAAGCTTGTATATCTGATTCTGTGAGTTGTGAGGTGATCCGGGAGAGTTTGTAATTCTCGATCTGAAATATTCAATATATTGTGTTTGCTTCTCGTGGACGTAGGCAATTGCCGAACCACGTAAATATTCGTGTTCTTGTGTGTGTATGATTTTTGCACTTTATTTTGGGTATTTTGGCACAACAATTACAACTTTGGGACGAATAATTTTTCACTTGTTGTTCTACCTTCATGTTCATGCGACTCTGCGATAAAATATAATGAGCATTACCAACAACATCGTCTCCTTCAATTTCTATTTGGGCTAAATGATAGTTACATGCACGCTACAAGTCAGATTTTGTTAATGACAACCGTTGGTCAAGCATTTGCTCTCATATTACATGAGGAATCTCATCGAGGCTTACTTAGTGATGTTCCTCAGCAGACTGACAGCTCTTCATTATCCTATTATTCTATACAAGATATGAAGAAAACATTGCCACGTTGTGAACATTGCAACTGGCAGGGACATAGAACAAACTAAAGAATCCTCTCAGAAAACTGGCAGAGATCCTCTACCAGTGCCAACATATCTGTTGTTGATAATCCCCTGGAATCAACCTTAAGATTGGAGTTGTAACATAATTTCCTTGTAGTCCCCTGTAAATACAGTACGACACCACATCGCTGGCTCTCCTTCCCACCATGGTTGCTCAGGTGGTGGAGCCCCGGGCCCTGAGCGCACCCGAACCGCACGCGAAGACTTTAATTTGTGCGCTCAATTTCCTTTCCCGCAATTTGCCATTGCCGCAGCAGCTCTACGACGCCGTTTCCTCCATCGCCTCACGCGGAGATTGTGTTGAAGTTGCCGAATTCGGTCCTGATGACGCGCGGATGAGGCGGCAGAGACTCTGGAAGAGGCTGCGGAACCGAGGCGGACAGTGAGTTGTTTTGTTAATTGGATATTGTTTGTGTGAGTTCGGTGTTGAATTTGTATCTTTATTGCAAGTTTCTTGAATTTTTCTCAGTATCTTTTTTTTCTTCAAATTTTGATTTGGCTGTTTATTGAAGCTACTAGGAGCAACGCTTAATGTTTGATGTTATAATTAACATTTGCTTTGTGTTTAGCTTTTTTCACAAAAGAGTCTTTTTCACAGAACATTAGTTTTGTTCTTTCCTTGTTGATTCTTTTTCGATAATTTACTTACTAGGTTTGTGGAAATCTGTGATATTTGATTTTGGGAAAGGACGACTGAAATTTAATATGCGTATCTTTTCGTTTCAAGTAATATCAATATGCTGTATTTAGAAATCTGTTACAATTTTACCACTTTGGTTTTTTGTGCTGGAAATATTTTGGTGGTGGAACTGGAATAGCATATGATTTATTGCACTTACTGTTTCCCAGTATATCCTTGTAATATAATACGCTAATGAGCATGACCAGGATATTTGTGGTGTTTCAAGCTGTGAAGATTTAATGTTGGATTTTGAAGATGCTGTGAGAAAGCAACAATTGAGCTGTGTACATGGTTCCAGATTGATCGAATTGAGGGAAAGACGCCTTCACAGCCAAATCCAACATCGGTTAACCGAACTTGAGGGTATATCATCGAGTTACATTATTTTGCAGAAACAAATTCACAAATTAGCTATCTTACCGTTTTGGGCTATTTTGATATGGTTTCTCAAATGAAGTTCGAACTCCCTGTCTATTTACAGTTTCCATGGTAAAAGATTCATGATAAGTTCCTAAATAAAGTGTTATTGTTTGACACTATAGTTGGATTGGCTTCTTTCTTTGCACAGCCTGGCACCTGCTTTTTCTGTTTTTGTTTTTAAGTGGATTTGTTAATCAAACTCTACTCTTTAGCTTCATCTGGTGTTTTATATTTTCCTTATTTGTAAATTTTTTTCTGTCATTATCACTTAGTAGAGCTTCCTTTATTGATTCAGTTTGTTTCTGGTCTGGTTTAATTCAATATTCCAAACCTTGTGGCTTCTTCTTTTCTATTCATTTGATCTTATATCATACAACTTCTTAACTGTCTGAAGAACATATAGGTCTATATTTTAATATTATAATGAATTTATTTGTATTTCTCATGAACTTCTATATGATATTTTCTTCTGAAATCTATTTGATGTCTGTTTGTAACTTAAGTTACATTTTTTGTCACTTGGAATATAAATTTCCATTTTCGTTCTATAGCATCATGAAATATATTATCCTACCCCAATCCATTGGGATTAAAATCTTAGTAGTTGGGAGCATCATGAAATATATATTTGAATCAAACTTCTCATAGGAATTACAGTTATACTTTGGTACTGACAGGGGTAGTGGTGCAATGCTTAAAACTGAAGTAGCATAATTTTTCAAGAAGAACTCAATGTGTATTGTTTAGTATTTGGCTGATACTTGATCTTTGAAAGAGCTTTTGAACTTCTTTGTTCCGATCATACCATGTCTTTAAATATTTTATGCTTTGTTTTTCAACAGATTTGCCCACAAGTAGATGTGAGGACCTGCAGTCAAGGTGCTTGCTTGAACTGTATGTTCTTAAGGTAGATGTTAGGATCGGGGTAGTGTTTAGAAGGGGGGGTTGAATAAACACTAGATACAATTTCGATTTCTTTTTCTGGTTAACTGTAAACTGTTAAGTATTACAGTTGCTTCTCAATATCAGGCAAGTCAGTAGACACTTATTACAGTGCGGAAGACGTCTACAGAACTTGTGAGGAATAAAACTGAAGTAATAAAGCAATAAACAAATAACACGAGAGTTGTTTCTGGAAGTTCGAAGCACAACGCTTCTACGTCTCCCCTTCTTCCTTTGCAGGACGGATTCACTAGAAGACTTGGTTTACACTTAACAGTATACAACCTTCTTAGGCACTAACACACTTGGCCTAAACTCCTAGCAATCACACTCTTCTTAACTTTTGGTTACAATGGATTCTATAACACTCTTTACAAAATAAACTTTCTGGCTTTGAGAGTTTTTGAGCAGCAGACTTCAATTGAAAATAATCTATCACAGATTCAGTTTTGCTGTTTGTCTGCTCTTTGCTGAACGTTTGGAATATCAGTAGTTTGGCTTTCTTGTTTGCTTTGAAGTATATCTCTTAGTTGAAAATCGCTCAGCTCCTCTTCATTTTCTGCTTGGATGTATTTATAGGTTTTGGATGTCCAACGGTAGCCTTTCTGTATATGGAAGAGATTAGCTTTCCAATTTCATATTGTCTTCTTTCCTATTTTGTAAAGCAACGGCTCTTTTCACTCTGACTGTAATGGTGGCGGAGATATAGCAGGGTGCGCCGCTCTGTTGTACCTTTGTCAGAGAATGTTGTACTGATTTTGTCTCGTTGCTTAGTGCTCTAACTGGAAGCTTAGACTTCTGCTGGTTTTCTTTGTTCAACTGGTCGTTCATCCTCTTATGACCAGTTGATGTCCTTGTTCAGTGAGAGACTATTCAGTTGATAGTTGTCCAGTAGATGTCAATCCAGTTTAAGTTTATCCGGTTGATAGCTTGTACGGTTGATGTCTTCACCCGGTTGATGTCTTGTCCGGTTGATGTCCATCCAGTTGATGTCTTCATCCGGTTGATGTCTTCATCCGGTTGATGTATTGTCCGGTTGATGTCCATCCAGTTGATGTCTTATCCAGTTGATGACTTCATCCGGTTGATGTCCATCCAGTTTATGTCTTATCCAGTTGATGACTTCATCCGATTGATGTCCATCCAGTTTATGTCTTATCCAGTTGATGACTTCATCCGGTTGATGTCCATCCAGTTTATGTCTTCACCCGGTAGGAGTCTTTATCCAGTTGGTCTTTGTTATCCGGTAGGACTTCATCCAGTTGATCTTTAATATCCGGTTTGTAATTACCAAAACTTAGAAATCGTTTTGCCAACAATTTCCCCCTTTTTGGTGATGACAAAACTTAGCAATGATCTATTTCCTACTGGAGTAAATAAGATGAGAATCCTGAAAGTACTTGAAGACATAATGGAAAAGAAATTTTCATTAAATATAAGCAGATTACAAGTTGTAATCAAACTGGACAATTGAGAGAGATTCATCTTTATTTAAGATGAATTCTAATAACTTGAATAGAATCTAAGACCAATTTAGTTTACACAAAATAGCTGATACATGACAAATCTTTAAACAAGCATTGTAGACCCGGAGAGCTTCGATCCACCTGGTGTCAGAGAGGAAGAGCTCGATCCACCTTGTTTCAGAGAGGAAGAGCTCGATCCACCTTGTTTCAGAGAGGACCTAATCAGAATACTCTATCTCTGCCGGTCTACCTTGTTTCAGAGAGAAGGTCGGGAAGAGTCATACGTATATACATCAGGCAGCTTCCATGGTTCATGGATTCACCTAATGAAAATAGTCTATCTCTGTCTTCCCCCTTTTTGTCATCAGCACCCATACATCCCTTGTGAGCAGTTCCTGACTGATGAGGAGCATCGAAACAGGATCCAAACGCTGAAGCTTAAGGGAGCCGGGTTAGATAAGTAATCAACCCATGAGGGGTTGATTTAGATAAGTAATAAACCCATGAAGCAGAATAAGATCTAACAGAAAACCAGGGAATTTTGAATAGCTTGAAAGTAATCATGGTGAGTGAATGTGTGTTATGTGAGCAAACAATAGCCGTTATTTATAGAAAAGAAAAGGTTGCAATTAATGTGAATGTATTTAAGTCGATCAGTAAATACAAAGAAAAAGTCAACAAAAACAGTAAATAAAGAAGAGTAATTAAAGGAGGAGTCAGAAAACGATACTATTTGCGCCCGAACCAATGTTTGGAATAGTCGCGTTTTTCGGCAGGCGGTTGGCGCGGACTCCGAGATCTTGGTTGAGCAGTTGGTCTGGACTGAGTGAGTGCTCCAGTGGCAGGGGATGAATGAGCAGCTGAACTTGAAGCCCGCTGTGTTGAGGGAGCAGTTCGGCTGGGTTCAGGTAGTCTGCGTATTATTTGAGGAGCTGCAGGCAGGCTGTTGCATATATCTTGAATTTGAGAAGCAAATGCTGCCTGCATGGTGGCCAACTGATCGGTCAAGATTTTCTTGGCGTCGTCAATCTTTTCTCCAAGAGCCATTGAGGTGGCAGCATGAAGAGATTCATTATTTTGAGTGATCTGAAGACGCGCCTGGCCAATTCTAGTAAAAGCATCTGCCACTGCATTCTCAGCAAAGGTTTGAAGTCTGGTGACAGTAGTCGTTAGACTACTTAAGTCCCGGTAGACTTGCTGGAATTGAAAGTCCGTGTGCTGCTGATGAGTGCCTAGAATGAGAGTTGCAGTTCGCTCTTCCTGCTTAAGTTATGAACATCACTTGCTAGTGCTGATATAGCAGTGGAGAGATTGGCTAGCTGTGCAGCAATGTTCGGAGGCTCATCCAGAGGGTTTGTAAAGACAAAAAAATCTTCAGAAAGTTCTTGAACCATGGACGGATCTGCAGCAATCAGTGGAGTATCAGTAGTAGGGACAAGAGCGCTGAGATGAGCATCTTCAACTGCAGTGGAGGGCAACAGAGGAGCTTCAACAATCGGTGCAGCTGTAGAATCTGAGATAGTTACAGCCAAATTTGCAGTTTCTTCATTTTGGGGAACAGCCAAAGCAGTAGTGGCTTGATCAACCGCAGCAGCAGACGACTGGGTGTGATCATTGGAGTGGGAAGACTCACTGGGTTCATGATTGACAGAGGATATAGTAACCTGCTGAACCACTGTCTGTATGACTGCATCCACATTGGTGTGATCAACAGCCATTGGTTGGGGCTGTTGATCATTATGAGAGCTGGGAGGAGAGGAGACGCTGGGAGCAGTTGGAGAGGAGAGTTCTTTAACCGAGGAGGCTGCCTCCAAGGCAGTTGGTGCGGCCTCCGCTCCAGGGGAAGTAGTCTCCAGAGCAGTAGAAGTGAGCTCCACAGAAAATGGGACAATCTCCAAATTTGCAATGACCGTGTGTAGATCCGGCTGATCAGGGCTGGCAACAGTTTCAGTAGTGGAGCAAGAGTGAATCCCAGTGGATATGCGAGTATCATGAAGAGCAAGTTCAGCCATTTCGAGCTTGGGTCCAAGAGCATTTAGAACAGCTCTATCATGATTCGCTGTTCCCGAATTACCGTTAAATTGTTGAAGGCGGGTTTCAACCAGGGCCTGAAGTTCACCCACATAAATCATCAGGCTAAAAACATCTCTCAGCTTCAAGCTTGTTTCAGGGTCTGAGACTTGAAGATATGCTAGGATTTTGTTCTCATCTGCCCTAGCCTGATCCAGAATTTGATCAAAATCATCTAATCGAACCTTGATACGGGCCTTTACCCATCTATCAAAAATCTCCAGCTGTGGTTGCAGTTTGGCTTCCACTGTATCCATGACCATTTGAATCTCGAAGGCAACAGGAGTGGACACTGGAGCCGTAAGAGATTTTCCTTTTCCAGCAGGGGTGGTCTTGGGATGACAGTATGGACATAATGACTTGGGTGTCCTGAAGCTGATAGAGCCTGGTGCTTGCTGAGAGCTCACCAGTGCTGACGGGGTGTCAACTGGAACCATTGAAGGAGCAGGCACCATGGCTAATGAAGCAGTTGGTTCCTCAGTGGAAGGGATGGCAGGGCTGGGTTCCCTATCAGGATTTACGTCTGTAGGACCTGCGGAGGAGATAGTATCGGAGGCTGCAATGTCTGTCTGTCGGGCGGTCTGAGGAGCAGCTTTTCGTGTTCTGGGCTTCTTAGGAGGGGGAGGAGGGGGAGAAGACTCGGCGGATTCCGAGACAGTCTGTTCAGAGTCACTGATTACCTGAGTCAAGCGACGCTTTGTCACCCCGCCTTCTCTGCCACTTCGTTGGCGATGAAGTTGAAGATACTTGTGAGTGATGAGTCTCCCTGGATGAAGGTGTGAGAGAGCCCCTGTCTTAATGTGTTTGCTCTGAAAAAGACTGCTGAGTGGGAGAGCAAAACCGGATTGACCCTTGCCAGATACTACGAGACTAGTCAGTATTTGAAATAACACAGCTGACCAGTTTATCTCCAACCCTTTGCATATAGCGCTCATAACGTCAAACTTTTCAGGGGTAATCATATCAAATGATCCTGCCTTACATAGGAGCCCCTTGGAGATTATGTCCGCCAGTTGTCTATAATGACTCTTCATCAATACTTTCCGGAAAGGAGGACGTGGAAGGCGATGAGCAGAGTCCGAAACTGTGAGACGCATCTCTTCTCTTAGTTCCGCTGGAATAGTGGAGAAATCAGTGAGTCCGGTGGAGGGAAGGCACAGGTGTGTGGCAAATTCTGGTTGGATGATGGTGACCGACTGTCCAGAGACGGATGCCACCACTGTGTCATCCACAACCTTGGCCGTAGCAAAGAACTCTTGTAGCTCGTTCTTGTAAAAAGAGGGGGTCTGGCTCAGGATTACCAGCAGTCCGGAGGTATCCAGCCTTTGTCTCAACTCCTTGGTCTCTTCATCAGAGGATGTGGATATAGAATGAAAATCGACGTGAATAGCATTGGTGATGAAACTCGGCTGAACATTCTTCGACATTTTGAGTGAGTAAGAGGAAGAAGCAGCAGCAATTTGTTGGAGTAAGGTTTTCTGAAAGAAAAGATAATCGCAGTGATTTGTTGGAGAAGAAGAGTAGTGAAACTAATGGCGGTGAATAAGAAAGTATATGTAACGTCGTACTGTAGATGAGCGGACACATGTATACGTGGCGATCATCTAACGATTTAAAAAGATTTAGCAAATAAATAAAAGGACAGGATTTAGGCGGGAGTGAAATAATTTATTTTTATACAAAAGTAATTTTGAATTCCGACGTTCATTAGGTTAATAAGTATCGAGGGTTATTTTTGTCAAAGCATATTGGGTAACATCAGCTGGTATGTAAGGTTCGACTGGTAGGAAAGCATCCACTGGATGTGGAGTCCTACTGGTTCGAATACACCTACTGCAGCTGACCATTGTATTACCAGCTGAGCTTAAATAACCAAGATAGAACTATAACAGAAATTCCCCCTAAATTTATGCACATAAACTAACTAATTCCCCCTGAATTCATTACCCAAACAAAATAATCAAGAAGTAATTTCAATTAAACCAAGAATATTTCGAAAGTAAGAAAACTTAGCGTCCGGTAGGGGTTTTGTGAAAATGTCTGCTGCCTGTTGTTCGGTAGAAATATACTCCAGCCTAATTTCTTTCTTCATAACATGATCTCTGATAAAATGATGACGGATGTCAATATGTTTGGTACGAGTATGAAGAACTGGATTGTATGTTATGGCAATGACAGACGTATTGTCACAAAAAATAGGAGCCTCTGTGGACTCAATTCCATAGTCTCTGAGTTGTTGCTGAATCCAGAGCAGTTGAGCACAGCAGCTTCCAGCAGCAAGGTACTCTGCCTCTGCAGTGGAAGTTGCAATGGATGTCTGTTTCTTGCAACCCCATGATATCAATCGATCACCAAGGAATTGACAATACCCACTGGTGCTTTTCCTGTCAATTTTGCATCCAGCATAGTCAGCATCTGAGTATCCAATAAGATTGAAGGTTGAGTCTCTTGGATACCATAGACCAACATTCTCAGTGCCTTTCAAATATTTTAGGATCCTTTTAACAGCTATGAAGTGCGACTGCTTGGGATTTGCTTGAAACCGGGCGCACATACATACTGCAAACATAATATCTGGTCGGCTGGCTGTCAAATATAGTAAAGATC
Organism: Haberlea rhodopensis; assembly: GCA_907163345.1. Lineage (NCBI taxonomy): Eukaryota > Viridiplantae > Streptophyta > Magnoliopsida > Lamiales > Gesneriaceae > Haberlea > Haberlea rhodopensis. Next base: position 2,528,738 of record CAJQUN010000021.1, on the reverse strand, counting down.
CGATTATGCCTCGATACATTGTAACTTCGACTGGTATTCCTGAATTATCCAAGTCGAGTTTGGCAGATGAACTCATTGGTGTAGCAGCAGCTGAGCTGGTACTCATTCCATATTTCTTCAGTAGCTCTTTAGTGTATTTAGACTGATTGATCAGGATTCCTTCACTAGATTGCTTGACTTGCAATCCTAAGAAAAATGATAGTTCTCCCATCATGCTCATCTCAAATTGGTCCTACATGATTTTAGAGAATCTTTCGCACGATTTTGAGTTAGTACTTCCGAAGATAATATCATCAACATAAATTTGAACTAGCAGAGTATGATCTCCCTTTGTAAATTTAAAAAGGGTCTTGTCCACCGTGCCAATAATAAAATTGTGCTCTGTCAAATATTTTGATAAGGTTTCATGCCAGGCACGGGGAGCTTGCTTTAGACCATACAAAGCTTTATTGAGACGGAAAACATGAGATGGCTGCTGATGGTTTTCAAATCCAGGAGGTTGTTCAACATAGACTTCTTCCTGGAGTTTGCCGTTAAGAAATGCACTCTTAACATCCATCTGATAGACTTTAAAGTCTTTAAACGCAGCAAATGCAAGAAATATGTGAATTGCTTCTAGTCGAGCTACAGGGGCAAAGGTTTCATCGAAATCAATGCCTTCTTCCTGTCTGTAGCCCTGTGCAACTAATCTTGCCTTATTTCTGATTATTGTACCGTTTTCGTCTAATTTATTTCTAAACACCCATTTGGTGCCAATTACAGTGTGATGCTGTGGTCGTGGTACTAGATACCATACTTTGTTTCGCTCAAACTGATTGAGTTCTTCCTGCATTGCTTCTACCCAACTTGGGTCTAATATAGCTTCATCAATCTTCTTAGGTTCTATATGAGATATGAATGCAGCATGAAGAAATTCATTAATCATTTGTCCTCTGGTGCGTAGAGGAGCAAGAGGGTTACCGATGACCTGCTCAGGTGGATGATCCTTCTTCCACCGGAGCGAAGGTCCAAGAGGGTTGAGTTCTTCAGTTGACTGGATGTGAGTAGGCAAATCAGAGGTTCTGATTGACTCATCTTTCTCATTAGTTCCTTCTACTGCAGCAGGGGTAGATGCAACTGTTTCATTTGTAGCTGGCTGCAGTGCTTGTTGGCCAGCAGACTCCTCTGCTTGAGCTTCAGGAACTTCTGGTTCTACGGAGCAGTCAGTCCTGCTTCTGTAATCAATCTCATCATCAACATTTTCGTCAATGTAAGTGTTTTCCAGTCGATTACTCAAGTTGTTGATTTGTATATCAGATAGTATACAATCAGTAGGTTCATCAAATTTTACATGCACTGATTCTTCTACATTAAGAGTTCTATTATTAAATACTCTGAATGCCTTACTAACTGTAGAATTGCCAAGGAATATTCCAGCATCAGATTTGGCATCAAAAGCGGTGAGATGAGTCTTTCCATTGTTGTGAATAAAACATTTGCAACCAAACACATGGAAATAGGAAATATTTGGCTTACTGCCATTCCAGATCTCATAAGGGGTTTTATTTGCTCGCTTATTAATCATTGATCTGTTCTGCGTATAACATGCTGTGTTGACAGCTTCTGCCCAAAATCTCTGCGATATTTCTGATTCCGCGAGCATAGTTCGCGCAGCTTCTTTCAAAGTGCGGTTCCTACGCTCAGCAACTCCGTTTTGTTGAGGAGTTCTAGCTGCAGAGTATTCGTGTTTAATACCAAGGTCATCTAGATATGATTCGAGTGCTTGATTGGTGAACTCAGTACCTTTATCACTGCGAATTCTATCTATCCCACACGATTTCATTTTGGAGTCTTTTCAGTAATTTGATCAGCTTTGGAGTCGCCCGATCTTTGCCACTTAGGAACAAGACCCATGTGAAACGAGTGTAATCGTCTATTACCACTAGGGTATACTTCATTCCCCCTAGACTTGTTACTGGTATTGGACCAAACAGATCCATATGCAGCAACTCTAGGCACCGAGAAGAAGATTTACTCCCTTTGTTCTTAAAGGAGGATCTGATTTGCTTACCAAGTTGGCATTCTGCACAGATCTTGTCTTTTGAGAACTCAATTTGGGGCAGTCCAATAACTAAATCAAGTTTACGCAGACTGGCAATAGTTTTAAAATTTAATTGACTCAACCGTTTGTGCCAAAGCCAATTTTTGGAAGAATTCAGTGCAGCTAAGCAAGTAGAAGAGGTAGGCTGATTAAGATTCCAATCAATTTTATATGTGTTATCATGCCTTCTACCTACGAGTAATATACTGCCATCATTAGATTTAATTGTGCATTAGTGCTGATTGAATTCTACGGAATGACCATTGTCACACAATTGACTTATGCTAATCAAGTTGTAGCATAGATTTTCAACTAAAAGAATATCTTTAATGATGATGTTACCGTAGATAATCTTACCCTTACCCACGGTTCTACCTTTCGCGTTGTCTCCAAAAGTTATTCTGGGTCCGGTGGAGTCCACCAGTTCAGACAATAAGCTCGCATTCCCTGTCATATGTCTAGAGCACCCGCTGTCCAGAAACCATTCTGAGCTCCGAACTGGATGCATTCTAGTTTCCTGCAATTAAAGCAATAGAATGATTGGTACCCAATCCTACTTGGGTCCAGGTAGGATTAGTCCTTTCGGAACCCACACTTGTATGACCCTGAATGACTTAGGTCGGTGTGTGTTCTGAAATGTGTGTGCATTTATGAATATTGGAGATGATTTTGACCGTGAAGTGTGATAATCTGTGTATGCATGTGCTTGTGGTTTGTAGTTCCTGTTATTTAGCATATACCTCTTCTGGACAGGTTTACAGTTGTAGTACCAGTTGGGTCTAACCTCTCTAGCTGCTCGACCAGTGGGTTTAAGTTCATTTCTGAACTTTTGCCTCGGTTTAGCCTCTTTGAGTGGTTCTACATAACCGATACCTCTGTGATGTGCCTGTTCCTTGATGAGTGTTGCTTTAACAGGTTCTTTAACCAGTTCATAAGGGTCATATACTGTGCTAGATCTTACAAAGTTCATTGATTGAACCTTGCCTTTTGTTAGACACAGTTGAGGTTCATTACCAGATGAACTGCCGTCATTGTTATTATAGCCTATGCTGTTATAGACTCAAGCATTTCATCCTTTCTGGTAGTCGACGCATTCCAAGTGCTAACCAGTTTGCTAAGTTTCTGGTAAGCATTCTTGGCTTCATCTCTTTCCTTCACTAGGAGACTGGCTGTTTCCCTTAAGCAGTTCAACTCCCTTGATTGTTCACAATCAAGCTTGTTTTCATGCTTTTCAGTTTGGATTGTGTGCTCAGTCTTATAGCTTTCAAAAGATTCGTATAGCGTCCGATACTCATTGATCATGTCCTGCAATGCATTGGTAAGTTCACTATGTGTAAATTCAGATAGGTTAGATTCATGTACCTCATTTTCATCATTTGCCATTAAGCAGTGGACTTCCTCGTCTTCACTCTCGCTGGATGAGCTAGTTAACTCTTCTGATTCTGATTCTGAATCAGCCCATTTGCTCTTACTTTCTTCTGCCATCAAGACTTTTTGATCTCTGTCCTTTTTGGATGATCTTCTGGTTTCTTTGGATTTTCTGTAATCCTTGGATCCTCTTTTGTGATCATCCTTTTTGGGTTTAGGACAGTCCGCAATGAAGTGCCCTGGTTTGAGGCAGTTGAAGCATACTCGTTCTTCTTCTTCTGAATTTCCTTTTGAATTCTGCCTCCGAGGATATGATTGATAAGGTCTCTGATTCTTCTTCATGAATTTCCCAAATTTCTTTACAAACATTGCCATAGCATCATTACACATCTTTTCTGGAGTCATTTCTGTAGGAGTAGGCAGAGACTCCGATGCAGTGAGAGCTTTGGTTGGTTGACTGGTATTTGGTTCATCTTCAACCCGAATGCCTAATTCGAATTCATAGGCTTTTAAATCAGCAAACAGATCATGTAGATCTATCTTGTTGATGTCCTTCGATTCTCTCATAGCAATGGTCTTGACATCCCATTCTCTTGGTAGACCTCTCATTACTTTGAGAGTGACTTCTCTGTTGGGTAACTCCTTACCCAGACTGCTTAGTTCATTAATTATTACAGTCACTCTTTCATCGTACTCGTTGAGAGTTTCTCCATTTATCATTTTGATATGCTCAAACTTCTGTAAAGCCACAGTACGCTTGTTTTCTTTTGTTTGATCATTTCCTTCACAGAGTTGAGCAATCTTCTCCCAGATTTCTTTAGCGGTAGGGCACATTTTTAATTGTTGAACATATTTTTGTCCAAAGTTTTGAACAGAATGTCCTTAGCAACGTTGTCTAGATTTGCTTTTTTCTTGTCTTCATTTGACCATTGAGATCTTTCCTTTTCTACCATTTGTGGATCACCACTTGTGATAGAAGCAGCTGTATTGATTTTCATGATCTTCAAAGGTCCTTCAGTGATTACATACCACATATCATCATCTTGAGCACTTAGATGTGCTTGCATACGGATTCTCCAGTCATCATATTCGTCTTTCTTGAACATTGGAATCTTGCTGAATGAGGCCATCAGTTTTTGGTAAATAGTAATTTCTCAAGATTGAGAAGACCTAAGCTCTGATACCACTTGTTAGGATCGGGGTAAAGTTTAGAAGGGGGGGGTTGAATAAACACTAGATACAATTTCGATTTCTTTTTCTGGTTAACTGTAAACTGTTAAGTATTACAGTTGCTTCTCAATATCAGGCAAGTCAGTAGACACTTATTACAGTGCGGAAGACGTCTACAGAACTTGTGAGGAATAAAACTGAAGTAATAAAGCAATAAACAAATAACACGAGAGTTGTTTCTGGAAGTTCGAAGCACAACGCTTCTACGTCTCCCCTTCTTCCTTTGCAGGAAGGATTCACTAGAAGACTTGGTTTACACTTTACAGTATACAACCTTCTTAGGCACTAACACACTTGGCCTAAACTCCTAGCAATCACACTCTTCTTAACTTTTGGTTACAATGGATTCTATAACACTCTTTACAAAATAAACTTTCTGGCTTTGAGAGTTTTTGAGCAGCAGACTTCAATTGAAAATAATCTATCACAGATTCAGTTTTGCTGTTTGTCTGCTCTTTGCTGAACGTTTGGAATATCAGTAGTTTGGCGTTCTTGTTTGCTTTGAAGTATATCTCTTAGTTGAAAATCGCTCAGCTCCTCTTCATTTTCTGCTTGGATGTATTTATAGGTTTTGGATGTCCAACGGTAGCCTTTCTGTATATGGAAGAGATTAGCTTTCCAATTTCATATTGTCTTCTTTCCTATTTTGTAAAGCAACGACTCTTTTCACTCTGACTGTAATGGTGACGGAGATATAGCAGGGTGCGCCGCTCTGTTGTACCTTTGTCAGAGAATGTTGTACTGATTTTGTCTCGTTGCTTAGTGCTCTAACTGGAAGCTTAGACTTCTGCTGGTTTTCTTTGTTCAACTGGTCGTTCATCCTCTTATGACCAGTTGATGTCCTTGTTCAGTGAGAGACTATTCAGTTGATAGTTGTCCAGTAGATGTCAATCCAGTTTAAGTTTATCTGGTTGATAGCTTGTACGGTTGATGTCTTCACCCGGTTGATGTCTTGTCCGGTTGATGTCCATCCAGTTGATGTCTTCATCCGGTTGATGTCTTCATCCGGTTGATGTATTGTCCGGTTGATGTCCATCCAGTTGATGTCTTATCCAGTTGATGACTTCATCCGGTTGATGTCCATCCAGTTTATGTCTTATCCAGTTGATGACTTCATCCGGTTGATGTCCATCCAGTTTATGTCTTATCCAGTTGATGACTTCATCCTGTTGATGTCCATCCAGTTTATGTCTTCACCCGTTAGGAGTCTTTATCCAGTTGGTCTTTGTTATCCGGTAGGACTTCATCCAGTTGATCTTTAATATCCGGTTTGTAATTACCAAAACTTAGAAATCGTTTTCCCAACAGTAGAGTTGATTTGTGAAATGACCAAGATATCTTTTTTGAAGTTGATTAAAATAAACAATGAAAGTTAAAGGAGGAAGAAAAGATGGTTGTTGCTTCCTAAAACAACAACAACAACTAAGCATTTAATCCCAATGAATTGGTGTAGGCTACATGAACAATAGAGAGAATCAAGTCAAATCGGAGTCTCTCTATTGTTGCTTCCTAAAAGATTTTAATAAATATGGTGTTGTTAAACCCAATTAAAAAGTTTCTTGTGCTGTTAGCATATGCTAAAATGGATGCAGTTTTCATTTTTCAGTTCAAGTTGAAATTAAGCAATTGCATTTTTAAAAAAAGAAGCAGTTGGCTGAAACTTTACATTTGATGCAAAATGGAAAACCAAATGCAACCAAACTGATAGCCCAATGGATTTCTATATTTGTCCAGCATTTCCAAGTGAATGCATGGCATATGACTGAAAGCAGGAAATGAATATACACATAAAACTAGCTCTGTTTCTCGTTGTGGATATAATTGTTAAGATGAACTGTATCAAGATTTTCATGCCCAATTGTCATTGTGATATCCATTTTTATGCTGTTCACAGCTGCTTCAGACTGTAATACTTCTAGTTATTGTTTGATTATGAATTCTTCTTTCAGTTAGCTGAGTTACAGAACAACGTTCGGTCAGAAGTAATTTCTGAATATTGGCTTCACTTGCATTGCGCCAATCCTGATAAGCAATTGTTTGATTGGGGGCATGACGCGATTATGTTGTCCTTTATATGGTATTGGAGATGCTTTTGCTGTAGAAACCGATGATCCCTAAAGAAGAAGCGAGATGCTAAGGCAAGTGGTGTTTGTTGTGACCCCTACCTGTTTTTGAGTTTCTATAAATGAACACCTCTGCCAGTTTGTCATCTGCTGACAGATTCCATGCTCTACTAATAGCATCATGGCAGCAAGCTTAAGTGAAATTTTACCGTATGAGGAAATGGACTTTAGGTGGAATTCTAAAATATATTATAATTTTCGCTGCAGAGGTTGTCAAGATATGAGGAAGAAGAAAGGAATCGCGTGGAGACTCGGAGAAGGAAATTCTTCGCTGACTTACTAAATGCTGCCCGCGAGCTTCGATTGCAAGTCCAGGCTGGCCACAAACTCCGGAGACAGGAATGATGGTGTTCAGGCATGATACTTGTTCTAAGATGTATTTTCGGTCGAGTTCCCTTTTTCATTCATTTTAAGTTGTAAAACACAAGAATATTATCAGTGCAAAAGATATGCTTGAAATGTACACTGATATGATGGGGATGTGAAATTGGGGCTTTTCTTCTTGGTTTGTGGCTCTCCCTGATGGTCGTGTAATCCAATTGCTAGATATGCATCTATGAAGATATTAATCCTGATCAAAATAAGTGGATTTGCTTATTAGACCCCTCGAGTCTCATATAGATTATCGAAATGATACTGTTAGTCAAGAGTTAGTATATTGTCTCCATTCTCACAGGCTTGGCATGGAAGACTAAGACAACGAGCTACACGGGCGGAAAAGCTGAGATTCCAAGCTCTGAAAGCTGATGATCGAGAAGCTTACCTGAAAATGGTGGAAGAGAGCAAGAATGAAAGACTGACCATGCTCCTAGGAAAAACTAATGATCTTTTAGTTCGTTTGGGAGCAGCTGTGCAACGTCAAAAGGATGCCGCTCATGACGGCATGGAACCTTTGCAAGGTTTAGACACCGACATACCAGAATCATCTGCTTCAAAGACCGATACACTGGCACAAGCCGTCCCGGAGGAGGATGAAGAGTTTGACAATGAAGCTGATGATAAAGTAAAAACAGGTGATTTACTAGAAGGGCAGCGGAAGTATAATCCCGTTGTTCATTCAATACAGGAGAAGGTATTAATTTTATGCCTGGAATATTTTAGACATAATATGTCCCATCACATTATGTTTTGTATCAATTACCATTAAAAGGTTTCCAGCTCGTGTTGTTCAATGAATAGGTGGTTGGCCCTTTAGCAGCTCAATTCCCCTGAATTCGCGAGTTAAGAACTATTTCCCATGGAAAAATTTCTGCTAGGTTTGTAAGGTTTTTACAGGTTCTTTTCATGATATTGTCTCTTCTTTCCCACACCCACTAGGGATTGTCTGGGTGAAAGGTAATAAGATGTTAGAAATTAGCACTTCCTCCTATCAAAGAACCAACCATTTTTGAGAAGGAATAGTTAAGAAATGTTGATTGTTTCTCCCATCAAATCAAATATTTAAATTGACACCCGAACTAGCATTACAAACAACTATTGAAGATATTAGTTTTCTAGCTAGCACTTCAATTATATGACGATTGTAGCCTGATGAGAACTTCCATAGGTGACTGAGCAACCAGCTATGCTTCAAGGTGGAGAGTTAAGGTCAACCAATTAGAGGGGCTTCAGTGGATGCTGTCTTTATTCAATAACAATTTAAATGGAATTTTAGCGGATGAAATGGGTCTGGGTAAAATAATTCAGACCATTGCTTTGGTCGCATATCTTATGGAAAACAAGGATGTGACTGGGCCTCAGTTGATTGTGGCCCCAAAAGCTGTTCTACCTAAATGGATGAATGAATTTTCGACATGGGCTCCTAGGTATGCAACAAAACCTCTTCCTTCATGAGTAGTTTTTGTGTAAATTCTTCAATCCTTGTTGGACTTTCTGTGTTTTAGCATTTCTGCTGTTCTTTGTGATGGGCGTCTTGATGAAAGGAAGGCAATGAGAGATGAGTATTCAGGAGAGGGAAAGTTCAATGTTTTGGTCACCCATTATGATCTTATTATTAGAGACAAGGCATTTCTCAGGAAAATAAACTCGTACTACCTGATTGTCGATGAAGGACATCGTTTAAAAAAAATTTGATTGCATGCTTTCGGGTACTCTGGTTTCAAGGTATGGGTCTCTAATAAATTAAATTGTTTTGGCGTCTTAGTCTTGATTTGAATTTGCTTGTGAATCTTTAAATTCTATTTTCATATGTATATGGATCCTGTATATATCTTGAGTGAAATTTTACTATTTAAGTTGGCGTCGGACACACTAGCAATATCCGTTGCCAAGTCAGCACTATGGCGAAAAAATTACTAAAATTGCCAAAAAAGCAATGTTATCGTACTAATACTGCAATGTGATTAACTATAGGTCCAAAATAATAATGAGACCAACTTACCGACCAATTTTGCAATTTTCCCCTGTAAATTATGACATTGATATTCTCTCATTGAAATTAGATCATTGCTCTAGCTTGTCCAGCTATTGAAATTAGATGGCATTAATATTCCATGAAACTAACTTGATGAAGATGATTTCTAATTGATCATTGATTTGATAGATATCGAATTCGGCGTAGGCTTCTTTTGACTGGTACTCCTATCCCGAATAGTTTGCAGGAACTATGGTCGCTGCTCAATTTTCTCCTTCCGACTATTTTCAGTTCAGTTCACAACTTTGAGGAATGGTTTAATGCTCCTTTTGCGGACAAATGTGAGGTCAGCTTGACAGACGATGAACAATTGCTAGTAATTCGCCGCTTGCACCATGTAAGTAATTGTTTTCTCATGTCGTTCCTTATGTATGAAACCTTCTGATGTGTAGTACATTTTTCTACTGGCAAAACTTTATAGGTCATAAGACCGTTTATTTTGAGAAGGAAAAAAGATGAGGCGGAAAAGTATCTTCCTAGTAAAACTCAGGTTATGCTAAAATGTGACATGTCAGCATGGCAAAAAGTATATTATCAGCAAGTAACAGAGATCGGGAGGGTTGGTCTCGCTAATGGTAAGCTTCCCAGTTTTGAAATAGCTTAATGCTGCAAATACATATAGGTGGCCAATATTTAAGTCTATCTTTCATTATGATATGAATTTGTAGCAAGTGGGAAGTCCAAAAGTCTGCAGAACCTGACGATGCAGCTTCAAAAATGTTGTAACCACCCTTACCTATTTCTGAGTTAATATTTTTTACAGCGGGGTGAAGAGATTGTTCGGGCATCTGGAAAGATTGAGCTTCTTGATCGCCTACTCCCCAAACTTCATAGAGCTGGGCACAGAATCCTCCTTTTCTCTCAAATGACACGCGTCATGACCATACTTGGAGATTATCTGGAACTAAAAGGTAATCAATTCATTAGACTTGATGGCAATACCAAAACTGAAGACCGGGGAAAATTAATGAAACAATTCAACGCCCCCGACTCACCTTATTTCATATTTCTTCTAAGCACTCGGGCTGGAGGACTTGGTCTGAATTTACAGACTGCAGACACGGTGATTATTTTTGACAGTGATTGGAACCCTCAAATGGATCAGCAGGCAGAGGATGGAGCTCATCGCATTGGGCAGAAGAAAGAGGTGAGAGTTTTTGTGCTTGTCAGTGTTGGATCGGTTGAAGAAGTGATCTTAGAAAGAGCTAAGCAGAAAATGGGCATCGATGCTAAGGTCATCCAGGCAGGGTTGTTCAATAAAACTTCAACAGGTTTTTCACTTCCCTCGAACCTTTTAGATCATTCGCTTTATGTGGAAAACACAGTTTTTGAGGCAACAATAAGACGAATGTTTCAACTTTTTTCCACCATTTGATGATTCCAATACTCGATAGTTCAGTGCTAGATATATTATTATTCTTAAATTTACGGTGGAGATGACTGCTTTGCAAATTCTGTGATACCTGGCCTGGTAATAACTAAAAGGGCGTCTATTTCGGAAAAATCTACTTTATAGCAAATAATTTGCTGTAAACATTGTTGAGTTAATGTCTTAGTCCACAAATATCGATGCAAGCTGTTTCTTGTTTATGCAGCCCAAGATAGGAGAGAGATGTTGGAGGAATCATGCTTAAAGGAACTAGCTCACTTGGAAAAGATGTGCCAAGTGAAAGGGAAATCAATCGGCTGGCGGCCCGTACAGATGAGGAATTTTGGTTGTTTGAGAAAATGGACTAAGAGAGAAGACAGAGGGAGAATTACAGATCTCGTCTCATGGAAGATCGCGAGGTTCCAGATTGGGTATACACCGTGCCTCATATTAAGGATGGCAGGGAAAAAGGATCTACAAATGAAGTTGCTGTCACTGGTAAGAGGCAGAGAAAGGAGGTAACTCGTTAGTTACCGATTTACAGTGGATGAAAGCTGTGGATAATAGATATGACGTAAATATACATTCTGCAAAACGGGTACAAGAGAATCCACCGTTCTTGAATAATGAACCACGCAAATATAATTGTAGAGATAATCTTGCGGGAGAGAAGAGAGCCGTGGAAGTGAAAAGTGAAACAATTTCCACAGCAAGTGAGACGAGAAGTGAAGATACATTTGGTTGGGCATCTCAAACGAGTAAGAATGAAGTTGAAAGTTCTCATAAAAACGGCACAGACGAGGGTTTGGAAGTCGGGTTGAATGGATTGACGTGGAGGTCATATAAGAGGAAGAGATCAAGCTTAATGTGATTGATTGATTATATTTGTCAGTCTTAGAAGATGTAGAAAGCTATTTCTGTAGCAATTATAAATAATTTGTAACTTGGACCTCAAATCCGTGTCAACATCTATGAAACCACATGTTTTCACATGACATGAAACATGGGACTGGAACACTGCTTAAAATAATAACTCCAGAATAGGGCAAGTAAATATGATTGAAAAAGCTTTAACAGAAATCCTAAAATGGCCCCAAAATGAGGTATCAAGAACTACAAGTTTGCACACACACAGCATTTATCAGTGTACGATCTGATAACGAAGATGCTAGCACTACCTAAAGCTCAAGCTGAATCACAGTAAAAATGTTGCATCGATCGCAAACTACTGATGGTGATCGATTAGCTTCAGCTAGGCTAAAATCATGACAACAAGGCCTTGATCCATCAAAGCTAATATAACTAAGACTTAATAAGTTTCAGAAGGTTATATAGTCAAGATGTTTACTCTTCTTCTTGATTAACGTCAAGATTTTTTAGTTTCACTTCCAACTCATCCTGCCCACCTTCATCTTCATCTTCATCTCCAGAATCCTTATCATCATCTTCTCCATCAGGATCATTTTCATCCAACGTACCGAGTTTATCGGGATTTTCTTTAAAAAGATCCTTCAATTCATCGATCCCTTCATCAGAAATGAAGTTTCCATTAACATTCAGTAACTTGAATGTGGGCTTATTAACTAATGCCTGAGCCAACGTCCTAGCTGCAGCCCTTCTAAGAGAGTTCTGGCTCATGTCGACTTCTTTCAATCGATCATGCTCTACTCCAAGTACTTTGCTTATAAGAAGCACACCATCATCCTTGAGATCATTTTCCGACAAATTCAACTTCACAAGAGCCGTCTTTTTAGCGATGCAAGAAGCTAAACTAGGAGCTGCTTCGGCTGTTATATCATTCCCAGCCATCTCCAACACTTCGAGTGAGGGTGCGGTCTCTTTTAGAGCATCAGCTATTGCAATTGCTCCACCATCTTCAAGATTCAGGTAGCTCAAATAAATCTCGGTAAGATACTCGTGTTTGACAAGAGCCTCACTCAGCTTTATACCAGCCTCTACTGAAAACATGTTGTCTCGAATATCAAGTTTCTTCAAATTCTTACACCCTGAAAGTGCTTCAGTCAATGCAACCCCACCTTCGGAGCCAACACGGGTAGATGAGCAGCGAAAATCCTCCAGCAGGGGACAACGCCTCAGAATACTGGATATCGAAACCGCCCCTGCATCTCCCGTCATGTTGTTATGAAAATGAAGAACTCTAAGCTTCTCTGTGGAAGGAACCAATTCACAAACAGCTCGTGCTGCTTCTTCTGAAATCCCATCATTCATCAGATATATTTCCTCCAAGTCAGTCTGAGACTGTAAGAGCATACTAAATGCCCGAACTCCCTTCTCACCTAAGGCATTGTCTGAGAGATTCAGATACTTCAAATGAGAGCCTTCCAGAGCTTCAGAAAAGATAGTCATTACATCCAGAGCCTCTGCCTCTGGTCGCCCAGCAACAAAATCTGACAGATCCACTTCCGTCAACTGTTTTTTTATAGCTGATAATATAGGACCAGCAACATGGGCAGCACCAAGACCAAAGCTTCGATTGCTGAAACATATTTTAGTGTAAAAATTGCCTGGATCTTTTAAGGGACTCAAAAGTGTTTGTGCCTCATCCTCCTCAATGAATGCTCGCTGACCTTTAGAAATATCAAAAACGGTATCACGGATAGCAGAATTAACCTTCGAGCTCATTGTCTCTTTTTCCTCCATCTTGTACCCTCCCTTAAGAACATCCAGACAAAGCTTGCTGCATTCTCTGGCATACCACTGCACAGCAGAACTGCCATCACCATCAGGTTCCCGTTCATAATGTTGATTTGCACTAGAAAAAGCAGATTCTTCAATCTGTTTGGCAAATTTTGAAGCCTCTACCTCACTGACACTGCCAAACTTGCGAGTGAAAATGGTTGGAGCCGAAAGATTATTTGTCATTCGCTCCACTAGCATCTGGCGTGTATTCTGGCTAGGAGGCCACAGTTTAATTGTAACATGTCGACCTTCTCCACTCGAGGTTTTTGTATCCATTCTAGTTGATCCTAAAATCCAGAGTGATGCATAACACAGACAATTTACCATTTCGTTGCAGATGTCAATAATGACCAAAATCGAACATCAATTGGCATCAACAAGCAGAAAGGTTTTCTTACACAAAAAGAACAATTATTACCGTAATTTTTTTTGCTCAATTAAGCACGGATAAGCTACACAACATTAGTTCATAAGGGAAAATAAAATCCAAAGATTTTGGTCAAGAAAAGTATTCACTCGAAGTATTTTCTTAGAACAATATAATATTAAATGCATTGACCAATTCATGAGATAATTTCCTTTTCTGTACCCTCGGGAATTTTCAAATGAATCCTCTTTCCAAAAACAAGAAATCTATAACTCAAGCATCAGAAGTAAGGTACAGATTAATGTTACATACTAAGAAAATGACAAAATAATAACCATTAGACGTTAACTCATCTCATTTTTAAAAGTATATATATTTTAATCGGTAACTTGAAACATATGATTTAGGATTTCAACACAGATCTTCACCTACACAAAAGAAGTTCAACACAGAGCAGAAAATAATTTTAAAAAAAGCTTTTATGCATCTGCTAGTGCATATAACACAATGATATTATCGATATGTATACTGACATACGTGCAATATATAGTCATGTAATGTAAGTACACATATGAGTAATAGCTCATTTCAAATAAAAAGATTCAAAATTTTATATATAATTTTTGTGAAGCATAAATTATGTCCCACAACACATTAAGTCACTACGCCAAAACATCTCCTCAAAAACTACAGTCGAACAGCATTAAACAATTCCAGTATAATAAACCCAGCATTCACTACGAAAACTCAAAGCATAGAATACACTTTATAGTCCCAAAAATATATAACAGATCGAAAATAAAAACCACACCCCAAAAAAGATCGAATTCGATAAAATACTAAAAAAAAGTTCCAAGTAACAGAAAACCAACAAAACCCATGAAAGTGTGCGTTAACAGAAACACCAAAAACCCTACAATGAAAATCGGTAATATGAGGAAAAATTTAGATAGAAAATAGAGAAATCGAAGTACCTTTTTTGCAGTTTTCAAATTCCCCGAGCGAGTTGCGGTGATTTGAGGTGTAATTTATGTTATCGGATGCTCAAGAGAGGCGAGGGAAATGTATGAAACTATAAAGGGTAAAAAATCTGGAGAAGATAGTTCGCATTTCACAGTGTAATAAAATAAATAAACCACATTCAACTTTAAAACAAAATCAAAAGGTTGCAATATTTCTGAAAAAAATATAACCGTTCGATTTCTTTATTTTCTACATACAAATTAAAATATTGGATTCAAATTAATTTTAATTTTATTAAATAATATTTATCATGAAAAAATTCTCTCGTAATTTATCTTCATTTATATGTGCCAATTCGAGATTTTATTTATAGAATATAAATATTTTCTTATTGGTCGATTTGCCATCTAAGTATAATTAACGTTGAGCTCACCGTCCTTATCGGGATAGATAAAAGATCATGCTCACTTTAGACAAACTCAAATTCGAGTCGCACTTGTCACAAAAAAATTGATTTAGCATCTCTCTACTCAAACAAATGTATTTAATGTTTTATTAAAGCTAACAAACTCATAGAAACCTCACTAAGTATAATTAAATCTACCATTTCGTCATGTGTTACCTATAGATGTCAAATGGTACATGACGGTCGTACCCATTTTCTATTGGCGCGACACGACCTTAGACCCGTGGCCCAGGGTCGTGTCGTGCTGACACAAACCAAATCATTTTTTTTATTTTTTTTTAATAAATAATTTATATTTATTTTATTATTTAAAAATAAGAATAGTAGAATAAGAAAATTTATAGTAGGATGACCCAGCTCGATGTTAAGAAATTATGGGAACTACTCGCTCCTCAGCCTCCAGCTTTTCACGCTTGCTCTTACTATTGTCTCCTCGCTCGCCTCCTTCTCTTTTCTTTTCCTTCTCCTGCCTCAACTCTTGTACATAACACTTTCTCGACGAGCTTTGACTCCCTCCTACTTGCCCAACTTCCCCCCTACTGAAAATTTTATTTTTAAGTAGTAAGTAGAGGCAACTGCCTCGAAAGCAGCTAATGCCGACCGACCCACTATTATATTATAAGACGAAGGTGCATTCATTATGAGGAAATTGATCATCTTTGTTTTTATCCTCGGTTCCTCACCCATCTTAACTAGTAAAGACACCTGTCCTATTGAGCTTATGACCTCCCTGGCAAATCCATGTAAAGAGGTATTCACCTTCTGTGCGGCTATGCTTCCCAATTTCATCTGGGTCAAAGTATTAAGGAAAAGTACATCAGCTGAGCTCCCTGTATCCACGAAGATTCTTTGTACATTGTAATTGGCTACCGTGGCAGAGATAACCAGTGCATCATCATGGGGGAAGTGAATCCCCTGCAGATCTGCGGGTCCGAAAGTTATGGAAGGACCCTCGGGTGTGTAATTTGGATCGATGGATAATATTTGGAGCTTTCGAGGATGATTTTTTCTTGCTCGGTTTGAATCTCCACCTGATATTCCTCCAGAAATCATATGTATAGTTCCTCGATTAGGAATATTGTTTAAGGCCCCTTCTCCGATGGCCCGGTTACCCTCATCTGATCTTTCTCCCCGAACTGCCCACGGGACTGGCTGAGGCGTCCATCTTCCTGGATTAGCGTTATTCCGAGGAAGGGGATTGTTGCCCCTTAATCCATCGTGGGTCCTTGCCTTCCATCACACCTATCAGCTCTTCCTCCTCGGAAATGCCCTCCTCGGAACGGCCCTCCTCTATAAGGTCCTCCCCGACCTCTCTTCGGCATAATCTGATTCATGGCTACTTCCCGATGAGATCTCATCGGAAGGTACTGGTCAAAGTTCCTTTTGGGCTGTTCCACTTGCTTATCCTTCATATTGATTTCACCACCAGTTTTTGCTTCTTTTCTCTGCTTCATCTTCTGGGCTTGTTCCAAATTGATGTATTAGAAGCTCTCCCCAGCAACTCGTCATAATCCGAAGGTGGCTTCTCCGCCAAAGATCTGAACAGATCTCCCTCTCCTAGTCCCTGAGTGAATGCGCTGACCAGTATTTCGGGGGTAACATGAGGGACATCAAGGCATGCTTTATTGAATCTCTTCAAAAAATCACGAAGGGACTCCTTCTCTATCTGCTTGAGCCCGAGCAGACTCAGGGCTGTTCTTTTGCAACTCCTACTGCTCACGAATTGATGAAGGAACAAGGAGCTAAATTTAGGGAAAGAATCTATGATCCCTGACGGTAATTGGTTAAACCAGGATTGAGCAGCGCCAGCAAGTGTAGTCAAGAAGACTCTGCATTTTACTCCATCTGTGAGTAGGTGATCCAAAGAAGTTATCACGGACGAGCCACATGTAGGGAAACTTGCGCGTGTCGTTATGGCCGGGTAGTTTTGTTGGTTGGTTAATTGGTCACATTTTATTCATGAAATGGCTTGGATTTGTATTAGTCTGGATACGACTAAGATAATCTCACTATAGTCAAAAAATAAGTAGCAAGATAACCGTTAATCTCACACTTAGAAGAAGCTGTTTTCAAACAGATTGCTTTTAGTTGAATTCTCACTTACCTACATGGGCTTACAAGTTTCAATCTCTATAATTAGCTACACCACCTGCACAGGCAGAAAAGATATATGAGACGAGTGAAGCGTTCTCGGATCGGGATAGATACTCCTCCGGATCTGTGCTATCATCATAATTCCCCACATTTAAAGTTCTGAAATTGGGGGGCAGGGGATCATCAATAACCTGGAGAGCAAATGGGGTGCTCCTCCGTCTGGGAAAATATGCCCTTCCATCTGGTTGCGCATCTGTTGCAACTCGTCCTTTAAATCCTTCATTTGGTGATGTAAAGTTTTGTCAGCTTCACCATCCAAATGACTGGGAAGATCTTTCGCCTCTTTAATTTCTTCTTTTGACTCCTTTGTGGAGGCCGAATCTTCTTCTTCCTCTATGGTCTTTTCTCGCTGGGGATGAGTCATAAACTGCCTCATGACTTCCCTACGGTCCTGGCAATTACCTCTGTTAATTGTTCCATGGGTATTCCTCCAGTAGGAAATGCCCGAGAAACATTCTGAGATGATCCTGCTTCTTCTGCTCCTTCTTCTGGATACGGGCACGAATATGAGGGGGGGTTTGGTATATTCCTCCTCGAAGCTTGCCCCCGACCCTTACTTCTAGCCATCTCGTCTTGGATTCTTACCAAAATCTTCTTACTTCAGCGTCTTTGCTCTGAATTTCCCACAAATGGCGCCAATGATGTGATCAGTTATTTTAATTTATTTGGTAGAATCAAGTGTTTATGAAAAATAAAGGGAAGACATCAAGATTTTTACGTGGAAAACCCTATAATTGAAAAACCACGGGACCTAGTCCAGTATAATTTGTACTGTCACAATCTCGATTTATTACAGGACTTTTGACACAATATATGACTACATAATTATTAAAAGAATATCTGAAAAAATAATAGAAATGATCGAACAGAATAAGTATGCTCTCTTCGGAGTCTTTTATGCATAAAAAGTCCAACCCTTCAAATGAGACTCTCAGCGGGTATTTATAGGCTCGATTCCTGTGTTTACATGGCGGGAAAGTTTAGGAACCCGTCTCCTTTGATTGTGGCGGTAATGTGGCGAGTATGTCCGAAAAATCCGCACCCCATTAATGCACATTTATCCCTGCCGGTTAATTTGTTGGTTATCACGAGAAGGGTTTAACAGTTGTTCGGCTACCATGTGCTCGGTATTCATCATGTTCGATACCACTCTGTTCGTTACATGACGGTTCGGTTCTTGAAGGGATTTTACCCGAGAAGGTCAATATGTCATATGACATCAATGTATATTTTTTAGTAAATACGATAGGTTTATTTGTTTGATTGAATAATGATTATTGAAGTTTAATTGTTAATCTAATAGGATGGTGATGTTATTGATGATGAGAAACAAAAAGCAGCAAACTCAGTTCCTCCTCAATTGTTTTCAACTCCTCCACTACCATTACAACCTGAGGTTATTTCAAATCCAAATAATTTCTTATCTCATTGAACACATGAATTGGTGATTGATGCATTTAAGGGTTTAAGTATCAGTGTCGTTAGACTAAATTACTATCATTTTACCTACATTCGAATAGAAGATTTGTCTTGCAAGTTAACCTATTTTTTTTAGTGTTAAAGTTGAGTTTAGTACAGTAATTTTAATGTATGTTTTTTTTTTATTTCACCAAATTATTGAATGATACTAGAAATTGTTAACACGTCACTAGAAATTGTTGACATGACACAAAATATTATTCTCATGTTCAATGCTATTGAGAACTCCGATCAAATGGGACTAAAATAAAATAAATAAAAATTTACCAACGAAGACTAACTTTGACAAAGTTAGAGAAAAGAGCCCAAAAAAAAGACAAGTTCCAGCATGAAATTGACTTTCTTATTTTTTTTTGTTAATGAAACTCATTCGTGTCTTTTTTTTTTTTTTTTTTCATATTTGTTTCTGAAGAGATATGATTTTATTCTCGATTATTCAGCTTCGTGGAAAAGCGTAGACATAGTGGGAGAATCTATATTATTTTATCAAAAGTTCATAAAATAATTTAAACGTGATCAATATATATATTATTTTAGAAATATGTATATTAGAGATATCTCATATACTTAAAATGAAATAATTAGTAAATACTATCTGAATTAAGATGGTTAAAGTTGATTTTATTTTTATCAAATATCAAAATGATATAATCAGGATTTATCAAGAGTATTTGATTAAAACCGGTATTTGTACATATGTTATAGTTATATATACCTAACTCTAAAATATTTGATTTTGAAATATTTATCGTGTGATTAATAATTTGTATTAGAATTTTGGGGAATTTACCTTGGTCATTTTATAATCAGGTGAGTCTCCAAATTTCAGTCTTAATTCAATAAATTGTTTTTGTTTTTTGTTTTTAATCCCTTTTCACTAGAGTTCTGATTGATATCAGATATTCCTTACATGTTAGTACAATATCATTTAGTATAATCCAAAAAGAAAATATAAAATAATATGAGAACAATATGATTTGAATTCATTAATGAAGACAACCCACCCAATTCATTGATTTAACACCTACCCAAAGGACTACAACGTTCGAACGCATTTAATTCAACGTTGACGAGGGGGACGGGACAAAAACCTAGCCTATTAACTGTGCACCGTAAATTACTATCATTACATAACAAAAAAAGGGAAACGATTTAAATCTTTCATTTTTAAAATTTTTATCTTATATGATTTGTAAGATATAGATCACAACCTCCCTCTACAATTTTTAGAAATTTTTGGTTTGTTATGACGTAAATACTCTCGTTTAGGAAGGATGTTTTACATATACTCATAAACCACAGTTGCATATGATTGTATTAAAAAACAGGCACATGAATCAAACACAAAAGGGAAGGTTACATATCACCGAAACCACATGAGTTAAATTGTCATAGAGTGAACTCTGATAATTTGTTTTCTAATTTTATGTGTAGATTTCCTCTATGTTACAGGTGTAGATTACCCAATATATATTATTTAGGTGTTTTACCCCCTCGATTGTACAATTGATATTTTAACATGTATAAAGTAACCAGTTGTTAATGAACCGTAACCAGAACCGTCAAGGAAGGTTAAGGTTAAGGGTTGATGTTTTTTGAACCGTCGAACTGGCGATTCTAAACCGTCTAACCGACGGTTCTGAACAGTGTGTTACAAAATCTTTCATTTTAAAACTGTCCTAGTTATAATTTCATGAAAATTTATGGTCAGAAAACATATAAAGGATCCTACATACATCCATAAACCCTAAGAACTAGATTTCGTATCCGCACATATCCCAGCTTGAATGAATTTCCTCGAGACTTTGAAAAGATGTACGGTGCCTATGAGTCCATGTTGTACAAGTTGCAGCGAATTTACTTGGAATAAAGTCTACCCACAATTTCTCCGCATCAAAACCTCCCAAGCATCTATAAATAAACCCACACTTCGTATTCATCGCCATAAATTAACAACGACTTTTGTACCAAACAATACCTTTGCATTGACTACGTTTCAACCACTACTTTGTTTTCTTATTTTAATAAATAGATAAATTGTGAAGCTTTCCTCACACAAGAATACATAATATGGCAGCTGCAGTAACAAGGATGCAAATGATCTGTGGAGGTTGTTTAAGTTCAAGAACTGTTGTTGGTTTAAACCAGTTTGTTTCTTTGACAAGTGTGACAGTTTCTAAGAGGGGTTTGAAGTTTAGAGTTCGAAGCATGACTGAGGTAAATATAATGTGTAAATCCTTATTATTATCATTTTTGATGAATTATATTGATTTTTTCAAGCAATGGGGTTTTTTTTCTTCTTGATCTTCCGAGCTGATGGGAGAAGTGGTGTTGAGAAGATTGAATTAACTTACAAAAATGTGATCTGATCTTATATTAAATTTATGATGTGCATTTTTAAGTAAAATGTTTACCGAAGGTTATCTCGCTTCTTATTAATTAATGATATTGGAGTTAATTGTTGATTTAACAGGATGGTGATGATGTTGCTGACGAGAAAGTAAAAGCAGCAGTTCCAGTTCCACCTAAGCTGTTTTCAACGCCTCCTCCACCGCCCCAACCTGAGGTTAATTCATATCCAAATTATATTTCTTAAATAAAAATATAGTAGTGTTTTGTATTTTTATAATTAATTTGATACATTTATATATTCACATAAACCTCAATCAACATCCAGGAGAGCACCAAGATTACAGACATCATGGCCTTTGACGGACCAGGCCCGGAGAGAATCAACGGTCGTCTAGCCATGATCGGATTTGTAGCAGATATTGCAGTTGAATTAACCAACGGACAAGATATATTTTCCCAGATACAAAACGGAGGGATCCCATGGTTTATCGGGACAACTGTTCTGCTATCCATAGCATCTCTTGTCCCATTGTTTAAAGGTGTGAGCGCGGATTCAAAATCCGGAGAATTGATGACATCTGATGCGGAGCTTTGGAATGGAAGGTTTGCAATGTTAGGGTTGATAGCTTTGGCTTACACGGAGTATGTGAAGGGTGGGGCTCTTGTGTGAAGGTTTTGTTCGGCTGTTTTTGGTTCCATGATGGTGTTAATGAAGTATGGTGTGTAAGGAAATATGTAACTTGGAATTATGTTGTGATATTTTCAAGTGGGAATGTTTAATTAAATATTAAAAAAATTCATGTCCTACTTCTAAATCTATAATTATTTTATTTTGAAATTGTTAAGTCTGTTTTGGAATTCCCCAATTAATTAACTTCACTCTTAAGGATTTGAAGTAAGAGATTTCAAATTTATAATACTAAATCTAAGTGAGTTTGGTAGGATAAATTTATTGTATACTACATTTTAAATATTTACCTATCATCTTTTTAACTAGTTTCTGTGTTATTATATTGAATTTCAAATTTATCTGTATTTCTTTCATATTAATCACCGCTCCAATCCAAGCCTTGCAATACGATCTCACATAAAGGAGAATGTAGACTAGGGGTGCTTATCGGACCGGGTCGATTCAGACCCGGTCCGAAACCTGACCGGGTAGTCCGGTCCGAAATCGGAACCGGACTAACCGGTCCCGAACCGGTCCGGAACCGGTTTGATACCGGACCGGATCAGTTCTACCGTTCCGGATCCGGTATCTTACCGATTCCGGACCAAACGGATCCGGTTCCTGATTGAACCGGAACCGGATCCATTTTTTTAAAAAAAAAGTTTTTTTCGATAAATCCTTTCCTTTTTTCCTTTTTTTAAAAAAAAAAAAAAGATAAATCAGGTTCCTTACCGGATCGGACCGGTTCCGCCCATAACGGGCCCGGAACCGGCCGGTTACCGGTTCGAATGGTTCCGATTCGGTTCGAACCGGTAACCACCCCTAATGTCTAATGTAGACAAGCTCACAAGTCTTAGTCTCGGGGAATGTGATTACCATTGTCTCAGTCTTAAAAAAAAAAAATAATAACATCGAGACGTGCGATTACCATTGTCGTCATGTTATTGAACAATATTATTTTTATTATTTTTTATTTTTTTATTTTTTATATTTTTTTACGTAATTTTTTTTAAAAAAATACAATAATGATGGTAATATTGGATGCGCCAACCAAACCAAGATAATGCTGCCAAAGTAGTTGGCTTTTAGTTGCTGGTAACTTATGTTGATGTACACTCCTAAACATTAAATGATATAGGTACTACTAATAAACAGACACTCATCGGACAAGTCACGTGGCATGTTCTTAGTTTTTTTTTAAAATAAAATAAAATATGATACCCGTGTCACACAATCCCCTCAAAATATGGCACCCGTATATGATACGACCGACGGGTGTGTCCGACACATAAATGACTCTTTTGGAGGTTAATTGTATAATTCAAATTTTTTTGGCTAAAATGAATTTGGACGTGTTAGTAAAAGTTTATGTTAATTGCAGTCATACACATTTGGTGTATTATGAGTAATATTATGATGATTTCGGTAACATGCATTTATATATGCCTTTTGAATTTGGCAAGAATAGTTTTGGTGTTATTTTTATTTGGACGTGTTTGTTATGCTTTATGTTAATTGAAGTGATACATATTTGGTATTAGTATAAGTGATACTGTGATTATTCTAGTGACATGCATTTATTTATATGCTTATTGAATTTGGTAAGAATATTTTTGTTACTTTTACATGTTTTAAAATTTTAAAAAATATTAAATTTAGTATTTTGTAATATAGTACATGTATAATATATAGATTGACAATAGCACACACTCGTGTTCCGATTTTGTGATGTATTGCTTGGCTTAGGAGAAAACACGTCTCGTTGATTTTTAGATTGACTCTTATTTGTGTGTTAGTGAGATTTCTGAGCTTTGCATATAAGTTGCTAAATTAATTCTTTTAAAGCACTAAGGATGAACTCAATATTTTGATCTTATTGCTTGCTTGAGGGCGATAAGTATAAGTTTGGGGGAGTTGATAAGTGTCGTTTTTAAACTTATTTTGCTGTATACTTGTTTTGATTTACATACTGATTCCTAGATTATTTTAAGCTTTTTGGTATATATTTGTTGATTTCATAAATCTAGGTGGAAGTGCATAAAAGTCGAGGATTTAAGCTAATTAACGATGAAAATGACCAAACATAGCTAAGGATGAACTCAATATTTTGATCTTATTGCTTGCTTGATGGCGATCAAGTATAAGTTTGTGGGAGTTGATAAGTGTCGTTTTTAAACTTATTTTGTTGTATACTTGTTTTGATTTTCGTACTGATTCCTGGATTATTTTAAGCATTTTGGTATATATTTGTTGATTTCATAAATGTAGGTGGAAGTGCATAAAAGTCGAGGATTTAAGCTAATTAACGATGAAAAGGACCAAACATAGCGAACATGTTGAAAGAAGGACAAATTCTCGAGATTTAAGAATTATCAAATGACGATCAATCTTCATTATTCCCAATGATCGATCGCCGTGTGACGAGAATTTGGTATAAATATTTTAATTTCCGAGATCGGTCGTCAGGAGCACCACGGTCGATCGCCGCTTGACGTGACTTTTAAAACACCGAACTACAATCCGCGATCGATCACCAAGCGCTGAAAAATCAGGATTTTATTTCTATTTGAAGAATTTGTTTCTGCCAAGAAGAGTGATTCCCCCTCCACTATATAAGGAACTTATTGGACGAAAATATGGACTACTTGGCTCATTATTTACCCTAGAACATCAGCCTCCATCCATATTCAATTCAAGCCATAGCAAGAAGAATCGGAAGAGACGAGACGATGCATCAAAGCAAGGAGTCAACGCCTAGCATCCTTTAGTATTTCTAAAGCTTTGTTTTTCTTTATTTTCAGATTGTGAACGTTTAAATTGTTGTCAAACATATTTTTGCATTCTTATTTGATGATGGTTGTTGGCTAAACTTGATTTGTCAATACTAGAGGATCCCATGTTTGAACTCATGAATTAACTAGAAGTTTTTGATTGATTTTCTATAATTCTTTGAGTATGATTATGCTTTAATGCTTTGAAGGATTAGCTACCCTTTGAATTGTCTTAGTAAATATAATTGATGTTGACCATACGATATTATAATATGACAAGATAATTCGTACCGTTGGTTTTAATTGAGACTGACAACGTAAAATCGAGCACATGTGTGATAGCAATAGATTTACCAAAATCGAAGGCTATAAGTTTTCACAAAGCTTATGCAATATTGAGTATTAAATAAGTGCATGATCATTATTTTGTTGCATCTTAGTATTATGTTCAATATAACTTGACCATAGCATACTGGATAATTTAAAAAAACTCATCACCTTAAAAACGATATTAAATCTTAACTAATAGGAGATTTATGGGGGGTTACATGGATGAACCGAAGTCTTGATAATCGTCCTGCTAATTTTCTTCAATCGTTAAAGCTTGCTTGGTTGGATTCTTTGTACTTAGTTATTTTAACTTAATAATCACTCGCAATTTATCAGTTAAATATAGTTAGACTTTTTAAATTTGGTACTTACATTCTATTGATTGTGGGTACGACATCCTTACTTTATTCTACTATACTAAAACTTGACGACCGTGCACTTACAGTATAATCGCGCTACATTGGAAATTACCTGTTTAATAAATCGCGATCAGACGTCACTGACTGCTTTGACCGCCCAAATTGACGCACTAACAAAGAAGCTGGATAGCATAAGCATGACTTGATGCAAGATCAAGCCATCACTTATGACTTAGGTGGGGGCAATCATCCAAGCACTGAATGACAAGCAGGCAATCCTTTTGTTCAATCTTATGAGAATGTTAATTATATAGGAAACAAACCACCACAAAACAACCCTTACTCAAATACCTACAATCCGGGGTGGAAGAATCATCCAAATTTATCATGGTCCTACCAACAAAATGTGACGAACTCACAACCACCACCGGGGTATGCACCAAAACCGAGTATGGAGGAATTGTTAACCAAGTTCATCACATCGACGGAGACTAAAATGCAAAACCAAGATGCATCGATAAAGAATTTGAAGGTACAAGTAGGGCAGCTAGCAAGCATTCTGAAGGAAAAAAGTTCAAGGAACATTGCCTAGTGACACTAAAAAGAATCTTATGGAGCAAGTCAATGTCATAACACTAAGGAACGGAAAAGAGATTGATCCGGTGACTGTTAGCAAGAATGGTGAGCATGAGGACGAGTTGGCCAAGCAAAAGGAGGATCAAACACGCAACAAAAGTAAGTCTATCGGTGTCACTACATCCATCGCACCACCTGCTAAGGTACATATCCTACTCCCATTTCCCGTTGCAATAAAAAGAGCAAAGGTAGATGTACAATTTTCTAAGTTTCTTGATATTATTACGAATATTTATTTTGGCATAGCCTTTATTGATGATGTACATCAAAGCCAAATTATGTTAAGTTTTTAAGGCGATATTGTCCAACAAGCGAAAACTGGGAGAGCATGATACAAAACCGAGGAGTGTTCTGCGATAGTTCAAAACAAATCACCTCTAAGTTGAAAGATCCATGGAGTTTTACGATATCTTGCATTATAAGCTCTATTTCATTTAAAAAATCATTATGGGTGCAAGTGTAAATTTGATGCCTCTGTCTATTTACAAGAAGTTAAGATTATGGGAGCTTAAGCCTACAAGAGTTATATTACAAATGCAGACAAGTCCATCACCTATCCACAAGGGATCATTGAGGACGTGCCAATCAAGGTTGAAAAATTCATAATTCCGGTGGATTTTCTTGTGTTCGACATGAAAGAAGATGTTGAGATGCCATTGATCCTAGGACGACTAGATCTAGCGACGGGAAGGGCAGTAATCTATGTCTAAGAAAGGAAGTTGATTCTCGGTGTAGGAGATGATCAAATCACTTTTAACATGCTTCAAACTTTAACACACCCGCACAACAAGCAAGTGTGATTTAAAGTTAATGTCATTGATGCTGTTGATATTGATTTGGTATTTACTACTAGTCCATGTGAGATCGACAACCTTTCTTCAATTCACTATACTGAAACTTGACAACTGTACACTTGCGGTATAATCGTACACAACAGAAAATTTATTGTTAAATAAAGTGATGATCAAGACTGTGATATCCCTGAAATAATTATGTGATTTTGGGCCATTAATTATGTTTATGTGATTAATATGATGCTAAATTAATTATGGGGTGAAATGTATAGTTACGCGGTGGGCATGACCTGATAGTACATTTCAGGATGCATGTGTTGCATATTGGGAAATTGGGTTTGGATGGTCATTTGGGGTGTGTATTGGTTATTTTGGAAAAGCATGTTTAATTGGAGTTTTGGTGCATTTTTGGAAAATGCTTTTAAAATATCATGTTAAGATATTTTATACATCATGCTAAATACATGGGCTTGGTTTTAATTAAACCCCTTTACCCCATTATTCCCCACACTTTACCCACAATCACTCAAAACCCCCATCTCAAACCCACTTAAGCGATTGCAATAGAAGATGAGGAAGGGCATTTTCAAAAGCTTGAGTTGCTTGATTCTTGCTAGTTTTTGAAGCTTCAAGTGGTATGGATCCCTCCTAGTATGATTTTATTATGTTTTGAAATGAAATGGGTTTATGGATTTGGGGGAAAACGATTTTGTGGGTTGATGTTTTTGTATGTGGTGGTTGTGTGTTTTATATGTTGGTTATATGGAGGTTATGATGTGTTAGAGTTAAGATTTATGTTGGGATTGGGTTATATTTGTGAAAGCATGGATTTTAAGCTCATAAATGGTGTTTTTCTGTAAATATCGCGGCTACCGATTGATCGGTAGTATCGTAGCGATCGATCGGTGCAAGTGCGTAGTGATGGGTAAATATTTCTGTATTTACCGATCGATCGGTATGAGTGACCGATCGATCGGTGGGTGGCCAGCGATCGATCGGTAGCTTGGACCGATCGATCGGTGAAAGCCGTAGCTAAATTCAAAAATTCGGATATTTACCGATCGATCGGTAGCTTGGACCGATCGATCGGTAGAGCGATGTTGCTGAATATTATTTTCTTGGTTTAATTGATGGGATTTTTGGTATTGGTTTATATATTGGCTTCTAATATTAGATTGTGTGGTTGTGTAGAGCCTTCCCAGGTGGCAACACAACAAAGGAGATAAAGTCCTACGACATCTCCACTTTTGGAAGAATGGTACGTAGTGAGACGTACGGGCATCGGACGGTAAAATGTATTTTTACGTATTGGATTATGCATTATGGTTGCATATATTTGTTGGGTTATGCATTATGGTTGCATACACACATTGGATGCATTGGTGCATGTGATTGTAAGTCGAGGTTATATTCCAGTGATGAAGAATACTTGCCGCCTTCATGGCGTAGCGATGATAGAATACTTGCCACTGTCATACCGTAGCGATGAGAGAATATTTGCCGCTAATATGTAGAAGCGAAGAACACGCCGTTGTCATATTATAGCGAGGGATATTATTTGCCGCTGGTATTGTCGAAGCGAGGGATATTAATGCCACTGTCATGTCAAGCGAGGGGTATTATGCCACTGATATAATAAGACTTGGAAATGGCATTGATGGAACTGGTGCATGTCATGACATACATTATTGGCATTATAATCTGTTGATTATGATTGTGGTACAGGGACAACCAAAGGGAGCTTTTAAGTGCATATATTACATGAAGTGATTTGTATTTACGGTTATGCATTTTTATATCATAATCTTGTTGGTATGGTTATGGTTTATTATATGCTCATGGTTTTGGGGTTGTTCCTGTAGGTATCTTTTGGCTTGGAGGGCTAAGGACCGGTTTGATGCGGTGAGCTTGTGAGGAGTGCTATTGGTATAGGATGGCATGAATTATTTTTATATAGCCTCTACTCTAGGAGTAGTGTAAAGCTATAGCATTAACATTCATTTTGCTGGGAATGTAATTAATCCTTTTTGGAATTTTATTTTTGGCACTGTAATCCTAATAGCTCAAGGCATCAACATGAACTTTATACTCTGTTAGATGTATGTTTAGCCCTTCTTATGCTTTTATTCCGCACTTAAGGTAGAGAGGCCTTACAAAGACACTGAGACTTTGGGGTAGCTATGATGGGCAATGAAGGACTATCCACGATTTTCGAAAAAGGAGATGTAAGTTTGACTACCGTGGAGGGCTCGACACTACTTTTGAAAGACGTCAGGCAAGTACCAGACATGCGCCTGAGTCTGATTTCAGTCGAAAGACAAGATGAGGAAGGTTTATGCACCACCTTCCATAAAGGAGTATGCAAGCTTCTCAAAGAGTCACTGGTAGTTCTCATCGTGTACATCTAAATTAACCTCTCAGTTAATAACAATAATAAAAATGTAGTAGTGTGAGTAGGGATCGATCCGACGAGGAATGACGTATTCTTGTAATGGGGTTGTGAGGGTTGAATTAAACTAGGGAATTTAAAAATAAAATTATTAACTAATAAGCAAAACTAAAATTAAAACGAATAAAATAATGAGAAAGGTGATTCTTGGCTTTTGGTCGACTTTTCCTTGGAACTCTGAATTCAATCATCAATCCTCACAAAAGATTCAATTTTTATTTGAATATTTATCATATTCAACTCCTATCTTACTTTATGCCTAGTTAAAATAGCACACGCGTTCTAAGTTAACCTATACCGATTAATCAATCAAAACAGCAGCATTTAAGATTAATATTGGCGACATATTTCAAAACTAGTAAGAATGATAAAACTCAGACAACATAATCCATGCGTCTATGTTTAATCTAGTCAAGCGTATTCCCTAAGAATTTAACAACACCAACAGCAGGAAATCTTCAAGCTTAGTTGCTTCAAAGGCCAAACAATAGATTGTATGTAAAACTATTAGATGACCTATCTCATAATCAAACATATCAATCATGACAATAAATAATAGAAAAACTCTTGATACTCAATAAAAATCAATAAAAGAACATGAATATCATGAAAATCATAAATTTTCAAGGTTTTGTCTTCCTCAACCAAGAATCAAAAGTGTTCAGCCACACATAATTAAACCAAAACAATCAAAATATATTCTAGAAAGCATAAATAAAAACAAAATAAAGAATTACTAAAGAATAGCATGATTCCGGAGCGTCACTTCCGTCTTCGTGCCTTTGGATCTTCAAGTCTTCTTCTAAAGTTGAGAGAAATTTGTTCTAAGGTCTAACTATTATAATCTTTCTGATATGAGGCTAATTTTCATGTATATAGAAACTGATGGATTAGGTCAAAAACCTATACAAGATGGTAAAGATCGAGTTTCCTAAAATTTCAGGATTTGGGGCTATCGATCGGTGCATTCCCGCAATCGACCGGTGGTTCTTTTTTTTTTTTTCAAATTTCTCGGGCGAGTGATCAATCGGGCCATTTACCGATTGATCGCAAGATGCATTTTTTTGTTGCTGAAACTTTCTGTCAGGCGCGATGGATCAGTCCACTGGGCGCAATGGATCACGCCTCTTTTTCTCTTTTTATACATTTTTCTTGGTCTACTTTGATCCCTTTTCATCTCCAATGCACTTCTTGGTCCACCTACATCCACACAATAATTCGATTAGGTAACATATACATCAAATTAACCATTAAATAAATATAATCATTAATACTTAAATCCATTAAATGTGTTTATTTCTAGCCACATCAGTCACTTGTAGTGGTGAAGGGATTAAATACGTCAAATTTGTACATGGTACAAGAAAAATCTTCTGAGAACGAGAATACAGCAGAAGAAAAAGACTCGACAGAGTTGTGGCATCAATGTACCTACATCAGTGAGAAGAAGTGCAGAATGACCAGGTGGAGGTTCCACCTGATGATGATCCTGTAGAGAATACAAATGCCAGGGTTCACGATCACCACCAGCGAAGGGTTCTAGTGGTAGCATTACTGTGATGCCCGGGAATAAAAAGGTGTAAATACCGGTGTTGTAATGATCCTTTATGGATTTTAATTATGGCAATTATGAATTAATTGCGATGTTGGGACTCCCGAGGATTTTAAATGGTATTTAGAGTCGTTGGATCCATTGGATGAGACTGTATTCTCATCGTAGTATTAAACCTTGCTATTGGGTTTTTGATGGGATTTGGGGTCTGGGGTGCTTTGAGTTGGGGCTGGTGATGGAAATTGAGATTTAGAGGTAATATTTGAATACAGATGATATTTAATGAGTCATGTATTTGTGGAGGACTCGGGATTTTGGAGCCTTGGTACTATAATATGCCAAGAGGGCTCAGTGTTTAGTCATTCTCCTCTCCTCTCTCTCTCCTCTCCCACGTTTCTTCCCCCATTTCCCCAAACCTTTATTTTCTCCTCCCATGGAAGAATCGAGCTAGGCTCGATCTCGGAGCGAGGTTTCTCGAAGATAATTGGGTATATTCTTCCCCTCGCTTTTATCTTCGTATTGGTAGTAATTTTATGGTGTTAAGTTGGGTATTGTAATGGATTTGGGTTTTGGGATTTTTGGAGAAATTGTTAAATTATTGTATTTAGTGTTATTATGGTTTTTAATGGAGTTAATGAAGTATTGTGGTTGTTGGTAATTGTTGGTTTGAGTCTGGGGAAGGATTTGAGGTGCTGAAATGGTGATTTTCGAGTTTCAGGATTCTACTGATCGATCGATAGGAGTTAACGATCGATCGATCGAGTGCCATAGCCAAAATGAAAAATCTGGGTTTTACCGATCGATCGGTAAGAGTTACCGATCGATCGATCAAGTGTCGTAGCCAAAATTAAAAATCTGGGTTTTACCGATCGATCGAGTGTCGTAGCCAAAATGAAAAATCTGGGTTTTACCGATCGATCGGTAAGGTTGAATAGTAAAAAAAAATTTTAAAAAAATTCTTCTTAAAGTTTTAGGAGCTTGTATGGGTACATTGATGATGTATTTGGGGGTTTGATTCGTGCTTAGTTATGTGTTGTGTGCACGTAATTGATTGTGAGTTATTAACTGTGTTTTGCGATTAACTCACTGGATCTCGGGGCAAAGACAAGGAGTGACTCTTGCTATTGGATAATAAGGTACGTGTGACAAACGAGCGTAGGTAAATATATTATTGTTTTGCATAATGAATAATATATTCGTGTAGTGCTTGAATTAGTACGTAGAGACATACAATTTTGAATGTTATATTCATTAATCTAACAGTTGAGTAGTGTGTTGGTTAATATTGGGAGCACCAATGAATGGTGCTGGGGTTTCTTGTGATAACGCTATTAAGCATGATGTTGATATTAATGTCTGTCGATGTTGAGCGTCCGATGATTATTGTGCTGCCGCTATTGAGCGTGGGATTGTTGATAGTGCTGCCGCTATGGAGCGTGCGATGGTTATGGTGATGCGGCTCCTGAGCATGCAATGATTTATGATATTGCTGCTAGTGAGCGAGCAGGGTGATATCATGAGTTTTAAAGTGTAAATTGGTAATTGTAATGCATGTGATTTCAATAAATATTGTTATAACGATTCAACTTATTGTTGATTATAGATTACTGTCGATTATGTGATTAACAATTGTGATTATCAATTATGGATTGATGATGTGGTATTGTTAGAACATGAACAGTGCAGGAGAGTGCTTATGGACATTCTGTACTCAGGGAGTATTCCTTTATTTTACAGTATTGTGTTCTATAGATAATTAACTGTGTAGGTGTTGATATTGTGGTTAAGTTATTGGTATGCTCACCCGTGTGGGGGCTGTTTCTGTTGGAACATGTAAAGCATGTACAAAATTGGCTTGGCAAATGAGTTCGAGCCGTGGAACAAGGATGCTCCTGGGAGCGAGGTACCAGAATGGGTATTGAGTAGGGCGATTTATACATTAGATACACATTCACTCATTCGATGCTCGCACGTGAGCACTACTATGTGTGTACATGGTTTGTATAAATGTTGCTAGAGTTCTCTTTTCATATATGGTTGCATGAAATTAATTATGGAGTAATTCATGATGAATTGAGAACATGTAGTGTATTATGAGGTATATGTTCATGCGCGAGACGGTATTGGGAATTGAACATTAAGTGGATTAATGTTGAAAACTTTTATAGATGGCACGTATGTGGATTCCCAACTGTTATAAAAGCATGCACCATTATTGTGATAATGTACTAATCACGGGATTAGGAACTGGGGTCCTTACATTAGTGGTATCATAGCAGTGATTAGCTCTTTGGGCTATCTAAGGGCTTCGATGTGTCGAGAGAAATGACTAGCACATGATTTACGTATGATTGTGATATGTGTCAGATTGATATGACATTATACGCTTATGTGCATGATATGAGATAATGAAAATTTGCATTATTATTGTTAACAATGGTGGTTACAGGTTCGTGAATAGAATACAAAGTGTACGATATTGAGGAATAACCGTTGATAAATATTTATGCACTGATGGTGGTACTTATTAAGAAGTACAATGACAGAAATGGAGGACGATACTATGCTGCCAATACGTGATAATGCACAATGTGACAATCGGGTATGTGTATGTCATGTACATGATGACACGGGTATGTGGCAATGTATTAGCGCTGATTCAATCGTCCCTGTTTATTGTATAATGTATTGATGATCCATGTGATAGGGTCACAGCCGATGAGCGAGTGATGAGATATGGTCACCACCGATGAACGAGTGATGTGATATGGTCACCGCCGATGAGCGAGTGATGTGATAGGGTCACCGCGATGAGCGAGTGATGTGATATGGTCACCGTCGATGAGCGAGTGATGTGATAGGGTCACCACCGATGAGCGAGTGATGTGATATGTTCACCGCCGATGAGCGAGTGATGTGATATGGTCACCGTCGATGAGCGAATAATATGATATGTGGGTCGCCGCTGAAGCGTGCGTGTGTTAATACGATATATGGGTCGCCGCTGGAGCGTGCGATGTGTTAATATGATATATGGGTCGCCGCTGGAGCGAGCGATGTGTTAATATGATATATGGGTCGCCGCTGGAGAGTGCGATGTGTTAATATGATATTTGGGTCGCCAATGAAGAGTGTGCGATGTGATTGGGTCACTCCTGATGAGCGAGCGATGTGATAGGGTCACCGCTGATGAGCGAGCGATGTGATAGGATCGCTCCTAATGAGCGAGCGATGTGATAGGGTCGCCGCTGATGAGCGATTGAAGTGATAGGATCGCTGTTGACGAGCGAGCGATGTTACAGGGTCTCCTCCGACGAGCGAGCGATTGTTATTGGGTCGATGCTAGAGAGAGCATGCGACGTGTATATTGTTATTGGGTCGATGCTAGAGAGAGCGCATGCGACGTGTATATTGTTATTGGGTCGATGCTAGAGAGAGCATGCGACGTGTATATTGTTCTTGGGTCGATGATAGAGAGAGCATGCGACGTGTATATTGATATTGGGTCGATGCTAGGGAGAGCATGCGATGTGATTATTGTCGGGATCGACACTATTGAGAGTGTGCAATGTATTTTATGTGCCTCCACTATAGAGGGAGAGTGATGGATATATGTTGATTTAATTGACCTTGTTGATTTGACATATTGTGATGATCAAATGCACAGGTGAAAGCGATCATTGAGAGAGTGGATGAAGAGATAGTATTATTTCTTTCTTTTTATTGCTGTGATGATGCAACAGCTGGGTGTAATTGACACCGATATACCGATGACATCCATTGGCGAAATGATGGTATTATTATGTGCTCATATAGCGATGGTTCATTCCGCTAATTCTATGGTGATGGTTTATGCCGCCGGATATATATATATAGCGATGGTTCATTCCGCTAGTTCTATGGCGATGGTTCATGCCGTCGGATATATATATACCGATGGTACATTCCGCTAATACTATGGCGATGGTTCATGCCGTCGAATATACATATGGCGATGTTTCATACCGCTGATTCTATAGCGAGGGTTTATGTCGCTGATTCTATAGTGATGATTTATGCCACTGATTCTATAGCAATGATTTATGCCATTGATTATATAGCGAGGGCTCATACCACTGATTTCATAGCTCGGGATTGTGCCGCTTTCGAGCTATGGGGGCTGATTGCATACCGCTGTTGGGCGATGGATTCAGGTATGCCGCTATCTTGTTAGCAATGAGTTATGGTATATAGCTATTTTGTTAGCATCATTGTGGGTGTCATGTATTGACACGTACCATCACAGGTTGACGATGATATTGTGAGTGTCATGTATTGACACGTACCGTCACAGGTTGACGATGATATTTTGGATGTCATGTGTTGACATGTACCGTCACAGGATGACGAGGATTTAGTGGATGACCTACGTGGACGAGTGTCGTCGTTACGATGAAGAATACATGTAAGTATATGTATTTAGTCGATTGGTTGGAGTGCCGATGATGGTCACATAGTGGTGTCTACGTCACAGGTTGACGAGACCATTATGCCGAGCAGGTTTGCTCGATGAATAAATTGATACGCCGTACAGGTAAACGTACCGCAGCATGTATTTGAGGTAACTATTTTACGAGTAGTGGTACCTTTGGATATACTCGTTGGGATGACTATGGCCAAGTGACTTGTGGTAGGAGTAGTTATTGATGAAACTACTTGCTTATACCGATGTGACTTATGGTTGACATTGTCACACCCACACATGAAGGTGTGAAATAAGTCCTAATGGATTAGGATTGCATTGTGGTTGGGTAAGGACATCGGGATGTCCGTTCTGTTTTGGTATTAAAGAAATGTTGGGTGATGACCCACTACTCTAATGGATGGTACGGTATGGTATACCGGGGTGGAACGCATGATACGTTGGTTGGTTTGGTATAAACCTAAAGAGGCAGCGAATCTGCTAGCCATGTGTTGTTGCAGTATTATAGTGAACTTGTTGTAGCCATTATACTGCTTGTTGGATCCGAGTTTGGTGAATCATCTGGTGATACGATGAGGGTTTTTGGTGGACTCTTGTAGTCACTATGTGGCATGATGATTGAGGCAGTGAATACCTCACGAGAACGTTTATACGTTAAATGTTTTGAGGGACTTGTACTGGGACAACTCATTTTTGTTGGGAGTACCAACGTGAGTGTCGACAAGTTATTGTTAGCGCTGGTTGAGAATCCTTGCATATGGAATGCAATGGGGGACACAATCGAAATTATGTGATATAGTTATTGGGGTGACACTACTATATTAATTGTATCTCTTGGAGAGATTTGGAGCATACTGTCACGGAGACAACTAGTATCGGTCGAGGGTTGATTGTGAACCAACCATGGTAAGTATTACTGGTGTTGGACTGTGCAAGGACTTATATTGTTGTGAGGACGTACTAGGAGACGTCCCTAGAGAGATGCTTGGGAATGGTGAATACTATGATATTAGTATGAAGCATCGTTGGAATTTGTATACATCATGCATACGGGTTGAGTATGGTTAGTGATAGTGGAGAGGACGCACTGTCCAGAACCGGTTGTGTATTTATTGGCTCTGTGATACATTTTGGTATGAATATATCCAGATTCGTTTTCCGAACGGTGGTTCGATATTGGAGAGTCATGGATTCATGACACCTTCCTTGTGAGGGAAGTATTGATATACCTGATGTTAATCTTTGAGAGATTCGATGAGTCTGTGCGCGTGGTATTGATGTTGACTTCACACCAATAGTTGTTGGTTCGTCAATCATTATTCTCTTCTGAATGAGAATAACTGGGGGATTGACAGATGGGTTTGAGGCTTGTGGGTATGTTTGGAGATACCTAAGTTGATTATGGTTAATTTGGTGTCGATGTATACATATCGGTATGTATATTGTGGGCCAGCATTGTTATGCTTTGATTGGTAAATATCTGGTAAGAGATTGTGATATTCTTGAGGTTAGTAACCTCGGTGGAACAATTTATTCCAAGGAATAAATTGTGAGGTTTGGTAGACTCTCTTGAGAAGTGGTTCTCGTATTTTGGGTAAAGACGGTTCTTTACTGGTAATCGATAGTATCATTGTATTAGAATTTTCTGATTCTAAGTGTAATGAGGGATGACCAGGATTCGAATTCTCTTGGTGTCGTTGTCGACACAAGGGGTTAGAATGCAATTGATTTCCTTGGATGTTCTCTATGGGATTTTGAGACTCTATGGAGTTTTGGGTAGTGTGTTGGAACCAAGATTGATTCCTTGGAACACATTGATGTTGACATCTATGGAGATGTGTTTGTGTAGATCGGTGACGTGGGATTGCCCGATTCGAGTTGCAAGTGGTGCAACTACTCCTTGGCTGGAGATGGAATTGGGAAAACGGAAACCAAGTTTAGTGTGCGTACACTGCTGTGTACTTGGTGGAAATGTGTGTTTAACATCGTAGACTAAGTCGTAGAGATATCATTGTGGCGATTTCTATGTTGGAACCAGGAATGATTCGTTTGGTTAGCAGTTATGGTTGGCTGACTGCTTTTGGGGTAGATAACATCGAGTTTTAACATATCTTAAGGTTGTGATGACTTGGGGAGGATAACCCCATTCAAGTTTTGGTGCGAGGTCGATGTCCTCGCAGTTGGTGTGTCGTTCATGATATGTTCATGATTCGACGATGTGGATCCAATTGGATTGTGTGGTCTCGGCGATACGTGGAGTACGCCGCGCAAATTTTGAGGACAAAATTTTATTGGTGGGGGATAATTGTGATGCCCGGGAATTAATGGTGTAAATCCCGGTGTGGTAATGATCCTTTATGGATTTTAATTATGGCAATTATGAATTAATTGCGGTGTTGAGAATCCCAAGGATTTTAAATCCAGTATTTGGAGTCCTTGGAGGATGAGATTGTATTCTCATCGTGGTGTTAAACCTTGGAATTGGGTTTTTAATGGGATTTGGGGTCTGGGGTGCTTTGAGTTGGGGCTGGTGATGGAAATTGAGATTGAGAGGTAATATTTGAACACATATGATTTTTAATGAGTCATGATGTATTTGTGGAGGACTCAGGATTTTGGAGCCTTGGTACTATATATATGACAAGAGGACTCGGTGTTTAGTCATTCTCCTCTCCTCTCTCTCTCTCCTCTCCCACGTTTCTTCCCCAATTTCCCCAAACCCTTCTTTTCTCCTCCCATGGAAGAATCGAGCTAGGCTCGATCTCGGAGCGAGGTTTCTCGAAGATAATTAGGTAATATTCTTCCCCTCGCTTTTATCTTTGTATTGGTAGTAACTCTATGGTGTTTAGTTGGGTATGGTAATGGATTTGGGTTTTCGGATTTTTGGAGAAATTGTTAAATTGTTGTATTTAGTGATTTTATGGGTTTTAATGGAGTTTATGAAGTGTTGTGGTTGTTGGTATTGGTAATTGTTGGTTTGAGTTTGGGGAAATATTTGAGGTGCTGAAATGGCGATTTTCGAGTTTCAGGGTTCTAGATCGATCGGTAGGAGTTACCGATCGATCGATCGAGTGCCGTAGCCAAAATGAAAAATCTGGGTTTTATTGATCGATCGGTAAGGTTGAATAGTAAAAAAATTTTAAAAAAAATTTCTCCTTAAATTTTTAAGAGCTTGTATGGGTACATTGATGATGCATTTGGGGTTTGATTCGTGCTTGTGTATGTGTTGTGTGCACGTAATTGATTGCGAGTTATTAACTGTGTTTAGCGATTAATTCACTGGATCTTAGGGCAAAGACAAGGACTGGCTCTTGCTATTGGATAATAAGGTACATGTGACGTATGATCGTATGTAAATATATTATTGTTTTGCATAATGAATAATATATTACAATATATTATTGTTTTGCATAATGAATAATATATTCGTGTAGTGCTTGAATTAGTACGTAGAGACATATAGTTTTGATGCTATATTCATTAACCTAACTGTTGAGTAGTGTGTTGGTTAGTATTTGGAGCACCAATGAATGGTGCTGAGGTTTCTTGTGATAACGCTATTAAGCGTGATGTTGATATTAATGTCTGTCGCTGTTGAGCGTGCGATGATTATTGTGCTGTCGCTATTGAGCGTGCGATTGTTGATAGTGCTGCCGCTATGGAGCGTGCGATGGTTATGGTGCTGCCGCTATGGAGCGTGCGATGGTTTATGATATTGCTGTTAGTGAGCGAGTAGGGTGATATCACGAGTTTTAAAGTGTAAATTGGTAATTGAAATGCATGTGATTTCAATAAATCATTGTTACAACGATTTCTTATTGTCGATTATAGATTACTGTCGATTATGGAATTGACAATTGTGATTATCAATTATGGATTGATGATGTGGTATTGTGAGAACATGAACAATGCAGGAGATTGCTTATGGGCATTGTGTACTCAGGGAGTATTCCTTTATTTTTACAGTATTGTGTTATGTAGATTATTAATTGTGGGGGTGTTGATATTGTGGTTATGTTATTGGTATGCTCACCCGTGTGGGGGCCGTTTCTGTTGGAACAGGTAAAGCAGATACGAAATTGGCTTGGGAAATGAGTTCGAACCGTGGAACAAGGATGCTCCTGGGAGCGAGGTACCAGTATGGGTATTGAGTAGGGCGCTTTATACATTAGATACATATTCACTCATTCGATGCTCGCACGTGAGCACTATTATGTGTGTATATGGTTTGTATAAATGTTGCTAGAGTTCTCTTTTCATATATGGTTGCATGAAATTAATTATGGAGTAATGCATGATGAATTGAGAACATATAGCGTATTATGAGGTGTATGTTCATGCGTGAGACGGTATTGTGAATTGAACATTAAGTGGATTAATATTGAAATTTTTTATAGATGGGGATTCCCAATTGTTATAAAAGCATGCACCATTATTGTGATAATGCTCTAATGACGGGATTAGGAAATGGGG
Source organism: Haberlea rhodopensis (assembly GCA_907163345.1). Taxonomy (NCBI): domain Eukaryota; kingdom Viridiplantae; phylum Streptophyta; class Magnoliopsida; order Lamiales; family Gesneriaceae; genus Haberlea; species Haberlea rhodopensis. Next base: position 2,489,178 of record CAJQUN010000021.1, on the reverse strand, counting down.
TCCTTACAATTACCATACGATCTGGAAGAGTAGTGCGACACTCTGCAAACTGAGGGGGGAGAATCATAAAGCTTCAAGGAAGCTATTGCTGGTGAGCACGGAGTAAATGAAAGCCATACGGGGTGAGATGAAATCCCATCATGATGAGATGGTGAAGTTACTGAAATGCAAGGAAGCTTTGAAGAATAAGTGAGTGTTCAGGTTGAAGCACGAAAAGCACAGTATTCAACGAAGGTTCAAAGCTAGGATGTCATCAAAGGTTTCAGTCAGAAACAAGGGGTCGATTTTGACGAGATTTTCTCACATGTGGTCAAGATGACATCCATCCGGATTATGCTGGGGTTAGCAGCAGAGCTTGATCTGGAGGTAGAACAAATGGATATCAAGACCACTTTCCTTCATGGAGATTTGGAGGAGGAAATTTACATGGAGCAACCAAAGGATTTTGCGGGGAAGGGGAAAGAGGACCTCCTGTGTAGATAAAGAAGAGTCTGTACAGTCTCAAACAAGCAGCACAACAATGGTACAGAAAGTTCGAATCTGTAATAACGTAACAGAGATTCATGAAGACTACTGCAGACCATTGCATGTTTGTCAGAAAAAACCTCTGATGATGATTTGACGATTTGCGGCCGGCAAAAAGAATTCGTGGCATGGATATCTATCGAGATTGGTATGTGTCAAGAAGACTTGGTTGTCGCAGGAGAACTATATTGAGAAGGTACTTCAAAGATTCAACATGGACCAGAAAAAAGTGGTTAGATGTCCTCTTGCCAACCACTTAAAGTCGAAGTCACAACAGGGTCCTTCTACGGATGATGAATATAAAGAGATAGGAAGTGTTCCATATGTTTCAGCAGTTGTAAGTCTGATGTATGACATGGTATGTACTTCGGCCAGATTTCGCTCACTCCGTAGGTGTAGTGAGTATATTCCTTTCAAAACTGGGAAAGGAACATTGAGCTGCAGTAAAATGGATATTAAGATATCTACGAGGCACCTCTAAACACATACTGGGTTTTGGAGGATTCAGACTTGAGCTGGTGGGCTACACAGATGCTGACATGGCCGGAGATGTTGATTCTCAAAAGTCAACATCATGGTACTTATTTACATTTGCATGGAGAGCCATGTCATGACAGTCAAAATTGCAAAAGTGTGTAACATTGTCCACCACTGAGGCATAGTTTATTGCAGCAACTGAGGCACGTAAGAAGTTGTTGTGGATGAAAGGTTTTTTTAGAGTAATTAAGTTTTGTGCAAGATCAATATAAGCTGTTCTATGACAATTAGAGTGCAATACATCTTGGGAAGAATCTTTCAATGCATTCAAGATCAAAGCATATTGATAATCACTATCATCGGATACGAGATATATTGGAGAAATAGTTGTTAAAGCTCAAGAAAATCCACACTAATAAAAATGGATTTGAGATGATGACCGAGAACATTGCTGAAATGGAAGTTGAAATATTGTAGAGTTATTGCATATTTAATATACATTTCTATTATAATAAAAATTACTGTGATGTGCTGGCAAATAGACACACCATTTACATTGAGAGTGGGCTATTGTAGATCATATGTATTCCTTTTGTTTTATTTTTTCATTAATTATTACCTTTTTACTTAATTAAGATTTGGATTTTAATCCTAGAAAATGAGATCATGTATGAACAAGGTGCGACTTAATATACCAATATATTATAATGTCCGTCTATGACCTCTTTGTGATTTGTAAATATGTAATTTAGATCCTGTAATTTGGTTAGCAGTTTACCTTCATGTGGTTTTCAAAATCAACATCTTTTTCCAAGTGGTTTGCAAAACATAGAATACTATCCATTTACATGGAGTAGATAGTGTTGCATATATTCACAAACTACAGTAGGTAAACTGCATATTTTCAAAACAGATGGGATAAATTGCTTATTTTTCAAACCACAGAGGGATAAACTGTCTATTTTCAAACCACATGACTATAAACTACATATTTAAAGAACCACATGAAGGTTCATTGTCAAAAACCCCAAAAATATAATATATGTGTAGTGATTCTCATTATTCAATTATTGATTCTATAGCCACTCACATAGATTTGTCCAACTTTATTCACATATTGCCATATATATGTGTCACATACCAAAGTATCATTCTTGATCCCAGTTGAGCTGGGTATGCCATTTTTCATTGTTTTTATAATGAATTTTATTTCTATAATTATTTTTAGTAATCAATTTAGTTTTGTTTACACAAATATTTTAGGATGTATTTGGATCGAAAGATTTGAAGTCATGGATTTCAAATCTATTTAATCGTTTGGATACATTTATATTGAGTGTATTTCAAATCCATATCTTTACCGATTTATGTAAATATAAGTGTTATTGTGATGTATTTAAATGGACCTAAGATATGTGTCATTTCAAATATAAATTTCAAATCCATCTAAAATCGAATATCTACATTTAAGTGAAATTCATACATCCATACATAGTTTTATTGTTTCAACTAGAATTCTATAATTTAGGATATTTTGGATAATTGCATATAATTGTTACCGCTAATTTGATGAGTAATTTTATCCACATTTTTATAATTTGTAATCGAAATATTATTTTAATACTGCATGAATAATTTAAATAATTTTTTAAAAAAAATTATAATAAATTTTTTTTACCTATAAGATTAAAAAAAATATTGAAATAGCTAAATTAAATAATGCCGGGTGTACGAAGTTACCCACGACCGCTATGATAGTAATAATTTCGCATCTCTTGAAGAATGTCGCACAGTCGCAGTACAACATAGTGGAGTCATTGGTCAATTTCTCCGATTTGATCGGTTTAAGCTCGAAGAAGTTTGGAGAAATTCTCTGATATTTTATCTTTAATACTGTTTGATTCAGCTAGGTTTGTATTTTAGAGATATATAGAGAGAAGATGTTGTCAAACCATTTGCATAACGGAATGGATAGCGCGAAGTTGATGTGGTCGCGGCTACCGGACTCCGAAGCAGCGGGGGACGGAAGTGTTGCCGATGAATTGGGTCGGAGCGAGAAGAATGATGGAAGCTCTGTTGAAAGCCTTGATTATGAGGTCATTGAGAATTACGCGTACAGACAAGAGCAGGTGCTTACTTATTATGAGGCTTTTACTTGCATAGCTTTCGCTTGGCGTGTTAATATTGGTATTTTTTTGGATTGAAATTCGTTTATGTCGAATTGGATGTTAGAATTAAAGGTTTTGGGATTATTTGAACCTTTGTTCTTTTTATTTGTTTCTTGTGGGGGGTGGGTTTGGGGGAAGTTTGATCCTGCTGTTTGAACTCCATTTTGATTGGATGATTACCATGATGAACAAGAACTGACTTTCTATATTGTAGACTGTTGCGAAAGCTCGAGGAGCATTCCACAAACTAGTCTTATCATACTGTTTGGACTTAAGTCCTTACGTGAACTAATTTTATAATTTCCAGCTTTTATGATAGTGATCTTCACTGCGCTACTGTGTTCTATACCCTGCTATATGATCATTTATATTTAAATAAATTTTATCATGTTTTATCTTGGCTAACCAGATCTACTTTGGTCTCTCGCTTCCTCGTTAATTTATGTATTTGTCATGGTCTCACATTGCCAAACTTGGGCTATTGGCCATCTCAGTACATGTGCATACCATCTTCAACTCTTCACGCGAAGTTTTTCCTCAATAGGCACAACCCCAATTGTCTCACTAATGTTCTCATTTCTTATCTTGTCCATCCTTGTATATCCGCAATCCACCTTAACATACCCATCTATGTGACTCTCATATTCTGCTCGTGCACTCGGTTCATAGCCCAACTTGCAACTGCATATAACATAGCACGTCTAACTGCTGTTTTGTAAAACTTCCCTTTAAGCTTTAGATGTACCTTACGATCACGAAGAACACCTGACGACTCATCCATTTCACCATCCTGCTTGTATTCTATGTAATACATCTCTATCAATCCTTCCATTCTTTTGTAAAAACGATCCTATATACTTAAAGCTCTCACTTAACGGTAACTCGTCATCTCCAATTCTTAGCCATTACCTCACTACCTTACTACGTATATTACCGCTAAACTTAAATTCCTTATATTCTCTGTTTGCTCTACTAAGTCTAAAACATTTTACTTCCAACGTTGCCCGTCAATGTTCGAGCTTACTCCTTCAAGTGTCTCATCTGTCATTTGCAAACAACATGCGCCATGATAATGTGTCTTGGATATGACCAGTGAGTTCATCCATGTCTAGTGTAAAAAAGATATTTAGCTTCAAATTACGAAGTAATTCTTATCTTATATAGATTTGGCACTACATTCTATTTATAGTAAGGGAAGCGGATTATTTTTTACAGGCAAAGAGAGGGAAGCTTTATGTGGGATATAGTGTGCTGGTGAAGTGGTTTTTCGCACTGCTTATTGGGATTGGTGAGTTTTGAAGGGTTTGCATGGATTTGTCCTTTAGGTGGATTGCTAGATTTCTGCCCAACTCACCTTTTGCTTTCTTGCGGCTAATTTTGTATTTGTGGTCACATTGACACAAGTCTTGCAATTTCTAGTGTTAAAATGTTAAGGGTTGAAAATCTGATATGATATAGGCACTTTATATACTGCCTCTAGTTTGTGCTGCATACAATTCTTCAACACAAGTATGTTAATGTTTGTTGTTTGTTGTGTGCCCAAGTGTATGTTCCTTCTCCCTTCTAAATTCAACCAGAATTCAGAAGAATTCATTTCAGTTTGGAAATGATGACATATTCCTGTTTACAAAGAACTTCAGGGAGGTTTTGATATAGTGGTAATGGCGCCAGATGATGTTCAGAAAACTTTCAAAATTTCTTGTTTCTTGAGTGGATATGTTTATTTATCACCTTTATGAATATACATTTATGTTTATGCTTATTGAGCATTTGGCTCCTGCCAAACTAACAGATTTATAAGGGGTATTTCCTGCAAAAGGAATTCTCCAAGTAGTCCATGTGCTCTCTTTGTCAACTGAATTTGGATGATCTGTCATCTATAGATGCATTTGGGACCCTTCCTCAAACCCACAGGATGTACTCCCTATCCAAACCCTACCACTTGCCCATCAAATACTTGGAATCAAATTGAGTTCTTGGTTGTTTTTGATTGGATGTAGGCACTGGTTTAGCTGCTGTTTTCATCAACATATCTGTGGAGAATTTTGCTGGATGGAAGTACTCATTGACATTCCATATAATTCAAAAGTCTTACTTTGCCGGATTTTTAGTCTATATGTTGATTAACTTGTCTCTAGTATTATCGTCTGTGTACATCATTACGCATTTTGCGCCAGCAGCTGCTGGGTCAGGAATTCCTGAAATTAAGGGCTATTTAAATGGTAAGTCTAATGTAGCTATTTCTTTTTTAGTTGAACTGGTAATTTGGGTTGTTGGTTTGTTTGCTTATTTTGAACTGGTACTGATCGATATCTAATTTCATAGGAATTGACACCCATGGTATACTTCTGTTCAGAACCTTAGTCGGAAAGGTCTGGTGCCGTATATCTGTTCCGTCCTTGTATTGTAATGGTTTTGTGAGAGTTGAAGCCTTTGTTATATTTCAGATATTTGGAAGCATAGGTTCAGTGGGAGGTGGCCTGGCCCTTGGTAAAGAAGGGCCACTTGTACACATTGGTGCTTGTATTGCTTCATTGCTTGGACAAGTAAGTGTGTTATTAGATTGGAGATATGTTCGTGTGAAGTTCTAATGGTAAAGTGTTCTAATGGTGAAGTTAGTTGATTTTCATGTTAAATCTGTCTGTGAAGTTCTCCCACATGTTGCATAGTTTTGTATCTTCATGTTTTATTGAGCAACTTGGTTGAGTTTTAACTGTCTCAAGCCTTTTGTGATTTGATTGTATAATAGTAGTTTTATTTTACATATTCTATCTCTGGGCCGATCAATCAGCAATTCTACTTCACCCTTGTTGTAATTGACTCTTACCATATGAATGTAGGGTGGATCCACAAAATATCATCTGAGTTCAAGATGGCTGCAATTTTTTACAAGTGAGAGGGATCGTCGTGATCTTGTAAGTTACATGTTTTTAATTGTAAATCAAAATGTGGAACCGTTTTGCCTTATCTAATTGCATGTTTAGTTTGCTTTCTTCCTTTGTCTGAAGATAATCAATTGTATTTCCGTTTTGGGAGCGGGGAGTCCGGAGTACACAGCATTATATTTTTGTATTGATGTGATTGGTGGAACAAGGTAATGATGTTTTCCCCCCCAAAGCAGCCAGTGAGACAAAAGTAGCAATACATGAGAGGGGATTTGTGCCAAGTTCATTGGGAGAGAGTACAATAGCTTATGAAAGATGCATAGATACGGACTATCTATCTTACATAATCCTTTGAAGCGATCATTAATCATCTTGACTGATTAAATATGTACAAGTGGAAAACCCTTCCATATTCGATAAAAGATCAAATGTCGATATGCCAGAAGTGTTTGATGTATTTTCTTGGGACTTCGTTTTGTATCAAATTGTTGAAAGCTGATTTATATGGTTTGTGCCACCTCCTATATGACTCATTTAAAGATGCCCAAACATTTGTCCAGCTGTCGTAATGAAAGAGGTATTATGCCTCTAAAACTTGCTCATTTTTATGGTTTAATGTTTTGAAAAAGGTCACCTGTGGATGTGCAGCAGGCGTGGCTGCAGCTTTTAGAGCTCCAGTTGGTGGTGTATTGTTTGCGTTAGAAGAAGTAACATCTTGGTAATTTGTTCCTCTTTTTTATTCTATACATATCTGTGAAATATAATATCATCATCTATGGCATGTATCTTAAATCATCTCTGAGGTACATTGTCTGAATCGGTGGAAATTATTCTTGGATATTTTTCGGTAAACTGAAATGCATCTGGAAACTGTAATCAGTAATGTAAAGCTATACCAACAAATAAAGATTTTTGAAATATTGCATTGTATCATATCCTAAATAATGTGAGGTTGTTCATCTGTATCATCCTAGTCTAAATAATTCCTGACAATATATTGCTTTGTCATTTTTTTAAGGTGGAGGAGTCAGCTATTGTGGCGTGTCTTTTTTACATCTGCTGTTGTAGCTGTCGTTGTACGTACAGCGATGGGATGGTGTAAGAGTGGAAACTGTGGACATTTTGGCTCTGGAGGTTTCATTATATGGGACATCTCAGGGTGAGGAATTGAACTTTTTCTCCATCCTCCGTCTTTCCTAGTCTTTTGTTATTTTGGCTTATTATCATATGATCTTCAATGTTGACAGTTTACTTTCTAATTCTTGTTTGTTTCTAGTGGCCAAGAGGATTACTCGTTTCAAGAATTGTTGCCAATGGCTGTTATTGGTGTTATCGGGGGACTTCTTGGTATATGGATAACCCAAATGATATAATATTTTATGAGTGGTGGTTCTTAGTTCTCGATATTTATGAATTTTTTTCGTGCACAGGAGCTCTTTTTAATCAGCTTACTCTTTACATGACTCGATTGCGCCGAAATCACTTGCATAAGAGAGGGAATCGCGTCAAAGTATGTTCCTGAATTGGGTTTAAATGCTTTGATTGCTCAATGAAACAAATTTGACTCTTAGTATTCTTGCAGGTTATTGAAGTGTGTATAGTATCTGTGATAACTTCAGTTATTTCATTTGGTTTGCCACTTTTCAAGAAATGCACCCCGTGCCCTGAAGGGGATGCTAATTCTGGCATTGAATGTCCTCGTCCTCCAGGGATGTATGGGAATTATGTCAATGTAAGAAAATCTACAACCATACTCTTTTACTGTCCCTGCCTCTATGTAGGTGGGTTTGGTTTTGTGCTACTTTTTACTCAATCTATGGAATTACAGTTTTATTGTGGTAAAAACAAGGAATATAATGATCTTGCAACCATATTCTTCAACACTCAGGTTAGCAGCAGTTTTCCCCAATTCTTTTTTTGTTCATTTTGGGGAATGTAGCTATGCTAATTCTTTATGTACAAGTGCAGGATGATGCCATCAGAAATTTGTTCACTGCAAAAACAATTCATGAATATAGTGCGCAGAGCCTGCTGACATTTTTGGTAATTTATTAATATATCAGATTTTCCATGAATACTATGTGTGATGTTCCATTATGTTCAAAGTGATGATAAATCTTATCTATGTGCTGTTCATTTCAAGAATAAATGAAATTTATACACAAACAAAGTGATATTCAACTGCACAAAACACACAGGTTTGTTTCTGTTTATAAGCTTGTATTTTGTGCGACAAAATTTTAGTTTGTCTTTGTATAATATATCTCAAGCCTGTGAATTTTGGTAACAACCGTTTTTTTTTTGTGTTAAATTTAATTTGCAATATTTCATGGCACTAGAGCTATCTAGCTTTAATGCAAAAAATTTCTTCTTAAACAACTCTTTGAGGGAGTAACAACATGAAACCACAGCGTGAATTCATCTCTGTATATTCATGGTTTGAAATGTTAGAACTTCATCTTGGTTTTCATTATCAAGTAAACCTTTCATCAGTTTAATCTGGCAGAGAAACTTTGGAAGTTAACTATTAACCTGTCCAGTCTCAATGCAACACGCACCATTATTTTATTGTGTTATGCCCTTCTTCATGAGATTCTTCTGTGGTGATTTCTTCTTCAGGTTATGTTTTATAGCCTAGCAGTAGTCACTTTTGGTACTGCTGTTCCAGCTGGTCAGTTTATCCCTGGCATAATGATTGGTTCAACCTACGGACGTCTGGTTGGGATGTTTGTTGTCAGTTTCTATAGAAGGCTGAATATTGAAGAAGGAACGTGAGTCCACTTTTACATTAAATTCTAATGTCTATCTCTCTCTCTCTCTCTCTATCTATATATATATATATAAATTTTTTTTTGTCACCTGGCTCCTATCAAGTTGGATGTACCACTGGATGCAATTTTGTTCTGTTTTCGGTTCATATCGTGATATATGTACTGCTGAGATAATAACTATGGATATGTCTCTTTAGAATGTTGTTCTATTTGATAACAAAAAAGATGTGAATCTTCCTCTTGATCACTGACATTTTTCGCTCTGAAGTTAAAAAAAAATATTAAATATGTGTTTAACATAACAAATATACTGTAACACTGGATGCAATTTTGTTCTGTTTCGGTTCATAATGTGATATATGTACTGCTGAGACAATAACTATAGATATGTCTCTTTATAATGTTGTTCTATTTGATAACAAAAAAGATGTGAATCTTCCTTTTGATCACTGACATTTTTCGCTCTGAAGTTAAAAAAAATTTGAGTATGTGTTTAACATAACAAATATACCTGAATCTCCTTGTGGTCTTCGTTGCTGAGATGGGTGTATATATTTGTAGTTTCTTAGATCCTCATTTCTTTGTCTCCTCTTACCACATCTGAAATGTTAGTAATGCTACGACTGGAATTTCAGATATGCTCTATTAGGGGCTGCATCATTTCTAGGAGGCTCAATGCGGATGACGGTGTCTCTTTGTGTTATTATGGTTGAAATCACAAATAACCTAAAGCTACTACCTCTAATCATGCTGGTTCTTCTCATTTCAAAGGTTTTTTTTCTTATCCCTTCTGTCTTTTGTGCCAAACTGGATATCAAAGAACTACTTAGAGAAATACTGTGATTCTTTGGTTTTTTCCGTGATCAACTCCATGTCTCTATGTCCACAAAAACTAGGGAGGAAAGGATAGGGATAGGAAGAAGTGCTCGCTGCTCGCTACTTTATAAAATTATCTCATCTCTCTCTTTTATGCCCTTTTGTTTTTCCTTCTGCACCTAACTCTCATATAATGTATTGTGAATAAGACTCTCCTTCCTGTTCTCATAAAACATCTTTAGAAATGAAGCGAAAACTCATTTGTAGCTGGAGGATGTGTCAAAAGCCTTGTCTCGGACTTTCTTCTCCTGTGTGTGCTTTATGTGTTGACTTTCAATGGTACGTATCCTTTGCAGGCTGTTGGTGATGTTTTCAACGAAGGCCTGTACGAAGAGCAAGCTCGATTAAGGGGCATTCCTTTACTTGAATCTAGACCAAAATATCAAATGAGGAATATGATGGCGAAGGAGGCATGTGGAAGTCAAAAGGTGGTTGTAATCCATTGCTTTATTTTCCATTAGTTGCAAGCGCTACATTCAGTATCTGATCCAAAGTTTTCCTATTGGTAGTGTGATGAAAAAAACTGAAATATCAGTATCCTTTCCCGTGATGGATTTTGATGAGTAGTTGATTTGTAATCTTGTAGTTTTGTCATCATTGTTACATGAGATATTGTACGTTAGGTTATCGATGGTTCTCATCCCGTGCTTATATCTTTCCAGAAATTTAAAATTTGAAATACGCGTATGGAAGATCTGTATATGTGATTTTTGCAGACTACCTTGGATGTAAGATGTTAGGGGAACAATTGCAATAACACGACACAGCAGAATAATTGAAAGGAAACGAACGTAATTGCTGAAATATGAGCGAATATAATTGGAAATGTAAAGGAATTCAAAGACCCTAAAAAACTGAATGTTACTCAGGGAAGAAGACCTTCCCTGCCCAAGCTAAAAGCCTGCACACAAATCCTCACTCTACATTTCTGAATGAACCATACGTTGCCCTCCCACTGTCTTTTAATCCTCTTCTCTCACCTCTAGCAGACTAACCACCCTTCCCCTAGTACACGTGACTTTTATTCCTTCTTTGATAGACTATATATTTTGTGTGTTTCTCCTTTTGGGCTTCCATGGCTTGATTCCTGTTTCTTTCGGTCGGGCTGCCTGTTGGGCTTGTTAGTAATTTGTTTGTAACATAAGCCTGGTTCAAACGATGATTTTGTTACACATTTTCATATGACTGTAAATAATTTATTATATAATTTTGTGGTTTTCATAGTTGTTAAGCTTTATTTTTTATTTAGACTTTTCATATTTTTCCCTCATCTTCTCCTTTGAAGTTTTCAGCTTTCTTCGTACCACTTGTAGGTTGTCTACTTCCCTCGTGTTGTAAAGGTGGAGGATGTGCTCTCTATTTTAAGGAGCAACAATCACAATGGCTTTCCAGTGAGCGGAAGTTTTATGATGTTATCTTTGCCTTTCCGAGGTGTTGGAATTCTCATTAATAATTTCTTTATCCCTGTCATCCAGGTCATTGATCATGCAAGAAGCGGAGAAACACTCGTTATTGGACTTATAATGCGGAGGTTGGACTCAGTTATAATTTCTTATTAGCTTGAGGAAACATAGAATGGCTTGATCTTAGTATTTTGTGATTTGTTAAGGTAATTGAAATTGTTAACTGAGAAACATGATGTCTTGCAGTCATTTACTGGTACTTCTTCAGTCGAAGGTGGATTTTCAACATAGTCCATTACCTTCTGAAAGCGGACCTCTGCCAATCAGGTGAACTAGAGTTTTTCATCAGCGTAGTTCATTTAAAATCTTAGAAAAGACCTAATAGTTTGTTGCCTATCCAGGCACAATCTTTTCGAATTTGTGAAGCCTGTCTCTAGTAAGGGAATAACTATAGATAACATTCACCTTACTCCGGATGATTTAGAGATGTACATTGATCTTTCTCCATTTTTGAATCCCTCCCCTTATGTTGTTCCTGAAGACATGTCTTTGACGAAGGTAAACAGACCCTGTTTGTTTACGGTTATTTTGTCATTGAGTTACTTCGTCGCTTATAAAGTTAGGTATAATAATATATGCTATTGCACATGATGCTGATAATTCAGGTATATAATCTATTTCGTCAACTGGGATTAAGACATTTACTTGTTGTTCCACACGCTTCTCGTGTTGTTGGAATGATTACTAGGAAGGATCTCTTAATCGAGGTACTTAAGGTTCTCCATCCTCTCTTATTTTAAATGAGAATTTTTTGTCCCATGTAATTGGAAATATGTGCTCTTTACTTTGCAGGATAGCGAAGACTCAGTTGCTGTAGAGCTTCAATCCACTAGTGTAAGGTCTCTATGCTGCTTTATCCATGTCGTGAACTTGCGTGAGATGCTATATTTTTATTTTACCTATTGCCTTCAAACTTTTTATTTCTCTCTCATTGTGGGCAGTCGTATACTATGATGCGAGTTTGTTTTCTTTTTAACGTTTAATCCTTGCTTCTTGACTCTTTATTGTCAAGCGTGAAGTTCTGTCAGTACTTTAGGTTTTAAATTTGAAAGTAAAGCTCCAACAAGGTCAAGATTTAAGCCCAGATCCAAGTTTCGGGAAGCAAAATTGGACAGTGATGGATATACTTGACAAAAATTTTGAAAACCGTTCTTTGCTTCAGAAACCACATTTCCCAACTTTGCATCTTGTTCGATTTTTGGTTCCCCAATACGTTGCATTCATACTGTTAGTTCATCCTAAGTATTCACATTGTTCCTTTTGGCAGGGATCAACAAGGTGACAAACGAGTGATTAGGAGGAAATCAGATGCTGAGCAACCACTCTTGGTCGTCTAGTTTGAAGTTGTCCACGGTATTGATGTTGCTTCCCATTACCACTGATGGCTGTTTCTTCAGCTTCCTCCATTCTTTTGAACTCGAGATTAATTTCCCTTCCTCAATTTTTGTTGGTTATAGGCATATTGTATAGTGTATTTAATTATTTCCCCAATGCTTAAAAGGGAAAATAGAGACAAAAATTCTCCCAAAAATTAGGGATTCGGAACCAATTATAGCACAATAGCAAAGATAGGTCCTAGTAGTCGATCTTGAATAATGAAACCGGTGGCGACGTGCTTGTAATATTATTTATTCGGGTAAGATGCAAATGCCATAATCATGTAGAAGAAATAACTGGTGTACTCAATAGCTCTGAGGTCTCTTATATATATTGATAAAAGAAAGAATTGCTCTGGCAACTGCCATAATGAAAAAATAACACAATGTTTCTTTCGGAAGTGAGACATTTATCAAGTCATAGACAAAAGATCATTCATCCATTATTATTATTATTATTAACTTAGAACTTGAGAAATACAGAGGAAAATAGCAATGGTAATCCAAGCTTTAGCATAGTGTTCGAGGCATAGAGTGGGCAGTGGAGCTGCATCACTGGGAGAAGGTGCAGGTACTTTAACTTCAGGAATCAGAAAGGGGGATCCCGAGGGTCCAGGTATGATTGAAGTAGCACGTAGTACATTGATATCGACTTTCTGCCCCGCTTGACAATGACCCGGTACTCCACATAGGAAGAAGTGGTGGCCATGAGAATTAATGGTTATGGTATCATTTCCAGTTGTACGAGTCAAGATAGGGGAAGAAGATGCATTGCACGCCTTGTAGTCAGCATGTGGCACTTGCATCACGTTGTGGAATTGTGGATTGTATACGAAAACTGAAACATGGAACCAAAATTTAAATAATTTCATCTGGATTAAAAAAAACACAAGTAACTGCCTTGTTATTTAGCATAAAAGAAAATCATGATTCTGTGATTAAAATGCCTTTTTTCAGGTTCAAAATTACCATTTTTTCCCCAAAACTGCACTTTACTTGAGTCGTGCAGATTATGTCGAAACACCTACCTTATTCCACTTAAAATTCCCTAAGCTACACGAGGGACAATTGGTACATGTAAAAGTGAAAAGTTTGGGCATCATCATTAAGGCGTGCAATTTTGTGAAATTTTAATCAAAGCAAACTTGGAATGAACGTATAAACAAGAAGATAAACTAGAATTTAAGTTTACTTTAGATGGTCGTCATCGAACTCCAAATCTTATACTTTAGATAAAGTTTAGTAGTACTGCCCGTGTGGTAGTTACCGTTGGATGAGAATATTCGCATTTCATGGTTGATCTACCTTTAAAGACAGTCTCTTAAAGGTAGCATCAATCAAACTCTATACCTTTATAGGGACATCATCGACCAAATCCTTTAGATAGTGGAAGTTATTTTTTTAACCCACTCGTCTCTGGGTTCTAAAATATATATATATATCAACACCACTTAGGGTAGAGCAAACTTTGCATGTAATTCATTTTACACACTCGATTTTGTGTCTTTTCCTCAGAGAATAACAAACTGTGTATCGATCAAGAAAATAAACATGATTCGAAGCACCGTAATCCAAGCACAGAACAAGAAAAAACAATTATAGTAATTGGAAGATTAAAGGACATGCCTATAACATCACCAACTTGAAAGTTCTTTGTGGCTGCCCATTGCTTGTAGTCCACATTTCCAATGGTAGTCCAGCCTGCAGACTCTCCAACAAAATAAACAGTCCCAGCTGACAAGTGAAATATTGAAGTAAAAATGAACAAAAACAAAATTCCCACAGCTCTTTTTTCAAGATTTAAAGCCATGGTTTTTTCTTTTTTCTTTTTAATTGATAGTTTTTGGAGGATGATTTAAGTTGCCAGTTGTGAAAACTGAAAGGATTATGTTGTTTTGTGGCTTTTTTTTATAGAGAGCTTGTGGTGGGGATGGATGTTTGAAGGTTGATTTTTGGAGCTTTTCAATATGGGTCCTTCTTTTATAATTCTCCAAGGATTTATAGGAGAAAGTGGCTTTAGGTAAAAAGAAGCCCTTCTCCCATATTCAATTCTTTTTTACCTTTCATGATTAAATAAGTTGAGTGGAAAAGTAAACAACGTATGTAGAAAAATAATGGTTGAGTGGAGAAGTAAACCAATGTGGAAAAACAATGGCTCAACACTTCCAATAAAGTTGAATGTTTGGCAGTAAATAATTCCTAACATAATTTGAGCAGAGCGATGAAATTTCAAATTTCAAATTTTTTTAGTACATAAAATCGTTGATCTAACAACTTTGGTAACTCATATTAAATCATCGAAAAATTAAGACAAATAAGTAGAAGCATTATCTAAATACATAATAAGTAAAATTCTTTGAAGGTGTGGTTGGTCATCCAGATTTTCATAAAACAAATATCAACAGCAGCATCTCTGCAAATCTTATCAGATACATTAAAACTCAAATAATCCAAAAATTTATCTTGCCACTTTCAATTGGATTTAGCCTTATTTGTTAGTCCGCAACACATCAGTTCATGTATAAACTAACGATTTTATTAAAGATCGAACATGCTTGATCCCATAAGTTGGTTCCAATATTTTCAATAATATTGAACCTGATATTTTTTATGTATCTAGCATGTTTCGTTACGTTAATAAAAGAATGTAAAAATATGAAATTATTTTATATATCACATCTTTTGCACTCGTTTTTTATTATTAAGGAAGTAGTGGTTTACAGGCTCTCCTTCTCGGAACCTTGTCATCCATATATATCCCTCGATTTATAACCTGCCTGGTCAAAGAGTCTCTGATACAGATGAGGGATTTCTCCTTCGGGATTAACATTTTAAATGGAGTGGTTTGTAACAGTAATATAGCAAAGTTGAAAAACATGTTGTAATAAATATATGAAGGGGAAGTCATGATTAAGTTTATCACATGTTTCTTATTTTCATAGAAGTAATGATTTTGTGTCGCGAGGGTTTTAAAGCTGGTTATGAATATATGGACACAATATGGCATTGTACAATCCAAAATGAAAATTATTAGGGGGTGTATATATTCTAGATTTTTATTGATTTTAATGACTTTTGTATACTTTAAAAGTCTAAAGATATTCAATTTAGATTTTTTTATACTCCATAGAAGTCTAGTGGTATCACAAATAGACTTTGATGGAGTTTTAAAAAGTCGAGTAGTATTCGAACTTAACTTTTTAAAACTCTATAAAAGTAGGTATCTAAAATTTCAATAGATTGTTAGTGTCTCTTGGAGAATTATTGTTGGGGTTCAACAATTGCATCTGCTTTGTGATCGATCGAACACGTGGCGCTTGTGCCAGTGTATTGTTGAAAAGATTGATGTTGCGTCATTACCCTTAACTATAGTTATTGGTAAAGCGGTAAGCGCTCGATCCTACAATTGGTATCAGAGCCAAGGTCGCGTGTTAGATTCCCATGAGTTGAAGAGAGTGCAATTATTGGGGGAGTGATTGTTGGGGTTCAACAATTGCCTCTGCTTTGTGATCGGTCGAACACGTGGCGCTTGTGTCAGTGTATGGTTGAAAAGATTGATGTTGCGTCATTACCCTTAACTATAGTTATTGGTAAAGCGGTAAGCGCTCGATCCTACAATTGGTATCAGAGCCAAGGTCGCGTGTTCGATTCCCATGAATTGCAGAGAGTGCAATTATTGGGGGAGTGATTGTCGGGGTTCAACAATTGTCTCTGCTTTGTGATCGGTCGAACACGTGTCGCTTGTGCCAGTGTATGGTTGAAAAGATTGATGTTGCGTCATTACCCTTAACTATAGTTATTGGTAAATCGGTAAGCGCCCGATCCTACAATTATTTAGTACAAACCTTGAAACACTATGTACAATTAAAAAAACATAAAACATTCTCCTAACCCAACTTGAAGATTTGGACAGAGTTCGAATTTTTTTAAAAAAATTCTCTCTCTCTCTCTCTCTCAACAGGGATGAAGTGGTTGGTTGGGGAAGAACACACAGAAGAGAAGTCTATAAATTCAAATTCATTTATTATGTTTCGTTTTTTATAATAAAAAATCATAATTAAATGTATATTTATGTAACATATTATATTATTAAATAAATAATCTAGATCAAAAAAACAAAACATGGACTTTGTTTTTTGCACATTTCGTATAAAAAATGTTTCATAGTGTGTATTAAAAAGCCCACATAAGAAAAAAAGTTGTCTATGGAATCAGTTGGTTCAAATATCATATTTATGAATGTCTAAATCCTATAATAAAATTCCAAAGAAATTATGAAAAAATCTACGAGAGTCGATAGGAATCTATCAACTCCATAAAGATCTATCATCTTAAAAAAGTCATTAAATAATGGGAAATTACTAAAAAAAAATCCTATAGTTTGGTTCAAATTCTACTTTGCAACTATTGTTTCAAAATTACAGTTTGCATCCTCAACTTTCATGAATTGTAACACTTTGCATCATATTAACCCGATTTTGTATTTTTATCAAAGATTTATCATTGCATTCCATCACCGCCTTGCATATTCAAATTTAGATCTTCTTAGGCTAGCTATTGTAAATTTTTTTAAAAAAAATATATATTTTTGATATCGAAATTCCCTAATTGTTTGATTTCGAAAAATAGAATTTTGACACCCCAAATATCTATTTTGATATTTTTTAAAAAAAGAATGTGGCGATAAAAATACAAAATTGAGTCATGAGAATGCAAAATGTTACAATTCATGAAAGTTGAGGATGTAAACTGTAATTTTCAAACAATAATTGCAAAGTGAAATGTGTACCTAGCTATAGGTTGTTTTTTTAATTTTCCCATAAATAATGAATACACCCCTCATAGTGTTTAGGAATCTCACATCTGAAGTAGCTATTGACGGCTGCCACCAATAGATTAACTTAACATGGTAACAATTCTTGAATGACTTGAAAGCAAAGAATCATTTTGCAGTCGTTGGATGAATCATCAACTTCTGAATAAGACAGACACCTTCATTTTATATTTATTTATTTTTGGATCAGGTTTTAGTTATTGCATGAAAGAGACATGTTTTCAACTTAGAATTATTTTGAATTTATGTCATGTAAATAAAAGAAAATATAAGAGAAGAAATGCTGCAACCACGCACAACATTTTAAAGATCATTTGTCTAATGATAGTAAGACCCAGTTTAGATTTTATGTAGACTTTTTCTCAGGTTCGGGTGCCAAAAATGAATTTTTTTTATAGAATTAGTTGTCAAAATATATAAATACTTAATTGGTCATTATTATATTTCTACATATGTTCTAATAAAAAGGTGACTTATAAAAAATAATATTAATTTAGTGCCAACAAAAAACAAAAAAATTAAAAACTATGATTTTAAATATATTACCTAGAATAGGAGCAATAATGTATCATACCGAAATTTTTATCTCTTCATCCCTAACATATTTCCCACAATCAAATTTGCAAATAATGATAAAAAATAATGTCTTAATCATGATAATTTGAGTCAGTGAAGATAGATACCAAATCAATATTTATTTATCATGCTTAATCATTTTAAGTTGTGTTCGACTTTTATTAACAACTTCAAACTCATCGATAATTAATTGGGGAAAATTCAGGCCGGTACCCAAAGGTAAAACTTTATTCATCCTAGTCCAGGAAAAAAACTTGCAATTATTTAAGTCAATTTTATGTTAAAATGACAAAAGTGCCATTAATAAGAAAATGTGACAATCTCAAAAAATTTCAATATCTTACTTTCAGCAATTCGTTCGATCTCTTTCTTTCACCACTGTGATTCAAATCTCCTTGTAAATCTCTCTCGCCAGTTACGGTTTCTTACAGTTGGTTTTTCTCTTTATCTCTTCGATTTTACGTTCCATCACTTCGTTCCAGATTTTTTTAATTCTGGTACGTGTGTGTGTTTGTGTGTGTATGTGTGTAAGAGTATGTATATATATATATATATATATATATATATATATATATATATATATATATATACTGTTTGTTGCATTTTGATGTTTTTTAGCTATTATGAATTGGTGTACGTGCTTCTTTGCTCATTGTCATAATTTACAGTATGAAACTTGCAACAAAGAAGATGACCTAGAGAAAAATTAATTGGTGCACGAAAATTATAAAAATAACTGGTGCACGAAATCATAAAAAATAACTGGTGCGCGAAAATTATTAACAGAACTGGTGCACGAAAAATTGAAAATCAATAATTGATGCACGAAAATAAAAATCAGTAACTGATGCACGAAAATTAAAATCAGCTACTGGTGCACGAAAATTGAAAATCAATAATAAATGCACGAAAATTAAAATAAGTCACTGATGCACAAAATTAAAAAAAAGTATGTGATGCACGAACCATAATTGCAAGTGGGTGTTGCACGAACCATACAATTAAGTAAGTGATGCAAGAACCATTTAATTTCGTGCACCAGTTAAAATATTTAGTGCACCAGTTTGTTTTTTGCAAAGTTTGTGCATCAGTTAATTAACACAAAGTTTGTGCACCAGTGTTGTAATTTCGTGCATCAAAGTTATATTTTTGTGCAACTAGGTTATATTTTCGTGCACCAGTTACTTTTTATAATTTTCGTGCACCAGTTACTTTTTATCATTTTCGTACACCAATTATTTTTATAATTTTCGTGCACCAAAGTTATATATTTGTGCACCAGTTACTTTTTTATGATTTTCGTGCACCCGTTACTTTTTTATGATTTTCGTGCACCAAGGTTATATTTTCATGCACCAGTTACTTTTTATAATTTTCATGCACCAGTTACTTTTTATAATTTTTCGTGCACCAATTACTTTTTCTCTGGGTCATCTTATTCGTTGCAATATCTTGCTGCCAGACTGTAAATTTTGGAAATGAGCAAACAACCTCGGACACCAATACATACCTTACTTTTTCATTCATATGCATCAGTCAAAGCCATGAGATATTTTTTTTAAAAAAAATATACCAACAAACTTTCGATATCTGAAATTTAGTATCAATATTCAAATTTGTAATCACATACACACACAATATACACACACATGATGGAATGTGCAGAGCAGATCCGAAAATTATATGTGCAGAGTAGTCCGGTGTCTTTTTCAATTCAAAAAAAAGATCACAAATGCTACGAATAATTTAGATGCTTCGATTCAAACATATTTCATGTGCATAACATTTAGCAAATAATTTTTAGGTCGGTGCGACGAGATGAGGCGACAAGATGATGAAGAAAATAATGATCTCGGAATCGCGAAAAATTGGAGATTTTACGTGCAAAGGGGGAAAGAGATGATATAAAGAGTTAATCTGAAATTAGGTTTAGATTTTTTTTATAACTTAAGGGTATTTTGGGAACTAAAAAAGACATTTGCAAACCAACTCTTTAAAAGTGAACTTATGTGAATATAATTCTCTCCTACGTGTATTTTTTTGTAGATATTATTTTTTTTCCAGACTTATTTGAATTAACTTTCTGGAAACAACACCAATATGCAATTTTCCCTAATTAATTCACACTGAAATCTTGATAATTCTTTTTTTTTTTCAATATAGATTAGTAATTTGAAACATATAAGTTTAATTTCAATAATAGATGAAATATTGTATCGAAAAAAATTTAAAGTATAAACACATTAAAAGTTGGAAAGCATGAGTTCGCAATTGGTGTCGTGGAAAGAAGAGATCGAAAAATAAGAGAAATAGAGATGTGAGAATCGAGTTAAATTGGTTTAGGATTTATATTGTATTTTTACCATTTTATTATTTTATTGATTTTTTTTACTTTTTATTTTAGATCAAAAAAATAATTTCTAGAAAATTATTGGGAGGCCCAGGTACATGTGTAACCATCCACCCCATCCCCAAAACTCAAAAGTTGAGGGGGGTGGGTGCCCCTGCCGAAATATTATATGCTACTTTATGGGATAGTGTCTTATGGGGTACATCCAATCATTCATTGTGAATATTCTCAATGATGTTAAGTGGAAATATTCTCAATGAATGGTTGGATGCATCCCATAGGACACTATCCCATGAGGTAGCATAGAATAAATCGCCCATGCCCGCCTCCTACTGCCTCCGCCACTAATTTTTCTTATGGGGTAAATTTTTTTTCAAAAGAATTAATCATTCAAAAACTTCAAAATATAGATATTTAATTTTGGCATTACTCACAAAACAATAGTAATAATACATTTACTATATATATTAAAAAAATTGGGGGAGGGAGAATGACTCGAATCCGAGACCTCTTATATTAAGAAATATATGACAATCACTAGGCAAAAACCTTGTTGTCTATCATTTACATATAATGTAGATATCATTTGATGCAGACGTAACATGAATATATATTTAATGTTTGTATAACAAAGACTCCCTTGTATAATAGCTGTTTTACAAATTCTCCATCTAGTTTGAACAATTAAATCTATCTACATTGTAGAATAGTTTAACTATATTTAGCTTATAATAATTAGTGATGATTATTAAAGTAATATTAATTAAACACTCGATATTCAACCCATCACGTAGTAAAGAGTATATAAATCAGTAGAGACAATTATCAAGACTTCGGTTCACCCACATAATCCCCCATAATTCGCATATTAGTTAAGAATTAAATTCAACAATTCTAAGGTGACGAGTTTTCCTAATGCACATGTTATACTTTGGTCCAGTTATAACAAGTCTAATACTATGATGCAACAAGACAATGATTATGCATTTATTTAACACTCAATATTGTATGTCGATTTATGAAAACTTCTAGCCTTCGATTTTGGTAAATCTATTACTATCACACGTGTGTCCGATTTTACTTGGTCAGTCTCAATCTAAACCCACGACCAAATTTATTATATTGTATTGTATGTTATGGTAAATCTATTACTATCATACGTGTGTCCGATTTTGGTAAATCTATTACTATCACAAGTTGCTGACATTTTGACAAAACCTTTAGGTACACAATTGTTCGGAATGTTTACGGCCGAGATGCACATGCAAAACATGCACGTCCATCTTGCGGGAGCTCGTTAAGATAAAACAATAAAGAAGAACCAACAACTGCTCAAACTAATCAACAAGAAGACTCAACCACTAAAAGTAGCCGTTAGAACTGATTTACAAAGTATTGGCTGAGTTAGTTACAGAGTAGTTACAAATATATTTAATATAAATATTAGACCAAAAGAAAGGGTTAATTCAATTTAAGCATTCTGACTAATTGTAACATAGAATTCTCTCCTTCGAGTTGATCGTCTTTAGTGAAATGAATTATTTCGCCTTATCTTCTATTCAATCGAAGTTGATTGCTGATTCAACAATGTCCTCTCTATACTTTTTTTTGTTAAGCCAATAAATTAAAATATATTAAGTACAAATAGTACTCCAACCATTAGGTACAAGACACGAGCATAGCTGGTTTGTTTGATGATGTCCTTAAGGGTAGTGTCATTAGGGGCATCATCACCATTCATTTGGAATCTTTTTTTAAAAAAGGAAAAAAAGATTCTAAATGGATGGTGGATAATGCCCCTGAGGGCAGTGCCCTTGAGGGCAGTGCCCTTGAGGGCAGTGCCCTTAAGGGCAGCAACAATGAAACCAGCATAGCTGTACAATGTTTCAATACAAAGGTAACACCTAGGCAAGCTTGTTCTATTCATGAAAAAACTCTTAATAAAATTTCAAAACTTATCAAATACACTATCAGATGCCCCTATTCATGTATATCATAATCTTTAATGAGATTTTACTAACCATTATCTAGGATTTAGGAACCAATCCGTAATAGAATAATGTTAGAATTTTGTTGTATAGTGCATGTGGCCAAGTTCATGATCTGATTTTTAATTGTTGATGTGCTAGAGGGTCATCCCATCCCTAGACTTAGTTTGAATCCCATACCCAACATTGAATATATGATTATATGGGGATATAATGAACTTTTCTCTAGACTTCTGCTTTTAAGCTTTAACAAATATATTAGTAAAAAAATCATTTACCCCACAATCACATATGATCCATACAAGCCATAAATTTAGTGTAATGAGCATGTTAGTGGCACTAATTAGTTTATACCAAACTCCAAGAAAAATTCGTTTTTAAAATTTATACAAAAAAATCCTTTATGCTTACTTCAAGAGACAATTATATTACTTGCACTAGAATCGGATACCACCATTCATAAATGTCACGAATCAAGTTTTTTTCAAGAAAACATCTCTATAAGTGAAGTCCTAGACCATATACTCCTTTCACATTCCATTTCAATGAACATAAAGTAGTTTGCACCATTTTTCTTCTTTATAATAATAGTCGGGTAAATTTAAAAAAATGGGCATATAGAATATGTCAATATTAGTACCAAACTTTTAGGATTAAATCAAGTATAATCTTACTTTAATTAAAAATAGTCTCACATAAATGTTTTTAATAAATTTAGTCCCACTGAAATTACTTTTTAACAAAAGTAGTCACATAATTGAATAAAGGGTTTTAAGACCACTTTTGATTAAAAACAAAAGTTTGCGACTATTATTGATTAAATAAAAACAAAAGTTTGCGACTATTTTTTATTAAAACAATTTCCATTGGTACTATATTTAATTATTCATAAAAGTTTGGGACTAGTATTGCAAATATCTATATTCTATGAGAACATTTTTGAAATTTACACATAATAGTGATTCATTCTTTTAAAAAAAAAATGCTCGAGAAATTACTCGAAACTGCACGTCGAAGGATGGTTCAAAGATTGAGAAAAATGAAGATCAAAGGCTCAGATCTGTTGATGAAAAAGAATGTGATGTACTTAACTGATGTTTGTGCTTCCGTTGTTGATAGATTATATGAGATCTTTGGTAGAGGTAGTGTTCATGGATGGTGATCCTGGTAAGTTTCCTGTAAACCTTTTGCACGATATAAATTATACATTTGAATATTTTTGGATTTTGAATTTTAGCACTGTTGGATTATTTGTAAATTTGGAATGTAAGTTGTTTAAATATGGGCAACTTAAGATTTTGTTCTTAAAAAATAAAGATAGAATTAGGAATTAGGAATACAATCCACAGGTAGAAATCAATCTGAGTACTAATATAACCTAGCTAGTAAATTATTAAATCAAAGGGAATGAACTTTACACAAACACCAAAATAACCAAAATATGTTCATTTATATGAAATATTTTGTTTGTGTACTAATAATTTTAAATTTATTTTCATTGGTAAAATTGTTGAGGACATAAGGATAAATATATAAATTTGGTAAGGTAATAATAGAATTTGGCACAATGACATCAATATTTGGACATTCGGGACACAATTAGGCACTTTTTCCCCCACATGAATTCAACTCAAGAAAGAACCTGCCCCCAGTCTTCCTATACAATCTTCTGTTAAAAGGAAAATGATCATAAAGCAAGTATGATGACTCCTTTGGAAAAACGTATTATGTTGCGCAACAAATTTGATTGCATTTTGCAATCGAATTCGCAAGGCCCTCCCCGAATATGAGTTTGACTCGAAGGTTCGAGCCATAATAGTTAATACTGGATACACCAGCTAATACTATTAATATCACCTTCTATTCTAAACTTTTGCAAACTATAACATCAAGAACAAGGGATGACATGCCAATACAGTGATATATAATATGTTTTCAATGGAAAAACCTAAATATTTTTAACAAATCATGTGTAAACTTTGATTTTTCCAATTTGAAGGAAGGAAGGCGATCGTCTTGTAACATTTACAGTGTTAGTCGCTTACGGCGTATCTAAACTTATCAATACAAAGCATTTATTGAACTTCATCTAATTACAACTCCTAACTATATCCATTTTTTTACCTTTTTCTTGTTCATTACAAGCATTTGCATACACATTATTAGAAACTGCATTCAAAAAACCAAAACCAAAATACATGATCCCATGATACAGAACATCAGATTTCCCAGAAAGAAAACTGTTCAAAATTAGTAAAACGGAATAAACTAAATGGATTTGTAAGCAAATTTCTACACTCTAAGCATTAGGTGTGCACACTTATCCGGATATAATCGACAAAACTTCCCAGTTTCCATTGTAGTGAGGAGAAGTGTACTGTTCTGTAGCAACACATTACACAATCATCAAAAATCACTATTTCTAAGAAATGATTTAGTTCTGAAGAATCGAGATTAAATCTTGACCAAAACTAAGGATAGGTTTCGATCCAACAGTTGGTTTGATGCTCTATTTCTATATGCATTTTACGCAAGGAAACACACTAATGGCGAATCAAGTTTTAGGGAGCTAAAATGAGCACCCTATAGTTCAAGAAGGAAATTTCTATATGGATAAGTGCATCATCTCCATTAATAAAAACTCAACCAAAGCTTCAAGAATAGCAACTCCGGGTAAAATATATTGTTAGTTATCAAGAAATCGGAAATCAATCTCTATTCATTCTTCCAAGCATACAAAAACAAAGAAAAACCAAGACCTGATAATTTCGATTCCCTGAAACTCTCCGAGCAGCTCCAAGAAAACATGGATGACTCCAAAATCGAGGGGCTAGTCCACAACTTCTCCGCTGATGAACTAGATTGAAACATGAATACAGCATTCCCTAAACTCTGCCCAAAAAACCAATTATGAACATCCCAAGAGACTTCCACAGGAAGCCCATCAACCAAGATCGTGTAATTCCCTCGAAATTTCCACTTAAGATGCTTGATCTGCATCACGGTTTTCGCATCAACACGAAGCAAAAGGCAAGGATCGTCGCTCAAATTCGTGTCACATTCGATTCTCAGGTCATGAATCTGCCCATTATCACAAAATTGTGCCTTGGTACCAAAAACCCTCTTCCCATAAATGTGCTCTCGCTTAGAAATGAAAATTGCACTAGAGATTGAAAATTTTGCCCCGGTTTTCTGGAACGCCTCCTTCTTCAGATCCCCTATAACCAGAACCATCTCCCCTCTGCACACGACTGCAATATAATATCCCTCTAACGGCTCAAGCCCAGATCCAAATTTTGCCACAGAAAGATCCCAAAACACTTCGATCTTACATGAATTCACTTCAAACAGCTTGGACCCTTTCTTTTTGGAGAACAGAGAAGATTTCACATCTACTTTACATATGAAATTATTCGATACATCACCTATTTCAACACTAAGGCATTGACCCATCAAATTTTTGCTCCACACAATGCTTATTAAACAAGTTTTAGCAAACAATTTACACTTGTAAATAGAGGTAACAGAATTCTGAGAGATTTTACTCGCGCCCACACTTGAACAAGAAGCATCAGCAACTTGAACTCCATTTTCCCCAAAGCAAGACGGGAAATCCCTCATTTTCAGTACATTCAAGAAAATCCAAGATTTGTCTGCAAAAATATGATCTTTAACCACCCCTTTCGACTTTAAGCCAGATTAGGTTGATAGATCGACAAATAAAAGGGTCAACTTACAAAGAAAGAATCAATGGAAGTTGAAATGAAGAACCCGTGTCTCCATAAGCTTCATTATCAAATTTCAAAGGTAAAAGTACCCATTTTTAATGGTGAAAGGGAACTGTATGAGGAAGAACAAGAAGAAGGTCTTGGATTTGAAACAGAACCGGCCATTGAATTTAAAACGCTGAGAATCAACTGTTTCTTTAAGGGTAAGGACAAGTGAACTTCAAGATTGGAGGCAAATTTTGCGGGTGAAAAAATAAATATTTTTGAAAAAAGCAGAGGACTAGAATCACTGTGATATATCAGTAACAATTTGTATTTATTCCAACAGAAGACCATATCCAAAACGATGAATTTTCATTTTCAACTTTACCTGTAAAAAGTCACATGATAAAGCACTGTGATTCTATGACAGCCTACGTTCGTTATTGGAGTATTAAAAATGGAATCCAAGAAATTTGAAAATGGCTGCTAATCTTGATTGTACCCCAAGAAAAGGAAAACAAAAACAGTAAAAAATTCCTTCATATTGACGAATCACTGTGTTGATATTTATGTCAATCTATGATTACTATATTATATCTACATGGTTCTTCACTAAAACATTTTAAAAAAATACATAAATTTGTTAAAAACTATAATAGTTTGCGTCAAAATCAAAATGGATTCCAATCTAGTTCCCTTCCCAAAATTTGTAAAAATATAAAAACATTTTCTCAATTTTTGTAGTTCATATTATTTTGTAACAAAGTTTTGTTGCATAAATAAGCAAGCACTATGTAGCCATGTGTAGTTTTCACGTAAAATGCTCTGCCCACATATGGTAACAGTATTCACAAGTTGACAATATTGAAATATAAATAATCTTTTATAATTTGTGAATGTTGCAAAAAATTTTGTTTACATTAATTTTATAGCTACTTAGATTAATTACTAGAGCTTAAATTTTATTTTATCATTTTAAGTATTTTAAATGATATTTATAGTTTTCATACAAAATTTTAATCAATATAAATAGATAAAGATAATTTGAAAGATATATGAAATGAGAAGTTTGAACATGCCTCAAGTACAGATCCGACTGCCCCTACTATTATTAATTAAAGGTTTGTTGGATTCATATGTAAATATGTAGATCTCATTATCCCAAATTAATTTGGCTCTTAATCTATTTCGAAGTAAGAAAGGATAAATTTGCCCCCATGAGCATAGACGTATTGGTAAGAACTGAGATGATGTGGGAAGATTCCTCCGATGTCGCAGGTTCGAATTTCGTGTGGGACAAATTCTCCACTGAAATATTATGGGGTTTGCCCTGGGTTCGGGTCATGTTGATCCGCTCCTTCAGAAACATGCCATCCGTGCACATCTCTCGATTTACCTGGTGGCGATCTTGAAGGGTCGATGTCGTAACCAGGCGTAAAACTGATATCCTCTTAAACTAAAAAAAAGGGTAAAATTTCATTCCCAAAATAATTATGTTTTGAAATTCTGACATCTCAGTAAAATAATCTAATAAAAGATATTGAATTCGCAGGTACCTGAGCAGTATACCTCCCACGAATTTATTATTACTGGTTTCATGGTATGTGCTCTTTAATATGTAACAGAATGCTGAGCTATAAATAGCAAATTTTCAAAAAAAATATATCTGTAAATAGCAAAATTTCACCAAAATAATTTCGAAGGCCAAAAGTATATACACAAAACATGCCTAGATAAAAAGGGAAATTTTTGTTGGGATTAATAAATTAATTGGGTTTTAATTATTAAAAGCCTAATAATTGTTGTTAATTTTGTTAATGAGAACAAAATTATGGTAAGTTAATTATGAATAGTCAATTAGGCTAAAGAAATCCCACATTGAGAAATTGATACATTTATGGTTTGTTTATAATGAGATACAAATCAATAGAGTGTAGTTAAGTAGAAAAGATGGGTGCCCCTCACGCGCCGTCCGTTCGCTCAGCTTCGATCGACGCGCCGCGCGTGTAGCTGCCGCGAAGGCAGCCCTATATTTTTTACCTACCTGCAGAATTGAAGTCAGATTTCCATATTAATCTGATGTTAAGTGTTGAGACTTTTCATCTACCCCATTGAACTTTACACCTAATTTCTGAGACCTTTGGAGTGGTCTGCTGCTCAGCTATATAAGCTGCATCAGCTCAATGCTTTCTTCATCCCGAAATTGCATTTCATATCATATTATCTTATCTTGAGAGTACTACACACTGCTAAGTGTTCGAGTGAGTCTGTCTGGGTTTCTACTTCAATCCAAACAGAGGTGGTCGTGCGTTGTACCTTGGAACTCTCTTGTCCAGGAGGCCAGAAGTTGTAGGCGGGCAATTTAGAGTTTACGGGCACACGGTTTACTGTGGCCTCGTCCATTTCAGATACTACACAACAAAGTTTCTGCACAGTATATCTAACTGTTGTTGTAAGTTTCTACTGTTTTCAAGCATTTTATTTATAAGACAGTGTTTGTGATCTTATGAGTTTTTCGTCTACTTGAACAAAAATAAAAGAACCAACATTCGTAAACTCTAAAACCCTTTTGTGTATTTTTTTGTTGTTATGTTTTGTGTTCTGTCAAAGCTCAGATTTTCATCAACTGCACTTTAACAAATTGTTACTGTTCAAGTTTCATATTTAGTTGAGACACTGTTTATGCACTGTTGAAATGTTTAATCCTACTGTTTCAAAAAATGCTTTGATATTATTTGTGCTATCTTATTTGTGTTCTTTTTTAGCAAATGGCTGACCAGCTTACCCGAACACCTGCTGTGAATACTGAGATTCCGGTGATCAAAGCTAGTGGTACTGAGGCCGCTATGTCAGTTCTGAGAAGTCCAATGCAGTTTTATCAATTGAGAAACCGGAAAGTTCAAGGGTTCCAACTTTAAACGTTGGCAACAGAAGATGATGTTATTCGTTACCACCTTGAACTTGACCATGTTTCTGAAGGAGGAGAAACCGGTGGAGGACAAAGAGGATCCTCAATCTGCAGTGATTGAAACCAATGTTAAGAGAAATGTGGGGGATAGAGAATCTCAAGAGAATGTAGAATCGCCTAGACGAAGCAAAAGAGCGAGAAAAGAAAAGCCTTTTGGCTCAGATTTTCTAACATATCTGTTGGAAAAGGATCCGGCTACTTTCAAGGAAGCAATGTCTTCACAAGACTCTGACTTTAGAAAGAAGCGGTGAACAGTGAGATTGAATCTATCTTATATAATCATACTTGGGAACTAGTGGATCTTCCTGCAGGTTGTAAACCACTAGGCCACAAATGGATTTTCAAGAGGAAGATGAAAGTTGATGGTACTGTAGATAAGTACAAGGCTAGACTTGTAGTCAAAGGCTACAGACAAACTGAAGGTGTTGATTATTTCGACACATACGCTCCTGTATCCAGGAAAACGACTATAAGGTTAATAATTGCATTTATTGCATTATATAACCTAGAGATCCATCAAATGGATGTAAAAACACCCTTTCTAAATGGAGAGTTAGAATAGGAGGTTTACATGGACAAACCTGAAGAGGGTTTGTAGTTCCAGGGAAAGAAACAAAGGTGTGTAGACTTGTGAAATCCTTGTATGGATTAAAACAAACACCTAAACAATGGCACCAAAAATTTGACAGCGTCATGCTTTCAAATGGGTTTAAAACAAACCAATGTGATAAGTGTGTCTACGTGAAAAGAGACAATACAAACTATGTGATAGTATGTCTCTACGTAAATGACATGATAATTGTTGGTAATAACAATAACATCAATGTTACCAAGAAAATGTTGTCACGAAATTTTGAGATGAAAGACCTAGGTCTTGCAGATGTGATTCTTGGGATGAATATCACAATACATGCAGATGGATATTCTCTCTCCTAGAGTCATTATGTTGAGGAGATACTTGACAAGTTTGACAAGGGAAATAATACCATCGCGAGAACACCTATGGAGGTGGTGTCAAATCTTTGCAAGAATCACGGAGAAGGTGTGCAACAACTTGAGTACTCTAGGGTCATAGGTAGTCTCATGTGCCTCATGAATTGCACTAGACCTGATATAGCTAACTTAGTCAACAGATTGAGCAGATATACTAGTAAACCCAGTTATGAGCACTGTAAGGCAGTAGTTCGAGTTCTTAGATATCTAAGATACACTACTAACTACGGACTACATTATACGAGATATCCAACAGTAATTGAAGGGTACTCAGATGCGAATTGGATATCGGACTCCAAGAATATAAAGTCCACGAATGGATATATCTTTATAATTGGAGGTGCAGTTGTTTCTTGGAAATCATGCACACAGACATCCATTGCTAGATCAACTATGGAATCTGAGTTCATAGCTTTAGATCTTGCAGCAGAAGAAGCTGATTGGCTTCGGAGTTTCTTGGAGGACATTCCAATGTGATCAAAACCTGTGCCACCCATTAGCGTGCACTGTGATAGTCAGTCAGCTCTGGGAAGAGCACAAAACAATGTGTATAATGGGAAATCTAGACATATACGTCGGAGACATAAATCCGTGAGAAATCTACTGAAAACCAGTGTTATTTCTCCAGATTATGTTAAGTCTAAAGAAAACATTGTGGACCCGTTTACGAAAGGTATAACGAGAAACAGAGTAGAGATTTCATCGAGAGGACTGGGGTTGAAGCCCATGAAATTGATTTCCAACCATGATGACAACCTAACCTGAATTGTAAAATCCAATTTGCAGGTTCAATGCGAAAATCGAATTGTTCGGGGGGGGGGGGGGGGGGGGTGATCGAACAAAGCACTCGGAAAATTGAGTTCCTTACCTATTCCTATGATGAAAGAGTGATAGACCTGTACTTTGGGAAGGCTGAGCTCATGCTCTTAATGATTCTTCTATCTCGAGATGATAAAGTGGGGTATTGCAGGATACTCTTTAGGAGAAATCGCCTATATCGAATGTGAAGGGGCCGTTTCTATGAGGTTACCTGAGGGCTAAATCTCTAGAGTATTCGATGAAACATCCAAGGCAGTCCAGGGCCAAAATGGACAACAACGAAAGAACCAATAATAGTGTAGAGATGAAGCTGTGTGAGTATTGTTGTCTTGTTATACATAAAACGTCGAACAGTTCAAGGCATCACGTCCACTGATTGACAAGTATATCCGATGATACTTTACTAAGGAATGTTCAAGGTTCATCACCACCTATCCTGATGCAGTGGATTCTCAAAGTACTCTCAAATCTTCATCTAGGTGCATTGTGTAATTTTTTCGCCATATTGCATTCATGTGGGGGATTGTTGGGATTAATAAATTAATTGGGTTTTAATTATTAAAAGCCCAATAATTGTTGTTAATTTTGTTAATGAGAACAAAATTATGGTAAGTTAATTATGAATAGTCAATTAGGCTAAAGAAATCCCACATTGAGAAAATGATACATTTATGGTTTGTTTATAATGAGATACAAATCAATAGAGTGTAGTTAAGTAGAAAAGATGGGTGCCCCTTGCGAGCCGTCCGTCCGGCGGCTCGGCTCGGCTCGGCTTGCCACGCCGCGCCGCGTCGCGCGTGTCGCTGCCGCGAAGGCAACCCTATCTTTTTACTACTCGGATTTCTGAAATGACTTTTCATCTACCTGACTTTTCATATTCTGCTGAGTATTAAGTTTGAGACTTTTCACCTACCTGCAGAATTGAAGTTAGATTTAAGTGTGAGACTTAAATCCATATTAATCTGATGTTAAGTGTTGAGACTTTTCATTTACCCCATTAAACTTTACACTTAATTTCTGAGACCTTTGGAGTGGTCTGCTGCTTAGCTATATAAGCTGCATCAGCTATATAAGCTGCATCAGCTCTATGCTTTCTTCATCCCGAAATTGTATTTCATATCATATCATCTTATCTTGAGAGTACTACACACTGCTAAGTGTTCGAGTGAGTCTGTCTGGGTTTTTGCTTCAATCCAAACAGAAGTGTTCAGGCGTTGTACCTTGGAACTCTCTTGTCCAGGAGGCCAGAAGTTGTAGGCGGGCAATTTAGAATTTACGGGCACACGGTTTACTGTGGCCTCGTCCATTTCAGATACTACACAACAAAGTTTCTGCACAGTATATTTAAACTGTTATTGTAAGTTTCTACTGTTTTCAAACATTTTATTTATAAGACAGTGTTTTTGATCTTATGAGTTTTTTGTCTACTTGAACAAAAAGAAAAGAACCAACAATTTTGATGTGACGTGGAATTTTCGACAATAAATATTTCATATTAATAGTGATAATGTACTTAAAAGACATCAAACTAACTGACAAAAAGAAATGTTAGCGAAAAAAATTCATTCAAAGAAAAAAAAGATAGCAACAAAAATCGAAAAAAAAAACTTCATTTGATATTTTTCAGTGATGTCTCAAAATTAGACCTCAACATAAGAGAGAAAAAGAATAGAACATGTTATATTGCAATTTTCTACATATTTCTGAATTTGTCGTAACTTTCTACTTGATCAGATTTTTAACTAACTTGTTTATTTTGATTATCTAACGGGAGGGATTGACGACCATTAAATCACAGCCACATGATCGAATTTTTTACTAACTTGTTTATTTTTATTATCTATTTACAAGGTTTTTGAAAATCAATTATCAAGAGATTTATAAATAAATTGTGGGATTGTGCATATTTTAGTCAAAATTATATTTGGTGATAACGATATAAAAAATATGTTATAAACAGTACATATTGGGGTTATATGCTAAAAACTACGGCTCAGGAAGCAAGCAATAACTGAATAGAATGTCCAAGGGGAATCCCGTCCTAAGTGGGGAATTCGGCATTTACAAGAGGGAACCACGTTTGATTAGATAATCACAACATATCACTCAAAGTTACTAGCTTGATGCTGGCACATGTACTCGTATACACGAGCATGAGGAACACCAGAACGAGGGAAACAAGAGCGACACTCTGAGACAATCCGAACGTCTTTTTTGATTGATCTTCCATCAAGTGCAATTATTATTATGCAACAATCAATTTCTCTCAATAATTACACAACCTTACGATAATTTGACTCTGGCTTCCATTGTAGGGTCATTCGACACTTAAATATGTTATAGTGAGTGTTAACATAACAATTCAAATATTTTAAAATTGTTATGGCTGCTCAAATATCATATTTTGGCCATCCTCCAGGTAAGAATAATTGTTACTCGCAACATAATTAATACAGTTATTCATTATTAATTTGAATGAGTATGTAAGATTGAAAATTTAAGCTTTCAGCATAACACCAAGAAGGGTATCATTTATTTAATTTTTGTGGCCAACATATAATAAAATGCTATCCGGGTTGGTGCCCTGTGATATACAGCCATTTATTTGGCATTAATGTGGATGAAATATTCTACATGATATCAAATAAATGATTTTATTGGCTTTAAGAATATCATCAATTAAACCGACTTAACAAGTGCTTGAAAAATAAAAAACCCGTTTTGCAAGAAAGCAACTGGCTGCACTTTACAGCCATTGTGCACTGTGCTATGCTCCTCTTTAATAAATATTTATGCTACCATGTCACCCAAAATATTATCAATTATTCACTATCATTGGTGTGCTCTTTAATAATGTCACCACCAATTGTAAATCTAAATAAGGACATATTAATAATTAATGTTTTTTTTTTCTTTCTTGTAAAGACAGCAAAAGAAAAGCTAACATCCAAGGTTATTATTGTTTCCCATTTTGAAACTTCGATAATTATTATGCTAAGCATTAATGTCTAAAGCTTAAAAGAAGTGTTTAAAAAACTAAATATGCATGAAATTTGTGGATGTTTTAGGTTATAAATTGT
Organism: Haberlea rhodopensis; assembly: GCA_907163345.1. Taxonomy (NCBI): domain Eukaryota; kingdom Viridiplantae; phylum Streptophyta; class Magnoliopsida; order Lamiales; family Gesneriaceae; genus Haberlea; species Haberlea rhodopensis. The sequence goes on along the minus strand of CAJQUN010000021.1, from coordinate 2,455,319 downwards.
ATATATCTTCATAAAAATAATAGATTTGTGTCTTTATCTTCCGTTTACCCGAAACTATGTATATAATGGTTTGAATATTCTATATAATTAATACTTTTTATTTAAGGGATACTTACAAGCCGGTACCACTTGGTCAATAATAATTCAACTTAGACTACCAAAAAAACAACAATTCGCTTAGGTCCATTTCCTGTCAAAATTACATTAATAACCATGGCGTGGTTACTGTAGCACGTGCACCCACATGCCAAAATAATCGTGCACCCCAAGCAAAAATGATCGTTCACCCACATACCAAAAAATCGTGCACCCACAGGCAAAAATAATCGTGCACCATAGGCCAAAAACATCGTGCACCCGCAGGACAAAAAACAATTGTGCACCCACAAGCCAAAAAAATCGTGCACCCACAGGCAAAAAATGATCGTGCACCCACATGCCAAAAAAATCGTGCACCAAAGGTTAAAAATCAATTCATGCAGAATTTGTTGGGATATGCCCTAAGACAAGTCATTAGATGATTGTTTAAGACATACAATGTTTATGGTTTTATGAATGGCAATTCATTATTATATATTATTCTTTTAACTGTGCATTGTGAATTAATATATATGTTAATGTCCTTAGAATAATATTGTATTATTCTTAAAGATGTCCCTAGTCAAGTATTATCATGAAAGGGATAATGATAATACGTAGAGACTAGTATGTGTTGATCGATGAATTGTTCATTGATATGAGATATCAAATCAATACATGGGTACATGTTAGAGAACGATGTACTGGACAGACCCACCATGAGAATGCAACATGGATAGTTATATGATCGTCATATGCAATTCTCATAGTGATAATAATGTATGTAATCCTTACGACTTGTGATCATCAGAGATCCCAACATAAGGAGTTATGTATCTTGATATCGTCAAACGTTACCCGTAACAGGGTAATCTATAAAGGCGACTATTGGATACACTACGAATTATGTAGAGAGATGTTGACTGATCGAGATAGGATTTGTCCCTCCTATATAACAGGAGATGTGTTTGGCCCTTGATCAAGTGAGAACTAAAATGCATGGCCATGCTCGAATGAGTCGATATGAGATATCGAGCTTATTCGTTTATTCTAGTTCTACTTGGGGATCAAGAAAAAAGATTGGATATACGAGTATGACTATTCCATGACTCGTGTTCAATCTAAACACAAAGGACAAAGGGATTAAGTTACATGATTAATATTATCACAAGTTCTAAAGGTTATGTCGAGTCATTGACATTCTTGTAATTTGGGTAGCATTGATGTGTTGCTAGATACCGCTCAATGCTTGCGACATAAAATGAGATTTTATGTCACTGCCAACATTACAAGATCCTATCGGGTCGCACAAAAGATTAAATCGAGAAGGGAAATTAAATTCATGGGATGAATTAAATAATTAAGAGGAGTCTTAATTAATAATCATAATGATTAATTAAATCATGGGCTTAAGCCCATGAGGCTTTATGAAAGCCTTTAATTAATCATATATAATATGATTGCAAGGTGTTTAATTAGTAAGACTTGATATAACACTTCATAATATCAAAAACCTACACGTGAGAAGCTCTCGGCCGCCTCTCAAGTTTGCTCTCGGCTTCTTCATTGTCGAAGGGCATCCTTGATTGTTTTCGTGCCATCATTCGATTGTGAATCGAGTTAGCTTCGTGTATCGGTTTAATAACTTGTCTAGCAACTTGTTATTAATCCATCCCTTCACCCGATTTGATCGTGTGGATACCGTTGAGGCAAAACTCATTGAGTTTTGCTATTGACTCGGAGAAGGCGTAGGACGTGGTGCTGCTCCGTGGATTCTGTTTCAAACACGCTACAAGGGTGAGACCTTCGTATACCTTAATCCGATATGATAACCTATGTATAGATCTGCTGGTTTGTAATCCTAAAAATTTTATTCCGCTGCGTTGTATGCTCTAAGGATTACTTACAGTGGTATCAGAGCCGTGTACAAGGCTCATATCGGATTTATGTGATTAAATTGTGTTAATCATATTAGAATTAATATTGCATGCTAATTAAAACTGTTTAATTCATATATGATATGAAATAAATATTTAGTTTTTGAAAATCATCGTAAAGTTGTATTTGATATAATTAGGCGAATATCGAACCATATGTCATAAAGTTTTCGGCCATCACCATCACAAATGTCACCACGGCTAGCCACATGAGGGCTAGGGTTTTCGAACCATTGGCTCGAGATGGCTTAGTCGTTGTGGCTAATAATTGTGCATGGAAGTGTCGAAAATTAATTAGGGTTTAGAACCCATTGGACGTGACGGCTAGCTCATGACGGCTAGGGTTTCGAACCCTAATAGCCATGCATGGCTCGGCCATCATCGCCTTATTTTCTAAAGTTTTGAGACGTGGATGAGTTTTGAACTCTTTGACTCGATAATGGTTCACGCATGCATGGATTAGTAACTTTACCACATGAGAGCAAGGTTTTTCGAACCCTTAGCTCGAGATGGTTGAGTGAACCCCGTGCATGGCATGACCGTGACTCGTGGCTAACAAATTCCAGCGTTTAAAACAAGATGGCTCGATAAAATACCAAAAGGGTGCGAGGCGGCTAGGGTTTGGAACCCTAGCGCCGCCGCCGCTCGAGCTTGGCTCGGCCATGGGCTAGGGTTTCGAACCCTAGGCCCATCTATGGTCCAGCCGAGTGTTTGTGGTTCGAACCATGGTGGTTCGAGTCTTAGTCGCTTTAGTTCGTGGCATGTGATGTCCCGAGCGTACGATAATTTTTCAAAAATTATTTTACAGTTTTAATTAGAATTAAATTTAAAATGTTTAGAATTTAATTAATTAAATGTTAATGCATGCTTTATGTGTTGTTTGAGCATGGTGCGTGGTTATAGCCCTTTGACCTATTAGATAGGATTTGTGGATGTTTGTATTTATAATACGACCTGCCTTTCTCTATTTCATTCTAAATGTAATCCCTCCCCTATGTCCCCTCGAATGTGAATCGAGGAATTCTATATCTTGTAAATAGTGTAGTTTATTTTATTGATGGTGATCAATGAAGATGGAGCATCGTGCCGGGATGAGGAGGCCATTCACAAATTGGAGCCAAAGGAATGTGCTTGTGAAGTTACCTTAAGTTGACTCATAGGATTTTCTCATTGGCTTGAGAAAATCATTAGTAGGGGCTATAACCATGTCACGTTTTATTATGTATGTTGATGCATGATTTATCTTATGTTTTAGTTTGATAATAGTATTCACATATATGTAGATATGTATACAACTATATGTAGTGGACATATTTTAAATTATCAAATTAATCATGAGATCAATAAATCCCTCTAAAATATTAAGTTTTAGATGCCTCCCAAAGTAAAAGTACTCGTCAATAACTTCGATTGTACATGTGTGGGTTTGCCAAAGCAAAGCACCGTGGCAATCTTAGTAAGGCGTGAAAGGATAAAAGTGATATCCGTTATACTTTAATTGGGTACGACTTAACTAGGTTATCTCAATAGGATTGGGAACCTAGAGGCATGTGTTGGATTTTAATTCATTTGATGAATTGAACAAAGTGTTGTTCGTCCAACTATCCAAGAATTATATGTGATGTAATTGACAAAGTGTTGTCTACCTAAATAACCGAGTCTTGGGCGATTAGCCAAAGCTAACTCAAGATTAGGCGAAATATGGATCTTGGCCCACTAAAGGTTTCGAGGGTTGATATTTTTCAAACAAAATAGTGGGAGTATCATTTAATATAAGACCATGTTAAATGATTTAAATCATAAACTTATTTTGCATATTTATATTGTAGATATCCATGGCAACTAACAACGTTACTAGCACTTTATCACTGCGATCGGTCCTTGAGAAGGACAAATTAAATGGGACGAATTTCCTAGACTGGCATAGGAACTTGAGGATAGTCCTCAAACAAGAAAAGAAACAATATGTCCTAGAGGAACCCTTGCCCGCTGAGGAACCTCCCCTAACAGCTACAAGAGCTGAAAAAGATGCTTACAAGAAGCATCAGAGTAACGCACTTGATGTTGGGTGCCTCATGCTTGCCACCATGAACTCTGAGCTTCAGAAGCAACATGAGGAAATGGAGGCGTTCGATATGATCGAACACTTAAAGCAGTTGTACCAACAACAAGCAAGACAAGAGAGGTATGACGTCTCTAAGGCGTTATTTCAGTGCAGGATGGTAGAAGGAAGCTTAGTTGGAAATCATGTGCTCAAGATGATTGGGTACATTGAGAATCTGGACAAGCTAGGTTTTCCATTGGACCAAGAGTTGGCCACCGATGTAATCTTGCAATCGTTGCCTGAGAGCTTCAGTCAATTTGTAGTAAATTACAATATGACTGACATGGAAAAGACTCTACCACAATTGCTTGGTATGTTGAGAACATATGAAGCAAATACTAAGAAGACTAAGGCCACAAATGTCCTTATTGTGAATAAGGGCAAAGGAAGGGCCAAAGCTAAAGGCAACAAGAAAGCAAAGAAGGTCTTTGCTAAATCTAAGCCAAAGTCTTCTGCACTGAAGCCAAAGGGAGGGATAGCAAAGGAAGAGAACTGTTTCCATTGCGGTGAGACCGGCCATTGGAAAAGAAACTGCAAAGTATATCTGGAGGATCTAAAGAAAGAAAGTGTGACTTCCGCTTCAGGTATTTTTGTTATAGAAGTCAATTTATCTACTTCTTCATCATGGGTATTAGATACTGGATGTGGATCTCACATTTGTGTAAATGTGCAGGATCTCAAAAGGAGTAGGACGTTGGCGAAAGGTGAAGTAGATCTCCGAGTTGGAAATGGAGCAAGAGTTGCTGCATTAGCTATAGGAGATTATCATTTAGCTTTACCTTTTGGTTTATCATTGATTTTAAAAGACTGTTATTTTGTGCCTTCTATTACTAAAAACATAATATCTATTTCTTGTTTAGACAAGTATGGTTTTTCATTTATAATAAAGGACAACTGTTGTTCTATTTATTTAAATGATATGTTTTATGCTAGTGCACAAATGGTGAATGGTCTTTATGTATTAAATCTTGATATGCCTATCTATAACATAAATACTAAAAGGATTAAAAATAATGATTGTAATCCGACTTATCTCTGGCACTGTCGCTTGGGCCACATAAACGAGAACCGTATATCTAAACTTCATAAGGATGGAGTATTAGATTCTTTGATTTTGAATCATATGAAGCATGCGAATCTTGTTTAATGGGCAAGATGACTAAAGCCCCTTTCAAGGGACATGTTGAAAGGGCAAATGTTTTATTGGGACTAATACATAGTGATGTATGTGGACCAATAAGTACACAAGCTAGAGGTGGTTTTCAATACTTCGTTACATTTACTGATGACCTCAGTAGATATGGGTATGTGTACCTAATGGAACATAAACATGAAACCTTTGAAAAGTTCAAAGATTTCAAGAATGAAGTACAAAACCAACTTGGCAAAAGTATCAAAATCCTTCGATCAGATCGAGGAGGTGAATACTTAAGCCAAGAATTTCATGACTATCTAAAGGAGTGTGGGATAGTCCCACAACTCACTCCTCCATATACTCCACAATGGAATGGTGTATCCGAGAGGAGAAATCGAACCTTGTTAGACATGGTTAGATCAATGATGAGTCATGCAGATCTTCCGATATCGTTTTGGGGACACGCTCTAGAAACAACGATTTTCTTACTGAACCGTGTTCCATCTAAATCAGTGGAAAAGACACCATATGAGATATGGACTGGGAAGCGTCCTAGTATGTCTTTTATTAAGATTTGGGGTTGTGAGGCTTTCGTTAGACGTCACGCCACTAACAAACTTGGACCCAAATCTGATAAGTGTTTATTTGTGGGGTATCCTAAGGAAACGAAAGGATGCTATTTCTATTATCCCACCGAGAACAAAGTAGTTGTTGCTCGGACTGGTGTATTTCTTGAAAGAGAATTTATTTCTAGAAAAACCAGTGGGAGAAAAATAGAACTTAGTGAAGTTCAACCACAAGAAAACACTGAACCTGAGATTGAGATGGAAACAGAGCAGGCACCGCAAGCTGTTGTGGAAGAAACACCTGCTCAAGAGACACAAGCCCAGCGTAGGTCTGTAAGAGTACACTGGGAGCCACAGAGATATGGATTTCTTGTGACTCAACAAGGTGACTTACTACTTATTGATGAGGATGAGCCGTCATCTTATCAACAAGCTATAATGGGCAATGATTCTGAGAAATGGCAAGAGGCCATGAAATCTGAGATGGAATCCATGTATGCAAACCAAGTATGGACTTTGGTTGATCCACCTGAAGGGGTACGACCCATAGGGTGCAAATGGATTTTCAAGAAAAAGACCGATATGGATGGTAACGTACAAACCTATAAAGGTCGGCTGGTTGCAAAAGGATTCAAACAAATTCATGGTATTGACTATGATGAAACCTTTTCACCAGTGGCCATGGTTAAATCCATAAGGATCTTACTTGCAATAGCTGCATTTCATGATTATGAAATCTGGCAGATGGATGTCAAAACAGCTTTCCTTAATGGAAATCTGGTCGAGGATGTGTACATGACACAGCCCGAGGGTTTTGTCGATCCAAAGGATGCTGGAAAGATATGCAAGCTACAACGATCCATTTATGGATTGAAGCAAGCTTCTCGGAGTTGGAATCTTTGTTTTGATGATGCAATCAAAGAGTTTGGTTTTATCAAAAATGAAGATGAACCTTGTGTCTACAAGAAGGTCAGTGGGAGCGTAATCATTTTCCTAGTGTTGTATGTAGATGACATACTTCTTATTGGAAATGATATCCCTGCCTTGCAATCTGTAAAGATTTGGCTAGGGAACTGCTTTTCGATGAAAGACTTGGGAGAATCCACCTATGTATTAGGAATCAAGATCTATAGAGATAGATCAAGAAGGCTTATTGGTCTAAGTCAAAGTACATACATAGACAAGGTGCTTAAAAGGTTTAGCATGCAAGAATCCAAGAAAGGATTCGTGCCTATGACACATGGTATTTATCTCTCGAAGGAACAGTGTCCTTCAACACCAGATGAAAGACAACGCATGAGTAAGATTCCATACGCGTCAGCTATTGGATCTATCATGTATGCCATGATATGTACTCGTCCCGATGTATCGTATGTTTTGAGCATGACGAGCAGATATCAAGTTGATCCAGGTGAAGGTCACTGGATTGCTGTCAAGAATATCCTGAAGTACTTGAGAAGGACTAATGATACATTCTTGATTTATGGAGGTGAGGAAGAGCTCAATGTAATGGGTTACACTGATGCAAGCTTCCAAACCGACAAAGATGATTTTCGATCGCAATCTGGATATGTGTATTGCCTGAATGGAGGTGCTGTGAGCTGGAAGAGTTCAAAGCAAGAAACAGTAGCCGATTCTACAACGGAAGCTGAGTATATTGCTGCCTCGGATGCAGCAAAGGAAGCTGTTTGGATGAGGAAGTTCATTTCTGAACTTGGAGTGGTGCCTAGCTTTAAAGACCCGATAGAACTCTATTGTGACAACAATGGAGCGATCGCATTGGCTAAGGAACCAAGATCTCACCAAAGATCCAAGCACATACTTAGGCATTTCTATTTCATTCGAGAAATCGTTGAAAGGGGAGATGTTAAAATATGCAAAGTACCAACAGATGATAATGTATCTGACCCATTGACGAAGCCGCTGTCACAGCAGAAGCATGATCGTCATACTAGATCTCTAGGCATTAGGTATATGTCTGAGTGGTCTTAGTGCAAGTGGGAGATTTGTTGGGATATGCCCTGAAACAAGTCATTAGATGATTGTTTAAGACATACAATGTTTATGGTTTTATGAATGGCAATTCATTATTATATATGATTCTTTTAACTGTGCATTGTGGATTAATATATATGTTAATGTCCTTAGAATAATATTGTATTATTCTTAAAGATGTCCCTAGTCAAGTATTATCATGAAAGGGATAATGATAATACGTAGAGACTAGTATGTGTTGATCGATGAATTGTTCATTGATATGAGATATCAAATCAATACATGGGTACATGTTAGAGAACGATGTACTGGACAGACCCACCATGAGAATGCAACATGGATAGTTATATGATCGTCATATGCAATTCTCATAGTGATAATAATGTATGTAATCCTTACGACTTGTGATCATCAGAGATCCCAACATAAGGAGTTATGTATCTTGATATCGTCAAACGTTACCCGTAACAGGGTAATCTATAAAGGCGACTATTGGATACACTACGAATTATGTAGAGGGATATTGACTGATCGAGATAGGATTTGTCCCTCATATATAACAGGAGATGTGTTTGGCCCTTGATCAAGTGAGAACTAAAATGCATGGCCATGCTCGAATGAGTCGATATGAGATATCGAGCTTATTCGTTTATTCTAGTTCTACTTGTGGATCAAGAAATAAAGATTGGATATACGAGTATGACTATTCCATGACTCGTGTTCAATCTAAACACAAAGGACCAAGGGATTAAGTTACATGATTAATATTATCACAAGTTCTAAAGGTTATGTCGAGTCATTGACATTCTTGTAATTTGGGTAGCATTGATGTGTTGCTAGATACCGCTCAATGCTTGCGACATAAAATGAGATTTTATGTCACTGCCAACATTACAAGATCCTATCGGGTCGCACAAAAGATTAAATCGAGAAGGGAAATTAAATTCATGGGATGAATTAAATAATTAAGAGGAGTCTTAATTAATAATCATAATGATTAATTAAATCATGGGCTTAAGCCCATGAGGCTTTATGAAAGCCTTTAATTAATCATATATAATATGATTGCAAGGTGTTTAATTAGTAAGACTTGATATAACACTTCATAATATCAAAAACCTACACGTGAGAAGCTCTCGGCCGCCTCTCAAGTTTGCTCTCGGCTTCTTCATTGTCGAAGGGCATCCTTGATTGTTTTCGTGCCATCATTCGATTGTGAATCGAGTTAGCTTCGTGTATCGGTTTAATAACTTGTCTAGCAACTTGTTATTAATCCATCCCTTCACCCGATTTGATCGTGTGGATACCGTTGAGGCAAAACTCATTGAGTTTTGCTATTGACTCGGAGAAGGCGTAGGACGTGGTGCTGCTCCGTGGATTCTGTTTCAAACACGCTACAAGGGTGAGACCTTCGTATACCTTAATCCGATATGATAACCTATGTATAGATCTGCTGGTTTGTAATCCTAAAAATTTTATTCCGCTGCGTTGTATGCTCTAAGGATTACTTACAGTGGTATCAGAGCCGTGTACAAGGCTCATATCGGATTTATGTGATTAAATTGTGTTAATCATATTAGAATTAATATTGCATGCTAATTAAAACTGTTTAATTCATATATGATATGAAATAAATATTTAGTTTTTGAAAATCATCGTAAAGTTGTATTTGATATAATTAGGCGAATATCGAACCATATGTCATAAAGTTTTCGGCCATCACCATCACAAATGTCACCACGGCTAGCCACATGAGGGCTAGGGTTTTCGAACCATTGGCTCGAGATGGCTTAGTCGTTGTGGCTAATAATTGTGCATGGAAGTGTCGAAAATTAATTAGGGTTTAGAACCCATTGGACGTGACGGCTAGGGTTTCGAACCCTAATAGCCGTGCATGGCTCGGCCATCATCGCCTTATTTTCTAAAGTTTTGAGACGTGGATGAGTTTTGAACTCTTTGACTCGATAATGGTTCACGCATGCATGGATTAGTAACTTTACCACATGAGAGCAAGGTTTTTCGAACCCTTAGCTCGAGATGGTTGAGCGAACCCCGTGCATGGCATGACCGTGACTCGTGGCTAACAAATTCCTGCGTTTAAAACAAGATGGCTCGATAAAATACCAAAAGGGTGCGAGGCGGCTAGGGTTTGGAACCCTAGCGCCGCCGCCGCTCGAGCTTGGCTCGGCCATGGGCTAGGGTTTCGAACCCTAGGCCCATCTATGGTCCAGCCGAGTGTTTGTGGTTCGAACCATGGTGGTTCGAGTCTTAGTCGCTTTAGTTCGTGGCATGTGATGTCCCGAGCGTACGATAATTTTTCAAAAATTATTTTACAGTTTTAATTAGAATTAAATTTAAAATGTTTAGAATTTAATTAATTAAATGTTAATGCATGCTTTATGTGTTGTTTGAGCATGGTGCGTGGTTATAGCCCTTTGACCTATTAGATAGGATTTGTGGATGTTTGTATTTATAATACGACCTGCGTGTCGTGCCTTTCTCTATTTCATTCTAAATGTAATCCCTCCCCTATGTTCCCCTCCAATGTCCAATTTTAGGTTGATGCACGCACATGGTTAAAAAATCATGCACACAATGTATGAAATTTTTAGAATTTCAGATTTTTTACCCATGATGCACGTTTTTTTTGTCCCCAAAATTCTTAAAATTTCAAGTGCTGCAAGATTTTGCCCCCAACAAGTCTGCATTTTTTGAACTTGAATCGGGCACTCCTTCTCATTTTTTTTCTTCAAATATTTCAATCAACTCTAACATATCAAATTCATGGTCCGTCAAAAATGGAGGTCATAAGACCATTGCAGAAACATCATTAATAATTCTTCCAGAAGTAAAACAAAATCCGCTAATCATATCCTGGTTAGGGTTTATAATCGTCACAGGTAGAAGATGAAGACGACAATGGCGACGACAATGCGAATCTGCAAACCCTAGAGGAGGAGGAGAAGGGGCTGGAGAAGAAGTCGGCGCCGCCGCTGCAAAGAATCGAGGTGCGGACCCTGCGAGATTTTTTGAGGAAAATGTCTGTGATTTTTTTCCGAAGAGAATAGAGAATGGCTTTGGTATTTTTTGCTGAAGATAAAGGGGAAGAGAATGACCGAAGAAGAGGAATATGAGATTTGACCTAGTTTTTTTGAATTGAGTGGTATTTTCATCAACAAAAAATACCTTAAAAAATATATGTCAATAAATTGGACCTATATGGAAAACGTTTCTTGAAAATTGAATTGTTAAAGAAAAATGATTTTTGCCAGGATTTAGTTGAATAATTATTTCCTAACTGGTACCTCCTCACAATTTCCTCTTTATTTAATTAGGGGAAATTGCAAGGAAGTGCTCTTTTTGGAAACTTAAATCACTTAAGTCTTGGGAAAAAAACTTTAGTGCAAGAAAATCCAAGTTTGATAAACTTTTATTCAAGTAGGTCTAATTTCAAAATTTCAAATCAATTGGGTGCTTTGTTTTGACTCTTTTACCTCTCAATGGTTTGGTGAGATTGGATTCTATTCCCTAGGCTTTTGTTTAGTTTACAAAAAAGTCTCTATATAATTTTTAATTATCTTTTATATCCTTATAATTATAAAAAAAAGTGGCATTTAATGTCTTCTTTTTACAAGTCCCCGTTTTTTTGCGATCCTTGGCACAAAATGATATCAGAGCAGGTTTATTCTGGAAATACTATAATAATATCTTGAATATTAATTTGTAACCTATACGGAGGAGACGATTCAAGATAATGTTGACCCCAACGAATGTTCGAAGTGTCATTCTTACAGGTGGTACTTCCAGAAATTGGAATCACTTAATCAGAAGCATATGGCAGAAGCTCAACTCTTCAACCATAAGTGGAAACAATTACGAGGAACATGTTTATGCACACCGTGCATAAACCTGTTCCTCGTAATTGTTTAGCCGAACTTTAGGAAGACGATCATCCTGAACACGAGGATGTTGTTCCAGACCCCAATGATCCAATAGGGTCCGGACCAGAGGATTAGGATGGAAGAACCAACCTTTCGAGAAATCGATCCAGATTCTTCTAAGATATCCCAAGATCTTAGAGAGATTCAGAAGACAGTGCAGCGTTATGGCTACCTTCAATACCATGTCCCTGCACAGATCCATCTTATTCAAAGTTAGATGGAGATTATTATTAAACATCAGGAGGAGATTCTTGAAAACCTTCGAGATGTTCAAACCCGTGTTAAGGAGTTGGAGTCAAGACCAAGTCCGACAGGAAGAAGAAACGGAGGATGGGTACCACCGTCCTACAGAACAGAACCCCTTTTACACCAAAAAGGGAAAGCAGAGGAGGTCCGAAGACCTTTGACGGAGACTGAAAAAATGATTACAGTCATACGAGGAGAGCCCATACTTTCCACAAAGTAATGGAAATAAGCAACCTGGAAGATCTACATGATCTTGCTGATTCTTTTGCGGGATTAAATCTCGTAGAAGACAGGAGAGCTTGTGCCAAGACCTCTACCACAAGAAAGTTTTGGGTCACACAATCCACCTGAAGGAGATCAAAGTATGCCGCACATGGATGATTTCACCTCAGCAACCTTGGATCCCTCAGTTGGAACAAGGAACCGTTCTCGCAGGCCAGATATACATCAAACGCCTTACGAGAAATCTCAGTTGGATCCAATCGATCCATATGGATTTATGCTCAACATGGATTGTCATGACCCAAAACTTTACATGATCATGCATACGCAATATTGCATATATTTTATATGCATTGGAAAACATAAAGATTGTGAATAGATTATTATTTGACTAAATTTAATATATTGAATAAATATATATTGAATAGATTTTCAAGAAATAAGGACTAAATGTCAAAGTAGTGAATAAAATACTAATAATAAAACTAATTTAAGCAATACAAACAAAAAGAAATTATAATAAATGAATATAAAACTGATAAAACGTAATAAAAGCCACGTGTGTCATGCAAGTGCTGATAAAGCAATGGGTTTATGATATATTATACAATTGTGTGTCATCTACTTTTCATTCCACACATATCCATATTTTTATTTTACGGATCAAACTTAGATTTTTACTGTAAAGAACTCGTGTACCACTCTCTGTAAATCAAGGTAATTTTCTTAGTTCTATTTAATTATTAATTACGATTTTTGGTACATATGACTTATCAAATGATGGGTTTGAGTAACGTAAATGTTGAATTTGGAACCTGTTGTATTAAGTGTCTTGAGAAGTAAGAATGAATCAATTAGCTTACCTTTGACCTTGATTAAACATTCAATTTTGGGTTAATGTTACTTTGCTCTGGTGTAGGATTTTCTTTAACAACATTAACTAGTGAGAATATATGAGCATAAATGTATGCTAATCTTGCTGTTGTACCTATTGTACTTTAGTAATAGAATATTTGACAACATGCCTTTGACAAAGATTCAAAAGTGTTTTATAAATTGAACCTAATAGAAATAAAAGTTTCTAAATTGAATATAGGTGAATCAGGGAAAGAGAGTGTAACTTGAAGTGATTTAACTAATTTATACATCTTATCTGAAGGGTTTTACTAAATTTGAATCTAGAAAATGTAATTGTAACTTTGCGAAATAAAGAATAGTAGAAAAGTAATACTGCACTTTGTATTAACATTTTATGCATAACTATAATTAATTCATATTAAAACATATGATATTGAGTTTGGTTGTGCATTTGATATGCACTGATAGGTTCTACGTTTGATACCGTCACCAGTAAGGCGAAGTAAGCAAATCATCAAGATAGGTGCAATAACTTGTGAGTATATCCTATAACTTGGTATTTAACTGTACATAAGTATATGATTTATGTTCTATGAATTGCGTTTATAAAGGATGTAAATACGTGTTGTATATGATGTGATGTTTCATTCTATTGAAATGTGATTATGAATTGTGCATTCATGCACATACATAAGAGATTAATGAACTCTGTTATGGATGCTAAGGATCTTGAACCATGTGTTAATGCATTCTGAGTACGGTCAGAATTACAGAATCAAAGAATATCGATCCCGAGTTAATTGAGAACTCAAAAGGGGATCTACAGAGTGCCATGGCCATCTTGTGATCACAAATTGTTCATGATTCTAGTTGATCCATAACAGAAGAACAAATAAGCATACATACATGTGTACATGTGAATTACTTGTTGTACAAGTATTACTACAGTTTTGATGAGTTATATACTTATGTGATGTTGAATATCGGTTATTTGTATATACTCAGTGAAGTGTTTTGTTTCAGATAATCCAAAGTAAAAAGTGGACTCTAGAGGAAGGTCTAGAAGTCTTTTTGAAGTATTTTCCAGTATGGATACAAGGTTGGCCGGCTGATCTGTAGTTCTTCTCCCTCTGCTCATCATTGTACATATAAGTGTATAGGTTTTTGGTATGAGTAATGCGAGATACAACATCAGTCCATTTTTGTGGCATATATGCCATGTACATAATGTTGTGGAAAAGTTTTAAATTTACATGTTATAAAGTAAAATTTCCGCTGAAACGAATTAAATATGGTACTATAGTAATGCTATAGTCACAGTCATGTGTATGAATATAAGTAATGTGACGCCCTTACAGGATAAATGTTAGGCGACATGCCTCATGTATTTACACGTGTATAAAAGAGATATGCGTGCCATGTGTAATGAAAAGGTAGGGGTGTCACATGGATATCTTGGATTTCAAAAACAGAGAAGTTCTTTGTTGAGCCTTAAACACATTGTTGAGTTTAATGCTTAATTTATCTCCGAATTATTTATGAGTTTTGATGATCAACAAAACTTGTGTTTATTATACTAATGTGTCTACTTAGTGTACAGGTTTAGTTGATTGAAAAGTGAAATGTTTGAAGAAAATCAAATTTGCAGGGACTGGGCAAGATCGCCCCAGGCGATGGTGATCATCGCCCCAGGCGATAGCAGTCACTCAAGTCATCGCCAAACTCATCGACTGAAGCGACGTCGAGGACTGCACGCATGGGGAGATCGCCTGAGGCGATGGCTAGATCGCCTGAGGCGATGTAGAGTTCACTTGAGGCGATGTAGACTTCGTTTGAGGCGATGAAGATTTGTGATCAACCGAAGCTACGACATTGATTTTTGGTAACGATCGCCTGAGGCGATCGGGACATCGCCTGAGGCGATCAGTGAAGATTTTGACCGTTGGTGCACGGCGATGGAGATCGCCAGAGGCGATGGCTGAGGCGATCTTGGAGTGATTCAAGCCTTAAGTGTAGCAACGACTAGTAGGAGCCTTGGGGCCTTCTACACTATAAATATGGATGTTTTGGAGCATTTTGAAGACAAGAAATAAGACTATAAACTACAAGAAAGCTTGCTTAATTGAAATTCATTCTAGCATTGCAAACTTCATACATTTGTGTTGCATTGGAGTTTGTAATTTATTTCTTGTGTGAGAGTTGTTGATTCTTTGTGTTGGTACACCGTGAATGTGTCATTTGGTTTATTGTAAGGTTCTCCAACACCGACGCAAGTTGAAAATTGTATAAGACATCAACAAGTGAAGTTGGTGCAAGTGTGTGGCTATCCTTGGAGCCCTTAATGCCAAGAAGAATTGTGAAGAGTGTGTGTGACTCGGGAATAGTTTGTGTGTGGCTATCCTTGGAGCCCTTAAGGCAAAGAAGACTCGTGAAGAGTGTGTCACTCGGGAAGAGTGTGTTGTGGCTAACTTGGAGCCCTTCAGACCAAGATCAAAGTTGTTATAGTGGAACCTCGGTTGGACGTTTTCTAGCCGGGAAGAGGAGACGTAGGCGATTCATCGCCGAACTTCTATAACAAATATTTGTGTCGCTTTATCGCTTTATTTACTTTACGCATTTATTTATTACTTATTATTTTTATTGCTCGATTGACTTGAAGTCTTCTGCATCGCAAACTCGACTTTTGGCAAATTCATTTTAAAACGCTAAAGTAGCCAACCCCCCTCTTCGTTTCCAACAAGTGGTATCAGAGACATTTGATTTTTTCTTTAAATCAATTTTTTATGGCTAATCTAGCAAATGAGTTTGCTCAAGGTCAATCGATCAATCGACCGCCGCTCTTCACGGGAGATAACTACGGATATTGGAAAAATAGAATTTCTCTATATATCCAATCCGTAAATTATGACCTATGAAAGATAATTGTAAAAGCTCCACATATTCATTTAAAGGAAGTTGAGAGAATGAATGTTTCCAAAAAAATGGACGCTTTTACAAGGGCGGATATGATTTTAATTTCTCAAAATGCTAAAGCTATTAATATTTTGCATTGTGCTTTAGATATGAAGGAGTACAACCGGATATCGATGTGCTCAACCGCAAAGAAAATTTGGGACAAATTGCAAATTTGTCATGAGGGCACAAACCAAGTGAATGAGACAAAGATCGATCTATTGCAACTCAAGTATGAAACCTTTGAGATGGAGTCCGGAGAAAACGTTGACTCAATGTTTAGAAGGCTCACTCAAATTATTAATGAGCTTGCCCAACTTGGAGAAAAGTATCCTCCAAAGCAAATATGGAGAAGAGCCCTTAGAGCCTTACCACAAGAATGGGATGCGAAGAGGACGGCTATCATTGAATCCAACAAAGGAGATAGTGCATCATATGATATTGATGAACTTCATGGTATCTTGGTGAGCCACGAGCTTGAAGTGTCAACCCGGAAGGGATTAAAGGAGGAAGATAGATCCATAAGAAAGGGGATAGCCTTGGTCGGAATGAAAGAACAATATGATGATGAAGATGATGAGGAGATGATCTTGTTCACAAGAAAGTTCAAGAAATTCTACAACAAATACTACAAGCCAAAGACCTCTGGTGCTACCAAACATGATTCTAAACAAGAGGTAACATGTTATAATTGTCAATATAAAGGTCATTATGCTAATGAATTTCCTAGGAAGAAGAATGAGGATAAAGGGAAGAAGAAAGATATTATGGCCACATGGAGTGATAGTGACTCCGATGAAGAAGAAGCAACAAACCTTTGTTTCATGGCCAAAGATGACGCAAATGATGAAGAAGAGGAAAGCGACGATGATGTACCATCTTTTGATGAATTATTAGAAACATATAATGAGCTAATTGATGTTCTTGGCAAAACCAAGATGAATAACAAATTACTCAAACTTGAGTTAGCCAAGAAAGATGAAAAAAACAATTCATTGAAAAATGAATTAAGTTCTTTGAAGAAATCCTTTTGTAAGTTTAGTGAAAGTAGCTTAAAGTTGGAAGAATTGCTTGGCTTGCAACGATATAGCGTCGATAAAGTCGGACTAGGCTTTTCTAGCAAATCTAAAACATTTTCAAACTTGTTGGCTAAAGCTAAGCATAATTCTCCTACTTGCACTTATTGTTGTAATGTTGGTCATACAAAGAATAAATGTAGATTTGCTAAAAACCAATAAAAGGTGGAAATGGATTCCAAAAGCACCAATGAAAGCTAACACGCAAGGACGCAAAAATCAAATGGGTACCAAAGATCCTCCAATCAAAAACTTGTTTTGTAGGAACAACAAAGGGAGAGAGGATGAAGGCACTAGCATCTCAAGGGAGGAAATCATCTTATGCACCACAATAGAGGAAGCGCGAGGTAAAATGACCGATGATATGAATTCATTCCTATCATCCAAGGTAAATTTATTTTGAATTATAATTGTGCATTTAAAAAGAGCAATTCAAATTTCATTGGCACAAATTAATTTTGACCAATAAATAATGAATTCAATATTCATTGATAGTAAAATGCATTTCCCCTTAGTATATGCATATTTAAATTGTTTTAATACATGATTTATGCTTATCTCTTTATGGTAAATATCTTGATGTGCATTGAGTTCAATTTGAATATGCAATGTGAAAATCAATAAAATATGATTAAGCATGCTTTAAGTGTTTAGATGCTCTATCTTGGATCATAGAAATATGGCCTAAGAATTTCATATATTGTTTCTATGGCCTCACTGATTTTATTTAACTTATCAATATTTATAATAATGCTTTGAGAAATTTAATGTCTATTGGGCATGAGTGCATGAACTTTGGTAGAACATATGCACACCTTGCACAAGTTAGAATTCATTGTTGTAAATTGCCTTAAACGCATGTTTGTCTTCCTCTCAATGATTTAATCTTATGCTTGTTATGGTCATTACATGCTTGATGAGGAACATGTGCTAATTGTTAAAATATGGCTATGTGTCAACATATATTTGTGCTATGCTTGTTTGAACTTTGTGCTTTTTGATTATCACAAAAAGGGGGAGAATTTTGTGATAAACTTGAAGCTTAATACATGCATGGTTTGAGGGGGAGAGCTCATGCATGGTTTGAGGGGGAGAGTTTTTGTATCATGCTTTACTTGGTAAATCTTGTATGTGCTATGCAATTGTTACGGGGGGGGGGGGGGGGGGGGGTATTGTTTACTCATATTTCATGCATATTACATCTTCAAGTTTATTAAGTTTTCTGATCATCAAAAAGGCGGAGATTGTTGAGCCTTAAACGCATTGTTGAGTTTAATGCTTAATTTATCTCCGAATTATTTATGAGTTTTGATGATCAACGAAATTTGTGTTTGTTATACTAATGTGTCTACTTAGTGTACAGGTTTAGTTGATTGAAAAGTGAGATGTTTGAAGAAAATCAAATTTGCAAGGACTGGGCAAGATCGCCCCAGGCGATGGTGATGTGGGGCGATGGCAGCCACTCAAGTCATCGCCACGTTCATCAACTGAAGCGACGTCGAGGACCGCGCGCATGGGGAGATCGCCTGAGGCGATGGCTAGATCGCCTGATGCGATGTAGAATTCGCTTGAGGCGATGAAGACTTCGTTTGAGGCGATGAAGATTTGTGATCAACCGAAGCTACGTCATTGATTTTTGGTAACGATCGCCTGAGGCGATCAGTGAAGATTTCGACCGTTGGTGCGCGGCGATGGAGATCGCCCGAGGCGATGGCTGAGGCGATCTTGGAGTGATTCAAGCCTTAAGTGTAGCAACGGCTAGTAGGAGCCTTGGGGCCTTCTACACTATAAATATGGATGTTTTGGAGAATTTTGAAGACAAGAAACAAGACTATAAACTACAAGAAAGCTTGCTCAATTGAAATTCATTCTAGCATTGCAAACTTCATACATTTGTGTTGTATTGGAGTTTGTAATTTATTTCTTGTGTGAGAGTTGTTGATTCTTCGTGTTGGTACACCGTGAATGTGTCATTTGATTTATTGAAGGTTCTCTAACACCGACGCAAGTTGAAAATTGTATAAGACATCAACAAGTGAAGTTGGTGCAAGTGTGTGGCTATCCTTGGAGCCCTTAATGCCAAGAAGAATCGTGAAGAGTGTGCGTGACTCGGGAAGAGTTTGTGTGTGGCTATCCTTGGAGCCCTTAAGGCCAAGAAGACTCGTGAAGAGTGTGTCACTCGGGAAGAGTGTGTTGTGGTTAACTTGGAGCCCTTAAAGCCAAGATCAAAGTTGTTCTAGTGGAACCTCGGTTGGGCGTTTTCTAGCCGGGAAGAGGAGACGTAGGCGATTCATCGCCGAACGTCTATAACAAATATTTGTGTCGCTTTATCGCTTTATTTACTTTACGCATTTATTTATTACTTCTTATTTTTTATTGTTCGATTGACTTGAAGTCTTCCGCAGCGCAAACTCAACTTTTGGCAAATTTATTTTAAAACGCTAATTAGCCTAGAACTACATGATATATGTTATGTAGACGAGTACATCAAACTCTTTACAGAGTATCGATAGAAGGCAAAGATAGAAGAAAAAGATGCAGCAGAAGTGTTCTTTGTCAAAATTCCGATCCCCTGGAGAGAAATGTTTATCCAGGAGTAACACCTCATGCAATCGAGATGGTGTCCAGGAGAATGTCATTTCTTAAGTAAAGCTTGCGGAGTGGTGCTACCAAGCAAAGCTCCAAAATAATTTCAAGAAACTCAGAGGAATCAACAAAATAGCTCATCTTTGCTGTACAGGGAATGATATCCCGACAATTATTGGAAACTACCCCCAGAGGCGAAAGATGAAAAAAACATAGAGCTCATCCATATGCCCGAGGAAGAAGTAGGTCTTCATGGAGACCTAGAAAGTTCTGGTCAAAACAGAAAGTCCGAAGTTACAGATCGGGGTAAAGATCAGGACCAACAAGGAGTATAATCTCGTCGACATGTTCTAATCAAGCTGGTTCTAGCAGAACACCAATGAAGAGAACTTTCAGACGCACACGTACTCGTGCAAATGAGAGTTTCAAAGATTGTAACTGCTGGACATGCAGATCAAGATGACATATCTCTACAGCTTGTCCATAAAACCAAAGTCGTGGAGTAAGACAGTTCGACCTTACCAAGGAATTTGATGATGCTGTCTATTTCCAGGATCTGGTGCAGGTGTATCAATTTGAGGACATACCCTCAGATGAGAGCATTTACGAAGAAGAAATCTATTCGGATAATGGAGGTGAATCCAGTTGTTCCGAATCAGAGTGAAGGAGAGTTTCTTCAACACATGATCAGAGAAGACCCGTCAGGATTCTTCTCCCATACGACTGTTTCTCATAAAACTCTTATGAGGATCATGAAGGAATAACCAAAGCTTCAAATGTATGATGGATTTACAATTGGAGCAATGGAAAAAGCCGTGGATATGATTGGTCTTCGAAGCAGGAAGCATCAGATTATCTATAGGGTGACAACAGGTGAATTTGCGATCCCGATGGAATTCACGGGAAACCAAATTGAGATGCAGTTAATCCCCTACAGAGAAATCCAGGAGATTAAAAACAAAGTCAAAAGAAAAGTTGCTAATACACTCTCATGGATTCATATCGGAGCCATTAGAGTATCATTAAAGCAACATTCAAGGAAGGGATTGATTCGCCCCTCAACCCGGCGATCTTTGACAAGAGAATCCCGAACCTCAAAGATTCTTGTTTGGGAGCGGTTACGGGAAACCTGTATGCAGGAAAGATGGCCTTTAACATCTATCCAAGGATTGCATACAATTTGGGCGATCGAGATTTCAACAAAGTTCTCACTCTTCATCAAGATTTTAAAAGAAGTGATTTGATAAAAGAAGGGAACATGCCATACTCAATTACCTACAGATGTCATACGCGCTCTCGAATACTCATCATTCAGAAGTGTTGAGAAATGAGTTCATCGAAGTCCCCAGAATCTTCGAAGATTTCGCCAAAGCAATTTTGCCGGACATCATTGATACTCCGACAATAGGAGATCGACATGAGGATACAAGATCAACCTATGCTGAACAGAAGCAGGAGCCTTATGATCTAGCCAAGAAGGATGTGTTTCCAACAGGATAGGTTAATCAGCAACTATCCGAGGGAAAAACAGAAGGCAGTCTCAAGCAGAATTCGGAAAACCCCTGATGTAATCAAAACAACAGGAAAAGTGAAATGCCCAGAAGGCTGGAGAGAAGTGCAGATAATTTTTGACATTACGAAAAAAGAGAATCGCTTCCCTTGTGATGTCCTCTACCATTTGCAACAACCTACAGTTGGCAAATATCAAGAAAACCTTCAAATTGGTGAAATTGATCTCACAATGAGGAACTGCCGGGAGAATCCCAGAACAGCTTATTCTAGGGATTGAATTTCTCGAGGAACATAAACATTGGGAAAGATTACAAGATGGAATGGAATTCATGGTGGCAGGAAAAGATATAGGATCAGATGACCACCAGCCCATTCTCCATATAAATCTCCGTCGGGATGTTATGTGAAAAAATATCGAGCATAATATTTTGTAGCTTACATTGACTCCGGAGCTGGAATATGTACTGCAGGCGAGATATCTTCCCCAAAGAAATTGGTGAGAAATTACCAGCCATTGCCGGAAGAGACTTTTCCAAGAGGATCCTTATTCTTAATGAAGGAATCCAAGGAGCGGAAATCATTATCGGCGGAGCAGGAGGCACCCCGTGGTACAAAGTCAAAACTCCACCTATTTATTTTCATGATACAGGCGCAGATATGCTGCTAGGAAACAATTTCCTACAGACATTCAAGCGATTCACACAGGAGAACGAGACAAGAAAACTTATTTTCACAACCCTTTGTGATAATAAGATTATTGTGCAAAGATTAAGAGAGGCGTTTCACAGAAAATTCCCTATTAGTTTTCGCAGCAAGCGTGGTGGTGAAGGAAAACTTCGACACCCAAATATGAAGGATCAGCGAAAATTTGGAGAAGCAATTCTTCAGTTCCGGCAACAAGGTCCTAGTGAAAAGGATTCTCAAACTTTTGACTGGGTTAATATTATGTGTTTTAGAGAACATGATGAGGAAGAAGTTGCTCCAGAAACCCTGTTGCTACTGAAAAAGGCATTACAAGATAAATTTCCACAACTTGAAGCTACCATTGAAAAGCAAATTACTCTAGAGGATGTAAAAAGGAAAATTCATAGAAACTACAACAAGGATCCACTGGCATGGTGGAGTAAGAATGAGCTCATAGCCACTTTGAAAGTGAAAGCTGGAAAAGAAAATGAGTTCGTCAGATTCAGATTCAGACCCATCCCCACACCACAAGGACATTATATCAGGAATGTCATGCCAATGGGATTGGCAAATGCTCCCCAAATATTTCAAAGGAAGATGGATAATCTTTTTAAGAATCACTTCAGCTTCATGTTCGTGTATATTGACGATATACTCATTGCGTCAAGAAACATGAAAGAACATATTACACATTTGGAAATCTTTTCAGATGTTTGTTACAATGAAGGGTTAGTGCTTTCCAAAAAGAAAGCAGTGATTGCTACAAGACAGATCGAGTTCCTTGGAATCGAGATCGATGAATCTGGAATCATCCTGCATAATCATATTGTTGAAAAAGTACAAGGATATCCGGATGACCTCAAGGATTTAAAACAACTTCAGAGTTTTTTAGGAGTTGTTAATTTTGCTGGAATGTTTATCAACAATCTAGAAAACCACAGAAAGGTGTTCAGTCCACTACTCAAGAAAGATGTTAAGTTTGAATAGAATGAAGATCATAGACAAGCTGTCAAACAGCTTAAAGAGGTTTGCAGGCAACTACCAAAACTTGCAATACCAAACGATGAGGATGGATTGGTATTATATACAGATGCCAGTGATCATTGGTGGGCTGCAGTACTTATGAGAGCCACACCAGATGGGGAAGTGCCATGCAGATATTGCAGCGGTCTATTTGACAGCAGCAAAGTCATTAGATGGCACATCAACGAGAAAGAATTCTTCGCAGTTCGAAAGGCTTTTAAGAAATGGCCACTTTTTCTAATAGCATAGAAATTTATCTTGAAAATAGATAAAACGAGTGTCAAGGCCTTTTTAAAAAATAAAATTGAATCAAAACCAGAAAAGGCTAGACTTTTAAGATGGCAAGCTGAATGACAATATTATGATTATGATATTGTCATTGTGAAATCTGATAAAAATATTCTTGCATATTTTTTTACAAGAGATGGAAGCTAATTCCATCTTAACGAGATCAAAGCACCTTCGAGAAAATCTGGAGGAGCTAGACAATAAGATCAAAGGCCTGGTGATCAATTCCTAGGTTGCGGATCAAGTACATGAACTGAATCTCACGAAGGTCCAACAGGTTATGAAGGCTACCATGCAGGCTCACACCTGTTTATGGGACGGTCTTTATATTCCCCTCCGACGGGATGCTTCAGCGGTGAAGCTAAAGTCGTGTTTCAGAGAGCCGGGCTCATCAACCGGTGTGGAGGATTCAAGTACCATCACTACAAGTCCTAGTATTGATCCTTTCGGGGAAGATGCAGAAGGAAAAAGTGATTCCCATGTATCTAGGATATCTGAAGAATTAAGCCAACCCAGCACCTCAGGGGTTAAAGAGGGAGAGATTAATCTTAGGCCATCGGTGGGCAAATCTAAGGTTAATACTAACGAGATTAAAGTTTCCCCAACTCCCCTTTTGCAGGAATATCAGAGAACATGGAAGAAACTTTACCAGAGTGGGTATAATTCCTGGAAAAATTACAGCAGACTGGTTAAGAAAATACCCAAGAACGTGGATGCATCCTGGTGTCAAACCAGAAAGTGTTCGTGATTGGTTTGATTTTGGCTGCCTAGCTTCAATCTTTACCACATCACGAAGTTTTCCGGAAATCATAAAATTACCGGATTGGATCTATGAAGGAGTGTATGACTCATGGCAGAATAATCATACACTTGGATGAGGAGATGTTCTGGAGCTAAAATTCATAACTGCAGCCCTAGAAATCACAGGAAAAGGCCTTCACCCTAGTTTTCATTTTGTAAAGTTACAAAGGCCTAACTGGAAGGCGATGGATCAAATAAAACCACCGCCTGAAGGAACAACACTAGATTCCCCGCTCACATAAGATGACATTATTACCATAAGAGCTTGGGGATTATTGGTCTGTCTCACTGAGATGGAGAAAGTCAAGTATTCGTTCAAAATTTTTCAGAAAACAGCAAACAGATCATTCATGGTTAACTCCATGACAAGCCATACTACAAAAGTTGACGAGGAAATCTTTGAAAAGAAGAGGCAAATATTATGGGACAACAAGATTCCGGCAACCAAAGAAACTAGCCGGAAGTTCTACAACATGGCTCATGTGGCAAGATGGCAGGACTATATCTGCCCGAGCTGCCCAGAGCAGAAAGCGCCACTGTTCGGGAAAGGATTCCCTGTCAAAAGGGACCAAAAGAAAGATGACAAAGCAGGACCGAGCAAACGTGGAAGATTCCCACGCGGACTGCAAAAACCAAATTTCTAGGGACCATAGGGAGACAAGAGTCATGTGACTCTGACAAAGACCACTACCATTATAAAAAGAGAACAAAATGGTAGGACAGCCTCTTCGGCCGAAAGTCAAAGGGACCACAAGATACCAAACAAGAAAGAAGACGCATGCAATGGAGTCTAATGATAAACAAGATTTGAAGTCCGGATTTCACATCCACCTCCAGACTTCTATAAATACCAAGGCATTCAGGAAGCTAAGAACATCGAAAATTCTCCATAGTTTTCTGAAAATAAATATTAGAGTCTCCAAGCTTTGTAATTGTTCAACATTCGTAGCTTGGTAATATTTCTTTTCTTTCTTTTGTAATCATTTGTAATATTGTTCTGTTTTAGTTTATGTGTTCTTAAGTCAATCATCATATATATGAAAGGCTAAAGAAGCCCGTCTCCTCCCAAAAGGTGACGTTTTAATGTAATAGATATTATAAGTATTCCAGAATAAAAATAAGGTTGTTGCCCATCTATCCCTCAGATTTCTTTAAATCTTTTTTTATATCTTGATTATACCTTACGCCCTAAGGTAGAAAACGAATTAGGGCTGTGCTGTACGGTTTCTGAAGGAGTCGGATAACTGGCAGACTAACCTCGCCTATGAGCTGAGGTTGGATGGTGAGGAGCCATTTGTAAAACAGTCTGGAGGCAGTACGTTTTCGACTGGTGGCTTTGCGACCCACCTCACCCAGTGCCGTTATGATCAAAATGGTATATTTCAGTTTGTTAAAATTTTATTGTAATACGGAAGTATGATGGGCCTGTTATTTATTTTTTAACATGATCTTCAAATTGGGTTTTGAATTATAATTAGAAGAACATTATATGAACAATGAGTCCTTTGCAAAAGTATGCTCTTGGGTTCACCCGAGATGACAGAAACTGAAGGATCTCATGTTCATAAATGCTATTATTCGATGAATATTAGGATAAAGAAGATGAAAAATAGTATATAGATGCATATTTGTTCTTTAAACATTTTCTTAGGGTTAAGAATGCAATTTTATTAAGAGTTGGTTGGATCGCATGAACCACTTGGACCAAATGGACCTTATAGGGTTATTAAAGTCATTTCAACCAATAATGAACCTAGATGAACTAATGTTTTTAGCTAGACTAGGATGAATTAATTTTCAGGAAAGGGTATCGGCCCGTAATTTTCCCTTTAATTTACTAATTATGTCATCCAATTGGGCCATAATACAATTGGGGCCTTCCAAAATGTCATCCAGAGTCTAGAGTACTATTTTTTAATTGATCTTAAAAGACTATTGGGTTGTTCTTGGCCCAATAAGTCCAATTAATTAGGGCGAAAAGATAAAATATTTTTCCAATTTTTTAATATTTTTGTCCTCCGACCAAAATTCTAAAACACCCCTGATCAGTCAGTCGTGGTTGAAACAAGACTGCAACTCCGCGGGAGCCTGTGGTTCGACTAGTCAAACTTGAATACCGGAATGTTGGTCTATGGACCCGACTGTGGTCCAAATCGTGGATGGGCTTGGAATGCAAAATATGATTGCTAGCCACCACGCCTCGTTGAATGCGTACATTTTGGACCTACTTTACAGCATCGGTCCTGCGCACGGCTTCGTGCTTATGCTTGCTTCCAAAAATTTCCCAAGTATCTACTTTTCGACCTCAGTCCTAAAATTTCAAATGCAACATCAAGTTATCAATACTAGCGACACGAGTTGCATGCATATATAATCGATTATTTTATATAATATATTCTTTTATTACAATAAATATTTATAAAAAATACTTTATTTTTTAGTAACTTTTTTGTCTTAATTTAAATTTTAAAATATAATAGTTTTTTTGGTTTTTTATTTATTCAAATTGTTTATATTTTTAAATTATCAATGAAGCTTGTGTTTTATTATTTAGATTGATTGATTATTTTTTGTATGCGATGATATTCTTGAAATACAAAAAAATGGCATAACATAACATGAGGGGTAATATTTGAATTATGAAAAATGATTCACCAAGATAGTTACTCTACTATCCTCACACTTTAAAATATAGTATAGTATTTTAGATAATACAGATAGTACAGATAAATATATTTTATTTATTTTAAAATTAAAAATAATTATAGTAGGTGCTTTTTGGAGAGTTACAAATTCATTAATAGCGATCATTCTTATTTTATATGATTAAATATCTAACTTTTAACAAGATTTTTTATTTTATTTTTTAGGGATTAAAGTGCTTAGTCGCGGTTGGAATATAAAACCAGAAATTAATTTTTTGTTGGTAGTTTATGTTGGAGACTAACTAGAAGGATGGGAGTAAATTAACTAAAAAAATATGGAAATGAGTTTGAAGTAACAATCAGTTATTAAATTTGTGGATGAAAATGAAATTCACGCGCGCGTATGGGTGTTTATTTTTTAAAAATATCTATTTTTGGTATTCAGAATATACCATTGAGCGACAGATCTGTGCTAGTCAGACTGGTTGTCTCTCTCTTATTCTCTTTGAAACGAACTTGAGTTCGAGTCCTGTTAAAAATATTTGCTTCTCCCAAGTTAATATATATATATATATATATATATATATATATATATATATATATATATATATATATATATATACTTTAAAACTTTTATGACCATGTCGTAGAAATCTACTCTGTTGAATGAATGCCGAATGTGTTAATATTCATTTATTTTACTCAAATTAATTAGTTAGAAAAAGTAATTTAAAATTAAGTGTTATTTTAATCCATATATTTTGATAGAAACTTCATCTAAAATTGAACATTTGATGTCACACTTCAACATTTATTATATTATAGGCCAACCCAGAGGCATGTTGTACCTGCATTTACAGGAAGTCTCATTTTCGAGAACTTATCCCTCGTAATAATTTTAAAAAAAACTTTTAGTATATTATATGATTTTCTAATTTAAAATTGTTGGAAATAAAGGAAACGGTTGGTCGGCCAATTAGTTTTGAAATGAAATTTGGAGGGAGTAGTTTTACTATCCAACTCCTATGTAACTCCTACATGACCTCCCATTATTTTGTATGGGATATAACTAACATTTCAAAAGACTAACACAAACAATTCATTGTGCAATTTTAGTATGGAAAATTAGCCCAAAATTGGCACTTAGTTTTACCATTTCAAACATCAAATTTACATATTCTTTGAGGTTCTTGGATTGCGCAAACATAATACACTTCCTAGTGATTGTATTGACGCTTCGGGCAAGAAAAATTGTCCAAAACAACGACGTAATCTTAACCCGGTTATTCAATCCGACAAACGAGTTAGTATCGTTTATATTCCTCATTTATGATTATCGAAATCCATCGACAATAATTGCCAATGGTGGTCCCTCCCATTTGAGATTGTGATATTACCATACATTGTCAAAGTATTTGATTGAATCTTATTTTCTTAATCAAATAATTAAGAAATCCCATTTTACTACATGAAAAATTATGAGCAGCAACCTCGGTCAAGCACGATGCAGCAACTCAAGCGTTAATTGTTAAAAATATGTAGTGTTTTCAGACACTTCCATTGATCAAGCTCGAGTTTTTTTTAAAAAAAAAACTACAAAAAACTTGATATGGTATCAAAGCCAGATGGTGTCCTACTCACAACCCGGAAAATATTTGTATAAACCCGGTTTAGATCCTATTTATAGATCAAGTCAATATGATTTGTCTAAAATAATTGATAAAATAATTGATATATTAGTTTACGTTTTTTATTTAAAATATGTTGTGTTTTAATTTTAAGTTAGTATTTCTCCTCGAGACCCTAGGAGCACAATCCACATATATTTCATCAATTGGTCTCAAACGTATTGTATTTCTTATCTAATTTATGATAAACTTGCACATGTAAATTTCATATATTAATGGCCTTGTGATAAATTCCTAGGTCGCGGGTCAAGTGCTGAAACTGGATCTCACGAAGGTCCAACAGGCTATGAAGGCTATCATGCAGGCTCACACCTGTTTATGGGACAATCTTTATATTCCCCTCCGACGGGATGCTTCAATAGTGAAGCTAAATTCATGTTTCATAGAGCCAGGCTCATCAACCGGTGTGATGGATTCAAGTACCACCACTACGGGTCCTAGTATTGATCCTTTCGAGGAAAATACAGAAGGAAAAATTGATTCTCAGGTGTCTAGGATATCTGAAGAATCAAGCCAACCCAGCACCTCAGGGGTTAAAGATGGAGAGATTAATCTTAGGCCATCGGCGGGCAAGTTTAATGTTAATATTGTCAATTTTTTTGGAAATGATATCAAAGAACATGGGAGAAACTTTATACAAGAGTGTGTGTAATTCCTGGAAAAATAACAGCAGACTGGTCAGGAAAATACCCAAGAATGTGGATGCATCCTGATGTCAATCCAGAAAGTGTTCGTGAATGTTTGATTTTGGCTTTCTAGCCTCATTCTTTACCACAACGCCAAGTTTTCCGGAAATCATGAAATTACCGGATTGAATCTACGAAGGAGTGTATGACTCATGGCAAAATAATCATACACTTGGATGATGAGATGTTCTGGAGCTAAAATTCCTAATTGCAGCCCCAGAAGTTACAGGAAAAGGCCTTCATCACAGCTTCTATTTCATGAAGTTAATAAGGCCTAACTGTAAGGTGATGGACCAAATAAGGGTCTGTCTCACCGAGATGGACATAGCCAAGTACCCGTTCAAAATTTTCCAGAAAACTGCAAACAGGTCATTCATGGTTAACGTCATGACAAGCCACACTACGAAATTTGCCAATGAAATCTTTGAAAAGAAAAGGCAAATATTGTGGGATAATGTTGGAAGATGGCAGGATTACATCAGCCCGAGCTGCCCAGAGCAAAAAGAACCACTGTTCGGGAAAGGATTCCTTGTCAAGAGGGGCCATAAGAAAGAAGACAAAGCGGGACCAGAAAAACGTAGAAGATTCCCACGCGGACCGCAAAAACCAAATTTCCAGGGACCATAGGGAGACAAGAGGCATGTGACTCAGACGACGACCATTACCATTATCAAAAGAAAACAAGATGGTAGAACAACCTCTTCTGCCGAAAGTAGAAGGGACCACAAGAAACCAAACAAGAAAGAGGACGCATGAAATGATGTCTGATTATAACAAGGCTTGAAGTCCGTATTTCACATCCTCCAGACTTCTATAAATACCAAGGTTGTGATGACCCCAAATTTTGCCTATTCAAGTGCATTTCACAATCATGACATTAGCCATTCAAGGCTGTTAGGATCGGACTGGAGTGTTTAGAGGGGGGTGAATGAACACTCCTTTTAAAAATTAATCCTTATTGATTTCTCTCAGGTTAGTGAGTGAAATCTGGTTCTCAATCAACCTTTAAGCAGAACAGACCACTGAATATGAGAGTGCAGACACGGTCTGTTCTTGGCTAGTAAGAACGGCTTGATGGGTATAAAATGTAACGCAATACAGAATCTAAATAGACAAGATGTGTTTCTGGAAGTTCGAAGGCAAATCCTTCTACGTCTCCCCTTCTTCCAATCAAGGAAGGATTCACTAGAAGACTTTGAGTAATACAACTACTTGTACAACCCCGATTCAGCTGGATTTACCCCACTACCAGACTGAAACTCCTAGTCTCTCAATCTGTTCAGACACAATCTGTCTGACAGTTACAATTGAATCTCACTCTTCTATCTTAGTACAAATACAAAAGACATGGTGAATTTATCTACACACAAAATGATCCTTTATATGATCAAATATTACAATACGATGTGCTTATGAAAACTTTGAGCAGACTGGTAAGATGAATATCTTTCAGCGACAGTTCTGCTCAAGTGTTTTGACTTGTAAGCTTGTGTTGTTTTGTTTCTTGATTGATCAGTAAAAGTCTCCTTTCGAGTACCTTAGTTGCATCCTTATTTAGTCGTTTATACCAAGGACACTATTTCCTTTTCTGTGCAACTCTTGACTCTGTTCATTCTCTGAACAAGCTTCAGTCTTCTTCTTTTAGGCAATTTCCCTTCTGGTCTGTGCTTTCGGAGTTTGTCAGGTAGACTCTCCTTTGTCTATTTACCATTAAGGTAATCTTCAGTCCTTGTTCTTTTTCTGAAGGACGAAGCTTACTTAACTTCGTCTGTTCTGATCTGATCTTCATTGAGCTGATCTGTGCTTCGATCTGGTCAGACTGGTTTGCATCGACCCGTTCTGATTTTGCAATAGACTATATCGGTCTGATCTGTTTTTTCATGGCTCGATCGGTCTGGTCTGTTTTGTCATCTTTAAAATCCGGAACTAACAAATTCCCCCTTTTTGATGATGACAAAACCTAGCTTCTATGTCCTCTTATAAAGTCTTTTAATTCTTTGAAGGGTATTCTTTCAGATCGATTAAATCTTCTTGTTAAAAATAAATGAACACTGGAAGTTGTAGTTCAGATCGATTATGTCGTTTTGTTCAAAATAAATGAACTCTTCCAAAAAAATGAATAAGACTCAGATATGCGATTGAAAGACTTTGATTTTATTGATAAGTCTGATGAATAAATTTATATGTCAAAGTTCATTCAGACTGGTATCTACTTCTTCGCTGGGGACTGCTGAGCTGGGTTGAATTCCTTCTTCTTTTCCCCCTTTTTGTCAGCAGCAATCTCCTGAAGGAAATCTACGAACTACGTAAGCTGAGCGCAATAGCATCCATGCGAGTGTCTTGAGTAAGGAGGGATTTGGCAACTGTAGTTTTAACTTCAGTAGCTAGCTCGATCTGTTCTTTTCTCAGGCTGTTCTTGTATGAAGCTTGCTGAGAGAACAAATCATTCAGTCCACGCTAAATACTGATGATGCTTGCCGTCATCTTGTCTCTGAAAGATTCAAAGTCCAAATGCGTAATCCTTTGGCTTTGATGAACTTCTCTTACTCGTTGAGAGAGAGAGACAGTTTTCAGAGAGTTCGTGAAGGGACTTGGCGAGAGATGAAGCTTCGTCAGTGGGATGGTCTAGGGAGTGATCAGTAGGTGACGTAGTCAGATCAATTGCTGCCTCAATCGGTACGATTGTAGAATCAGCAGATTGGCGTATATCGGATCGGATCAATTTGACTAAATCCGTAGAAAACTCTTGCACAAAAGCCAAATTTGCAGCAGACTGATCTGGAAGAGTGATAGGTCTAGTAGGCTCCTCAACCTGTATAGCTGCAACTATTGTTCACACAACTAGATCCGGATCGACAAAGTCTGGTGAGACAACTGTCGGAGGTGCGTCTAGTGTGCTGGTCTGAATATTTGAGACTGAAGATGCAAACAGAATGGAAGTTGTTGGAGATTCCAGCAAGACATCCATTGCCTCAGTCTCTGCAGCAGACGGAGCATTGGTCAGTGGCGGCGCCACTGTCTCAGAAATAGGTGGCTCAGAGATTGGCTCAGCCACAGTCTTGCTTGCAGTTGGGTGATCTGGACTGGGAACCGGAGTTGATATGTTGAGCCTCTCACGTTGCATGCGAACAGCCATGTGGAGAGTGAGAATGTCCATCTCCAGCTGAGCAATGACCGCACCGTCATCCTTGGCAGTCGGGCTGGTGGCATCAAAATTCGCCTTTTTGGCTGTGATAAGCAAGTTTGCCAGCCTTATTCTGTGATTAACTCTGAACAACTCCTTGCGATGTACCGCAATCCGCACGTCATTGGTTTCTGTCCCTTTCAGGATTTCTTGTTCCATTTTATGGAGCCGTTTGAGCTTGCCGAAGAACAGACTAAAGTGGTTGACCGTTCTGTATTCGACCCATTCATCAATACTACTGTAAGCTCCTGCACTTTGTCTTCTATATCTTCCATGGCAATGTCAATTGAGGTTTGAGCGGCAGACTTAGGCTTGGAAGAGACAGGCTCAGTTAAGACAGCTTTGCCTTTTCCAACATCAGACGAGGGCGTAATCCCTGATAGGGTGTAGTCACCCAGTTTTTTAATAACAATTCCCTTGACCACAGGGATAGTGGAGGGGACGCGGATAGTGACCTTGGGTGCAGTGGTTGGAGCTTTGTACGGTTGAGTTTTGGATGGTTGAGGTGGAGTTTGGGTTTTTGGTGTTGGAGCTTGGGTTTTTTTTGTTGGAGCTTGGGATGCAGTGGTGACTTTTGTTGAAGGTAAGATGGATATGGGTTCGGGGTTTAAGGTTGACAGTGGCTTGGTGATCTGGGTTCGTGGCTTCGTTGGAGGAGGTTTGGCTGGGGATGAAGTAGTAGAGGCAGAGTGAGTTTCATCTGAGTCAGTCTGGACTGTCAGTTTGGGCTTAACTCCAGTCTTTCTTTCAGCAGCCTGTTCCTGTCCAATTTCGATCTTTACAGCCAACAGATCAGAAGGAGTGGGGGGAGCACCTTTGGACTTAAGTAATGACAATCCCTTGGGGTTAAGGATTTTGAAGGTATTGAGTGCTGATGGCTTCCCCAGCTCGATGTCCATCGACTCCAAAAGCTTGCTGAGTAGAACAGTGAAGCAGACAACCTGTTTTGCTGCAATAACTGTTTCTAGCAGAACTTCAAAAAAAATAGCGGACCAGTTCATCTTCAGTCCGGAATGGATAGCAGCCATTGCTCTGAATTCCTCAGAGGTTACTGTATCATAGCTTCCAGCCTTGCCCAGCAGTGGCTTGCCAACGATATCACACAGAACCTGAAAGTGGAACATCATTTCTTTCTTCTTGAATGAAGGCTGCAGATTCTGTCCAAAAATTGATACTCGGCCCTGAAAGTTTTCAAGGGTGGCCTGAGATATGTGACCAAAATCGGACATTCCGGTGGTAGGAAGTCCAAAGGTCTTTGATAGCGCCGTCTGAGAAATGTCGATGGATTTTCCCTTGATGGAAGTAGAGATGTACGTCTTGCGGGAAACAGCGTTGGCGAACAGCTCTTTAATCTACGATTCGTAAACCACCGTACCACATTCCAGAAAATTCCTTAATCCTGAAGATTCCAAGGATTTGAACATTGACACCATCTCTGGATCTTCAGCCCTGTAAATCGTATCAAACTCAACAGACAAAGAGTTGTGAGTGATAGTTGCCATTTGAGTAAGTGTTATGAAAGTAGGGAAGATGGAAGGATTTGAAGATATGAACAGACAGCAGTAATTTGTAAAGAGTGAATTCTAAACGAAATGTGCAGCCTGTTCAATAGGAGATATTGGACAGGTGTCTGTATCTCGATGACTGATATTTAAGAATTCAAATTTTAACGGACAAGATGAGAGAAAAGTAAGGCGGTTAAATTTTGATCAGTCCGGGCTGTTAAAAATACTACTATGTTAAAGACTGCTAGTGCTTTAAAAAAGAACACAGGATAATATCAGATCGACAGAGATCGGTCTGAAAGTCCGGACCGTTCTATGTCTTTCTGACCATTGTATTATCGATCTGTGCTAACACTAATTCTTTAAAACAAAATTAAGCAAACGCCAAACACATTAAGATAAATCTATTAAACCAAGACTTTGACGAAAGTAATTAAACTTAGCCTCAGGGAGTGGTTTAATGAAGATGTCCGCGGCTTGCTGGTCTGTTGAAATATACTCGATCCGAATCTCCTTTTTGCCAACATGATCTTGAACAAAATGATGTCTGATATCAAGATGCTTCGTTCGAGAGTGCAAGACTGGATTATACGTTATAGCAATTGCACTTGTGTTGTCGCAGAAAATCGGAGACTCAGTAGCTTGAATGCCATAGTCTCTGAGCTGATGTTAAACCCAGAGCATTTGAGCGCAACAGCTTCCAGCGGCAAGATATTCTGCCCCAGCTATAGATGTGGCAATAGATGTTTGCTTCTTGCTAAACCACGAGATCAATCTTTCACCTAGAAATTGACAAGTTCCACTTGTGCTCTTGCGATCGATCTTACACCCTGCATAGTCAGCGTCTGAATATCCAATTAAGTTAAAATTTGGATCTTTGGGATACCAGAGACCAACATTCTGAGATCCTTTCAAGTATTTAAGACTAGGTTTAGCAGCAATAAAGTGGGTTTGCTTAGGATCAGATTGAAATCTAGCGCACATGCAGACTGAAAACATAATATCAGGCCGGCTCGCTGGATACATTGTTACCTCAACTGTCGTTCCCCCTTCGTCTTTTTCTAGCATGATTGATGGACTCATTGGAGTTGACGCAATTGAGCAAGTCTCCATTCCGAATCTTTTGAGTAGCTCTTTGGTATACTTGGTTTGATTGATGAAAATACCATTGCTGAGCTGTTTGACTTGGAGACCCAGGAAGAATGACAGTTCTCCCATCATACTCATCTCAAACTGTCCCTGCATTAACTTAGAGAATTTCTCGCAGAGTTTGGGGTTAGTTGACCCAAAAATAATATCATCAACATATATTTGAACTAACAAAGTATGTTCTCCCTTAATAAATTTAACTAAAGTTTTATCTACTGTACCGATCTGAAAATCATGATCCAGAAGAAATTGAGACAGAGTATCATACCAGGCTCTTGGAGCTTGTTTCAGTCCATATACTGCTTTATTCAGTAGGTATACGTGATCTAGAAACGAGTGATTTTGAAATACATGAGGTTGCTCGATGTAGACTTCCTCCTGAAGTTTACCATTATGAAATGCACTCTTCACGTCCATTTGATATACTTAGAAGTCTTTAAAAGCGGCGAATGCAAGAAATATTCGGATGGCTTCAAGTCTGGCGACTGGTGCAAAGGATTCATCAAAGTCGATTCCTTCTTCTTGTCTGAAGCCCTGTGCAACCAGTCTGGCCTTGTTCCTAACTACCACACCATCTGCATCTAGCTTGTTTCTGAAGACCCATCTGGTTCCAATAACAGGCAGATCGCTTGGTCTGGGAGTTAAGCTCCAAACTTTATTTTGTTCAAACTGGTTGAGCTCTTCTTGCATGGCCTCTATCCAGTTATAATCAGTCAAAGCTTCTTTAATCTGTTTGGGTTCCAGATTAGATATGAAAGCAGCATGAGTGAACTCATCCATCATCTGTCCTCTGGTCCTTATGGGTGCAGATGGACTTCCAATCA
Organism: Haberlea rhodopensis; assembly: GCA_907163345.1. Lineage (NCBI taxonomy): Eukaryota > Viridiplantae > Streptophyta > Magnoliopsida > Lamiales > Gesneriaceae > Haberlea > Haberlea rhodopensis. Next base: position 2,419,634 of record CAJQUN010000021.1, on the reverse strand, counting down.
CTAAATCAGGTGGATGCCTCTTTGTCCAGCGGTAGCTTGATTCTGGAACATCTGGCCCAGATGGAGTAGCAACATTGATATTGTCAACATCTGCCTTAACATTAGAGTTCATAACCTCCGGATCAGTTCGATCTAGAATAACTTCAGTGCCTTGATCTGGTCTATCTGGTACTTCAGGTTCCGGTGGATTGTCTCTTGATCTGTTAACTGTAATCTCATCATCACTGTTAGCTTCAAGATGGATATTTTCCATCTGATTTTGAATTAATTCTTTGTTGTCCTTAATACACAAAGATTCATCAAACACTACATGAACTGACTCTTCTACAGTTAAGGTTCGATTATTGAAGACATGATAAGCTTTACTAACAGATGAATATCCTAAGAATATTCCATTATCTGACTTAGCTTCGAATGCTGTAAGATGATTCTTACCATTGTTGTGGACGTAACATTTGCAGCCGAATACATGAAAGTAAGAGATAGTCGGTTTTTTGCCTGTCCATACTTCATATGGTGTTAAGTTTAGCTTCTTGTTAATCATGTATCGATTTTGCGTATAGCATGCAGTATTTATAGCCTCTGCCCAGAACTTTTGGGAAATACCAGAATCACGAAGCATTGTTCTTGCTGCCTCCTTAAGGGTTATGTTCCTACGTTCTGCAACTCCATTTTGTTGAGGAGTTCGAGCGGCTGAGAATTCATGCTTAATTCCTTGGTCTTCTAGAAAGGATTCAAGATTCTGATTTGAGAATTCAGTGCCTTTGTCACTTCGAATCCTATCTATACTAGATGATCTTTCATTCTGAGCGCGTTTCAGCAACTTGATCAACTTCGGACCGGTCTGATCTTTACTGCTCAAAAATATAGTCCATGTAAAGCGTGAGTAATCATCAATAACAACAAGAGTATACCCCATTCTCCCTAAACTTGTTATTGGTATAGGACCAAACAAGTCCATATGCAATAGTTCTAAGCAACGTGAGGAGGATTTGGCATTCTTGTTCTTGAAGGATGATCTGATCTGTTTGCCCATTTGGAAAGCTTCACAGATCTTATCCTTAGCAAAGTTGATCATGGGCAGACCAACAACCAAATCATGTTTACATAGGCTAGAAATACTCTTAAAGTTAAGATGATTCAAGCGTTTATGCAATAGCCAGTGTTTATTATCATTATTCACAATGAAACAAGTAGGATTATCAGGCTGGGTAATTCAAGTTAATCTTATAAGTATTCCCATTTTTGATTCGTACAAGCATGGTCATACCATCTGATGATTTGACAGTGCAAGTGTGTTTGTGAAATTCTGCAGCATAACCATTATCACATAATTGACTTATGCTAATCAGATTACATCATTGATTTTCAACTAAGAGCACATCATTAATAATAATATTACCATGGACAATCTTACACTTGCCCACTGTCTTACCCTTTGAGTTATCCCCGAAAGTAATCTTAGGACCAGCACATTCTGTGATTTCAGACAGCAGCTCGATGTTTCCCGTCATGTGTCGAGAACATCCACTGTCTAAGCACCAGTCCGACACTTGCTTCTTCAATACCTGTCATCAAACTCAATTACTGTTGGTACCCAATCCTACTTGGGTCCAGAATGGGTTAGCCCTTTGGGAACCCACACCTGAATCAGCTTTAATGGCTTGTGTGTGTCTGATGTGGTGTGTGCTGAACTGTTTCGATGTTGTGTGTGATAATGTGTGTGATATGGAAGCCTTTGATTCCTATAAAGTAACCTATATCTTCGTTGAACTGGTTGTGAGTTGTGGTAGTTGGGTGGTCTTCCTTGCCTTAGATTTTGCACCTTTGGGTTTGGTATGATAGACACAAAGCTTGCTGGTGCCTTTTCCTTGGCTTGGTTAACGTACCCAATGCCTTTCTCAAACCTTGATCCTTGAAGGAGGTTCCCGTTTGAGCCCACTTGCTGTTACCTTCCTCTGCTACCAGAATCTTTTGGGACTTTCCATGATGACTTTTTTTATATTTGTAATGCTCCTTTTTCTTGTCATCACGATGCCTTTCTTTTCTTTCATCTTTCTTCGGTCTGGTTCAATATGCAATAAAATGTCCGGTCTTACCACAATTGTAGCAAGCCTGATCGTTAACAGTGTAATCTTTTCTTGATTTATAATGATGATAAGGTTTAAAATTCCTTTTATTCTTAGACATGAATTTACCAAATTTTTTGATAAATAATGACATAGCATCATTACTTATCTGTTCGATAGATCGGTCTGTTGAAGGGTGGTTTGGTCTGGAATGGCTGCCAGTGCCTTGTTTGGCTGAGAGGTGGATGGCTCTGCTTCACCTCTGGTGATCAGTTCAAACTCATACGCCTTAAGATCTGCGAACAAGTCATGGAGTTCAAACTTGTTCAGATCTTTAGACTCCCTCATTGCAATCGTCTTGACATCCCATTCCATTGGCAATGCTCTCATTACCTTCAGAGCAATCTCTCTGTTAGAATAGTCCTTGCCCAGTTCAGTTCATTGATAATGTCAGTGACTCTTTCATCAAACTCGTTTAGAGTTTCTCCAAGCTTCATCTTTATGCTCTCAAATTTTTGTAGAGCTACATACAGCTTGTTTTCCTTAGTCCGGTCGTTCCCTTCACATAACTGTGCTATCTTCTCCCAAATCTCTTTGGCTGTTGAGCACATTTTAATCTTGCTGAACATGTTCTTGTCCAACGTCTTGAACAAGATGTCTTTGGCTACGTTGTCTAGATTGGCTTTCTTTCTCTCTTCATTTGTCCAGGTGGCCCTCTCTTTCTCGATCATTTGAGGTTCGCCACTTAATCCTCCTTCACTTTTAATATTTTCATTGGTCCGTCTGTTATGACGTACCACATATTGTCATCATGTGCTGCCAGGTGAGCTTGCATTCTGATTCTCCAATCATCATAATCTTCTTTTGAGAACATGGGAATCTTGTTGAATGATGCCATCAGTCCAAGTATCTTTGATGATTAAGACCACCTGCTCTGATACCACATGTTAGGATCGGACTGGAGTGTTTAGAGGGAGGGGGTGGTGAATGAACACTCCTTTTAAAAATTAATCCTTATTGATTTCTCTCAGGTTAGTGAGTGAAATCTGGTTCTCAATCAACCTTTAAGCAGAACAGACCACTGAATATGAGAGTGCAGAAACGGTCTATTCTTGGCTAGTAAGAATGGCTTGATGGGTATAAAATGTAACGCAATACAGAATGTAAATAGACAAGATGTGTTTCTCGAAGTTCGAAGGCAAATCCTTCTACGTCTCCCCTTCTTCCAATCAAGGAATGATTCACTAGAAGACTTTGAGTAATACTTGTACAACCCCCGATTCAGCTGGATTTACCCCACTACCAGACTGAAACTCATAGTCTCTCAATCTGTTCAGACACAATCTGTCTGACAGTTACAATTGAATCTCACTCTTCTATCTTAGTACAAATACAAAAGACATGGTGAATTTATCTACACACAAAATGATCCTTTATATGATCAAATATTACAATACGCTGTGCTTATGAAAACTTTGAGCAGACTGGTAAGATGAATATCTTTCAGCTACGGTTCTGCTCAAGAATGTTTTGACTTGTAAGCTTGTGTTGTTTTGTTTCTTGATTGATCAGTAAAAGTCTCCTTTCGAGTACCTTAGTTGCATCCTTATTTAGTCGTTTATACCAACGACACTATTTCCTTTTCTGTGCAACTCTTGACTCTGTTCATTCTCTGAACAAGCTTCAGTCTTCTTCTTTTAGGTACTTTCCTTTCTGGTCTGTGCTTTCGGAGTTTGTCAGGTAGACTCTCCTTGTCTATTTACCATTAAGGTAATCTTCAGTCCTTGGTCTTTTTCAGCATTAAATGCATTATTAAATGCTTCAATAAATAGCCGTTAATTATTCAGACTGAAGGACGAAGCTTACTTAACTTCGTCTGCTTTGATCTGATCTTCATTGAGCTGATCTGTGCTTCGATCTGGTCAGACTGGTTTGCATCGACCCGTTCTGATTTTGCAATAGACTATATCGGTCTGATCTATTTTTTCATGGCTCGATCGGTCTGGTCTGTTTTGTCATCTTTAAAATCCGGAACTAACAAATTCCTCCTTTTTGATGATGACAAAACCTAGCTTCTATGTCCTCTTATAAAGTCTTTTAATTCTTTGAAGGGTATTCTTTCAGATCGATTAAATCTTCTTGTTCAAAATAAATGAACACTGGAAGTTGTAGTTTAGATCGATTATGTCGTTTTGTTCAAAATAAATGAACTATTCAAAATAAATGAATAAGACTCAGATATGCGATCGAAAGACTTTGATTTTATTGATCAGTTTGATGAATACATTTATATGTCAAAGTTCATTCAGACTGGTATCTACTTCTTCGCCGAGGACTGCTGAGCTGGCTTGAATTCCTTCTTCTTTTCCCCCTTTTTGTCAGCAGCAATCTCCTGAAGGAAATCTACGATCTGCGTAAACTGAGCGCAAATAGCATCCATGCGAGTGTCTTGAGTAAGGAGAGATTTGGCAACTGTAGTTTTAACTTCAGTAGCCAGCTCGATCTGTTCTTTTCTCAGGCTGTTCTTGTATGAAGTTTGCTGAGAGAACAAATCATTCAGTCCACGCTAAATACTGCTGATGCTTGCCGTCATCTTGTCTCTGAAAGATTCAAAGTCCAAATGTGTAATCCTTTGGCTTTGATGAACTTCTCTTACTCGTTGAGAGAGAAAGAGACAGTTTTCAGAGAGTTCGTGAAGGGACTTGGCGAGAGATGAAGCTTCGTCAGTGGGATGGTCTGGGGAGTGATCAGTAGGTGACGTAGTCAGATCAATTGCTGCCTCAACCGGTACGATTGTAGAATCAGCAGATTGGCGTATATCGGATCGGATCAATTTGAATAAATCCGTAGAAAACTCTTGCACAAAAGCCAAATCTGCAGCAGACTGATCTGGAAGAGTGATAGGTCTAGTAGGCTCCTCAACCTGTATAGCTGCAACTATTGTTCACACAACTAGATCCGGATCGACAAAGTCTGGTGGGACAACTGTCGGAGGTGCGTCTAGTGTGCTGATCTGAATATTTGAGACTGAAGATGCAAACAGAATGGAAGTTGTTGGAGATTCCAGCAAGACATCCATTGCCTCAGTCTCTGCAGCAGACGAAGCATTGGTCAGTGGCGGCTCCACTGTCTCAGAAATAGGTGGCTCAGAGATTGGCTCAGCCACAGTCTTGCTTGCAGTTGGGTGATCTGGACTGGGAACCGGAGTTGATATGTTGAGCCTCTGACGTTGCATGCGAACAACCATGTGGAGAGTGAGAATGTCCATCTCCAGCTGAGCAATGACCGCACCGTCATCCTTGGCAGTCGGGCTGGTGGCATCAAAATTCGCCTTTTTGGCTGTGATAAGCAAGTTTGCCAACCTTATTCTGTGATTAACTCTGAACAACTCCTTGCGATGTACCGCAATCCGCACGTCATTGGTTTCTGTCCCTTTCAGGACTTCTTGTTCCATTTTATGGAGCCGCTTGAGCTTGCCGAAGAACAGACTAAAGTGGTTGACCGTTCTGTATTCGACCCATTCATCAATACTACTGTAAGCTCCTGCACTTTGTCTTCTATATCTTCCATGGCAATGTCAATTGAGGTTTGAGCGGCGGACTTAGGCTTGGAAGAGACAGGCTCAGTTAAGACAGCTTTACCTTTTCCAACATCAGATGATGGCGTAATCCCAGATTGGGTGTAGTCACCCAGTTTTTTAATAACAATTCCCTTGACCACAGGGATAGTGGAGGGGACGCGGATAGTGACCTTGGGTGCAGTGGTTGGAGCTTTGGACGGTTGAGTTTTGGATGGTTGAGGTGGAGCTTGGGTTTTTGGTGTTGGAGCTTGGGATGCAGTGGTGACTTTTGTTGAAGGTAAGATGTATATGGGTTCGGGGTTTAAGGTTGACAGTGGCTTGTTGATCTGGGTTCGTGGCTTCGTTGGAGGAGGTTTGGCTGGGGATGAAGTAGTAGAGGCAGACTGAGTTTCATATGAGTCAGTCTGGACTGTCAGTTTGCGCTTAACTCTAGTCTTTCTTTCAGCAGCCTGTTCCTGTCCAATTTTGATCTTTATAGCCAACAGATCAGAAGGAGTGGGGGAGCACCTTTGGACTTAAGTAATGACAATCCCTTGGGGTTAAGGATTTTGAAGGGATTGAGTGCTGATGGCTTCCCCAGGTCGATGCCCATCGACTCCAAAAGCTTGCTGAGTGGAACAGCGAAGCAAACAACCTGTTTTGCTGCAATAACTATTTCTAACAGAACTTCAAACAAAATAGCGGACCAGTTCATCTTTAGTAATACAACTACTTGTACAACCCCGATTCAGCTGGATTTACCCCACTACCAGACTGAAACTCCTAGTCTCTCAATCTGTTCAGACACAATCTGTCTGACAGTTATAATTGAATCTCACTCTTATATCTTAGTACAAATACAAAAGACATAGTGAATTTATCTACGCACAAAATGATCATTTAGATGATCAAATATTACAATACGATGTGCTTATGAAAACTTTGAGCAGACTGGTAAGATGAATATCTTTCAGCGACGGTTCTGCTCAAGAATGTTTTGACTTGTAAGCTTGTGTTGTTTTGTTTCTTGATTGATCAGTAAAAGTCTCCTTTCGAGTACCTTAGTTGAATCCTTATATAGTCGTTTATACCAACGACACTATTTCCTTTTTCTGTGCAACTCTTGACTCTGTTCATTCTCTGAACAAGCTTCAGTCTTCTTCTTTTAGGCACTTTCCCTTCTGGTCTGTGCTTTCTGAGTTTGTCAGGTAGACTCTCCTTTGTCTATTTACCATTAAGGTAATATTCAGTCCTTGTTCTTTTTCAGCATTAAATGCATTATTAAATGCTTCAATAAATAGCCGTTAATTATTCGGACTGAAGGACGAAGCTTACTTAACTTCGTCTGTTCTGATCTGATCTTCATTGAGCTGATCTGTGCTTCGATCTGGTCAGACTGGTTTGCATCGATCCGTTCGAATTTTGCAATAGACTATATCGGTCTGATCTGTTTTGTCATGGCTCGATCGATCTGGTCTGTTTTGTCATCTTTAAAGTCCGAAACTAACAAAGGCCATTCAATTTTATGACATAAACTCTTGCCACCATTCAATACCATTCAATCCAATTTATTGACATTTAATATCTTGCTCAAACCATGCTGTTAGATTGCCAAATTGTGATGACCCCATTCTTTGGCCATTCATTTTGCACATTGATCCCATTGATGACCCAATCAATACATTGCACAAACTATGTTATTAAAATGCCAAAGTTGTGGAATTGGTAAATTAATTCACATACATTTGTTGACCACATTCATTATTTGTCTCAAATCCTGTAATTAGGAGGCCAAAATTATGGAAATACAATTAAGTCTCCTACACTTAAAAACACATACATATACATACACTTTATGACCAACCGTAATTCTTAAAGACAAAAGTTATGGGATTGTCATCCTTAATTCCTACATAAAACCACCACATGCCTTAAGCAAAGAAAAGAAAAACTCTACCCTATCATCATCATTTTTTGAAGATCCACACACATTACACACACCTTTCGAAAATTCAAGGAAGAAAGGAAGTGATTTCATCATTTCTCAACCCAGATCTCATCTCAACACACTTCGAGTATTCAACACTGTAAGTGAGTTTCTGCTAAAAATATCATTTCGTTTTTCGTAAAACAGTCTGGGGGTAGTGGTGGCTTTGCAACCCACCCACCCAGTGTCGTTATGGTCAAAATAATATATCTCAGTTTGTTAAAATTTTATTGTAATACGGAAGCATGATGGGTATGTTATATATTTTACATAAATAAGGGAATTTTAGGGCTTAAAATTTATCATGAACTGTGAGTCCTTAGCAAAAGTATGCTCTTGGGTTATCTCAAGATGACAGAAAATGAAGGATCTCATATTCATCAAGGCCTCTGCATTTACGTCCCCTTATTAGGAGTTGTTTATTAGCAAAAATAGGATTTTGGGTATTTTTTGCAATAATCCTAAAGCATTAGCGAGTTTTATGCAATTAAAGTAAGGAATTTTATAACTTTTGAGGTTGGTAGGGAGTTAGAATAAAGAAAAGAAGTATAGAAGTATATATTATTAAATATATAAGTATATATACATATTATCAAAATCTTTTTATATATCTGACTATCTACGCTAGACATAATATTTTCTGTGGATAAAACACAATAATTCGAGTATCTGCGTACTCTACAAAGTCGCTTACATATTAAGGTTTTCTAAAAAAAAAATTAGGCATAAGTACACGCAATTAGTGTGCCTATAAAGCGTATATATATATATATATATATGTTAAATAAATCTCATGATTTGGGGGATTATTTTTAAAAAATATCATTTGTTTGATCAAGATTTTGAAATGTAACATTTTTAATTTTCGATTTGTTTTTTGATATGTTTCAAAGCCATTTTGTGAAAAAAAAAAAATTAAATATCATGAATATAAAAAAAGAATTTGACCAAGATCATTGATGTTCCCTTGAAAATAGAAGGGTAGACAAGTGTCGTCTTCACAATCTCACCAAAAATCCTCGCAAATCGGAATATTATATCCTGAACATATTTGTAGTCATCCATGATTTTATGACATTTATTAGATATCGTCTCGTAATAGTAAGATTTTGAACCCTCCTTGACTTGTCTCACGAGGTATGAGGTCGGTCGAGGACCTTGAACTCATTCTATGTTGAATCCCTCCAAATTCGGTTCGGCACCTATAAGCCGACCTAAGGAAGCCGTGCCTGGATGGCCGAGCTTCCCCTGATCCTCCGGCTTGTTCATCTCATTTCCATAGTAACAATAATTCGAGTTTCAGCGTACCATACAAAGTTGCTTACATAATTAAGGTTTTCTAAAAAAAAATTAGGCATAAGTACATGCAATTAGTGTGCCGTGTGTACATATATGTTAAATAAATCTCATGATTTGGGGGATTATTTTTAAAAAATATCATTTGTTTTATCAAGATTTTAAAATATAATATTTTTAATTTTCGATTTTTGTTTTCTCATGTGTTTCAAAGCCATTTTGTGAAAAAATAAATAAATAAATATCATGAATATAAAAAAAATTGACCGAGATCATTGATGTTACCCTGAAAATAGAAGGGTAGACGAGTGTCGTCTTCACAATCTCACCAAAAATCCTCACAAATTGGAATATTCTCTCCTGAACAGAAAATTGTTAGAAGGGAGCCGGAAAAGTTCCAGCATAGCCCGTTCGATGTTCAAGTCAGCACTACGGAAAATATAATGCAAAGGATAAGACGCTCATTTTATGAATGAATTTGTAAGGCAAACTTGGTATTTAAAGGTAAATTTTTGGAGGCTAAAACCCGTGTTCTTTCAATAATTAGGATTTAGGACTCTTGGTCCTTATCAAGATGGTAATCAGATCTCATATTTGTAGATCGGTTAAAACCCGTGTTCTTTCAATAATTAGGATTTAGGACTCTTGGTCCTTATCAAGATGGTAATCAGATCTCATATTTGTAGATCGGTTAAAACCCATGTTTGCTTTATCTTATTACCTAACCCTGGGATATTAGGGAACTTAGATCGGTTTATGGGCTTGGGTAGTCTGTTATGCCTAACAGACAATTCTTGCCAGAGCAGGCCTTGATTGGGCCAGCTCTTCAGTCTGTTATGGGTTTGTGTTCTAGGTCAGGTTCTTCAGTTCTTGTTATACCCATATTTGTGTAGGGGTATCAGTCATTTTTTTAAATTATCATCATGATTAGGTGATTCCATTTGATTTCCCTTTTTAGTTTTCCACTTTATTACACACTATTCCAAATTCAATAAATACACTGCACACCACCACCATCACTCCACTTTATGTTAAATCTTAATAACTAGATTTTTATTATTAGAAATGGATAAAAAATTTAACATTCTCATGGTAAAATGCAAAAAAAGAAATGAAATCATAATAATAGTTAGTAGTAGGATGTATTTCTTCTGCCTACAAATCTATATATAAACATTCTCTCATATTGAAATATTTACATGTAATTTTGTGTTACTCACAGTTTTAAGAAGCACCCATACAAATATGATGGGATTACGTATGTTAATTAGTTTGAATAGGAACTTGCCTTTTTTTGTCATAAATCATACTAGCTTCCACTTTATTCTTTTTTACAAAATCGATCAAATAGAAAATGTGATCGCAATATTAGGGTAATGTGTGTGTCTATATATATATTAATTTTTTTTAGGCGAAGGGGCTAAAGTTTTTTTCACATGTTTCGGAACTCAAACATGAGTCTTCCTCAAAGAGGTAGTACTTTAACCAGCCGACAAAGCCGAAAGTATATATATATATATATATATATATATATATATATATATATATATATATTTTACTCGTCCACTTGTTTTTGGATACAAACATAATCCAGTTGTACCTGAAATATATATATTCTATTTGTTCATACGTGAGACCAAGTGCGAAGCCATCTTATAAACCAATGTGTACTTCATCCCATGCAAATTTTTTAAAAGAAATTATAGTTCTAATTTCGAAAATTTAATTTTTTAGTAAACCCTCTAAATCATAATAGTAGTTTAGTCATATCTAGTCCAATCAACTCATATATTTTTAAGGCAAGCGATTATACCAGAGCATTATTTGTTGCTTCCAGAGCAACTTCAACAAAATTCGAATTTTACCCTTAAACCTTCTCTTTTTTTCTTTACTCTCTCAATTCTTCACTCTCTCTCTCGATTAGCTTATTTTATTTTTTTAATGTTTTATTCATATTTTTAAAAAAAATATATTTGGTTGAATAAATTTTTTTAAAGAGATTATTAAAGTAATAAACATGCACGTAATTTATATTATTTTTTTAAATAAATTTTAAGAATAATGAATAATGAATTGATCTTATAACACTTATAATGTGTTATTAACTATCAAAACAATAGCAAGAGGATTACAGAATTGGAAAAACAAACCAATTACACGCAGAAAAGAATATATATAATTTATTAAAACATAAATTTATCATCAATATCTCAGAATATTTTAAATCATTATACTTTCAAATTCACAAATCATTTCATTATTCTTAAAATTTATTACAAAAAATAACATAAGTTGCGTGCATGTTTCTCTCTTTAAAAAAAAATTATTCAACCAAATATTGTTTTTTTTAAAATGTGAATAAAAAATTTAAAAAATAAAATATGCAAATCGAGAGAGAGAGTAAACAAAAAAGAAGGTTTTGAAATTTTGTAATTTATTTTGGAAGCAACAAATAATGCTGGTATTATCGCCTGCCTATTTTTAAATCCAATCTCTGTCCGTGCGAGAGACCTAGATCGGATCCCATTCACTATGTTCGTACTTTATCTGACGGCAAGCATGTGGTCGTCTTCCCTCACCTCCACCTTCTTTTCCAGCTTTACAGCCTTCAATATTTTTGCTTTTTTTTCTCTTTGGTTTTCGGGAAAGTTTTTCTTACTCATTAAAAAACTATAAATTTGAAGGCTTGATTTAAATACTCCATTTGATTATTTTTTTTAAAAAAATTCCACAAGTCGTTGGAAAATTAAATGGCCAAATATGATATAATTCAAAATATCTATTTAAAAATTAAAGAACATTAAAATGCACTTCTATTAATTCGCTAAGCACATTTTATGATAACATTTCTCAAAGACATTCACTATATATGAGATACCCAGTGTGTATTTGCAAAATTTAGTTACCAATCGAATCGAATTATATAAAATCTAATACACTACTAGTATTTTCCTAACAAATCAAGCCGATCAAATTTTTCTTCAAACTGAACAAACTAAACCAAGGTAAAAATCGATTATTCGATTCGTAACCGAATTAACCAAAATTTGAAAAAAAAATTACTTAAAAAAGATAAGACATTCACAGTATGGATGTGCCATAAAATTGTTGTTACTTTTTGTTTGCGTTGTATGAGAATCCGTCTACGGTTTATGAAAAATAATGATGAACATAGTCAAGTCGAGGCAAATGTAATACACTTTGTCCTTAATAGGAATTTGCCCCTCTTTCGGTGCTTTCAGAATGCGGCAATCCTCTCCCAAGATATAACGACTTCTTCTTGTGATAGTAGCACATCAAATCACAAGAACATCAACCACAAATGTTGCAAACTCTCCTTTTTAAGAATAAGATATGAATATGTATGAATATACACTTTGATCTTGCTTTTCTCTAAAAAATGCGTGTTCTTGATTTCAAAATCTGATGTTTATTCATCATAGGAATGTTGTTATTTATAGTAGGACACTAAATCTCACCAAAAGAAACCGTTTGGAGGCATTAAGCCATGAAAAATTGCATTTGCACGCCAATATGTGCAACCATTTAGAAAATCTGCCAGAATGGCGCTGGGGTTCGATATCCTATATGGAACTATCAGTCAAAGCTCCGAAATGACTTTCCCTCATAAACATTCACTTCATCCTCATCGTCCTTTAGCCCTTTTCTTCGTATCTTAGAAAAGAAGCATCCCTTGACGTATTCGTGTAGAACTTGACATATTGGAGGCTCCCAAAAGCTAGTTACCAGTACCCCGCCAGCTGTCACCTGATCAAAGCGGGAAAGCTGGAACCGTGCCACCATATTATGTTAACTGTTCGTATTTCGTTCATTCCATCGATATGCTCCCAGGGGTTGGGATCAGGTAAGATTTTCTACGGATTCCCGATCAATAACAATAACAATCCATAAACAAAAAAAGAAAGAAAGAAAATAAACAGCCTTAACATAAAATTAATGATTTGAATATATTACTGCCTGGGAAAAATTATTCCCAGGCAGTGGCGCTGGAGCGCCTACAAAAATATGTGCCCCCAGCGCCAGCGCCACTCCCATAATTTTTCCGGGCAGTGTTTTAGTTCCTTCGTTTGACTTTTCTTTGCTTTATTTGAATTCATTAAGCCTATTTTTATCTTGCTTAATTTTAATTCACTAAGCCTCAAAATTTGCAACAATCCACCACATGAATTAAATTAATGCATGAATGTACATGATGTCAAAAGAGAGTTCGCACAAAAAAATTATCGCATCAGAATAGGTAGCTTTTGGCTTTGAACATTTCTTAGGAGTATACTGTTGGTTTTACTAGGTCATGAAGTGAAAATGATGTATTGAAATTTTTGACGGTTCGTGCAAACCCAGACAACAATATCTACACAATAACTTCTCAACCTTTGTTTTGGTTTTCTCGATTGTTTCCGTTTTGGCAATGAAAATCTTGGATTGATAAGTGTTTCATTGAGGCGGCCCGCCCTCACACTTACAAAGGTGATCTACAATTAAGAGTATCCTCTCATACTCCACTTTTTCAAGTATATGAATTATCAAAAATATCAAACTTAACCTAACTACTTTGGTAGGTCTTTAAGCACAGTTCATCCTAGGAATGAGTTGGGAAATTTCCCGAGTGATGACTCACATTTTCATAATTTAGTTGTCCCATTGAACCAATATCTTGTGATTTCCAGTCAACAAGTTATTTATAGATTTTAATATCATTTCTTGATAATCTACACACTTGATCTCTATTCATTGATTTTGTCAGTGGATCCGCCAAGTTATCCTTTAATTTACATAATCAATTATGATAACTTCATTAGAGATCAAATGTCGCAAATTATGTCTACGACGAATTTACCAAGACTTCCAGTTATTCATATTTTTTATGATATAGCAATTTCCAACCGATTCTCACAATGACACGACAACCACTTCAATGGTAAACATATAACTTTAACATCTTGTAAAACTTGGATCTACGCGTTATTTCTTACAAAATTCGAAACTATAAGAAATTCTTAATCTAAATTCACCATTCAAATTTTAAGCGCAATGAATCTTAGAAAATTCAAGTTCAAGTTTTTATTTTTGCAAACTTAAATTTTTAATGCAAAACTTAAATTTTTTTAAATTAGAATGAGAATTTGTTTTTCAAATATCTTGGAAACTTTAATTCCAGTTGTGACATTTGCTACACTAATATTCATCATGTCAAATATTTCATCAACATTTTCTTCGTCATATGATGATACCTATATTGCTTCTCATAATGAGCATATCATCAATATACAAGCACATCATTACATATGCTTTAGTATGTCACATTTGTCACACTCGTTAACTTTAAATCTTTTTGACAACACAGTTTGTCAAAAATTTCCATGTCATTATTTTGCCAGTTGTTAATGACTTACTTTAGTACCCCCATCTTTTTAAATATTTGTAGGAAGACTTTCATCCTTTCCACAATCCACAAGAATTTTCGTCCTTGCCTAAATGCGTCTCTTAGAAAATCGTTGATCAGTAAGATTGCTCCCCCACAATTTTAGGGCAATCTCGAACTTATCAAGACTATGGTGGTGTTCAAACTCTCATGATTCAAATTCTAAGCAATATTAACTTCGAGATCAAAATTCAAGAGTTTATGTCTTGCAAATTTTTTATTTAACCGCATCTGCTTACAAAATTTGAAACTTGAACAAAATTCTCGTATTTGATTCACAATTTGCATTTTTTTAAGCATACAAACTTAAAATACTTGAAATTCAAGATTTAATTCTCTTGCAATTTCAAACCTTATGCGTAAAATGCTTAGACAATCAGATAGAATCAAATGAGAGCTCCTCATAGTCAAAAAGTTGTGCCATTTGATTCATCATTTTCATTTTAAGCATACAAACTTAGAAAACTCGAATTCAATGTGAATTAATCTAGAGGTGTTATGTTTTCCAAGCAATGAATGACAATTTTGTTAACTTAGTCTCCATACAAGTCTCACACATATTTTAAGTTAACATTCACAATAAATAATAAATTTAACATTACATATTTGCGTTGCGAATTATAATTACATGATTCAGAAGCTCATATCATTAATCATAAGACTCAACCAAAATAAGTATAGTGATAAACTTTATTGCTTTCAATCGACGAGTAACCATCATTACATTTATTTTTAATAACTCCCTTTATGGAGAGTACAACTATGTCGAATACAAGACTTCAAGCGGTAAGCATTAGATTAGAGAAATCGTCTGACATGTTGATCTAATCCTTAGCTTTCTTCTTATTGCCTATCTTGTCGCGATAATTCGCGACAATCCTTTGCTTTGTGGTTCGTGTTTCCCACAAATGAACCAATTTCCCTTGAACCTTTTAAAGTTCCTTTGTTGTTGGCCATCATGATTCTTTCTCTTCTTTCCATGATTACTTGATTCCACAACATTGACTCTTGCACTCATTATGTTCATGTTGATTTCCGACTTGCGATTATCCTCTTCAATTCTTAGTCGAACAACCAAGTCCTGAGTCTCATTTCCTCCCTCTTGTGTTTTAGATAGTTATTGATTTCTTTCCATAACAGGGGAAGTTTCTCAATAATTTTGAGTATACCATCTTAAAGTCCAAGAGGGGCCCTACTATGAACTTCTTAAGGCCAACATCTTCCGCCTTATATTTGGTTTCAAGCATGTTCCACAATTTTTTTTTGCGGTTCGAACTTGATAATACACATTGTATAATGCATCAGCAAGGCCTTCAAGTTGTAGTTTTTGCATAGGAAATCACTTTCGTTCCATACATATACAACGATACTCTTCTTAGGATCAACCTCTTCTTCTTCATTGGTTAGTGTAGTCCTTCAAAAAAATTTCGAAGCACAAGGTTGTGAGATAGAAAAGCATCTTTTGTTGCCACATTTTAAAATCTGTGCCATTGAACTTTGACGGATTTTCTCCATGTGTTGCAGGAACATTTGTCGATGTGGATGCCATTTCTCTTCCAGAAAATATCACAAAATTCATCTTAAGTGCATTGTTACTTTTTGTTTGTGTTGTACATGAATTTGTCTCCGGTTTAGGAACAGAATGATGAACGTGTAATACACTTTGTCCTTAAGAAGAATTTGCCCCACTCTTGGTGTTTTCGGAATGCGACAATCCTCCCCCAAGATACAACGACTTCTTCTTGTGATAGTAGCACACAAGAACATCAACCACAAATGTTGCAAACTCTCATTTTTAAGAACATTATATGAATATGCACTTTGATCTTCATTTTCTCGCACAAATATGTATTTTTGATTACAAAATATGATGTTTATTCATCATAGGGATGTTGTCATTTATACTAGGCCATAAGATGTCACAAAAAGACACCATTTGGAGGCATTAATCCCTGAAACATCGCATCTGCACGCCGTGCAACCATTCAGAATTTTGTGACATCTTATGGCCTAGTATAAGTAACAACACCCCAGACAGTGGTGCTCCCGAAAATTTTCTTTTTCCTTCGTTTCTTTCGTTAGATTTTTCTTTGCTTAATTTCAATTCTTTAAGCCTATTTTTTTTTGCTTGATTAATTTTAATTCATTAACCCTCAAAATTTTCAGTAATATATAAAAATCTAATTAAATAAATACCAATTTCAATAATACGCACAGATAGTATATGTAGAATTTATCACTTATTAGTTTCATTTATATAAAATAATTTTGAATTAATATCACTAAAATAGTAAAAATAATAATTATTAGAAAAACGAATATGCCATAAATAAAGCTAAAGCTATAATAGGGTGAAATATTATTAAAATTTGAAGGTAGTATGATTATATAACAAGAAATTAAAGTAAGTTATTAATCGTGTGTTCTGACTCTAAGTATCAGGCATTCTGGGATGGAGTTCGGAATTGGAAGCCATATGGGTTCCAATATATTAAGTGTTATGATAATTTCAGAGCAATTATTGTTGTTGTCAGAATAATTTCTATGTTAATTCCCATTTTTTAACCTATGGACCGCTTATTTGCTAAATTTAAGTTGCATACGTTGTGAATTATATTTACTACATGGTCATGGTTGCATAGCCTTGTATTTCCCTTAGTACATCCAATATATTATATATTCAATATTCATGAATTATCCAATACCAGCGGTCGACGCACACGTGTTGCGTGTACAATGAAATTTTAAATTTTATATATTGTATATGTATACTAAATTTTTATATTTGAAATATCTGATTTAAATAAGTTGGGAAGTTAATAGGTGATCTTTCGATATTATCCCTTATTCATGGTCACATGGCTATTACTAAAGCAAATAATGGTATTTTTGAAATTTCACAACGGACATACTAAAGTAGTCACTCTAAGGTGCTCACACATTATAATATAGTACATATATAACGTTTGAACGAAACAATTTTCAATAATCTCATATATAAACAAGGTCATATTCAAGTCGATTCAACAACTATTTTTTAAGGAAAATTTCAGTTGTTTCCCCTATAGAATAGTTTTATTACGAATTTCCCCATCTAGTTTGAATAATAACAGATGTACATCCTGTAGAATAATCGTATTATGAATTCACATATCTAGTTTGTAACGAATGGATGGATAATTATAGTTGTCTCCCTTATGATATGATACAAAAATACATAGTATGAGATGTAGATGTTATTTTTTTTTAACTAGGAGGTCTAAAATAATAGTTATAAAAACTAGAGGGATCAAAATAT
The DNA here is from genome assembly GCA_907163345.1 of Haberlea rhodopensis. Lineage (NCBI taxonomy): Eukaryota > Viridiplantae > Streptophyta > Magnoliopsida > Lamiales > Gesneriaceae > Haberlea > Haberlea rhodopensis. The sequence continues at coordinate 2,401,982 of CAJQUN010000021.1, read as the reverse complement.
AATTCACCATTTTTTTAATTGCAGGAAACGAACTCAATTTTGTGTATTTTCCAAAAAAATACCGTTAAAAACATTCCTCTTAGGTTCTGCCACTGTTCAACGGCCGGTAACTGATTACAATGCGCACCAACACGAGACAATGCTCACGTTAGCCTCGATCAAACTTCACAAAATCTTTACTCGACAGCATCACACCTGTCGCACTATCATCCGCCCACGTCATCATATTGTACACCCTCCTCAGCTTAGCTTTATCTCCCCCCAACTAACTTCACTTTCACACCTCTCTCTCTCTCTACAAACTTCTAGGGTTCCTGATTCATCCTCCAACTCAATTCTCTTTTCGCAATGGGTTCACAACCCGATCCAGGCGAGTTAACTCAACCTCCGCCGCCGAGTTTCGATGATTTTCAGCGGCAGACTTCGCTCATGACCAGCTGCACTCTCCTGTGGAAGGAACTCTCCGATCATTTCTCTTCACTCGAGCAAGACATTCTGAAGAAATCAGAAGCCTTGAAAGCGAAATTTCAAGCTTTGAGTAACGAAACTCACCTATCTATAAAAGTTTTGGACAATCGTGAGTCGTCGATATCCAAATCTATGTCAATGGCCTACGAATCGCTTGAAAGAGCGACGAAGCTATCTGTTTCTGCTGCGATGTCGAAGGATCCGAACACGGATAAGGAAATTGAGTCAACGGAGGAGCCGGAGGTTGATAATTCGGCTGGCCTGCTGATGAAATTGAGCGCTTTCTGCCGTAAAATGGCCGCGAAGGAGTGCTGGAGCTTCGTGACTGCAAGGAAGAAGGAATTAGAGGTATTCAGATCCGAGCTGCCGAAAGCCCTAGACGACTGTGTGGATCCGCCGAAGTTTGTGTTGGAGGCGATTTCCGAGGTTTTTCCTGTGGATAAACGTGAGGCAAGCGACAGCTACGATTTGGGGTGGGCTTGTGTGTTATTGCTGGAGTCTTTGATACCTGTGATGATGGACCCTGTGCTAGGGAAGGAGAGGATGCTGGTGACGCCGAGCATCAAAGGGAAAGCTGAGAATATTGCGGAAACATGGAAGAAGAGCTTGGAGGAGAGGGGTGGAATTGAGAATACAAAAACACCTGATGTTCATACTTTTTTGCAGCATTTGGTGACTTTTGGGATTGTAAAGCAGGAAGATTTGGATTTGTACAGGAAGCTCGTGGTGGCGTCTGCTTGGAGAAAGCAGATGCCGAAGCTCGCAGTTTCTCTTGGTCTTGCTGATAAAATGCCCGGTAATTTCATTATTTTGTTTTATCGTGGATCAGTTATTCTTCCTTGTTCCTTTTTTCTTCGTTTCAGTTTTGGTGATATATTTTTAACGATTAATGTGAATATGTGATGACTCTGAAGATTGTAGTTAGGAAATTATAGGTTGCTACTTGTAGTTTTGTTATTGTCAGGCACTTTCTTCTTGTATTGAGTAGAAACGAAAAATTTAATGAAAGGCAAACTTGACTTGGTTTTTTGAACCTAAAGTTCGATTCTTTAGTTTCATTGTTTGTTAATGTTAAATGAAGTTCTATCTTACTTAGAAGTTTGCAAACGTTTGTGAGAGATATCAAGATCATTATCAGCTTTTTCCTTGGTTGGAAATATTGATTTAGTTTTGAGACAAGTAAGGTCTTGCACCTGCATCTTTTTCTCACCATTCTGTGGTCATTTTAGCGGAGAAACTTCTTTTAGTTAGATTATCTTGGAGAGAAATAAGGTTATCAGCTGTGGATGATTGTTCTTTTTTTTTTTTTTTTAATTTTTAAACTTAAAAAGAGAGAGAACATAACTTTATCCTACCTCGTTTCTCAATTTTGGCTTACATACTTGAAGGTTGATTCAACTTCTGATTCAGAAAGTAATAGTTTGAGGACTATGGGTAACTTTGAGATACATTTTGAAATGAATTTGCAGATATCCTTCTCCATGTGTTAAGCCTTGAGTATGAGAACTGATTTGATATCCACAAAAGTATAGCATGCGAAGAAGTATGAGTCAGTATGATTAAAAATTTCTTATAATTTGTCAGATAGTTAGATGTTGCATTATATTAATTCATCACATGTTGGTGTTTAATGTCACGTCATACCATGAGCAAGATTTCTTTCTTGCATATATTAAGTATATATAGGTATAAGCTTGCCACCTAGGCATATCTTGGATCTAGATAACGCAGGAACTTCACAGTCTCAGTGCTTCTATACTCCCTCTTCTGCAGATATGATTGAAGAATTAATCGGAAGGGGACAGCAGGTTGATGCTGTTCATTTTTCATATGAAGTTGGACTTACTGGAAAATTCCCTCCTGTCCCGCTGCTCAAAGCTTTCCTGAAGGATGCAAAAAAGGCTGCTACATCGTTGCTGGTGGATCCCAACAATTCAGGACGTGTTGCGGTACGCCATAGATTTTAATGTTTCTTGTGCACATCGACTTTAATCAGGCCTTGGCACCTTTTCTCTTTCTGTATACACACAGATAAAGTTTTTCTCAAATATTTGGCCATCAACTTGAATTAGGTAGTATATGCCTGGTTTCCACCTTTCATCTCTGTATTCTTCTCTAGTCTCTCGCTCGTTGTAACCAAAATGATTAATACCTTTAGTGGCGACAATCTATAGTTGACTAGACAAAAATACACGACCATGCATCAGGTGTTCTAGTGTTCTTGTTGGTGTGTTGAATGTTCTTCATTTCCTTATTCATTGTCCTCCTTTGACTCTTTTGTGCAGCATCTAGCTGCCAAGAAAGAACAATCATCAATTCGAGCCGTTCTCAAGTGCATAGAGGAATACAAACTTGAGGCCGAATTCCCACCAGATAGCCTCAAGAAGCGCCTCGAGCAATTAGACAAAGCCAAGATCGACAAGAAGAAACCAGCAAGCCCAACCGCCAAAAGAACACGAGCCAGCACCGGAGGCCCCATGCCTCCAGCCAAGGCGGGCCGCTCAACAAATGCCTATGTTTCATCTTTCCCATCTCCTCCCGCATATATCCGATCCCCGTCACACTCCCAGTATTCATCCCCAGTTCCAGCATACCCCGCAACCTTTACCATGTACCCACTCGGAAATCGTAGCCCACAGTATCCATACTCCCCAGAAACCGCCCCTCCTCCCTGCATAATCGGATCATATCCTGTTTCTCCAGTGAACTACCAGGCTTATGGAGGATACAGCAACGCAATGGCTCCTGCTTACCAGCAAGCGTACTATTGACGGGGGTGTTATTGCCAAAAGAGAAGGCGACTGCTGGTATATATGATGACAAAATCTTAAATGTCATTTTAATGTTAATGTTCTGTAATCACTAACCTTAAATGGTAGCCTTTTATCTGTATGTTGATCTTTAATCAACTGACCTTGACAAGGGCAGGCTGTATTTTCTGATTGTCGTGAACTTGTCGTACTAGGTTGTGAAATCTATCGGATTAAAATCCTAGGATTTGTGAATCTAATTACAAGAGTGTCCCGCCTCGGTCTCCATCTTGTGGGCTTGGAGTGTCATAAATGCTTGGGATTTTCCTTACTACTAAATGTTCTGACAATCGAACACGATAATTAGGAATGGCAACGGGTCGGGTATGGGACGGGTTTGGTCAATCCTACGACCCGTCCCGCTACACATAAAACCTGGACCCGCCCCGCTTAGACCCGCGAACCCGGCGGGTTCACCCGCCCCGGTTCCAGTTTTTTTTATTTTTTTTTTAAAAAAAATTTAGCTAGAAATCAATTTTGAAACACAAAAGTTGAGTTATAATAAACATTGTAAAACTATCTTTAAACTACTAAATATTTATTAATTTGCTCTTATTTCCTTCAAAATGCCCAACTTTTTTAACATGAACACATGGATTTTGATATAAAATTAAATAATGACACTTTATTGTTCAATCAAAGAATTAAAATGTATAATCGATATCATATTTTTTAAAAAAAAAAATTAAAAATGTATAGCGGGGCGGGTCAGGGTCGGGTTCGGCCAATCCCAGGATCCGCCCCGCCCGGCTTCCAAACCCGTTTGAAGCGGGTCCAGACTAGCCCGGCGGGGCGGGTTCAATGCGAATCCGGGTTTGGACCCGTCTCATTGCCATCCCTAAACGATAATTGAAGTCGTAAATACTATTTCTCAATAGATTGTGTTACTTGTGCTTCGTTGATTTAACTCTATATCTACCACTTCAAATTATGTCTTATCTTTTCTCTCAAATTATCTATGCTCATTCAATTCATTATCATCCAAATTCTATTTAAATAAAAACCCACTATTATATTGTAAATTTCATTTAACTTTATATTATTAGTAATCTAGTTTTGGATTTTATAAAAAAACTAGGTAATGCACGCCGCGTGCGCGACGGATAAAATTACGACAAAATAAATAGATATCTTACATCAATTAAGTATATTGTTCGACAAGGAACTCGTTGATGGGAAGATTGTGGCTCCTCTAGCCCTTGTGATGGCCATGGCTCATGTGATGGCGTTGAAGCAGTCTGTTTGAACCTCAGACTTGAACCTTGAATTTTGATTTGATAGAATGGAGATTTGTTACAATTAATCAAATGGATTACTGTATCTATCTGGAATTTCGAAAAAAAATGTAAAAAGACTGTCTAATATGGATAAGCTTATGTGAACAACAGACAAATAACATAAAACTTTATTATATCATATAATAAACATATTACAATTATATGAAGCAAATGAAATGGGTGAATATTTAGATGTAAAATACTTACAGAAAATATAAATAAAACTGGAGAAATTATGATTGAATTCTATATAGAAAGATATTACCTATAGTTGGTCTTTTTATTGCACCGCAAAGAGGGGGGAGATGGCACCAATGTGGATAGATTATTATGGAAAATTATTGTATGGACCGGGTCATGTAAACACCAACATACATACAAACATAGACATACAATAGATACATATGTATGTGTGTTTGTGTATAACAAGATTCGATCTATACAAGAATTTCCCGATTATTACTATCATTGATGTTATAACATCATGACTTGTAGAAGAATAAATAATTAGCTCAAAGAGAGAAAGCAATTTTTTTTTTTGTCTGTGCTATAAGTAACACTCAAATAATCCACTTTCGTACTTTAATACAAATAAATTTTATTTATTAAATACACATGATGATGTATAGCAATAAAAAATAAATCTTTATTTCATTTTGTATAAAATACGAGATCGAAGATGCTGAGCCAGTGACACTTAAATCTGATTGCAATTTCGTTCCCTGAATCGGTATTGAAATCATCTATTAAAAATCGAAAGCGGTAACATCTTTTGATTTCACTTGTAATGAAAATGACGATTTGATTCTGGTTATTAAAAATAAAAATAAGGAACCGAGACAAACAACAAAATCATAATTGAAATGATACTTAAATCTAAATTTTAAAAATAGATGCACATAATATACATAGATCACGAGGTACATAAGCATATAATTTTGATTATATAATGATGTTTTACAGAAATTTGGGCAAAGCCTCCCCGTAAATTGGGCAGTCCAAAAAAAATAAACATAGCAATACATATATCTTCAATCAATAAACACCAAACTCACTAATAAATATAACCAACTAGATAACATAAACATCTATGTATTACTTCATAGCAAAAAGGAATACAATTATAAGTAATAATGTAATGAAATTAACAAGCTAAGTCATTCTTCAGGAGAAAGGATGAAAGAAAACAAAACCTATTATGAATTGCTATGGTTCTGGATATGGAGCCGTCCACTGCTATGAGGATAAAGAATTACAATCTTCAATGGTGGCTAAATATGGTATGGAAAATGTTAGCGCATAAATAAATAATTTACGAAAATGAAAGCAGTTATATATAAATCTTTTGATAACCTTGTAATTATATTAGTTAACATTCAAAGAGAAATAAGTTTGTACAAACACTAGCTAGCATGTACAAGGGCAAAATGTTTTCTTAGATAATTGTTCACAAAACAAGATACCAAAAAGTACAGCTTAATGGATAAGCTTAATCACATTGTTCTTCAGAAGTGGAGGTATCACCATAGGTTGCTAAACATGAACCTACAATTTATCGCATATAGTCGTTAATATGATATGGATGAGGAAAATGAGAAAAAAATATAATAAATAGGTTTATGAAAATAATAACAAATATTTTACCCGAGATTGAGTCTCCGTTTTCAATGACGAGTCTTCGACAACAACTATTGAAGAGATGTTGTAGTGAGATTCAATACCAAAGTGAGTGTTGATGATCTTTTTCTTAATATTAACGATGAAATGTTGGGAACTTAAACTTTCATTGATAGTACTACAGTTAATTTTTTTTATCCTGCATTGAAACAAAAGAAGGAAAAAATTGTAATAAAGTTGTAGAATGTTAGTGTTGGTATAATACATGCAATATAATAAAAATCACCAATCTCTTTTTCTAGATTCATTAGTTCCTTTGCATTTAATCCTAGAAGACTTTCTGCAAGTTCACCAAATATAATAGCATCAAGTCGTGTTGTATCATCAGAAATAGTGATTGTGAATTTTGTTCTGAAAAAATAAAAAAAATTCCATTTATAGGTTAGAGAAACTTATATTTATTATTAGATTGAAGAACTAAGAGGATATGGAAATTTTAAATATCTAACATTGGTTTTGCGATTGTTTCAGTTCGACAGTAGTTGCAAGTAATATTCAAATTATATTCTGCATTGGTTCCTTTTAGACAGTTGTCACAAGCCATATATCAAAATCGTTGTTTTCGATCCACAATCTGAGCGGTTGCTTTGATCCAGAAGAATTTTTCATCCTATTTACCGTCAAAGATTTCGTTTGAAAAAATATACTAAATGTAAGAAAATCACTACATTTTATTGACATGAAGTAAAATAAATTTATCTATCACAAGTTTAAAGCTTCAAAAACAGTAAAATAACCAAACAAACAACTATTCAATACCCTTGTATACCAAATAATCAAGATCCAATATCTGCGAATACCAAAAAAATGAAATATCAATATGTGCAAGAAAAAACAAAGAACTCACCGCGGGGACAGTTGAGTCGGCGGAGATGGCGTAGTCGCCGGAGTCGGCGTAGAAGGTGGAGGTGGAGGAGGCGTTTCATATGGTATAATGACATAAAACTCTCTCAAAAATATGAACAATATGTGAATTCAAATTCACGTTAGAACAAAAACCTTAACCTCAATGTGCTAAAAAAATTAGATTCACCGTAAGACATTGGGTTTTTATATTTACTTGAGCATAAATATGACTTTTTCGTAACTTTTTCCGTAACATTGAAATCCACCGTAGAATCGGTGCAAGAGGGCAATTGATGTATTAAAATAAGATCCAGGAGAAAAGCGTATTAGGAAGCTTCAAAGCAATCCGAGATCCCAAAATGAAGACTTAGTTTTCACTAGGAAAACCAGAGTTTCCGGTAGTCATTTCTGGGCACAAAGGATTAGCAATTATGAGGCCCTCCAAAGGGAACACACGGTTTTTTTAATATAGGTATGAGATAAATATAGCAAATCCCTTTGTAATATATGATCATTCCTAATAGGCTCATATAATGTAGCAAACAATAAAGGGAAGACCCGTGATTATGTTTAAATGGACAAAATATTATATTTTCAAAAGGATTGCATATACAACACACATGACTCTCCTTATCTCCTCTGGTTCTGCCCCGTTAACGATCAAATACTATATTTTGCTTAAAATCAAGTGAGCACCATGTTGAGGTTGAAGAGTAATAACCGTATGAGGTGCATGCGTGTAAGCCGGTGAGAGCTTAAAGGAGAAGCGTTGAAGAATCATTGCGAGTGCCACTTTTGCTTCGATCATCGCAAATGTTTGTCCAATGCATATTCGAGATCCCCAGCCAAATGGGAAAAATATACCTTGGCACTTCTGTGCTTTTGACACGCCCTCACTAAATCTATCTGGTTTGAACTCCATTGCATCGTCTCCCCAAATTTCACAACTGTGATGTAATATAACCGTTGGAAGTGAAACTTGGACTCCTTTTGGCAATGTTAGTTTCCCCAGTTTGGTCTCTTCAATTGTCCTTCGAGTTAGAGCGACTACTGGTGGATATAGCCTCAAAACCTCGACTGAACACAAACCATTAAAAAATTACATGATACCTCCATTAAAGTGCAAAAAAATTCAAAAGTCGCTTGATCGCAAGCCATTAAAAATTTACACGATACCTCCATTAAAGTGCAAACAAACATATCTAGCCAACACTAAAATTCGTAAACAAAATACCAACCTCTTGACAAGTAGATTTCTTCCCAACCTTTTGTGCCTCTGGATCTGGCTTTGGCATAGCTAACACACTTGTAGCGTCATCTTCCTCCTCACAAAGCTGCAGCAGCCTACAAATCTCGGATGCAAACGAGCCAAGACTCCCACCCTGTGCAACAATTACCATACACTGAGAAACTCAGTGCAGGTTACTTCAGCCATAAACACACACAGATAAAGAGAGCCGTAAGTTATGACAAAAAGGTGAAGGAAATCTACCAAAAACTCTGTGTGAAGAATACCCAGCATTGTTTAACCTTACAAAGCTCACTGTGAGGAAGGAAATTCAGTGATTCAAAGCTTCAAACCTCGACTGAACACAAACCATTAAACAATTACATGATACCTCCATTAAAGTGCAAAAAAATTCAAAACTCGCCTGATCGCAAGCCATTAAAAATTTACACGATACCTCCATTAAAGTGCAAACAAACATATCCAGCCAACACTAAAAATGCGTAAACAAAATACCAACCTCTTGAGAAGTAGATTCCTTCCCAACCTTTTGTGCCTCTGGATCTGGCTTTGGCATAGCTAACGCACTTGTAGCGGCATCTTCCTCCTCACAAACCCGCAGCAGCCTACAAATCCCGGATGCAAACGAGCCAAGACTCCCACCCTGTGCAACAATTATCATACACTGAGAAACTCAGTGCAGGTTACTTCACCCATAAACACAAACAGATAAAGAGAGCTGTAAGTTATGACAAAAAGGCGAAGTAAATCGACGAAAAATTGATGAAGGAGTGAGCGAAAGATACGTGAAGAAAATAGCAAATTCAATCAAATAAAACAAAACCCAAACAAACCTTAAACAGGAAGAGAAGAAGCGCAATCCACCTTGTGTACCTAGGAAGGGAAAATACATATACAGGGAGAAATACAGAAGGAAATCGTCGACAAATTGCTGAAAGAGTGAGCGAAAGATAAGTAATTTTTCGGAGCAAAAGGGGAAAAAAGTCGGAGACAGCAAAAGTGTTTCGGTGATATGTAATGGTGGTGATTTAATCTAGCTGAAGTAAGTAAATGGAATTGGTGAATTTGGGCGGCAACACCCTGAAGGAACCCAGAGAAAAAATGAGGAAGATTCCATGGGACACTTTGAGCGGCCAAATCAAAAAAGAAAGTGATGAAAGAAATCGATCGAAGAAATCGAAATTGAGAGAAGAAGATGGCATTATCGTAAATAAGAGGAAAAGAGGAATCGAAATCAGCCGACCAACTTTTAGCGCGCTTATATAATGTTAATAATAATAATAATAATGATAATTATATACACGTAACACGTGTTTGAGTTAACTACTATCAGTGGCATAGAGATTTCAAAAGGGTATACGGAATGATGATATCGGAGCATTCTACTACTATCCTTAACTTAATAACTTGCAAAAATTTACCTCCCCACGTTGTCTCAAGCCAGCTAGTGATGTCCAGTCAAATTATAAAATTATGTGAGATAAAAAAAATTTATCTCAAGCCAGCTAGTGATGTCCAGTCAAATTTGGTGAGTCTATCTACAATTAACCATATTCCATCGTGACTTTGTCTTGATTTCGGTAAGCCCATAATGAAGTCCATGGTGATGTGTTCACACTTCCACTATTAAATCTCAAGAGGTTGTAATAACCCTCTGGGTCGTTGGTGCTCGACTTTGACTTGTTGGCATACTAAACATCGGGCGACGAGTTCGGCCACATCCTTCTTCATTCCATTCCACCAGAAACTGTCTTTCATGTCTTCGTACATCTTTGTGCTTCCAGGATGAACAAAAAACTTTGATTTATGTGCTGCAGCCATCACTTATTGTCTAAGGTCATTTACATTAGGCATGCATAACCTTCCTTTCATCCATAATGTTCCATCATTGTCTGTCGTGAAATCGGATAATTTCCCTTCCTTAACTTTTTCTTTCAGTTTAGTCAGGCTGGGATCTTGACTCTGGTCCAACTTTATCATTTCTCGGAGGCAGGGATGCGTTGAAAGGGATGCTAAAATCATCTTCCCTATGCTCTTCCGTCTTAGAGCGTCTGCGACCTTATTTACTTTCCTTGAACAAATAAGGTCATAGTCGTTCAAGAGTTCTATCCAACGTCTTTGTCTCATATTCAATTCCTTATGGGTGAACAAATACTTAAGGCTTTGGTGGTCTGTGAAATATTCCCACCTGGTACCGTAGAAATAGTGCCTCCATATTTTCAGGGTGAATACTATGACTGCTAACTCCAGGTCATGGGTATGGTAGTTTTGCTCATACGGCTTGAGTTGCCTTGATGCATAGGCTATTACATTCCCTTTTTGTATAAGTACGCACCCAGGCCATCCTTTGATGCATCACTGTAAATCATAAAGCCCTTATCCACGGTGGGTAACACTAGTATGGGGGTGGATGCCAGCTTTCTCTTTAACATTTCAAAACTTTCCTCACACTCTTTACTCCAGATGAATTTGAGTTCTTTTGCTTGAGTTTGGTGAGGAGTATGGCTATTGAAGAGAACCTCTCGACGAACTTTTGATAATATCCGGCTAATCCCAAGAAGCTTCAAATCTCAGTTACTATCTTTGGTATTGGCCAATCCATTACTGCATCCATCTTTTTAGATCCACTTATACGCCTCTTGCTGATATGATATGTCCCAAGAATGCGACAATTTATATCCAGAATTCACACTTTTTGAATTTGGCTTACAATTCTTTATCTCTTAAGGTTTGAAGGATAAGATGAAGTTGCTCTTCCTGTTCTTCTTTGCTCGAAGAGTATACGAGATATCAGCGATGAATGCTACGACAAGCCTATCCAAAATGGCTTGAATACTCGGTTCATCAAGTCCATGAATGCGGCTGGTGCATTTGTCAGTCCAAATGGCATTACTATGAACTCGTAATGCCCATATCTAGTTCTGAAAGTGGTTTTTGGGATATCCTCCATCTTGACTTTCAGCTGGTGGTAGCCCGATCTCGGATCGAGCTTTGAAAAGACCTTAGCCCCTTTGAGTTTGTCGAAGAGGTCATCTATCCTTGGGAGAGGGTACCGATTCTTGATTGTGATGTTATTCAGCTCTCTGTAATCGATGCATAATCTCATGCTTCCATCATTTTTCTTCACAAATAGGACGGGGGCTCCTGTGATATCCCCGAAATGATTAATTGCAATTTGGGCATTAATTGTGTTTATATGATTAATTATGGTGGTAATTAATTATGTGTTGGAATTATTTATCATATGGAAATGCTTAGTCACATGATAGAGTGACCCGGGAGAACATTTCAGGGTGCATGTTGTGCATGCTGGGAAAATTGTTATTAGCATGATTTATTTGCCATGGTTAGCAATTAATTGGAAATCATGAGTTTAATTGGTATTTTGGTGCATTTTGGATTAATGCTTTTAAAAATATCATGTTGGGGTGTTTTATATACCATGGGATTGTGGAATTCATCTTAATTAAACCCAACCCCTTTATACCCCAACCCCTCACCACCCATCACTTTACTTTCCCAATTTCTCCTCCAAACCCTTTCCCCTTTTCCATTTTCGTTTTTGTGCATAAGGGTGGAGAGAATCCTTCCAAAAACCTTGATTTGTGGAGTTTATTGGGAGATTTGAAGTCCCCAAGAGGTATGGATACCTCATTGTTGATTTTGTAGTGTTTTATTTAAGTTTGGTATGGTTTTGAAATGGGTTTGTTGGGGTTGGTATTACTTTGGTTGAATGTTGAGTTTTTGAGATGTTTAAAGTGTTTATGGAAGGTTATTATGTGTTTAATGTAATTGGTTTGATGGTAGGGGAGTTGGTATGGGTTGGAATGGAGTTTTGGAGCATTAATGGCGATTTTTCGCGACACAGGGCTCGGCGATCGATCGCCCGTTTTTGGCGATCGATCGCGAAGAGGCAGTACGCTCCAGTAGCTTATGGCGATCGATCGCCACATTTGGGCGATCGATCGGCGAGGGTGGCGATCGATCGCGCCAAATGTGGCGATCGATCGCCGAAAGAGCAAAAATTGATGTTCGGGCAGTGTGATCTCGCGATCGATCGGCCCTTTGCCGCGATCGATCGCGAGTCACAAAATATGTTGTTTTTGGATTTTATTGTAGGATTTTTGGTATCGGACTATTATTGGGTTCTAATATTGATGTGTGTGAATGTGTAGAACCATCCCAGGTGGCGACACAGCCAAGGAATTGAAGTCCTACCACATCCTACTTTTTGGAAAGGTACGTAGAAGACGTACGGGCACCCAACGGTACATGTATCTAATATACTCATTGTTTATGCATTGTGGATGCGAGTATATGTGGAATTATGCATTGTGGATGCAAAATACATGTTGAATTATGCATGATGATTGTATATGCATATGATGGTTATTGGTGCACATCACATGAGTCGTGGTCATCCTTTGACGATTTTAATGCTTGCCGCTATTTGATTTGTTGCCGCTAAATGTGAAGCGAGGGGTGGAAGCGCCGCATGTCACATTTGAGCGTGTTTATCATATAGGGCGAGGAAAGAATATTTGCCGCTCAATGTGAAGCGAGGGGTGGGAGCGCCGCATGTCCATTGAAGCGAGGTTATTCTATGCCGCCTATATGTAAATAAGCGAGGGGCATTAAAATACATTGTGTTGGACAGACTAGGGATTTGTGACTGGTATTTGGTATTGATGAGATGGTATTGTGTCATGACATGTGTAGACCATTAAATAATCTGTTGATTATACTCATGAGTTATGGTACAGGGACAACCAAACTGGAAGCGTTTGAAATGCATGGGAAAACAGGAAGTGTTTTATTGTGATTTATGCATTTACGCTTTATATTCATATTGTGTTGAATATGAATGTTATCATTGCTCATGTTTGGGGTTGTCCTTGTAGGTACACTTTTGGCATGATAAGAAGGGCTAGGCGGGTTGAGGCAGTGAACTTGTCAAGAATGCTTTTGGAATTGAAGGACGGGATTGCTTTCTATGGTGTCTACTCTAGGAGTAGCGTAAAACTATAGTTGAACACATTCATTTGATTGGGAATGTAGCTAATCCATTTGATAGTCCTCATTTTTGGCATGTAATTCTTAAGGCTCATAGGCTCAACACGATTATTTTACTCTGATAATTTATGTTAGCTCTAATTATGCCTTTAATCCGCACTTAAGGAACTAGGGTCCTTACAGCTCCCCACAGAGATGCACTTGGTCTAATTTACTTTTTGTCCAAAAGTTCTTGTAGTTTCTCCTTAAGTTCTTTCAACTCAACTGGGGCTATGCAGTAAGGTGCCTTTGAGATTGGTGCAGTGCCCGGTACTACGTTGATTTCAAACTTTACTTCTCGGTCTGGCACTAGTCCTGGCAATTCTTTGGGAAAACGTCTGGGAAGTCTTGTACCACCGGAATATCCTCTAATTTAAGTTCAACTCCTTTCTTCATCTCGCTTATCGTGGCCAGATACAATTCTTCGCCACCCTTCATGTCTCTCCAAGTTTGGGACGCAGATAACAATGACACCCGTTCTTTAGATATACCACGGAAAATGACTTCTTCGTTGCCTGAAGTCGTTAGCTTGATGTCTTTGTTATGATAGTCAAATATTGCATGGTGTCTAGCTAGCCAATCCATCCCCAAATGGCGTCAAATTCTACAATGTTGAGTTAAATTAGGTCGGCACTAAATGTTCTATCGTTTTGCCAATCTTGTAGTCTAGATGGATCATACTTGTCTATAATGTTTTGTTGTCGGGGGTAGCCACTCTATATGGCTTATCAAGTAATATTGGCCTAAGATTTAACTTCTTAGCAAACCTTTTTGACAAAAATGAGTTTGTGGCACCACAATCAAACAATACACAAGCAGATACTTTGTTCAGTAAAATGGTAAATGCCACGGCGTCACTTGCATCCTCTACCTCTTCTTGAGTTATTACATAGACTCGGGCATTGGGCTTGCTTTCTTTTGACTTGATGGAAGGGCCTCCATTGCTTGTGTTAGTTCTCTTTTTATCATCCTCAAGGCAATCTACGATTCTATGACCAAATATACTGCATCAAAAACAGGCTCCGCTCACCCTACGACACTCTCCAGTATGTGCTAGGTCACATAAAGAGCATTTTGGAATGGTCTTATTAATCTGTGTTAAAGTAGGTCCCTTGCTGGAGTGGTTCGGTTTCTTCAATATTTGGTCATTGTCAGAGGGTCGGTGAGGTGGTATATTCTTCCTCTCGGCTTTGGATTCGGCTCTAGTGACTGCCTCCATTAGGTCTCCGAAGTTTGTGGTTTCAAATACTGCCAGAGCTGACTAGATTCGACTATTCAAATCCTTTTTGAAACTATGTAGTTTTAAACTTTCATATGCCATGATGGTTGGGGCGTAGGCTCCAAGAGCATGTAAACTCGAAGAATAATCTACTACTGACATCCCAGGGGTCTGCGTCAGATTGTCAAATTCGCTCAACTTCTGGATTCAAACTGCTGCTGGGAAGTACTGTTTTAGGAATGCACTGCAGAAACCTTGCCAAGTGATCGATCCTACTTCCGCCAAAGATGGGGATATGATTTCCCACCACTTTCGACCTGGTCCACGAGGAAAGGTGTCGTGACGTCAAACTTGATATCCAGAGGTACTTCAAAAAATCAGTGATGATTTTCAACTTCTTTTAACCAATTTTGAGCTACTTCTCGGTCCGGATTTCCATCGTAAGTTGGCACTTGATTTTTACGAAGGGACTCGTAATGATACTTGACCCTTGTGGTTGCAGGATAGGCGGTGGTGTCGGCTGGTTGGCAGTCGGTTTTACAAATCATTGGAGAGTTGTAGCCACAATAGTCACGATTGCCATCGAATCCTCGCGGCTTAAACCCACCCTTGGAGTCGATGGTCGAGGGTTCTGGTTTCCATCTATCTCGTTAACATTGTCATTGTTGGGAGGAAGCATAACGAGGGTTGCGGTTTTGACTTGGAGGTCCTCCAACCATTTCCTACAATTTGTATAATTCTAAGGTTGTCGTGAATATGTGTATATGATAAATATATAAGTAAGTCACGTTGGAAGTAGGCTATAGATGTAAATAAAAATCAGTACTTTTATTAATAATTGAAATGCTTACAATTAAATCAAATGAGTCATACGGCTTCTAGCGAATTTATTTAAATTTAAAGTGCTTCTAAAATATCATAACATAATTCGTACTACGAGCTAGTCCATCACTTCTCCATCACCTAACTCCTCCTCGTCTTCTCCATCTTCCATATGCTCTTCTTCATGGTTTTCTTCCTCTTCGGGGTCTTCTTCTCCTTGAAGGTTGTCATTGATCTCATGTAGGTTGTTCAGGGCTAACAACAGTTCATTATCAGTCTCTGTCAGGTGTTCGTTAATAGTCTCCAGTGTTTCATATTGAGCCCCCAGTTGTTCTAACTGTTGATTCGATGCAAGGCACCTTACAAAATTGCGACCCTATGAAGTGTATCGAGCCTCGTGATTTCTTCCTTGGCTTCTCAGAGCTGCTCGTCAGCATGATGGTAGTAGTAGGAGAACCGTTGAAGATCTTGGTATAGGTGATCCCTTACTTCGAGGAGCTCGATTATATTTTGCTTAAGTTCCTCTACTTGACTTTCCAGGTTAAGGATCCTAGATGCGGGGGTCGTCATTACCTAAATCCAAGGGAAGAGTGGTTTAGTCGATATATTCTAAAAATAAAAATATTATTGAAATTTAATAAATATTAAAATGGTGGTTATAGAGAATGTGTACAAGGAATTTTGTTTTCTTTTATTTATTTATTATATTTTATTGGTAATTAAGAAGTGATTAAGGCTTCAAAATTTGGTCGATTAAGACATAAAAATTTCGAAATTGGATAGAATGTTTTGATGGGTATGATAAAAGGGCCAACACTTCAAATTTAGTTGGAAAATTGTGTTCGATTTTCTGGAGTAATTATTGACCGAAATTTTAGCAGGTTATGGTTTGTTCATGCATGGTTTTGATATGCAATTCCATCCTTTGTAGGAATTGGGATTAAATTTCGACAATGGAGCTTTGATGGTAATGACATTAGCATTACAAATCCATAATTAATTTGAAAAATACGTTCGGATCTTAAAGAACTCGCCTGTCGGAGTTTTCATGCATTTAGGGTTACAAAGCGTGAAACAAGGCTCAAAATTGGATATCATTCCTTATTTGTAAGACAAATTTGATTGAGGGCTTTTATTACTGGCATGATTATGGGTGACATCCCAAATTTAATTGGATTTTCATATTCAAATGGCCGATCAAATCGCAAGCTGAATTGCGCCAATTAGGGTTCTTGGAGCGTGAGGATTGGGTTTAAACCGGGTCGCTTCCATTGTTTGAGAGAAAATTTCGATATGAGCCTTTTATTATCTATACCATGTAGAGTAATAAGCCAAACTTAATTGACTTTTGGTGTTAGAATTTGAGGAAAATCGATAATTTAAATTCCGGCCGGTTAGGGTTCTTGAAGCTTAAATTTCAGTCCGAAATTGAGCGTCTTTCCATATTTGTGAATTGAATTTAAAAGAGGGGATTAAACATACTTACCATGTTGGTCATTAACCCATATTTAATTTGAATTTTATGTCGATTATAGAAAAATCGAGGATTGAGATCTTGGTAGGGTTCGAGGACGTGATTTTAGGTTCGAAATTGGAGACATTCCTTTGTTTGCGAAATCTATTTCTTAGAGGGGTTTTATTTGGGATGATAATTGGACCATTAACCCGAAAGTTTTATGGGAATTGACGACTGGATTATTTTGTACATTTTAGGGTTACATGCGTGAAAGCTTGAAAATGGCCATCTTCCATTGTTTGTGAGTCAGATTAGATAGTGGGCTTTTGATCATTGTGTTAAGTGTATTAAAAACCTATATTTAATTTTGAAATGGTGTTCGGATGATTGAGAAATCAAATTTGGAAATTTTTGAAAATTTAGGGTTCTTGGGGCATAGAATTCGATTTTTGATTTGTGACTGAAACTGAAAATTAGTTGAGGGCTTTGGATCAACAAGATACAGGGATTAACATCCAAAGTCCGATTGAAAGGCAGTTTTCCGGTGACTTCGAAATCGGAAACATTGACCGAGGGTTTGAACTTCAGTTTTGATCGGCAATTTAGCCAAGCAAACACCGTTTGTTCGACCTATCTGGGGCGTGGCATCATTACATTCGAAATACGAAATACCCATGTCTCGGATTAAATGAAAAATGCGGAAGCCTAAATAAAATTAATAAATCTTCTTGAAGGTTCTTCGTGGATCACCATCCCCAAAATTGTTCTTGTTCTTCTTCCTCAATCTCTTCTCCTTCGTCTTTGTCTGGGAGGGGAGGTAAGGGGGTCAGTGTCTGGGAAAATATTCAGCAAGTAGGGGCCGATTGAACATAGAAAAATATACATATATTTATAGCAAAATATTTTAAACATTTCTTTATCAAATCCATATATCTTGACATATAAACACATTTCTTGCCCATAAGCACATATATTACGCATATTCACATAATGACTTATTGGATTAAACAGGTGGCTCCCATGTGCATAGCACTTTGCTCCGCCGATTCAAGATGTGGCTCACATGTACGCGACACTTTACCCCGTAGGTTTAAGAGGTGATCCCCATACACGTAACACTTTGCTCATTGGATTCAAGAGGTGGCTCCTACATACGTAGCACTTTGCTCCGCAAAGTATTTTCGTTCATAATCATGTCACATACTTGTTAGATCAAAGACATAATCTTCATATTCGATGTTAAACCGAAAGTTTAAATCATATATAAAGTTTTGAAAACGAAATGACAATTGTAACAAAAAACCCATGTACAATGTTGAATAATCGAAGCGTGTTTAGATGAGATCCGTGTTGAGAGAGATGAAATCCCTTCCTTTTCTTCCTTGAAATTTTGAAAATGTGTGTGGCTCTTGAAAAGATGATGATGATAGGGTAGAGTTGTCAGGGATGGAAATCCCATAATTTTTGTCTTTCAATTTGTTGGGAAAATATTTCTAAGTTTTGGTGATCACAAATATCCATTGCTTCAAGTGTCAACTGCATTAAAGCCTACTGACAGAGGAAATAATGGTTAACTCTACAAAGGTCCACCGGATACTAAAAGACAAAGGTATCTACCGGATAAAGAGCGATCTACCGGGTGAAAGGATAAAAGAAGATCTACCGGATAAAGAGCTATCCACCGGGTGAAAGGATAAAAGGAGATCTACCGGATCCAAAGATCAACAGTTACCATGTACCGAATCCAGAGAGTGTACGTCCACTGGAACAAGAAGTCATCAGACGTCTAGAAGGTTATTAGGTGACCTAAGTCCATCAGACTAACTAACTAATAACTATCCAGCAGATATACAGCAACAGAGAAGTCAACAGAAGTATAAAGCAACAAGAAAAAACAAGTACAAACTCATTCTAACAAAGGTACAACAGAGCGCCGCATATATCAGCACCACTAATAGCGTCAGAATGAAAGGGCCGTTGATTAGCGAAAATGGAAAGAAGACAAAATGAATTTGGAAGAAAATCAGGAAGCTGATTTCAAACAGATCTTTCCAATTAAAGAAAAGTTACTGTTAGACCGCCGTGTCTATAAATACGTCAAAGTGAAGAATGAAGAAGGTGCTGAACAATCCGATCAAAATTCAAAAGACAAAAATCAACTTCATTCAACTCAAGCAAAACATTCAACGCTTTACTGAGATATTCTGAAGTTTTGCAAGAGCAGTAAAGAAGCCCTATTGTGATCTTGAAGATCAAAGCCCATTGAGTCTGCTGCTAAAAGAACACTCAAAGCTTAAGAGATTTATATTTTGTGTGAGTGTTGTAAAACACATTGTAATCAACTAAGAGAGTTGTATTGCTAGGAGTTTAGGTCAAGATGTGTGAGTTCCTAAGAATGTTATATACTATAAAGTGTAAGCCAAAGTATTCTAGTGTAACCTTTCTGCAAAGGAAGAATGGGAGACGTAGAAGCGTTGTGCTTCAAACTTCCAGAACATATCCTGTGTCATTTACTTGCTGCATATTTTCATTCAGTTACTTTAACTCACAAGTTCAGCAGATGTCTTCCGCACTATTACTAGTGTCTGCTGACTTGCCAACAATTGAGAACCTACTGCAGTACTTAACAGTTTGCTGTATCAAGAAGAATCAAAATTGAGTCTAGTGTTTATTCAACCCCCCCTTTTCTAAACACTACTCCGATCCTAACAAGTGGTATCAGAGCAAGGTCTTCTCAATTCTCAGAAATACTAAGAACTGATGGCCTCATTCAGCAAGATCTCGATGTTCAAGAAAGATGAATATGATGACTAGAGAATTCGGATGGAAGCACATCTGAGTGCTCAAGATGATGACATGTGGACTGACGGACCAATGAAGATCATGAAGGTCAACACAGCAACTGCCATTACCAGTGGTGAACCTTAGATGGTGGAAAAGGACAGAGTATCCTGGACCAATGAGGAAAAGAAAAAAATAAATCTTGACAATGTAGCTAAGGACATATTGTTCAAAACATTGGACAATAATATGTTCAATAAAATCAAGATGTGTCCCACTGCTAAAGATATTTGGGAAAAGATTGCACAGATGTGTGAAGGAAATGACCAAACCAAAGAAAACAAGCTCAATGTCGCTCTACAGAAGTTTGAGAACATCAAAATGATGTCCGGAGAAACTCTCAGCGAATATGATGAAAGAGTAACTGGAATCATCAATGAACTCAATAGACTGGGTAAGGACCTATCTAACAGAGAAGTTACTATAAAGTCATGAGAGGTCTCCCAAGAGAATGGGACGTGAAAACCATTGCCATGAGAGAATTCAAAGATTTAAACAAGATAGATCTGCATGATCTATTTGCTGATTTAAAGCCATATGCGTTTGAGCTAGGCATTCGGGTTGAAGATGAACTCAACACCAGTCAACCAACCAAAGCCCTTGCTGCATCAGAGTCCCTGTCCACCACAACAGAAATGACTCCCGAACAAATGTGCAATGATGCAATAACGCTTTTTGTCAAGAAGTTTGGCAAATACATGAAGAAGAATCAGAATACTTACAAGTCTTATCCAAGGAAGCAGAATTTCAAAAATAGATCAGAAGAAGATGATCGTGTCTGCTTCAACTGCCTTAAACCAGGACATTTCGATGTTGACTGTCCAAAGTCAAAGAAGGATGATCAAAAGAGAGGATCCAAGGACGACAAGAAGTCCAAGGAAAAGAGAAGATCATCCAGAAGAGACAGAGATCAAAAAGTACTTGTTGCTGAGGAAAACAAGAGCAAATGGGCTGATTCAGAATCAGAAGAGGAATCTTCGAGCTCGTATATTGAAAGTGAAGATGAATGAGTTCACTGTCTCATGGCAAATGATGACAGTGAGGTAACTGATTCTAATCTTTCTGAATTTACACATAATGAACTCATTAATGCACTACATGACATGATCAATGAGTATCAAATTTGTATGAGTCCTTTGAGAATTATAAGACTGAACATTCAAGCCCAATCGAACAACAGGACAGTAAACTTGATTGTGAACAATCAAAGGAGCTGGAATGCCTAAAGGAAAAAATAAGTCTGCTTGAGAAAGAAAAGGACGAAGCTAAATGTGCACACCAAAAACTCATCAAGTTGGTTCGCACATGGAACACTTCAACTGCCAGAAAAGATGAAATACTTGAGTCGATAAGGGTTGCTGGTGATCTTGTCGTTATAGGCTATATCAACAATGATAGTAACTCATCTGGTATTAAATCTCAGTTGTGTCTGGAGAAAAACAAGGTTCAAACAATGAACTTTGTTAGATCCAGCACAATGTATGAACCAAGTGAATTGGTTAAGGAACATGTTAAGCCAACACTCGTTAAGGAACGGGCATCACATAAAGGTATTGGTTACGTTGAGCCAATAGAAAGCGAGACCAGTACAAAATTTCAGAAATGGACATAAGTCCACTGGTCAAGCAACTCGAGAGGTGAAACCCGACTGGTGCTATAATTGTATGCCTGTCCAGAAGAGATATATGCTTCCCAACTGGAACCAAAAACCAAAACAACATGCATACACTCACCATCACACGCAACACCCTAGAACACCATCACCATTTACTGCACACACATTTCAGGACACACACAGACCCAAACGGTTCAGAGTTATCCAAGTGTGGGTCCCAAAAGGACTAATCCTGTCTGGACCCAAGTAGGATTGTGTACCAATAAATTCATCGCTTTAATTGCAGAGATCTAGAATCCAACAAGTTCGCTCAGAGTGGTTTCTGGACAGTGGATGTCTAGACACATGACAGGAATGCTTGTCTGTTGTCCGAATTGGTAGATACCATCGGACCAATAATAACTTTTGGTGAAAATGCGAAAGATAGAACTGTGGGTAAGGGTAAGATTATCCACAGTAACATTGTTATTAAAGATATACTGTTAGTTGAAAATCTATGCTATAACTTGATTAGCATGAGTCAACTTTGTGACAATGGTCACTCAGTAGAATTCAACTAGTATACATGCACAATTAAATTTGCCGATGGTAGTACACTGCTTGTAGGTAAAAGGCATGACAACACTTATAAGATTGACTGAAATTTTGATCAGCCTGCCTCACCTACTTGCTTTGCTGCCTTGAATAGTTCCAAAAACTGGCTTTAAGCCGTTGAGTCACTTAAATTTTAAAACTATTGTCAGTCTGTGTAAGCTTGATTTAGTTGATGGACTGCCCCAAATATAGTTCTCTAAAGACAAGATCTGTTCAGCATGCCAGCTTGGTAAGCATATCAGATATACCTTTAAGAACAGAAGGAGTAAATCTTTTTCTCGGTGCCTAGAGTTGCTGCCCATGGATCTTTTTGGTCATATTCCAGTAACAAGTCTAGGGGGAATGAAGTATACCCTGGTGTTAATAGACAATTACTCTCGTTTTACATGGGTCTTACTTCTAAGTGGCAAAGATCAGGCTACTCCAAAGCTGATCAAACTACTGAAAAGACTACAAAATGAGAAATCGTGCGGGATACATAGAATTCACAGTGATAAGAGTACCAAGTTTACCAATCAAATATTTGAATCATATCTAGATGACCTTGGTATTAAACACAAATACTCTGCTGCTAGAACCCCCACAACAAAATGGAGTTGCTGAGCGTAGGAACCGCACTTTGAAAGAAGCTACGCAAAATATGCTTGCAGAATCAGAAATCTCACAAAGATTTTGGGCAGAAGCAGTTAATACAGCTTGTTATACGTAGAACAGAGCGATGATTAATAAACGAGCAAATAAAACACTTTATGAGATCTGGAATGACAGTAAGCCAAATATTTCTTATTTCCATGTGTTTGGTTGCAAATATTTTATTCACAACAATGGAAAGACCCATCTAACCGCTTTTGATACTCAATCTGATGCTGGAATATTTCTTCGCTACTCTGCTGTTAGAAGGTGTTCAGAGTATTTGACAATAGAACTCTTATAGTATAAGAATATATTCATGTGAAATTTGATGAATCTACTGATAGTACTGTATCTGAACTGTAAATCAATAATTTGAGTAATCGTTTAAAAAATACTCATATTTATGATAATCATGATGATGAGTTGGATTACAGAAGTAGGATCGACTGCATATTAGAGCCGGAAGTCCCAGAAGCACAAGCAAAGGTACATGCTGGTCCACAAGAGCTGAATCCTACTGACGAGGACACTACTATGCACACCCCTACTGCAGTAGATAGAGTAAATGTCAATATTGAATCTATTCAATCTACTGAGCTACCAACTCATATTCATACCAACGAAGAAACAAATCCTCTTGGACCTTCGCTTCGGTGGAAGAATGATCATCCACCCAGGCAGGTCATAGGTAACCCTGCTGCTCCTCTACGCACCATAGGACAGATGATTAATGAATTTCTTCATGCTGCATTCATCTCTCACATAGAACCTGAGAAGATAGATGATGTGATTTTAGACCCAAGCTGGGTAGAAGCTATGCAGGAAGAACATAATCAATTTGAGAGAAACAAAGTATGGCGCTTAGTACCACGTCCACCACATCACACTGTCATTGTTACCAAATGGGTATTTAGAAATAAATTGGACGAGAATGGTACTGTTATCAGGAATAAAGCAAGATTAGTTGCTCAGGGATACAAATAGGAAGAAGACATTGATTTTGATGAAACTTTTGCCCATGTAGCTCAATTAGAAGCCATTCACATATTTCTTGCATTTGTTGCTTTTAAAGACTTTAAAGTCTATCAGATGGACATTAAGAGTGATTTTCTTAATAGCAACTCCATGAAGAAGTTTATGTTGAACAACCTTCTGGGTTTGAAAGCAATCAACAACCTTCCTCTGTTTATAAACTGAACAAAGCTCTATATGGTTTGAAACAAGCTACCCGAGCATGGTATGAAACTCTGTCAAAGTACTTGACTGAGCACAACTTTATCATGGGCTCGGTGGACAAGACTCTTTTTAAATTCACAAAGGGTGACCATACCCTACTGGTTCAGATTTATGTTGATTATATTATTTTTGGAAGTACTAACTCAAAGCTTTGCGAAAGATTTTCCAAAATCATGCAGGACCAGTTTGATATGAGCATGATGGGAGAATTATCATTTTTCTTAGTATTGCAAGTCAAGCAGTCCGATGAAGGAATCCTGATAAATCAGTCAAAGTATACCAAAAAGTTGCTAAAGAAATATGGAATGAGTGCTAGCTCAACAGCTGCCACTCCGATGAGTTCATCTGCGAAATTAGATCTAGATGAAGCAAGCATACCAGTCGAAGTAACAATATATCATGGTATTACCGGATCTTTACTATATCTGACAGCCAGCAGACCTGACATCATGTTTGATGTATGTATGTGTGCTCACTTCCAATCCAATCCTAAGCAATCTCACTTCATTGCTACTAAAAGGATTCTCAAGTATCTAAAAGGAACTGAGAATGTTGGTATATGGTTTCCAAAGGATTCAACGTTTAATTTAGTTGGATATTCATATGCTGATTATGCAGGATGCAAGATTGATAGGAAAAGTACCAGTGGATATTGTCAATTCCTAGAGGATAGATTGATTTCATGAGGTTGCAAAAAGCAGACATACATCGCAACGTCTACTGCAGAGGCATAATACCTTGCTGCTGGAAGCTGCTGTGCTCAACTGCTATGGATTCAATAGCAACTAAGAGACTATGGAATTGAGTCCACTGAGACATCGATCTTTTGTGATAATACATCTGCCATAACTATCACGTAAAATCCAGTTCTTCATTCTCGGACCAAGCATATTGACATTCGTCAGCATTTCATCCGAGATCACGTAATAAAGAAGGAGATTCGGTTGGAATACATATCCACCGAATAACAAGCAGCAGATATCTTCACAAAACCCCTACCATACGCTAAGTTTTCCTACTTTCGCAATATACTTGGTTTAATTGATATAACCAAATGATCTTATTTGTTTAATTTATCCTCTATGATGAATTCAGGGGGAATTACATTTTAGATATTGCATGAATTTAGGGGGAATCTTAATTCAGGGGGAACTTTTGTGTTTTTCGAAGGTCTACCGATGCTCAGCTGGTAAAACAGTTGCCTACTGCAGTAGATGCTACTTCACCAGTAGACTCTACATACCAGTTGACATTACCATATTTGCTATGCTGATAATAACCTTCGTTAATTAAAAACCAATTGGAACGTCGAACTTCAAATTTAATTTTGTATTAATGGTGAAATATTTCGGTACTGCTTAAATCGTGTCAGTTTCAATTTTATTTCAAAATATTCATTCGTTAGATGAACGCCAAGTGTCCATGTGTCCGCTCATCTACAGTACGACGTCACACCTCCTTTCACTTTAACCGCCGTTAACATTTTCACTTCTCTCTTTTACAATTTCAAATTTACTATGCTAAAACTTTGTCAAAGAATTATTCTTTCACAGTTAATCACCTTATCATATTTTCACAAATCAAGATGTCGAAGACCAGCCAACCAAGTTTTGTTACAAATGCCATCCATGTGAACTTTAACTCAGTCTACACCATCGCCGACGAGGAGATGAAAAGTGTATTCCAATATTTGGACCACTCCGGCCTGCTGGTTATACTGAGCCTTGCACCTACATTTTACAAAGAAAGTCTCCAAGAATTTTATGCTACATCAAGGGTAGTCAATGACTCCGTGGTGTCCTCCATCTCAGGCCAAACTTTTACAATCACTCAGGAGGATTTTGCCACTCAACTGAGTCTTCCCACTATGGGACTCACTGATTTTCCACCATATCCATCACGGTACGAGAAGAGATACGTA
The DNA here is from genome assembly GCA_907163345.1 of Haberlea rhodopensis. Taxonomy (NCBI): domain Eukaryota; kingdom Viridiplantae; phylum Streptophyta; class Magnoliopsida; order Lamiales; family Gesneriaceae; genus Haberlea; species Haberlea rhodopensis. The sequence goes on along the minus strand of CAJQUN010000021.1, from coordinate 2,376,266 downwards.
CAGTGTTCTCAGAATTTGACGTTCATCTGCAACGTCCTCCATTCAAGAAGATTTTGATGAAGAACCATTTCCGGCAGCTTGTCGATGTTATTACCAAGGGGCTACTGTGCAAAGCTGGATCCTTTGACGTTATCACCCAGAGAAGTTCGAGGTGATGTGTACGATTGTGAAGGGAGTTGATGTCAACTGGTAGTTAGTTGTACTATTTCAAGTACTAATTGGCTTGGTTGCAAAGGGCCATTCTGGATTCGTTCTTCCACTCAGCCGAATCCTTGAAAGCAAGAATGTCCCAGTGGGGGCTATTTACACTCTCCATCCAGCACGACTCATCAATGCTAAATATTTGCACATCCACCGAAAGCCAACCAGTGGAGACGGTGGTCGAACAAGAGTGGTTACCACCAAGAGGAAAAAGGCTCAGGTGGTGAGTGATTCTGAGCAGACGGTCTCAGAATATGCTGAGTCATCACCTCCTCCCCTACAAAAGAAGCCACGAACCCTAAAAGGAAACCCTACTGTCTCCAAGAAGCAAGCCCATACTGCTGCTGCTGCTGCTGCTGCGGCTACTGAAGTGTCAACAGAGGTCACCGTTGCTGATCAGGACATCAACCCTGAAATTGTAAGGACCCTAGTTCCTTAAGTGTGAAATAAGGACATAAGTAGAGCTAAAGTGTATTATCAGAGTATAAAAATTTCGTGTTGAGGCCTTGTGCTTTAAGGGTTACATGCCAAGATAATTACTTCCAAATGGATTAATTACATTCCTAACAAAAATGAATGTTAATCCTATAGATTTACACTACTCCTAGAGTAGAAACTATACAAAAGAATCCCAGCTTCTAAATCAAAAGCCCTCCTCGCTAGCTCACTGCGTCAACCCGACCTTAGCCCCCTTTATGCCAAGATGTACCTACAAGGACAACCCACAAATCATGAGCATATAATAATCCATATTAAACGTAGCATGATTTAAAAAGCGTAAATGCAAAACCGTAAATACAAAACACTTCCTGTTTCCCAATTGCATTTTAAACTCCCCTTTTTGGTTGTCCTTGTATAATAACTCATGAGTATAATCAATGGATTATTCAATGGTTTCACAAATGTCATGACATATCACCAATTACCAATCCCTAGTCTGTTATAACAGTATATTTTAATGCACCTCGCATGTCATGACAGCGGCACCAATACCCATCGCTTTAACATATTAGCAGCATTAAATAACCTCGCTCAAATCACTTTCTCAAAAATAGACTCTAAAATAATGTTAATGGCGTTTTTGATGATTTATACATATACCTACATACTTATCATTATATGTCGGTTAGTGTTGTGATTTAAAAGATGAAAACACCACCTACAATTTTTAAAAGATGAAATGTGAATTTTTAACTTGCATAGAATTATAATTCTGGTGAATTAAATCATTATTAAGCCTTGAATTTTGAGTTACAAAAATAATGTTAGTAACAGTATGATATTTAGTCAATATAGCCTAGGTATTTCAATGATATAATATTAACATGAATATAGGTATCATTAAGCATTGGAAGCATTCTACGGAAGGGATTTATTCTACTAAATCTGCGTATGGAGTGATTACTAGTCTCTCACAGCAGCCTCAAGACCCTATTTGTCACCTTTATCCATCGTTGTGGTGCAAGTTGGCACCTAGCAAGGTTATCATTCTTGTATGGAAAATCTTCCAAAACAGAGTCACAACCTTGAGCAACCTGATTATGAGAGGCGCTAATATCATCCATCCTAACTGTATGCTTGCAACACTATTGTAGAGGATCATAATTAGTTATTCAGCTACTGCCCCTTCTCCTATAAGGTTTGTTATGACATTTATCTCTGGTTGAAGCTTGAATTCGTAGGTCATCTAAATCTGTGTGTTAACTTCGAAATCCATGAAGAAATGCATCATGCTGGAATCTCAAAGAATGCTTGGACTATGGTTTGGATTTGCTCGGTGTGGTGCCTTTGGTTGGAAAGAAATAAGAGAATCTTTGATTGCTTCATACTTGTCTATTGTGGTGGATTGTATTAAGTATAGAAGCTGTATGTGGATCAAAACCAGTTGCAAAGAGAAGGTCACTTGCTCCCTCAATGATTGGATTTTGGAACCTTTATTATGTTTAAAATAACATGGTATCGATTTTTGATTTTGATATCTCTGCAGTATTGTTTGCACTTCTTCGGGTTTAAGTACCATTGTACTCTACTTACAATATTTTTCTTATCCAAAAAAAAAAAAGGTGTCATTAGACCATTTCACCTGTACGTACTTAGTTCAAGTAAAATTAAATGTGGAAATTAAAGAGAGTTGGGAATTAAATTGAAATACTAATGTCTGTAGTTTGGTTTAATATGGATTATTGATGTTTGTTAATGGTGCAGATAGTTCGAAAACCACCAGATGACAGGACTAGCTGTAATTTATAGTTTAGTTACTTCCAGGTATGTGTTGACTTACGAGCATTTACTATATTCATATTGTTTATGAAATGTGTATTTCTAAACAAACGATAATATTGAGGATCGTTGGAATGAGTGATATGTTGTTATTACTATTGTTGCTATTGATGGTGTCGTAGTAGTAGGAGAGCGACAATGTGATATAACAGAATTGTTGTTGCCGCTATATCGATCGTATATAGTGTCGTTGTAGTAGGGAAGCGACGAATGGATAGAATGGGTTGGATGTTCTACTACATAGATTTTATATATACAATTATATATAAATTATGATGATCGATGTGATGTTTGGGGAGCTGTAGTTACAGAAACAACTAGGGAACTTTCATATTGTGATTATTGATCCTGGAGTACTTTCAAATGTTCAGTATATTATATTGTTAATAGCATAGCTTATGGATATGTTGTTATTATTATTAGTGCATGCTCATCCTTTTTGTGGAACTGTTTCTGTTGAAACAGGTAACATACTAGGTGTTAGAGGAGATGTAGGATGTTGAGGCAAGACTAGGAGATGTTTTTGAGTCACATGAGTCATTGTTAAACTTGTTAATATTTGTATATGGCTTGTATAGTATGTATTTACCTATGATATGATTTTTCTGTGTTGGTGCATGTTACCAATATTGCATTTATTTTGGGGGAGACATCATTTGTATTTATGGTATTGTATATTACATATACATATGTCAGTCTTTGTTTAGTTGGGAGGTCCAATTATGGGGATATCATGTCAAATTATTTTTTTACAAATGACGACATGTTTTTTCTGTTTATGTGGCGAGATTTAGGGCCCAAAATAATTGTATTATTGATTTTATTTTAAAGGTAATAAAATGTTGTTCGAATTTCGAGTCTCGCTACTTCTAACTTGAACTTGTGGGTTTGCGATTTTTTTGTTTGTAAGTATATGCGTTTGAGTCCAAGAATTTATAATATTTTTTTGGTAAAAAAATATTATAAATTTTATTGGTAAAAAAATATTATAAATTTTTTAAAGAAGAGACGGGCAAGAACCTAAACTATTACACCCTGCAACGACTTTATGGGACAACACTTTGGGATGTTGTGTCCCGTGCTACATAAACAAAAAACTTTACTCTTAATATTCAAAGCGACCAAAATAAGTTAAAAAATATATATAAAAAGACTCAATTATCAACATTGACTAACAATATAAAAATAATTGATAATGTGATACGATTTGGTCCCCGAAGAGAAGATTATACGAAAAAATTGTTTATCAAAAAATTAAAAATAAAAGCAAAACTTCCTTTTGCTAAGACAACATTTTACATGACATTAATACAAATTGAGGAAATACTATGTGCATAAATACTAATTAGGACACGAATTGTACTTGGATATATCTTTGACGATTTGTTGATGTTATTATTAAGGGTAATGATTGCGATCAAGTGAAACCAGATGGTTCATATGATTTGAATAGTAGTATTGTTGAAATATATGATTCATATATTGAAGTAGATAGATGTTGGAGCCTAGTGGAGTGGAGCGCAACGTGGTGAAGCGGAATGGTTAGGGTTTAGAGTTATTATATATAAACTCTTGTGTAAACTAAAGATTATTATTCATTAATAAACACAGCTACCGTTTGCTACCGTGGATGATTATATGAAAGTATTTTTATATATTTTTATCAATGTGTTATAATTCACAGAATAAAAAATTCATTCGAAATATATGTGTGTGTATATTTATTAATTTCATTTTCTAAAACTCATAATTCGTTTATTCAACTAAAATCCTGAATTCATTTAATATTTTGTGTTTTATTTCAATCTTTCATGCATTTGATCTTTTGACATTTATTTGTATGATTTAGATTCCGGCATTATCTGATTAAAATATTGTATTTTATATTACATGACTTATGATGAAAAATCTGATAATATAATGAATGTTGTAGATTTATATTTATTAATAAAATTATGTTTTTAAACATATCCATAAATTCATAATAAAACCGGAAAATACAGGGAAAAGGCTACAGTTTTAATTCAATTGCACGTATGTCTAAAAATATATTTCCTCCACAGCTATTTCCATTCCAGCGTCCACCGCATGCCATTACTCAAAGAAAATTAAGCGTTCTTCTGTACGACGGCGCAATTCCCGAAGAGACGGGTGGTTTTCGGCAGCAACCATTAGCCCTAGGGGCAATACGGCCACAGACACTATAACATCAGCGAAAGCTCCAAAAATGAACTTGTGTTTGTGCTTAGGGTTTAAGGCTAAATAACAAACAAGAAGCTCATGCAAGAATTCCCAGTCTGCCTCAACCCCCGTCGACTCGCGGGCCTCGATCATCTCTTGCATCGATTTCCGAAAGTCCGCATACGGGTCCGGAGAGTATTTATTAACCGCTATCCGGCCGCTGGCTGCCCCTTGTCCCTGAGATGCAGATGTTTCCATTTTCTCGAATAACGAGTTGGAACAACCAGGAGAGGAGCAGAAGAAGCGGTGAGAGGCGAAGGCGGAGCTTAAATCTGGAACGGAGTTGGTTTCTGGGGAGGAGGAGGAGGAGAAGTTGGCGGCGGCGCAGCTGTCTGAGGAGGAGACTTCGTACAAAGAGTTGTAGTTCTTGATTAAGACAGATGGGTGGGTGTAAGGGTTTGATTGGGTGACTTCTTGAATTTCTTCTTCTTCTTCTTCATGATCTTCAATGGCGGGTGGTGAGGAGAAAGTGATGGTGGGAAGGCATTTGAATTTGGAGAAACAGAGGTTGAAGCTCTTCCATAACATGTTGGGCATTTTTGAGTTTCTTTGTTGATACCAACAAAAGTTGTTGCATGTGTGTATATAATATTCTCCAATAGTTGTACAATAATAATATAGTGCTATGGTCTATATGTTCTTCTTTTTTTTTTTTATTCTAAAGTAATATCGTACTATTTTTATATTATTTCTCATTTATATATACTTTTTTTTTTTAATGTTCGTGCATATATTCAAAGATATTCAACTAACGCATTGCAAAAGTAACAAATGTTGTTATCAAAGCAATTGTACAAAAATCCCAATTTTATCCTTCTTGCAAACTAGTTAAATCTATATAATAGAATACTTTATATTATTTGTCTCAATTTTTACTTTATGTTTTAAACCAATTTTACCCTTCATTTCATTATTTTCTAATGAATATATTTAATTAATATATGTGTTATTTATCTTGTGATTTTAAAATTTTCGTATATAATTTATTCAGTTTTTTTATATAATAAAGTTGAAATGGTTTGATTTGAATTTTTTTACTACCTAAAACAATATTTGCAATAAAAAATATTATAATCCAAATCTACGCTTCAATGTAAAAATATAAAATATGTATATGAAAACTTAAATATTTTATAAAATTAGAAAAAAATAAAAAATTAGATATTTCAATTAATTCGGTTGCCCAATATTTTCAAAATCGAAATCAAAATGAATTAATCGATTTTTTAAAAATTAAAAAACCGAATTTCTGAAGTAATCGAATCGAATTAAAATGCACCAATTACGTTGTCAATCCATTTATAATAAAAGAATTGTTCGTTTTACTCACAATTTTAACAACATTTAAAACTATCATTTTAAATTCTCACTAATTGGTGCATTTTAGAAGGTTAGCTTTTAAACGATCTTGACTACGAGGGTTATTATTTTGTAAATTTTTTTAAAATCAAGTTATAACATTTCTTATATTAAATATTTAAATTTTCATGTACATATTTTATATTTTTATATTGAAGCGTAGATTTGGATTATTTTTTATCACATATATTCTTTTAGGGATTAAAAGAAATTCAAATCAAATCATTTCAACATAATTATATAATAAATAAATAATAAACAAAAAATTTAAAATCGTAGGATAGTAACATATATATTAATTAAATATATTCATTGGAAATAATGAAATGAAGGTAAAATTGGTTAAAATATAAAGTAAGAATTGAGACAAATAATATAAAGTATTCTAGGATATACATTAATTATTTTGCAAGAAGGGTAAAGTTAGGCTTTTTGCAAAGTTGCTTTGGCAACAACACTTGTTGCTTTGACAATAACACTTGCCAAATAAAAAAAACTATAAATGGACATATTTCGTAATTAATGAAATTGTTAATTATTTCAAAAATTTATGCATTTATATATTTGGATTGGATTTCTATGATCGAGATAAGTTGATTCCTAAATTTATGTAGCAATTGATGACTAATGCCCGGAGCACTCGCTGAAAAAACACTCGAGAACCCAAACCTAAGTTGCAGGATTCAATCGAACTTGGTCTATCCGCACAGTGGCTCCCATTATGAGACAATGTGACTTGAGACTCAGTTAGGAACATCCCACCTCCACTAGTAATAATATTTAAAAAACCAAGAAATTTTACTCCAAATGTGTATAAACAGTGACTCTATCAGGAGCCAACCAAACAAGAATTTCAAACTCTCCCAAGATTAATGGTACGGAGACACACACACATATGTGTGTGTATATATACTGTTAACTCGGATTTTGGTAGTGGGCTACCTTAGCTAACAATAACTCCTCCCTTATTGGAAGTGAGCGGTCCTGAAAAGAAAAGATTAGAAGGGGGCCAGAGAATGATCTCCGGCGGGGTCCCTCCGACGATCAAATCAGGATCCTTTTTTATACAATGTGGAAATAAACGTTTATATGGAAATTACGGGAAATAACCTACCTTTTCCAACCTGATGCCCCTCATATATATATGGGACGGTGAGAGAAAAGATACCCTATCGTGTCCGGCTGGGACCTGGGGGGACCACCGACAAATACTGTACCCGTGTATAGCGCACTACCTATGGGATTTCAATAATACCAGAAAATATTCCCAAACACTAGTCATTATATGATTGGTTCCTTTGGCAAGTGGTCCTCTAATGAGACAAAATTCGGTTATATATTTCCCGGGTGGAGGACCACATTAGTGTCCAAAGTACCTTCCCGAACTCTGAAGGGGAGGCCAAGACAAATGTCTAAGGTCGGGATAATAGCCCGTGCTATCTGGTCCAATCCAGCAGGGTTGAAGACACTTCATGAGCTGAGCATATTGATGGGAAATGCACCCGACCCATGCATATACATCCCGGGCTGATCACCATTGTAAATAATTTACCCCGACCTGCTCTCAATGGTGGCCAAATACCCCGTCCCGCGAATATTCCTCCCGGGCTGAGCACTTCTGGATAAGATCATGTTCGAGTAAGGGCCAAGATCGGGCTGGACATGATATCCGGATATCATATACAAACGCATATATATATATATTTATTTATTATTGGAAAATGTGCTTAATGAATTGAAATTAAGCATGGAAAAAATCGAATACTTGATAAATGACAAAAAGAGCTAAAAAACAGACGAGAAAAAGCTACCCGGGAAAACCCAGGCAGCCCAGGCAGTGCCTGAGCTCCGTCCAAAATTTTGGGTGTGGGCGCTCAAGCGTCCAATGTTCTGTCCAGAATATTTTGTGGAGTTTTTTTATCGAAATGGTGCAATATTTCGCATACGAGTGAGTTTTTACATGAATAATTGCTACCAAATAATGTCTCTTGTTGATATTCTTTGATCAAGCATAAATAGAACAACTCCTAAGGAATTAAAGACACTTTTTATGCAAAATCAAAGTCATTTTTGAGAGCAAATCTGCACACACATATCGTTCATCCATTGTTCCTGTTGAAGTGCATTTAAACCTTTGTGGTTTGAGGACTTGTGATTTGGAGTGTGCTCCGTTGTATCTTGGGAAACGATTGCAGCTAACCATAAGCACCATATCAGGGCAATATCATTTCAAGAACATATATTCTAAATCTTGCATTGACAAACGTTCATAAAGCCATTGTTACTTTGCATGCTATTATTCCTAAGATACACATCAATATTAAGATTCCTACAATCTTGAAACGATATTTGTAACAAATGGCTTCATCGAGTGGAACAACGACTACCGTTCATCATGGAGAAAGGCATGAGAAGGTCAAGGAAGCCGACTTCAAGAGATGGCAACAAAAGATGTTGTTTTACTTGACCACATTGAGTTTGACAAGGTTCTTAACCGAGGATGCTCCTATGGTTGAAGGAGGAGAAACCGACTCCCAAAATAGGCTGCGATTGATGCTTGATAAACAAACTTGGTGTTTGTGGGAAAAATGTTATAGCATTGTTCAAAATAAATGTAATGACGGTTATTTGTCAGTGAAGCAATAAAATCTATGTTATTACTTTTTGATTGAGTTTATAATTTATGATGTGATCGGTTGATCATTTAAATTATAATTCAATATACAAATTTGTAAAGTTAAATTTATTGCTTTAAGTGAATGTTAACTTAAAACATAAGTATGTGACTTGTGTAAGGATAAGTTAACAAAACCGTCATTCATTCGGTTGAAAGAAAGAGACACATCTAGAATCAATCACATTGATGTTTGTGATTTAAAGTGCAAACTAGAGGTGTGAGAAAAGTATTTGTTGCTTTATCAATTGTTTCACAATATGTTATACTATTTGCTATGAAACAAAGACTTTGTCAATATAAGTGTTTGAACACTACCAGAATGAGGTTGAAAAACAAACTAAGCAAACTAGTTTTGCAATGAAGAATTGTGAGTTGATTTTATTTGTGTTGTCTAAGCATTTTACGCTTAAGACTTGAATTTACAAGTTCTAAAATCTTGAATTCAAGTTTTATAAGATTTGTACGCTTAAAGTTACAAATGATGAATCAAATGCCACAATTGGTTTTCTGGGCGTTGCTCTCTTGAAATTGATTCTATTTGAATTTTCTAAGCATTATACGCTTAAAGCTCGAATTCGCAAGACATAAAATCTTAAATTTGATTTTACAAGTTTGGATGCTTAAAATACAAATAGTGAATTTCATTCGAGAGATTGTCCAAGTTTCATAATTTGTAAGCAATTTGATTTATAGATTTATAAGCTTAGAATTTGAACTTGAAATTTAAATGCAACGGAATCTTGATAAGTTCGAGATTACCCAAGCTATTGGGGAAACAATTCTATCGGTCAACCATATTCTAGGTACCACACTTAGGAATTGACGAAAATCCTTATAATTTAAGGACAAAGGTTTCCTACAAATATTGAAAAAGTGCGGGGGTGCATGGCTGAAGTAAGCCATAACAAGTGTCAGGTAATGACAGTGTTTACAAAACAAAGACTAAAGTGACACACATGAAACATATGTAAGTATGCTTGCAAGTTGTTGATTTGATCATTATGAGAAACAATATTGAGATGACGAATGTTGATGCTGCAATATCAAAATTGGAATTGAAGTTTCCAAGACGAATTCTTCTCGTGTTTAATTTTAGTTTCAAAATTTTAAGCTTTACTCTTAAAATTCAAGTTTGTAAGAAATAAAATCTTAAACTTTGATTTCTAAGAAATTGCGCTTATTTGAATTGTGAATTAAAACCGAGAAGTTATTATAGTTTCAAATTTTGTAAGCTATAACACTTAGAATTTGAAACTCGAGATATTCTGATACAAAATGGATATCTGAACCAAAGAGTTTTGTGTAATCGTTGGTAATGTTGTGTCATTAAAAAGACGAAGAAAATTCTCTACACAAAAAGTGCATAGTTCAATCCACTATGAATTTATTATTCATAGCGCTGGATAAAGCTGAGAAGAAGCTGGAGGGCTTCGCTGTTTTGTTAAGAGAAAATTTCTTGTTGAAAAAGTAATAGCAAACCCACCATAATGAAGGACTAAAAATCCAAAATGTGTGTAGACTCGTTAAGTCATTGTATGTGCTTAAGCAAGTGACAACCCAAAGACACGAAAATTTGACAAAACTATCTTGTCAAATGGTTTAATAATTAATGAGTGTCATAAATATGTATATATGAAAAACATACATGAAGCAAATGTGAGAGTATACATGTATGATGATGATATGCTCATAGTGAGAAGTAATAGAAATCACCAACAAAACAAAGAAAATGTTGACGAAACATTTTGAAATGAAAGGATATGGGGTTAAACAAAATGTAATACTCGGAATTAAAGTTTCCAAGACATCATAAGGACGAGTGTTGACGCAGTATCATTATGTTGAGAAAATGCTAAAGAAAGTTCTCGCAAATAACATATCGTCGGTGAAAACAACCTATGATCTTAATCTACACTTAGTTAATAATAATGGAGACCATGTCAAGCAACTGGAATACTCGAGGATAATTGACAGTCTATTGTATCTGATGAACGACACACGTCCTGACATTGCATATGAGGCTGGTAAACTAAATAGATACACAAGCAATCCAAACAATGACCATTAGAAGCCATTGACAAGCGTACTTAAATATTTAAGGCACACATCAAGTTATGGATTGCACTATACAAGATATCTTGCTGTGTAGAAGGATACATCGATGCTAATTGGATATCGGACACAAAAGATTCAAAGTCCACAAGTAGTTATGTGTTTACCATTGGAGGGGCTGTTGTGTCGTGGAAATATTTGAAGCAAATTTGTATTGCTAGATCCTCTATGGAATCCGAATCCATAGCCTTGGATAAAACGGAAGAAGAAGCCGAATGCCGAATGACTTAGAAATTCTCAGAAGAAATTCCTTGCTGGGAAAAACATGTGCCTGCAATTATAAGATATTGTGACAACTATAATGGTAAGTACCGACATACAAGTCATAGACGTAATACCGTATGACAATAATATCTATATGCATAATCTTAACTGGTTATGTGAAAAAAACTGCGGATCCACTTATGATTGGTTAAACAAGAGATCATGTAAAAAGTTTATCGAAGGGAATAAGGTTAAAACCCTATAATCAAAATCTCATTGTGGATACCCAACCTTGTTAACTGGAGAGCCCAAGATCTATGTTCAAAATGGACAACTAAATTATGAGATTGTATAAACACATTGGAGATCAATCTCCAACCTATTCCTATGACAGGGGTATAGCATGCAAAAAAGGGTATGAGGATAGGCAAAATGCCTTTAATGATTCCTATGACATATAAATAAATATGTTGGAGTATAGCGGGATACTCTTTTAGGAGATCACGTATGTGCGTGCGAAGCGTGGCCGCTTCAAAATTGTAAAGCACTTATGAAACCAAGCATGGTCCATGGCCGAAAGGTACACAACCTTAAAAACCATTACGAAGGTTAGAGTTGTTATTGTGTGAGTTCAACTGTCTAGGTTTACACAAATGACTAAATAGCTCAAGACTTTAAAGTTCATTATTAAGTCAGTAAATCCGATTGAATAATACTACGGAAGTGTCAAAGCCGCAAGCTACCTCTCCAGATGCTATAACGATAGGCACTCATTGCATTCATGCATTAATTTTAATTCATGTGGAGGGATTGTTGGAAAATGTGCTTAATGAATTGAAATTAAGCATGGAAAAATCGAATACTTGATAAAGGACAAAACGAGTGAAAAATTGGACGAGAAAAAGCTGCCCAAGAAAACCTGGGCAGCTCGGACTACGCCCGAGCGCCGCCCAAAACTTTGGGCAGCAGGGTGGGCGTTCGAGCACCAGTGTTCTTTCAAGAATATTTTGTGGAGGTTTTTCCTCGAAATGGTGTGGCCTTTCGCGTTTGGGTGCGTTTTTCCATGAAGAATTGCTACCAAATGATGTCTCTTGGTAATGTCCTTTGATAAAGTAAACAGAACAACCCTTGCGTGAATTAAAGACCTTTTTTATGCAAGATTAAAGTCATTTTTGAGAGCAAAATATGCATAGACATGTTGTTCATCCCTTGTTCTTGTTGACGTGCCTTTAAACCTTTGTGGTTTGACGACTTGTGATTTGGAGTGCTTCTATCACAAGTTATAGTAGTTGTATCTTGGGAAACGATTGACGCTAACCTTAAGCACCAGAGATTCCAAATCTCACATCGACAAACATTCATAAAGCCATTGTTACTTTGCTTGCTATTATTCCTAATATACACATCAATACTAAGAATCCTACCTATGAGTATATATATACATATATATAGTGTGTGTGTTCTTTTATAAAAAAATAGTTGTACAATAAATAAAGAAATCCTCGGCGAGGTAACTAGGATTCTTATCATGTCTAATTTCCATAAATAGTCAAAGAACATCATGTACACTTAAAAAGTTGCCTGTTTGGTTCTGAAGTTTGGCTAAAGAGCTGGAAGATTGCATTTGGTAACGATAAACAATTTCAAAAGTATCCATTCAATTGTTTCAGTCAGTCGTATGTTGTTAATAAGTATTTGAATATATACCATGTTAGATGGTTGGATCTACGCCATGGGACAACAAAGAACAAATCGTTCTGTAGTTGTCCTTTTACTCTGTCTACATTCACCATCAGTAACTTCTCAATTATTCTTTCATAGATTCCAACAAGCAGTAACAGTTAATATAAGGACTATGTAATGCTTATGTTTTTTTTTTCGACGCTTTAATATAAATTATTTGGACTCAAGTACCTGATGTGGCGAGCTGTCTTGACATCGCTGATGTGGTGAGCTGACTCGGCAGAGCTGATGTGGTGAGCTGACTCGGCAGAGCTGATGTGGCGTTCGTATACTTAAAACTAATAGCAGAGCTATTATTAAGCAATACAGATAGCTGGCGTATTTTAAACTAATTTGGCTCGAAATTTATTGTATAAATCATAATAGGATGTAATCGAGCTTATCTGAGTTCTAATTTTACACCTAGCTTGACTCGAGGAAAATTAAATATTAATGAAGTTTGAGCCTTTGCCCGATTGACAATTGCATTTCGAGCTATCCTAAAACGCCTCCTCTAATTACTAGTTTTTTTGTATTATATTATTATTAAAGTTTTGTTTTCTCTCTCACATCGGTTTAGAGAAATAAAATGACCAACTTTTTTGTTATAAAATAATATCTATGCCTTCTTGTTTAAGTGAGCAGCGGAGACTGGTGATATTGAAAAGATGTATTTGATTATCAATCAAATCTCAAAGTGGGAGAACTGTTACAAGAAGAACCAAGTAATATTGTTGGAGTACAACAATTACCCTTGCTCTATGATCGATCGAAACGTGGTACTTGTATTGTTGTACGACTTAAAAGATTTAAGTTGCACCGATACCATCAGCTATAGCTTTTGGTAAAGCGGCAAACACTTAATCCTACAATTGATATCAGAATCTAGTTCACGTGTTGGATTCCCAATTATTGGGAAGGGATTGTTGGGGTACAACAATTGCCCTTGCTGTGTGATCGATCGAAACGTGGTGCTTGTGCTGCTGTATGATTTAAAAGATTTGAGATGCACCATTACCATCAGCTAGCTTTTGGTAAAGTGGCAAGCGCTTGATCCTACAAACATAACTATGGTTTGGTGGAGGTTGGCTAAATTAGTCAGACATGGAATTGAAAGGAAAATACGTAAAGTCTTTTCTTTATGCGTTTTGGACGCGGGAGCTACCTATAAATAGGGCTCCCCTCCCCTCATTTTTAGTATCTCATCTCAGAGTGTTCTCTCATATCTCTACATTGAGTGTGTATTTATATAATATTTGTGAGGTAGTTTTCTCCTATATTGATAGCGTTTTTCTCTTTGAAAGATAGCGATAGGTTGTAACCTACAAAATATTATGAGATTTTCATCTTGCTCGTTTTACCATAATAATTTGTAAGGGTTTCCACTTAAATTGTGATGCTCATTTTATCTTGATTTTTGGTATTTTCTATCTTATATTGCCGCACTTTGAGCCAAAAAGTGGTATCAGAGCTTCACTGTAAAATTTAAAAAAAATCTAAGTATGCTCTGTTGTTGCAGTTTTGACTGATCCTCTACACCAGAAAAGTATTTTTAAGATATTTTATTACTGAGACTTTTTTATTTTTAGTCTACCAAATTTTTGCAGACAGAATGGCGGCATCGTTCGAGATTGAAAATTCCATGGAAGCAATTTCATGTTGTGAAAAATGTAAATGCAAGCAGTTCTACGAAAAGATCGTTGCTTGGCAGCTATTGCAAATAGACCGGTGGATATCACAGGCAATGAAAAGTGGAATGATATGAATGGTAATGTTAATGCGAATCCACATTTGGCTCTGACAGATAGAGTATTATCAAGTATCGCTGAAAATAAAAATGCAAAAGATATTTATGATACTCTGACAAACTTGTACGAGACCAAGTCACAACGCAAAAATTTTCCTAAAGAGCTCTTCGGAAGGCATCATCGATGACCGACCATATCAACACAAAAAATACTCTATTTTCCCAGCTCACTTCTTTGGGGCATAAAATAGAGAAAGTTGAATGTGCGGAAACTTCTACTTCAAAGTCTATTAGATTCATACGATCAACTCATCATCAATCTGACCAACAATATCACTACTGATACGTTAGTCTTCAACAATGTTGTAGCTGCGGTTCTTGAAGAAAAAAATCGGTGCAAGAACAAGGAATACAGGTTGCCAAGTTCGATGCAGGTAGAGGCTATAGCGATGATGAGAGGGAGATCGACGGAGCGTGCTCCCGTGGGAGCTTGGTTCATAGCTCCGTGATCGATTGTGGTTGGGGCGCCGATCGATTGCGACAGAGCGTAGCAATATATGAGAAAATTCAGAGCCCACGATCGATTGCGAGCAATGTGTCGATTGATCACGAGCGAGCGAAACTACAAAAGGCTGGATTCTTGATGCGCGATCGATCGGAAGAAAGTGCCGACCAACCGCGGATGTGATTTTTGTCGAAAATTTTTGTGGAATTGTGGAATTGAAATGTGGTAATAGTGTAACTATTATTGTCGGTTATGTGATTGATGGTTATTGATATTGTGAAAACAGGAACAACATGAGGGAAGTTCATATGATTATGGTGTATTCAGTGAGTATTTCCTTAATTTACAGCATTATGTTCTGTATATTATTATTGGTGTATTCATTGATATTGAGATTATGTTGTTGGTATGCTCATTCCGTGTGTGGGGTGTTTTTTGTTGAAACAGGTAAAGCAGGTACAACTTTGGCTATGGAAATGAGTTTGTGTCGTTGATTGAAAATGCTCCTATGAGTGAAGTACCAGTACTGGTATCGATGAAGTGACTTGTACAAGTAGATACACATTTATTTATTTAATGCTCGTCTGTGTGTTTACATGGGTTGTATAAGTGTTTTGAAATTCTCTTTCGTTGAGCGTTGCATGTAATCTATTTGAGAGTATAAATGCAACATGAATTGAGAATATGTAGAGTGCATTATGAAGTGTATATATTGGTGAATTGTATTTGTACTGGGAGTCGGTTTGAGTGGGAATTCTGATGGAAAGTTTATAAAGTCATACCATAATTATAAAGCCTGTAATGAGTAATTCCCTACATGTTTAGAAATGTATACAAAAATATATGATGTTAATGCACTAATGACAGTATTGGGAGTTGTGGTCTTACAAAACGTGATGGTAACAACTAAGTGGAGTGATATTGTGCAAGTTTGGTGGTGAAATGATATACTCATAAAGAAGGCATCAGCTTCAATTAGATATTTTCTCATGTGGTTTGTCTTACAATAATCAGGTAGTATTGACATTGTGTCTAGTGTTTGACCTACATCTAGAGCAGCTAGATGTGAAAATGATATTTCTTGGTGGAGATCCTGAAGAAGAAATCTATATGCTCCAACCAGAATGTTTTGCTAAAATAGGTAAAGAGAACTTGGTTTGCAGGTTGAACAAATATATGTATGGTCTCAAACAGGCGCCGAACTGTTGGTACAAGAGATTTGATTCACATATCATGAGTCTTGAGTACAACAAACTTAATGTAGGTCCTTGTGCATATTTCAAGAGATCCGTGAATGATAATTATTTTAATTTAACATTGTACGTGGATGACATTTTGGTAGCAGGCCCCAACAAAGTTCGAGTCCAAGAATTGAACGCACGACTGTCTAGGGAATTTGATATGAACTTCTGGCCAGCAAGCAAGATTCTAGGATGCAAGTTCATCAAGGCAAAAGTATCATGGAGATTTGGCTTTCCCAGAGAAATTATTTGAAGAAATTTTGGAACGCTTCAACATGCAATATTATAGGTCAATTTCTACCCCTATTCGAGTTAACTTCAAGTTATCCTCCGAAATATGTCCTAGCAGTGAAGCATAGAGGATGAAGTGTCTCGAGTACCGTATATATCAGAAGTGAGATGTTTAATGTTCGACATGATCTGTACTATACTAGATATTGCACAAGCAGTGTGAGAAATCAGTTGGTATATGAAGAAACCTGGATGAGAGCATTGAATTATGGTTAAAAAGGATTCTTATGTATATTAAGGGTACCTCAAATGTTGCATTATGTTATGGATGATCAGATTTTACACTCAAGAAATATATAGATAATATATAGATTCAGATTATACAGGTGATCCGGATAAAAGAAAATGCACTACTGGTTATGTGCTTACACTTGTAGGAGGAGTAAAAGCCGGTTTCAAAACTGCAAACAGTTGTAACATTATCTGCAACGGATGTAGAATATATGTCAGCTACTCGGGCTTCCAAGGAGATGATATGGATTCAAAGGTTATTGGAGGAGATTGTGCATAAACAAGGGAAAATTCATTTGTTTGTGAAAGACAGAGTGCCTTGCACATTGCAAGGAATCTAGCCTTTCATTCTAGGACAAAACACAACGGGTACAATTTTAGTTTGTTCGAGAAGTGGTAGAGGAAGGAAGTGTGGATATGCAGAAGATCCATACAAAGGAAAACCTAGCTGTTATTATGACAAAGCCAGCTAATACTGATAAATTCAAGTGGGGTAGATCCTCAAGTGATCTAGCAGAAACATGAGCAGCGGGCACTGGCGAGATTGAAAAGATGTGTTTGATTCTCAATCAAATCTCTAAGTGGGAGAAATGACAGAAGAAGAACCGCGTAACATAAATATGGTTTGGTGGTGGTTGGCTAAATTCGTCAAACATGGAATTGAATGGAAAACTAATGTGACTTGAAATAAACATATCTATTGCGCTAAATGCCTATGATTGGGTTTTTTATGGATGAATTGATGCATATGCTACTTAATCGTGTATTTGTACAAATGTAGGTGAGATCGAAGAATTAGAGCTAATACCGATGAATAAAGATCAAGAAAAGCGTTGGAGATGATAAAGACTCAAGATAGACCAAAAAAATGCTTAAAATGTAATTTTTGAGCTGAGATCCATCGCCTGGGATGAAGAAATCGATCACCTATGGATAGAAAGTTGAGCAACAAAATTCATGATGCAACGATCGATTGGCAGAAAGGAGCGATCGATCGCCAAAATGTACTGGAGCTCAGCGATCGATCGGCACAAGGACGCAATCGATCGCCAAAACATTTTTTCTTGAATATAATAAAGGGGCGATCGATCGCATGTTTATAGAGATCGATCGCTTATGAATCCGAGAAAAAAAGGAAACTTGTTTTTTTTTACCATCTTTGGGAGATTTTGACCTATCCTAACAGAATCCCTACCATATAGCTCGAAAATAATCCTCCATAGGACCATTATTCAGACTTTAGACTTAGAATAAATTGCTTTTTTCTCTCAACTTTTGAAGAACGCTTTGGAGGATCAATACACGAAGACGGAATTGACGAACCAGAAATGTGTTTCTCTTTAGTAATCTTTTTCTAGCTTTGATTTAATGTTTTCTAGATTAGTTTTTAGCGTTTTTATTTAGCCATGCTTGGCTAAACCTTTTATTTCTTGGTTGAGAGATACTTACCTTTGGATTTAAACACTTGCGATAATTTTGGTTTGATTGTAATTCAATTTCAATTTGTTTTTCAGATTATGGTTGATATGATTGTTGTGTTGGATTGATAGATTGATCGCCTAGTAATCATATACACAATCTAAGGCTAATTAAGAAGCAACTAAGATTGATAATTATCTGTTGTTGGTGTTATTAAATTCTTCGGGAAAACGATTGGATAATTGATTTTAACGGCTATAATTATTGATTAGATTCATCAAACTTACTAGTTTTTGAAGCTATCATTGAATTAATCTTAACGGCTGTAGTTTTGGTTAAGAATATGATAAGAGTCGAATTTGAATCCTGTTTTCTGTTTAACTACGATTAAGGTGATGGGGGAATTAAATTTTCAATTGATGAATAATTTAATAAAAATCGAGTATTTTGTTATTTGATGATCAAGTGAATAATTTCCAAAGGTAAAGTTAAACAAAGAATTGCTTTTTAATCTTGATAATCTAGTGATTTTGCTTGCTTTAGATTAATTAATTATAATTGAGAATTGAAAAAAAAAACCCTTAGTTTTTTATTGCTTAATTTTCTTTTCGTTAACACAAGAGTATACACTTTCTCATGGGATCGATCCCCACTTACACTGCTCCATTAGTATTATATTGAGTGGGGCTAATTTGGGCATACACGATAAGCGCACATCAAAAACGGGTAAAGTTTTTTCTTTAAGCGATTTGGTCGCGGGGAAGCTTTTATAAGTAGGGCTCCCCCTCCCCTCATTAATTGTATCCCACCTCAGAATGTTCTCTCACATCTCAACAATTGAGTGTGTATTTCTATAATATTGTGAGGTAGTTTTCTTCTATAATGATAGTCTTTGAAAGATAGCGAGAGATTGTAACCTAAAAAATATTATAGTGGAATCTTTGACTCCCATCTGTGGTTTTTCACCCTAATAGTTTTTAGAGGTTTTCACGTAAATTGTGATGTCCATTTTATTCTTTATTTTCGATATTTTCTAGATCATGTTTCCGTACCTTGGGCCAACAATATATTTCAGATTTCTTTTCGTTCAATGAATTACTTCGAGCAATCCAAACATGCACGCTATAAAGCCATGAAGATATATGGTTATACTCTATGCAAGAGAGATAATATGACACTTATACTACGGTTCAAGATGGAGCACAAAAAAATGATATTTTATTTTAAATATATATCACTCTCATCTGTTGAACGGAGCATGGTGCGCTTTAGGGACCGAGTGATAAATGTTTTTTCCCGTTTTAGATCATTCACTGATCTGAAACTTAGCACTTTTTTTCTTAATGTTTCCAAGGGCGGCGAGATTCTTGAATAAACACTTCTTAGATCAGGCGATGCCTCTCCAGCTGAACATAGGAGTTTGCATCTGAAATACGTTCAGAAAAATATAGTTGTAAATTTTGGCGAAAATAGGTCAAATAAATAAATAGAACCCCTTTGTTGTTAATATAGATTTTCAAGTCATTAACATAATTTATTATGGCATGCATGCAATACCAAAGTCATCAGAGTTTTTTCATCCATGATAATTTAGCACCTTATCATAATTTTTGCTCCTTTATTAACTCACCAGTTGTTCCTGATATCTAATCACTTACTAGATACTTCTAAATCGAGGTTATGCACACAAACAAGGAATAAATATATCCATCACAGTGGAACTAATCAACGTAGTTAAAATTTGAGTTTCACCACAAAAAGTTGATTGTAAAAGACTTGTTCATATGATAAGTGTCATTTTTACACTTATCTAGCTATAAATTTCTAATGTTTTCGTAATGACTCCTGGACGATTTTATGCTTTTTAGTATATATTTGCATGTTTCAGGAATAAAGGTTGAAATGCATAAAAGTCGAGGAAATGAGCTAAAAACGATGGAGAAGGACTCAAAGGAGCTTATATGGTGAAGCAATGACTCTTTTAAGAGTTAAACAAGGATTCCTTTAAGAGTTATAAAAGAAGACATTTGCCAACTCCAACAAGGACTCTTTTAAGAGTTAGCATCTATAAATACAATACATTGAACCAATATTTGAAAAAAAAAACCCACCATTGTTGGGAAAACATTTCTAAGTTTTGGTGATTACAAAGACATCGGACATCAACTGGATACAGACACCTACTGGGTGACAGACATCTACCGTATGGACATCAACTGGATACAAACACCTACCGAGTGACAGACATCTACCGGATGTACATCAACTGGATAGACATCAACCGGATGGACATCAACTGGACTAACATCAACTGGATGGACATCAACCGGATGGACATCAACTGGACTAACATCAACTGGATGGACATCTACCGGACAGACACCTACTGGATGAACATCTACCGGACAGACACCTACTGGACTAAACACC
Source organism: Haberlea rhodopensis (assembly GCA_907163345.1). Taxonomy (NCBI): domain Eukaryota; kingdom Viridiplantae; phylum Streptophyta; class Magnoliopsida; order Lamiales; family Gesneriaceae; genus Haberlea; species Haberlea rhodopensis. The sequence goes on along the minus strand of CAJQUN010000021.1, from coordinate 2,355,606 downwards.
AACTGGATGGACAACTACTGGATAGACATCTACTGAGTACAGAAGAATGAATGAACATTTGAAAGAAGAAAGCCAGCAGAGGTCTAACCATCCAGTAAGAGCGCAAAGCAACAAGACAAAACAAGTACAACCTATTCTGACAAAGGTACAACAGAGCGGCGCACCATGCTATATCTCTGCCACCATTAGCGTCAGAATAAAGAGCCGTTGCCTAACAAAATAGGAAAAAAGACAATCGGAATTTGGAAAGCTGATCTCTTCCTAATACAGAAAAGTTGTCGTCAGATCATTGAGTATATAAATACGTCCAAGTGAAGAACGAAGAGTTTAGCTGAACCATCCAATCAAACAAAATGAAAACATCAACATCAAAGCAAATCAATTCATTGATATGCTTTGAAGGTTCAGCAAGAGCAGAAAAGAACTACAACTGTAATCTTGACAGATTAACTGCAACTGAGTTTGCTGCTCGAAGAACACTCAAAGCCAAACATATTATATTTGTGTGAGTGCCATAGAAATCATTGTAAACAAATTAGGAATTTGTGATTGCTAGGAGTGTAGGCCAAGCTGTGTGAGTGCCTAAGAAGGTTGTATAGTGTAAAGTGTAAACCAAATTCTTCTAGTGTAACCTTCCTGCAAAGGAAGAATGAGAGACGTAGAAACGTTGTGCTTCGAACTTCCAGAAACATTACTTGTGTCATTTACTTATTGCAATTTACAATTCAGTTATTAGTACTCACAAGTCCAGCAGACGTCTTCCGCACTACAATCAGTGTCTGCTGACTTGCAATATATTGAGAAGCTACTGCAGTACTTAACAGTCTGCAGCAACCCGAGTTAAATCCAAATTGAATCTAGTGTTTATCCAAACCCTCCTTCTAAACACTACCCCGATCCTAACAAGTGGTATCAGAGCTCAGGTTTTCTCAATCTTGAGAATTACCAAAAACTGATGGCCTCATTCAGCAAAATTCCCATGTTCAAGAAGGATGAATATGATGACTGGAGAATTCGTATGCAAGCACATCTGAGTGCCCAAGATGATGATATGTGGTTCGTCATCACTGATGGACCAATGAAGATCATAAAGGTCAATACAACAGCTGCCATTACAGGTGGTGAACCTCAGATGGTCGAGAAGAACAGATCCCTCTGGACAAATGAAGAAAAGAAAAAAGCAAATCTGGACAATGTGGCCAAAGACATATTGTTCAAAACTCTGGACAAAAACATGTTCAACAAGATCAAAAATGTGTCCCACTGCTAAGGATATCTGGGAAAAGATTGCTCAGCTATGCGAAGGAAATGATCAAACCAAGGAAAACAAGCTCACTGTCGCCCTACAGAAGTTTGAGAACATCAAATGATATCCGGAGAAACTCTCAGTGAATATGATGAAAGAGTAATAGGAATCATAAATGAACTCAATAGCCTTGGTAAGGATCTATCCGACAGGGAAGTCACCCTACATGTCATGAGAGGTCTCCCAAGAGAATGGGATGTAAAAACGATTGCCATGAGGGAATCCAAAGACTTAAACAAGATAGATCTACAATATTTATTTGCTGACTTAAAAGCATATGAGTTTGAACTAGGCATTCGGACTGAAGATGAACCCAACACCAGTCAACCAACCAAAGCTCTTACTGCATCAGAAGCTCTGCCTACCACAACAGAGATAAATCCTGAACAAATATGCAACGATGCAATGGTGCTGTTTGTCAAAAAAATTGGAAAATTTATGAAGAAGAGTCAAAAGACCTATCAATCTTATCCAAGGAAGCAGAACTTTAAAAATAGATTAGATGAGGATGATCGTGTATGCTTCAACTGTCTTAAGCCAGGACATTTTATCGCTGACTGTCCTAAACCAAAGAAAGATGATCAAAAGAGAGGATCCAAGGACTATAGAAAGTCAAAGGAGAGTAGAAGATCATCCAGAAGGGACAGAGAATAGAAAGTACTGGTGGCTGAAGAAAACAAGAGCAAATGGGCTGATTCAGAGTCAGAATCAGAAAAATCTACTAGCTCATCCAGTGAGAGTGAAGAGGAAGAAGTTCACTGTTTAATGGCCAACGATGATTGTGAGGTAACTGATTCTAATCTCTCTAAATTTACACATAATGAACTCACTGACGCATTGCAGTACATGATTAATGAGTATCAGATGGTATGAATCCTTCGAGAATTATAAGACCGAACAACCAATCCCAACAGAACAGCAAAACAACAAACTTGATTGTGAACAATCAAATGAGTTGAAAAGCCTAAGGGAAAAAGTAAGTCGGCTCGAGAAAGAAAGGGATGAAGCAACATGTGCACACCAGAAACTCATTAAGCTGGTCTGCACATGGAATGCATCTACTGCCAGAAAAGATGAAATGCTTGAGTCAATAAGGCTTGCTGGTGATCTAACCGGTATAGGCTACTCTAACAATGATAGTAACTCATCTGGCATCAAATCTCAACTGTGTCTAGAAAGGAACAAGATTCAAACAATGAATTTTGTAAGATCAAGCAGAGTATATGAACCGAGTGAGTTGGTTAAGGAATCTGTTGAGCCAATACTCATCAAGGAACGGGCACACACAAATGTATCAGTTATGTTGAGCCAAAAGAGAAAGCTAGACCGGGGCAAAAGTTTAGAAATAAACATAAACCCACAGGTCAGGCCACTCGAGAAGTAAAACCCAACTGGTACTATAATTGTATGCCTGTCCAGAAGAGGTATATGCTTCCCAACGAAACCAAAAACCTAAACAACATGCATACACTCAGTATCACACACATCACCCAAGAACATCTTCATCATTTAATGCACACACGTTTTAGGACACACACAGACCCAAATAATTCAGGGTTAGACAAGTGTGGGTCCCGAAAGGACTAATCCTGTCTGGACCCAAGTAGGATTGGGTACCAATCATTTATCACTTTAATTGCAGAAAACTAGAATCCATCAAGTTCGGAGCTCAGAGTGGTTTCTGGACATCGGATGTTCTAGACACATGACAGGAAATGCATGCTTATTGTCTGAATTGGTGGACACCACCGGACCTAGAATAAATTTTGGAGATAACGTGAAAGGTAAAACCGTGGGTAAGGGTAAGATTATCTACGGTAACATTATTATAAGATATTCTGTTGGTTGAAAATGTATGCTATAACTTGATTAGCATCAGTCAACTCTGTGACAATGGTCACTCTGTAGAATTCAACCATCACTCATGCACAATCAAATCTACTGATGGCAGTGTATTGATTGTAGGAAGAAGGCATGAGAACACATATAAGATTGATTGGAACCTTAATCAGCCTACTTCTTCTACTTGCTTTGCTGCCTTGAATACTTCCAAAAACTGGCTTTGGCACAAACGATTGAGTCACTTAAACTTTAAAACTATTGCCAGTCTGCGTAAACTCGATCTAGTTATTGGACTGCCTCAAATAGAGTTCTCAAAAGACAAGATCTGTGCAGTGCCAACTTGGTAAGCAAATCAGATCCTCCTTTAAGAACAAAGGGAGTAAATCTTCTTCTCGGTGCCTAGAGTTGCTGCATATGCATCTTTTCGATCCTATACCAGTAACAAGTCTAGGGGGAATGAAGTATACCCTAGTGTTAATAGACGATTACTCTCGTTTTACGTGGGTTCTGTTTCTAAGCGGCAAAGATCAGGCTACTCCAAAGCTGATCAAACTACTGAAAAGACTCCAAAATGAGAAATCGTGTGGGATAGATAGAATTCGTAGTGATAATGGTACCGAGTTTACCAATCAATCACTCGAATCATATCTAGATGACCCTGGTATTAAACACGAATTGCTGCAAGAACCCCTCAACAAAATGGAGTTGCTGAGCGTAGGAACCGCACTTTGAAAGAAGCTGCGCGAACTATGCTTGCAGAATCAGAGATATCGCAGAGATTTTGGGCAGAAGCTGTCAACACACCATGTTATACCCAGAACAGATCAATGATTAATAAGCGAGCAAGTAAAACCCCTAATGAGATCTGGAATGTCAGTAAGCCAAATATTTCTTATTTCCATGTGTTTGGTTGCAAATGTTTTATTCACAACAATGGAAAGACTCATCTCACCGCTTTTGATGCCAAATCTGATGCTGGAATATTTCTTGGATATTCTACAGTTAGTAAAGCTTACAGAGTATTTAATAATAGAACACTTACTGTAGAAGAATCTGTGCATGTTAAATTTGATGAATCTACTGATTGTACTGTATCCGATGTTCAAATCAACAACTTGAGCAATCGACTAGAAAATACTTATATTGATGAAAAAAATATTGATGATGAGATAGATTACAGAAGCAGAATTGATTGCTCTTTAGAACCAGAAGTTCCTGAAGCACAAGCAGAGGAGTCTGCTGGTCCACAAGCACTGCACCCAGTCGACAATGAAAACGTTATACACACTCCTGCTGTAGTAGATGGAACTAACAAAAAAGATGCGTCAACCAAATCACCTGAGCTGCCCACTCATATTCATCCAAATGAAGAGCTCAACCCTCTTGGACCTCCGCTCCGGTGGATGAAGGATCATCCTCCTGGGCAGGTCATAGGTAACCCTATTGCTCCTCTACGCACAAGAGGATAGATGATTAATGAATTTCTTCATGCTGCATTCATATCTCACATAGAACCCAAAAAGATTGATGATGCTATGTTAGACCCAAGCTGGGTAGAAGCAATGCAGGAAGAACTAAATCAATTTGAGCGAAACAAAGTATGGTATTTAGTACCACGACCACAGCATCACACTATAATAGGTACCAAATGGGTATTTCGAAACAAATTAGATGAAAATGGTGTGGTCATCAGAAATAAAGCAAGATTAGTTGCACAGGGCTACAGATAGGAAGAAGGCATTGATTTCGATGAAACCTTTGCTCATGTAGCTCAATTAGAAGCAGTTCACATATTTCTTGCATTTGCTGCCTTTAAAGACTTTAAGGTCTATCAGATGGATGTTAAGAGTGCGTTTCTTAACGGCAAACTCCAGGAAGAAGTTTATGTTGAGCAACCTCTTGGATTTGAAAGCCATCAACAGCCCTCTTCTGTTTTTCGTCTAAACAAAGCTTTGTATGGCCTAAAGCAAGCTCCTCGTGCATGGTACAAAACTCTGTCAAAATATTTGACTGAGCATAACTTTACCATTGGCATTGTGAACAAGACCCTATTCAAATTCACAAAGGGTGACCATACTCTGCTAGTTCAAATTTATGTTGATGATATTATTTTCGGCAGTACTAACTCAAAACTTTGCGAAAGATTTTCTAAAATAATGCAGTATCAATTTGAGATGAGCATGATGGGTGAATTATCATTTTTCTTAGGTTTGCAAGTCAAGAAATCCAGTGACGGAATTCTGATAACTCAGTCTAAATATACCAAGGAACTGCTGAAGAAGTATGGGATGAGTACAAGTTCAGCAGCTGCCACTCCAATGAGCTCATCTGCAAAACTTGACTTGGATAATTCAGGAATACCAGTCGAAGTAACAATGTATCAAGGTATTATCGGATCATTACTTTACTTGACAGCCAATCGACCATACATCATGTTTGCAGTCTGTATGTGCGCTTGGTTCCAAGCAAATCCCAAGCAGTCACACTACACGGCTGTCAAAAGGATCCTCAAATATCTGAAAGGCACTGAGAATGTCGGTCTATGGTATCCAAGAGACTCAACGTTTAATCTGATAGGATATTCAGATGCTGACTACGCTGGATGCAAAATTGACAGAAAAAGTACCAGTGGATACTGTCAATTTCTTGGAGATAGACCAATCTCATGGGGTTGCAAGAAGCAGACATCCATAGCAGCGTCTACTGAAGAGGCAAACCTTGCTGCTGGAAGTTGCTGTGCTCAACTGCTCTGGATTCAACAACAATTGCGAGATTATGGAATTGAATCCATTGAGGCACCCATATTTTGTGATAATACGTTGCCATAGCCATCACATACAATCCAGTTCTTCATACTCGCACCAAACATATTGACATCCGTCATCATTTCATTAGAGATCACGTTATGAAGAAAGAGATTCGGCTGGAGTACATATCTACCGAACAACAAGTAGCAGACATCTTCATTAGACGCTAAGTTTTCCTATTTTCGAAATATTCTTGGTTTAATTGAAATAAATCCTTAATTACTATTGTTTTAGTGTGATGAATTCAAGGGGAATTACTTAGTAGAAACTGCATGAATTAAGGGGGGATTTCTGTTAGAACTTTATCATTAGTTATTTAAGCTCAGCTGGTAACACAACAGCCTGCTGCAGTAGGTTCCGTACCAGTAGGACTCTATATACCAGTAGATGTTACCTTACCAGTCGGATCCTATACACCAGCAGACTTTACCAAGTATGTTTTGACAAAAATAACATTCGATAAACTATTAACCTTCTGAAACATCAGAATTCAAATTTACTTTTATATAAAAATAAATTATTTCAATCCCGCCCAAATCTTGTCCTTTTATTTATTTGTTAAAAATTTTCAATCGTTAGATGACCGCCACGTATCCATGTGTCCGCTCATCTACAGTATGACGTTACATCACTCATTCTTTAACCGCCTTTAACATTATCTCTTTTCTCTTACTTGTATTTTTTTGAAAATTTACTGCGATAACTTCCTCCCCAGAAATTTTTACTCTACAGGACTTCTGTTGCTTTTCTGCATACACACCAAAAATTTCAAAGAATACACAGCCAAGCTTCATCACAAATGCTATTCATGTGGATTTTCATTCGATTTCCACAACTTCTGATGAAGATACCAAAAACGTTTTTCAAAAGTTGGATACATCTGGACTTCTGGTGATCCTCAGTCAAGCTCCAACATTCTACAAGGAAGCTCTTCACGAATTTTTTGCCACTGCCAAAGTTGTAGACGACTCCGTGGTGGCCTCCATCTCTGGTCAACTGGTTACCATCACTCAACTGGACTTCACCACTCATCTTTTTCTTCTCTCTACTGGACTCACAGACTTCGCTACTGTTCCAATGGATGTTCGAGAAGAAATGCGCACCATCTTCTCCGACTCTGACGCCTGTCTTCGACGTCCTCCGTTCAAAAAGGTTTTAATGAAGAGTCATTTCCGTCAACTGGCTGATGTCATTTCCAAAGGTCTCCTGTGCGAAGCTGGATCCTTTGATATCATCACCCCTGAGAAATTTGATGTCATGAGCGCCATTTTCAAAGGATTAGAAGTCAACTGGTCGGTTGTTCTGTTTCAGGTACTTACCGGACTAGTCACTTCAGGGAAGGGTCAATCGGGTTTTGCTCTCCCTCTCAGCTGTATTTTTTACAGTAAAAATATTCAGGCAGGGGCCTCATCCACTCTTCATCCAGGAAGACTCGTTACAGCCAAGTACCTTCAGATTCATAGGCAACGGAGTGGTAGAGAGGTTGGTCTGACAAAGCGACGAACAACTCAAGTAGTAAGCGATTCAGAATAGACAATATCCGAATCCGCTGAGTCATCTCCTCCTCCTCCTCCTCCTCCTAAAAAGCCCAGGACCAGAAAGGGGCTCCTCCTGCTCTCAGAAAGATAGCTACTACTGCCTCTGATACCATCTCTACTACAGCTCCAGCAGCAGTCACCACTATTTCTAGGGAGCCAAGTCCCGAAAATCCTCCACCAGAGGAACCGACTGCATCAGCTACCTCTTTAGCCATGGTACTCTCTGCATCAGTGGCTCCAACTGACCACTCCTCCAAACTGGTGAGCTCTCAACAAGCACCTGGCTCTATCAGTTTCCGGCAACCAAAGTCCACTTGTCCTTACTGTCATCCTAAGGACACCACTACCGGAAAGGGAAAAGCACTCATGGGACCAGTGTCCACTCCTGTAGCTTTTGAGATACAAATGGTCATGGATGAAGTAGAAGTCAAGTTGAAGCCGCAGCTTGAAATATTTGATCGTTGGGTAAAGGCGCGCCTAAACATTCGCTTCGATGACTTCACTCCAATTCTTGATCAAGCACGGGAAGATGAAAATCTCATCTTGGCTTATCTTCAGGTCCCGGACACTGAAAAGAGTTTGAAGCTTCGAGATCTCTTCCGCATGATGAATTATGTGGGAGAACTTCAAGCTCTTGTTCATTCTAGACTTCAGCAATTCAACATTGACTCCGGCATAACGAATCATGATCGGGCAGTTCTAAATGCTCTAGGACCCAAGCTGGATATGGCTGAGCATGCTCTTCATGATCTCCGCATATCAACAGGTCTACACTCCTGCTCTGCCTTGTCAAGAGATGCCAGTCCAGCTCCTACCAACTTGGAAGCTGCTCCTACCAACTTGTAGACAGCTCATACTGTCCTCACGACCGCTCCTACTGCCTTGGAGATAGCTCCTACTGATATGGGGATCACGTCTACCGCTGATCCGCTTATCTCATCTGTTCCAAGTCCTACCAATGATCAACCGCTACAAATACTGGATGTTGATCATGCGAATGTTGACACAATGATTCAGACTGTGGTTCATCAACTTACCATCTCTTCTTGTAATGATGAACCCAGGACTCCTCATCACACTCTGCTGGTCACACTCAGTTTTCTATAGCTGAGTTGGAACACGCTGCTACTGGCATGGATGCCACTGCTACCAACACACCTGCTGCACCAGTCACTGAAGCCACTGCTATGTTTCCTATTGCTGACATTGAGGGTCATCCTAGCGTTATTACTACTAATGTTGAGACTCACACGGATGCTCTGGATCAATCTCTGGCCCAGGATCCTCCTGAGGATTTCTTTGACTTCTCAACTCACATTCCTCTGGAAGGACCACCCAGCATTGCTGATCAACTGGGGCATCTGTCCAACGCCATCTCTGCACTGGCCAGTGACGTCAACAAGCTCAAGTAGGAAGAACGCACTGCTACTCTTATTCTTGGGAGCACCAGCAGCATACTGACTCCCAATTTCAGCAAGTTTATCGTGACCTTAATAGTCTGACAACTACTGTAACCAGGCTCCATACCTTTGTTGTGGATGCTTTTGCTGATTCCTTCTCTCGGATAGGGCAGGCTCGTCTTCAGATCACTCAACAGAATGAATCTCTTCATACTGCCACCTCCCTGGCCCTTGAAGATAAGATAGAAGATGCCAAGAAAGCATTATCGGATCATTTGACAACTATGCAGGCATCCTTTATTTCACAGATCCAGGATTTGAGTAACAGTCTCCCAACTGCTCCTCAAACTACTAGACGCCTACCGGAGTCCAGCAGACCTGCTCCTCTGACCCAACGAGAACAGAATCCAGCTCAACGATCATCTGCTGCAGCTGGAGCATCCAATCGGTCAAGACCTCCCTCTCAGCAAATGTCCCACAGTTCCCGACAAACTCATGCTGCACTCCACCCTCCACCCGTGACTACTTCCAGCACTGGCTAGGGAGAAAAAAGTAACTTTTATTGTCTTTTCGTGTTTACCATTATCTGTTTATCATACATATTCATAGCACTGTCAATTCTTATCCATCTTTATCTGCACTTCTTTACGCATGATATGACATTTCAGACTGTTTTCACTATAAATAGCATGCTAGTTCTCTACCTCAACTCATCAATCATGCAACTCTTAACTGTTATTCTTACTAGTCTTGCAACTGTTTCTACAACACATTCATGGGTTTATTACTTATCTAAATCAACCCTACATGAGTTGATTACTTATCTAACCCACCTCTGCTAGCTCCAGCTTCTTTGACCAGCCCTGGTGTTCTCCACCAGCCTGAAATTTGGCACAGCAGATGCTTGGGTGCTGATGACAAAAAGGGGGAAGACAGAGAATTTTCATTGAAGACAGAGAGCTTGATAAATGAACAGAGGACTACTTTGAAGATAATGTTAGTTTTCTAGGTTTTCCTTTGTTCTAAGCCTATCTGTATGCACTTTATCTCCCCCTCCCTTTGTCAATAACCCTGAAACTAGCTGGCTCGGATCTCCATACTGGCTATGTTCTCCATTTGGTTAGATTGTAGAAATTGGTTTGCTGAAAGATTTGTAAGATGTATTTTTTTTTTGCTGAAAGATTTGTAAGATGTACCATGTAATAATTCATTTTATATAAAAATGATATTCATTCTTTTACTCAGTTTGATTACTACTTGTAATCTGCTTATCTATTCTAACAAATTGCAAAGTCTACATTTGTTTTGTCTCTAAGTCTTAACAGAAGTTGCTGTTCTCAAGCAAGAGTCTCCAGTACTAAGTTTTGTCATCACCAAAAAGGGGAAAATTGTTGGGAAAACATTTCTAAGTTTTGGTGATTACAAAGACATCAACCGGATGGACATCAACTGGATACAGACACCTACCAGGTGACAGACATCTACCGGATGGACATCAACTGGATGGACATCAACCGGATGAACATCAACTGGATGGACATCAACTGGACTAACATCAACTGGATGTACATCAACTGGACTAACATCAACTGGATGGACATCTACCGGACAGACACCTACTGGATGAACATCTACCGGATAGACACCTACTGGACTAAACACCAACTGGATGGACAACTACTGGACAGACATCTACTGAGTTCAGAAGAATGAATGACCATTTGAAAGAAGAAAGCCAGCAGAGGTCTAACCATCCAGTAAGAGCGCAAAGCAACAAGACAAAACAAGTACAACCTATTCTGACAAAGGTACAACAGAGCGGCGCACCTTGCTCTATCTCCGCCACCATTAGCGTCAGAATAAAAGAGCCGTTGCCTAACAAAATAGGAAAGAAGACAATCAGAATTTGGAAAGCTGATCTCTTCCTAATACAGAAAAGTTGTCGTTAGATCACTGAGTCTATAAATACGTCCAAGTGAAGAATGAAGAGTTTAGCTGAACCATCCAATCAAACAAAAGGAAAACATCAACATCAAAGCAAATCAATTCATTGATATTCTCTGAAGGTTCAGCAAGAGCAGAAAAGAACTACAACTGTAATCTTGACAGATTAACTACAACTGAGTCTGCTGCTCGAAGAACACTCGAAGCCAAACAGATTATATTTGTGTGAGTGTCATAGAAATCATTGTAAACAAATTAGGAATTTGTGATTGCTATGAGTTTAGGCCAAGCTGTGTAAGTGCCTAAGAAGTTTGTATAGTGTAAAGTGTAAACCAAATTCTTCTAGTGTAATCTTCCTGCAAATGAAGAAGGGGAGACGTAGAAGCGCTGTGCTTCGAACTTCCAGAAACAATACTTGTGTCATTTAATTATTGCAATTACCATTCAGTTATTAGTACTAACAAGTCCAGCAGACGTCTTCCGCACTACAATCAGTGTCTGCTGACTTGCAATATATTGAGAAGCTATTGCAGTACTTAACAGTCTGCAGCAACCCGAGTTAAATCCAAATTGAATCTAGTGTTTATTAAACCCCCCTTCTAAACACTACCCCGATCCTAACAACCATAATTCACCAACTTGGGACAGACCAACAAGGCAATTCAAGAGACGTTTGAGAAGGAAGCGAGGCCATGCAAACCTTTGTTTTGAACCTACGATTTGATGATTAGTTATTTGATTGAATCCTTGTAATTCTTTGTGTACGTTTTATGATATTAATGTTTTTGAGGGATTGATCACCTTTGAATGATGGTAGTAATCGTAATTGAGATCGAGAGATAATTTTATGATACGGAATTAATAACTCATACCATGGATTTCAGACCGAGATCGAGAGATGACATCAAATACATGTGTGATAGCTGTAGATATCTAGTAATCGAATGCTAGTAGTTTTCTTGGATCTTAATACAATATTGAGTTGTTAAATAAGTACACGAGAGTGACTTACTGTAATTTGATATTATGCTTAATATAACTCGAGAGAGTATATTAGATAAATTTGGAGAACTCGTCAACTTAGAAATATTTGGATATTCAATCGAGAATTGTAGAGGATTACATTGGTGAGTCGATGTCTCGATAATCTGCTCTAGTTGAATTGACTTGGTTGGATTAATAGTTAATTTAGTTATTTAGTATTTTATTAAATTCAATTTTGTAGGTTAAATATAGTTAAAAGCGTCTTATTCGATACTTGCAGTTAGTCACTGTGGGCTCGACAACCTGTTCTTCATTTACTATACTAAAACTTGTCACCGTGCACTTGCGGTATAATCGCATTTTACTGAGAATTTATTATTTAAATAAATCGTGATCAAGTTTTTGGCGCCGTTGCCGAGGATTAACTTTAGTAATATCATACGAGGTTTTTGACTGTAATTTAACCATTTGTGTTTATTTATTTAGAAAAAAAAGCAAATATTTTACTTTGTTTTTGTTTTGTTTGTCTTGCAAGGTACTTGTGATGTTTCATCCACAAGTCTTTACAAGCTTTGCCCAACAACCTTCAGAGCCATTATATGCACTATGGGAGAGATTCAACAATTTGGCAAACACGTACTGGTATCATGACTTTCCAAACTACACTGGTCTGCAATATTTCTACAGTTGTTTGGATGCGGACACACAAGGATGGGTATTCAACGGAGCTTTGGCAACTGGTAGTCCTTTGGTTGATAGAGATGAAGAAAGTGTATTGCATCTGTTTAATGATATGGCGAACTTCGACTACCAGTGGCATTGGAATCCTTCACTACAGGGTTGGAGCCACCAATACCCACCAAAGTCTCACTACCCTCATTTTACACACCCACCACTTGAATATCACGGAGAGACGAGTGACAGTTTTGCAGAAGTCAATGCTCAGCTAGAGGATACATTACTTAGATATATGGCATCATGTGATACAAGGATTGAAAGTCAGACCAACTCCATACGACGTCTGGAGCAGCAAATGGCAACCCTCATGGAAACATTATCAGCAAGCTGCCGAGAGAATGATACGAGACCGACTAATCAAGAGGAGACGAATCAAGTTTGATTTCATGACGATGATCACTCAACCAACCAAGTTTGGGGGAGTGATCCTATTAGTGTGGAAGATTCAAGGAATGCAAGCCACCTACAGTAATTGAGCCTACATTGGTGGAAGTATCCAAGGAATTCCCAATGGAAGATGAGCCGAGTGTGAAGTTTGAGGATGAGCTGATTTTTTAGAATTTGGTTATGAGATTATCGATGGTGACATGTTCTATACCATATGAGGATCCATTATTCCCATCGATCCAAACTTCACCACACTATATCCTCCAAGAGATAAAGCCGAACATATAATCCTTCTCCCATGCCTACCACTTCAAAAAGAGTGTTGTTGGAGCGAGGCGCTTACACTGTTCATACCTTGCCAAGTGTGAGGGCATACTGAATCAACACCCATTTGTGGTATCATATGATACATACTATGGGCGGCAGCCGCTCTTTGATGGTTGCTACTGATGGTCGAGCTGATGACTAGAAATCATCGCTTCTTGGGAGGCAACCCAAGCATATCCTTTTGTTCTCTAGTTTATTTGATTTTCAGTTTTTGTTTTTAGTTTTATTATCTCTCGAGTCGACTATTTTACTATTTACATTCTTCTCTTGCTAGGTACTCAGTTGGATCGATGAACCCTTACAACAGTGGAGCTTTCAAAAGCCAATCTTCCTCAACCCTCATGCAAGCGTCTTGATCAGGGGAATTTACTGTTTCCCTTTTGATTCTTTTAAACATTGAGGACATTGTTTCATTCAAGTTTTGTGGAGTGGCTTGCAGTTTTACTTGTTTAATCTACATGCTGTGTGCTTAATTGACTCTTGAATCCTCCGTTTTTATGAGCTAATTTTTTTTTTATGAGTTCAAACTTGAGAAAATAATAAATTATAGTAATGACTATTCAGTGAGGATTTTGATCTCACTATGCATATGGACTTGAATTTTGATGATTGTTGGACTTGAACATGAATACCCTATTTTGAGTTAGCATGTCAAGAATGAGGAATACTTTGAGCACATTGAGTCATATCTTGTGGATTGCATGTTAAATAGTGATAATTGTTGTGAACTTCATGATTTGCCTTGAGCATCTTAGAGTTATCCTAGAACTTATTTGATGATGACACTTTGAGGTAAATTTTATAGTTACAAACTTGACTTGGAAATGATCTAGGCGATTTTTGACACGTTTGAGCCTTTCAAGCTTACCTAGTTTATATCAATCCCTAGTGTCCCATTTTGAGCTTTATTGAAAAAAGAATGGTTTATGCATTGCATATAATTAAGACCTCATTCGGCATTCTTGGCAAACTCATTATACCTACCCTTATATGAGCCTAAATGAAAAAAAAAATTTATCATTATCATAAGGGAGTATAATGAATCTTGTTCGATACACGTGAATTGTTATATTTAATGAGCTTATTGAAAAAGATTAATGAATGAGAAAAAGAGCAAAAAGAGAAAAGAGAAAAAAGAGTCTTGAGAAAAGATTAAATAAATAAGACCCAAAGAGGCAAATGCTAGAAAAATTTGAAGAGAAGTTCAATATGTGCTACAAAAAGTGAACTTTACAAGATTATACTCTCGTCTTTGCGCTTATCCTATCTTTTCTTTGTAACTGATACCAAAGGCCTAACATTACAAGCTTAAAATCCAAGTCTAGTGAGTAACTATCATTAGTGGAGAAGTTGTTTGAAAATAGGCTTATGGGATGCTTAACGATAATCTCGACTTTGATTTGATTAGCATGATTTGATCTTGAAAATGTGAATGAAACTTGAGATTGACTATAGCACACACGCACGTTCCGAGTTTGAGATATGTTGCTTGATTTAGGAGAAAACATGTCTCATTCAATTTTTGTATTTGTGTATGAGATTTATGAGAATAATGCAGGTCATGAAATAATTGTTTCACGTATCGAGAATGAACTCTACCATTTGATTTTAATGCTAATCGAGGACGATCAAGTGATAAGTTTGTGGGAGTTGATAAGTGCCATTTTTACACTTATCTAGCTATAAACTTCAAATGTTTTCGTTTGGGAGAGTTGATAAATGTCATTTTTACACTTATCTAGCTATAAATTTCTAATGTTTTGTATTGATTCCTGGATGATTTTATGCTTTTTGGTATATATTTGTATGTTTCAGGAATAAAGGTTGAAATGCATAAAAATTGAGGAAATGAGCTAAAAACGATGGAGAAGGACTCAAAGAAGCTTATATGGTGAAGCAATGACTCTTTTAATAGTTAAACAATGATAGGGTTGATTATTACGCGTATTTAGGCTTTGATTTATATATATTTTCGTGTAGATTCCGTGAAGGTGTTATGCTTTTTGGTATTTATTTGATTGTTTTAGGAATCTAGGTGGAATGTGGAAGAATTGAGCTACAAGGAAGAAAATGGATCAAATCAAGCCAATTAATGACGAATTTGAGTTCTGACATTGTCGATCAATCGGAGCAAGAGCTCGATCGATCGATGAAGGCAGAAGTTTTGGCCAACAGTTTATTTTAGAGCTCGATCGATCGGATACTTCAACTCGATCAATCGAGCGAGGCAGAGAAACTAAGACACGAAAGCTGAAGGCGCTCGATCGATCGAGACGTAAGGACCGATGATCGAGACGCGACATTTTCTGAAAATAAAAGTCTTGATTTGGTCTGATTTTTGGAAACACTTCCATATCTCCCCTCCTCTATAAATAAGGAAAAGAGGCACGAAATTGCATCCATTATTCAGAGTATTATCAGACCTAATTCCATAATTCTCAGCCGCCTTTCATTTCCGGAAGAACAAGGTTGAAGAATCCTTTGAAGTGCAAGGAAGGAAGCGAGAGAAGAAAGATCGTTCAACGCACGGAGTCGCTCATACGTTTATCGTATTTCTAAAATTTAGATTAATTTGATTTTCATATTTTATTTGATGTTTTTGAGGTCGAGAGACGATTAAACATCTTGTGAATTTGATTTGAATTTAATCTGGTTTAATTTATCAAGTTTAAGGAATTTTGTGTTTCAATCTTTGATTGGGTAGTGTTTGAGTGAATCAATATATTTTGTTCATGAATTATATACTTCATGCTATCAAAGAGTAGCTATCTTTGATTGAAATTTGTGAATTATAATTGAGATTGAGAGATAAAATTATAATACGCTAAAATAATTCATGTTGTATGTTTAAGATTTAGATCGAGAGATTAAATCACATACGTGGTCACTTTAAATTGAAAGATTTAAAGAACAACGGTTTTCATAGAGATTTATTCGGTATTAAATTGGTTTAAGTGAACAAGAGTTACTTGCGTCAATTTATTACTAGTTTCAATACGGCTCGAGAGAGTGTATTGATTATATTCGGAAAGCTGTCACCTTAAGAATTGATTGATAAGTAGTTGTTTTAACAAACCAATCGTCGACTATGCACAATTGAACGAACATCTTGATAGATTTCTTGAGCGGAATTCCTTCGCATCTTCAAAGGAGTTGTGTTAGTTTTGAGTTTTTAATTCTTTAGCTTAATTAGTTATTTAATCACCTTTTTCGTAGACTAAATATAATTTCACTAATTTTATTTGGTACTTATATGTTAGTCCCTGTGGGTTCGACACCTTACTTATAATATCACTATACTAAAACTTGACACCGTGCACTTGCGGTATAGAATCGCTAGATTGGAATTAATTGCTTAAAAAATAAGCGATCAAGTTTTTGGCGCCGTTGCCGGAGACTAATCTGTATAATATCATACGAGATTAGTTAATTGTAATTTAGCCATTAATTTTTGTTTTTGTTTTGTTTTGTCACTTTTGACCGTCAAATTTACTACAGTCGCATTTTCTCCTTTTGGATTAATTTTTACAGGTAGTTATTGTCTTGGTGCATGCTAAGGAGTAGCAACCCCACACTCGAGCCAATTGACCCAGAAATCGAGCGTACGTGTCTACGAAGAATTAGGGAAGCTCGAGCAATGGCTGCACATAATCAAGAAGGGGGCGCTAACAATGAAGCACTGAATCCCAGATTGATGATGGATTATGCTCAACCGGCTTATCATGGATCATTGTCCAGCATTACAAGGCCAACCATTCAAGCGAACAACTTTGAGATAAAGCCAGCTATCATACAGATGATCCAACACTCCGTGATATTTGTGGGAGTAGCCACTGATGACCCGAACGCTCACATCTCCAACTTCTTGGAGATCTGTGACACATTCAAACATAATGGCGTTTCTGACGATGCCATCAGGTTAAGGTTATTTCCCTTCTCATTAAAAGATAAAGCTAAAGCTTGGTTGAACTCTTTGTCTGCAGGATCGATAACAACTTGGGAGGGGATGACGCAAGCATTTCTGTCCAAATACTTTCCTCCTTCCAAAATGGCAAAGATGAGGAACGATATCACCACGTTCTGGCAATTCGATCCTGAAACACTATATGAGGCGTGGGATCGTTTCAAGGATTTTCTTAGGAGATGCCCACACCATGGACTTCCTATTTGGCTCCAGGTACAGACTTTTTATAACGGTTTATTTTCAACTAACCGTTCTATGATAGATGCAGCCTCAGGAGGTTCCATAATGCGCAAAATACCGGAAAACAGCATATGAACTCTTAGAAGAGATGGCTTCTAACAGCTATCAATGGCAATCGGAGAGGAATGTGCCAAAGAAACCAGCTGGAGTTCATCAAGTTGATGACATCGCTGCTCTTTCGGCACAGTTGGACGTGCTGAACAAAAAGATAGATAGCATGAGCATGACAGCAATGCAAGCTCAAGTTATCACTTACGAACTATGTGGAAGCAATCATCCGAGCACTGAGTGCCAGGCAGGTAACACATTCATACAGTCTAATGAGTCTGTGAATTATGTAGGAAACAGGCAGCCCAACAACCGATACTCCAATACTTACAACCCGGGGTGGAGAAATCATCCGAACTTGCAATGGTCCAACCAAAATAACGTGTTGAACCCACAACAACCACCGGGGAATGTGCCTAAGCCGAGTATGGAGGAGCTCTTGACCAAGTTAATTTCATCAACTGAAACAAGGATGCAAAATCAGGATGCATCTATAAAAAACTTGGAGGTTCAAGTGGGGCAGCTAACAGCTATAATTCATGGACGAGCTCAAGGGACACTACCTACTGATACGGTGAAAAACCCGAAGGAGCAAGCGAAAAACGGACCACTGAGACGTAGGTGACAGTCCAGCTTGGGACTATAAATCAAGAACTTTTTCTTAACCCTTTGCTTTGTTTTTTTTTGTTTTTGTTTTCTTGATTTTGGCGAGACTTCATGCGTGCTGTGAAGTGTGCCAGTACCACCTCCGGAGCATGATGATGACGACGATTACTGACAATCGTCTTCGAGGTATGTGCTTTGCCTTTGCATTTATTGTTTACCATACATTGAGGGTAATGCATGTACTAAGTTTGGGGGTGTTTACTGTTTGTCTTGTATTACTTCCTTGCATGACTAATCTAGCATGTGATTGCATGAGAGTAGGTCATTTTTGGGCATATATAAAATTTTTTTTTTTATTGAAAATGAGTTCATCATTTACAAATAATGAATTAGACTTGCAATGGTATTACATGATGATATTAGTCTCTATCTCAACTTAAGTCTTGAAGATTTTGACTTGTTTGTGAATATCTTAGGTTACGTTAATATTTCAAAAATTGAGGAATATTTTGAGCACTTTTGGCTTTTGATTGAGTGAATTGTATATTGGAACAATTTGGTTAACTATGATTTATCTTGAGGATCTTAAAACACTTTAGAACCTAGTTGAGAGCACTTTGAGGCAAAATTTTATAGTTAGGAACTAGACTTTGAAATGATTTAGGCGATCTTTGGACAGTTTGAGCCTTTCAAGCTTACCACGTTGATATCAATCTCTAGTTCCCAAATTTGAGCATAAATGATAAAAGAATGGAGTATGTTTGACATACTATTAGCCCCATTCAACATTTTTTTTGGCAACCTCATTATACCTACCTACTTGAGCCTAAATGGAAGTTTTTTTTATCTTGACCCTAAGAGAGTATAATGAGTCTCATTAGATGCACTTGAATTGCTAAACTTTGATGATCTTATTGTTAAAAATTGATGAATGAGAAAAGAAAAAGATAGAAAGAGCCTTGAAAAAAAATTGAATAAATAAGACCCAAAGTGGCCAAGGCTAGAAAAAAGAAGAGAAGCTCAAAGTGTGCTAAAAATTTGAATCTTCTATGATTATACTCTCTTCTTTGTATTTCCCTATCTTTTCTTCGAAGCCAAACACATAGGCCAAACATTACAAGCTTTAAAAGGCCTATTAATCCAAGTCTAGGGAATAACTACATTAGTGGAGAAGTGTTTGAAAAGTAGGCTTATGAAGTGTTTAAAAGTAAATCTTGATTGAGATTAATATAACTATTTGATCCTAAAAGTATATATGAAACTCATAATTGACATAAAAACACACGCACATTCCACTTTTGCGATATATTGCTTGGCTTAAGAGAAAACACTTCTTGTTAATTTTTGGATAGACTTATGATTGAAGTGTTAGTGGGATTTCTGAGCTTCTACGTTTGAGTTGCTAAGTTAATTCATTCAAAGTATTGATGATGAACTTTGCATTTTGATCTTAATGTTTGCTCGAGGACGATCAAATCTAAGTTTGGGGGAGTTGATATGGTTGATTATTACGCGTATTTAGGCTTTGATTTATATATATTTTCGTGTAGATTCCGTGGTGTTATGCTTTTTGGTATTTATTTGATTGTTTCAGGAATCTAGGTGGAATGTGGAAGAATTGAGCTACAAGGAAGAAAACAGATCAAATCAAGCCAATTAATGACGAATTTGAGTTCTGACATTGTCGATCAATCGGAACAAGAGCTCGATCGATCGACGAAGGCAGAAGTTTTGGCCAACAATTTATTTCAGAGCTCGATCGATCGGACACTTCAACTCGATCGCGAGGCAGAGAAACTAAGACACGGAAGTTGAAGGCGCTTGATCAATCGAGACGTAAGGACCGATCGATCGAGACACATAATTTTCTGAAAATAAAAGTCTTGATTTGGTCTGATTTTTGAAAACACTTCCATATCTCCCATCCTCTATAAATAAGAAAAGAGGCACGAAAATTGCATCCACTATTCAGAGTATTATCAGACCTAATTCCATAATTCTCAGCCACCTTTCATCTCCAGAAGAACAAGGTTGAAGAATCCTTTGAAGTGGAAGGAAGGAAGCGAGAGAAGAAAGATCGTTCAACGCACGGAGTCGCTCCTACGTTTATCGTATTTCTAAACTTTAGATTAATTTGATTTTCATATTTTATTTGATGTTTTGAGGTCGAGAGACGATTAAACATCTTGTGAATTTGATTTGAATTTAATCTGGTTTTGATTTATCAAGTTAAAGGAATTTTGTGTTTCAATCTTTGATTGGGTTGTGTTTGAGTGAATCAATATCTTTTGTTCATGAATTATATGCTTCATGCTATCAAAGAGTAGCTATCTTTGGTTGAAATTTGTGAATTATAATTGAGATCGAGAGATAAAGTTATAATACGCTAAAATAATTCATGTTGTATGTTTAAGATTTAGATCGAGAGATTAAATCACATACGTGGTCACTTTAAATCGAAAGATTTAAAGAACAATGGTTTTCAAAGAGATTTATTCGGTATTAAATTGGTTTAAGTGAACGAGAGTTACTTGCGTCAATTTATTACTAGTTTCAATACAGCTCGAGAGAGTGTATTGATTATATTATGAAAGATGTCACCTTAAGAATTGATTAATAAGTAGTTGTTTTAACAAACCAATCGTTGACTACGCACAATTGAACGAACATCTTGATAGATTTCTTGAGCGGAATTCCTTCGCATCTTCAAAGGAGTTGTGTTAGTTTTGAGTTTTTAATTCTTTAGCTTAATTAGTTATTTAATCACCTTTTTCGTAGGCTAAATAAAATTTCACTAATTTTATTTGGTACTTATATGTTAGTCCACGTGGGTTCGACATCCTTACTTATAATATCACTATACTAAAACTTGACCTTGTGCACTTGCGGTATAGAATCGCTAGATTGGAATTAATTGCTTAAAAAATAAGCGATCAAACAATGATTCCTTTAAGAGTTATAAAAGAAGACATCTGTTAACTCCAACAAGGACTCTTTTAAGTGGACCCGACCACGGTTCAGAACCGCCGGTTGACGGTTCAGAACCTCCGATTCGACGGTTCAAAAAACATCGACCCTTAACCTTAACCTTTCTTGACGGTTACGGTTCATGAACCGTCGGTTACGGTTCCGATTACGGTTACGGATAACCAATGATTACGGTTACGGTTTGACCCTTACTTTTTAAACAAAATTAAAAATATTATTAAAATTTGAAATAAAGTGTAAAATGTGTTTGAATGTGTTTTCATCCATGGATTAAATATAAAATAACGTGAAATAAATTCAAGCTCAGATAATTAAAATGTGAAAGATATATTTGTTTGGTTAATATATATAAATTATAACACTATATTTAGATCAACAATGCTCTTATAGCTTAGTTGTTGAAGCTAATTATTCAATTTGGAAGTCATGAGTTCAAATCTACACCATAACATATATTTTAAATTTAAAAATGTAAAAAAAATTAAAATAACCCTTGAACCGACGGTTAACAGACGGTTCACGGGTTAGCAAAATTATGACCATTAACCGGCCCTTCTATAGACGGGCCGGTTACGGGTCCGACCCTTCGAACCGTTGACCCGGTTAACCGGCTTGTTGACCACGATCCGGTTCCGGGCCGGTTCAGGGTCGATGATGACCCTTGGTCGTGTCTACTTTTAAGAGTTATACAATGACACTTCATTTTCCTTCCCCTCATCTATAAATACAATACGTTGAACCAATATTTCAAAAATAAAAAATAAAAAAACTCACCATAATTCACCAACTTGGAATAGGCCAACAAGGCAATTCAAGAGACGATAGAGAAGGAAGCGAGAGAGGAAGCAAGGATCTACGAACGAAGTCGACATCAAAAGTTTTTCTTTGTCTTTAATCATTAGTTTTGATTTGTTTTGATTAATTATGTTGAACTAAGTTTATTTATCGAGGCAAGGCAAACCTTTATTTTGAACCTACGATTTGATGATTAGTTATTTGATTGAATCCTTTTAATTCTTTGTGTATGTTTTATGATTTTAATGCTTTTGAGGGATTGATCACCTTTGAATGATGTTAGTATCGTAATTGAGATCGAGAGATGATTTGAGATAAGGAATAATACCTCATACCATGAATTTCAGACCGAGATCGAGATATGACCTCAAATACATGTGTGATAGCTATAGATATCTAGTAATCGAAGGCTAGTAGTTTTCACGGATCTTAATACAATATCGAGTTGTTAAATAGGTACACGAGAGTGACTTACTGCAATTTGATATTATGTTTAATATAACTTGAGAGAGTATATTAGATAAATTTGGAGAACTCGTCACCTTAGAAATATTTGAATATTCAATCGAGATTTGAGGGGATTGCATTGGTGAGCCGACGTCTCGATAATCTTCTAGCAGAAATTTCTCGTTTACTTTATTGACTTGGTTGTATTAGTAGTTAATTTAGTTATTTAGTATTTTATTAAATTCAATTTCGTAGATTAAATATAGTTAAAAACATCTTATTCGATATTTGCAGTTAGTTCCGGTAGGCTCGACAACCTGTTCTTTATTTACTAAACTAAAATTTGACATCGTACACTTATGATAGAATCACATTATACTGAAAATTTATTATTTAAATAAATCGCGATCATCATATCTTTTCTTTTTTTTTTTCTCAAGGGATTAACTGCAGCATCATTGGTTCCTCTGAGTTGACCTCAATGTCTTGTTCGTCCTCTAATTAGTCATTTTGCAGCTTTTATGTAATAACTTTTATGTAATAACTTTTTTTTTTTTTTTGTAAGTTTAGTACTTTCTCTTGCACATGTATTCAGATCAAGTAGGTTATAAACTATAATAAATAAAAGGAACTAATACTGAGTTATAAAATCAGTATTGTATATATAAACTATTAAATAGTTATCAGTCCCATCAAATAAAGAAAGCTGAATCTTATTATGGATTAACCACTACTGATGACCTTGAGATGCTTCGCACGTAAGTTAAAAGTTTTCAATGATTAAATAATGAAAGTGATGAAATAGACCAAATCAAAAGAACAATTCATGGAAAGTCCTTCACAGTGAAGTAAGAAACTGAATTGGTAAAACAATCTAAGAGATGTATAGTCTCTTTGATGCCGCCCTCGATGATACAAATTGTGAAATAAGAAACTAAATTGGTAAAACAATCTAAGAAATGTCGCATTGATACCGTCTCAAGGGACATGCGCTTGAGGGCACCTACACCACATATATCCGATTAGTGTGCACAAAACACAAACAATAGTGCAATTTACAAAGTTTTTTTTCCTCCTCTTTTCGTTCAATGGTTGATTGAATTAGGAACTATGTATGTGTGTGCATTGGAAATTGATATTTAGTGAATTAAGAATTAATTGATGTACACAGTAGATAAGGATCGGAAATCTCATTATATAATATATTTTACTATTTTGCAAGTTATAAATTATATAGTTAATATAATTTTGTCCAAATACTCTACACATTTTCAAAGTTTATAACCAAAACCCATATTCAACTAAGGTACCGTTTGAAGTGATGGATGTGATAAGTAATGTAAAGATTAAAAACTTATGAAATGATTGTAAAAATAAATTGTGATAAGTTATATGATGTTTGATTGGGAGATAAGATAGTTGATAAGGATTATTCTTTGATATAAAGACTAAAATACCCTCATCAATGCAATAATATATATATATATATATATATATGTATATGTATAATATTTTGATTATTATATAATATTGTAATAATAAAATATAATAATCATAATATATTAATATATACATATATACGTGTATATATATATATATATATGAATATATAAATTATATATATAAATAGATATTAATAATAAATATATAGTATATATAGTCTATTAATAATAATATAATAATTAAAAATATATAATCATAATCAAAAAATCTATATATAAATACGTATATATAATAATAATATATAATATATATACAATATTGTGTTTAGAAAATAATAATAATAATATATAATAATAATCATAATATAATATAATATAATATATATATGTATATATATATGCATAAATAATAATAATAATAATATTTATTATTATTATTTAATATACATATATATACATACATATATATATACAAAATAATAACAATAATAATAATATTAATTAATAATTTATACTAATAATCGTAATATAATAATAATAATAATAATTATTATTATTGCATAATATATAAATATATATGATATATATATTATAATTATGATTATATATAATATATATATATATATACATATTTATAATAATAATAATAATTATTTTATTATTACATATTAATATATATATATATTATATTATATTATGATTCTTCTATATATGATTATATAATATATATATACATATTAATCATAATCATAATATATATATATACGTATTATATAATAATAATAATAATATAATAATATATATAGATAATAGATATAATAATTATTATTATGTATAGTAATAGTCATAATAATAATAATATATATACACACGTGTATATATATATATTTACATAAATAATAATATTATTATTATATTAATAATATATAATAATAATAGTAATATAATAATAATAATAATTTTTATTATTACTACTACATAATGATAATAATAATTATTATTATTACTACATAATGATAATAATAATAATATATATATATATATATATATTATAGTCATATAATAACAAAATATGATAATAATAATAATAATATATAAACAATACAAATATAATAATAAAGTTGTAGGAAATAAATTGTAGTTTTTGGCGGGAATTTCAAATTTTGAGATAGTAATAAAAAGGCGGGAAGGGGTATTTATGTCATTTTGTTGTAAAGTGGGATTAGAATGTGATAAATATGATGGGATAATTTTTTTTAAAAAACAAAACAAATATTGGATGATCTTAGTAATCCCGGGATTACTAATATTATCATGAACCCCAAACGGTGCCTAATAGTATTGAACTTATCTAGTTTGTGCTTCTTTTATTTAATTTTTTTCCTTCATATCAATTTGGGTTTTAAATATTAAAATACTATATTTTCACTCATCAATTTATAAATTAATAGACGACAAAAAAGAAAATCAATTTTTTTTTTTTTTTTTTTTGCGTTGAGGGTGTCCGAGTTGGTGGAATTAAGTGAGCTCGGGACAATACGGTTATGAGCTCGATTCCATTTGCCAAAACTTTTTTCGGGTTTGAGCATGTCGCACCGGGTTTGCCTAGTACGATTTACCTAGTTAATATAATTTGCAGACTACTGTGTCAGCTCTGGAGTTTACGCAGTGCGCATCCCAAAAATAACGACATCAGGTTCTCTAGTAAAAAAAAAAAATCAAAGTTAGTAGAAAATTTTCATTTAGAATAGCTAATATCCCGTCTCACAAACGATAGTTGATAAAAGCCACCTTGTTTTGCCTAGAGTTATATTCGATATCGAATCCATCTGTGGGACAATTGAAACTGGAATGATAAGAGTTTGATGATACAAAATACTTTATGAAAATCATATGGATTTTAACAAAAAAGTATTAAGAAAGGCTCTCTCCCAGGCGCGACTGCTAGCAATAATAAATGGTGGAGCCATGATTTCCTACTTGACCACAACTAGCTGATCTTGAATACTTCTTCTTAGATGAAGAAGATGGAGCAGACAAATCACCCGATCTTCTTCTCAAAATCTCCCTCATTCCATCAGCAACCCGAGTCGCCGGATTTGATTTACGCGATTTTCGACAGAAAGACATGTGAGCTTTGACAGCTTCATCCATTCCAAATGCCTTGTTAAACTCATCTCTCACATCTTCTGAACACAGTCCACAAAGCCATTTGCCATCGAAACTTGACTTCACTTTGCTAATGTAATCTTGTGTGCAGTCTTCTTTCAATCCACAGCACTCACACTCCGCCAATTCAATCTCCATTTTGGAGAAACTTATGATGATGATGCCTTCTTGTTTAATGTAAGAAAAAGATTAAGAAAAGCTACACGTTTGTGCTGGTTTTAGTTAGCATTCTTCCTTTTTTTTGGGTATAGTCGTGTTCCCTCGATAGCTATTTATGAGTTTTTTTATCATACGAAGAAGAAGAAAGAAATAGCGTATTTATCGTGCTATGCTAATTTAATATTTTTTATTATATTATATGTAAGGTAGACGTTTTATGTTTGATTGAAACACTTGGTTATCTAAAAACCTCGAGTATGATATTTGCAAGTGTTAATAAAGATTAGGGATTGTAGAGTAGAGTAGGGAAAGTGATTGCCTCAATTTTCTCCATGTTCTAAGGGACATTGGGCAGTGGAAAAGGGAACAACGTGGGGGGCCTATATATAATGGAGGGCCCTTACTTTTTGTACAAAATTTCAAGAAAATCTAATGAATTTTGACCCTTTTTGTTTTGTCATGTTATTCGGGGAGAATTTGTTTTATTTTATTACTAATGGTAGATGGGTAGTTAATTAGTTGACAAGGTTTGAAATGTACAATATATGTCATGATTTAGTAATACTCTCAAGAGCATTATGTAAATGATTTATATGACATGGAATTTTAGTTTCTCGATTTATATTTGAAGTTATAAGACACAACTAACAAAATATTATTGGAAGTGGTGTTGCGCTCGTGGACAGAGGTGTGGTCATCTATCGTCTAATGCATAACAAGCCTGGTACATTGGCACATGATAAGTATGGTTTTTTACGCTCATTTTGCTATGATTTTATAGTGATTTTCATATTGATTCTTGGACAATTTTACGCTTTTAGGTATATATTTATATGTTTCAGAAATAAAGGTCTAAGTGCATAAAATGGGAGGAAATGAGCTAATAATAATGAAAAAAGATCAAACCGAACGAACACATTGAAGGAAAGACGGAAAGTTTGAGTTTGAAGAAGTTTAAAGCTCGCGATCGATCTCCACCTCTATCAGCGATCGCTCGCACACGGCCAAAGCGAAGCAACAAAATTTGCATCTCGACGATCGATCGCCAAGATGTTCCCGATCGATCGTGGTAATCCAGAATATTTTGGCGATCGATCGCCACAACACCGAGATCGATCATGGTTGTGCATGCCTTGAAAATAAAATCCAGAATAATGTGGCGATCGATCGCCAGTATCTCCCGATCAATCGCCAGCTGAAAGTCGAAATTAGTTTCCTTGTTGAATATTTTGTGTCGAAAACTGGGAGAACACCGCTCCCACTATAAAGGGGTGACTTGGACGAATTTTGGGGTCTCTTGGCTCATAATTCACCCTACAATATCAGCCTCCACCATACTCCATCCCATACACTCCAAACCATTGAAGAGAAAGACAATCCAGGAGAGACGGGACGACGCAACAGCCCAAGGAGTCATCACCTAGCGTTATTTAGTATTTTTAAACTTTGTTCTTTTATTTTCAGATTTTAATGTCTAACTTGTTGCAAAACATGATTTTTCATTGTTATTTGAGGATGATTGTTGGCTAAGTTTTGTTGTCAAGACTAGGGGATCCCATGTTTGAACCCATAATTCAATTTAAGGTTTTTGATTGATTCTTATAATTCTATGTGCATAATTTATTGTTCTTCATGCTTTCAAGGGGTTGATCACCTTTGAATGAACTTATATATTGTAATTGAATTGACCATACGATATTACAATCCGACAAAATAAATTAGCTGTGGGTTTAGATTGAGACTGACCAAGTAAAATCAAACACACATGTGATAGCAATAGATTTACCAAAATCGAAGGCTAGTAGTTGTCATTGATCTTCATTCAATATTGATTGTTCAATAAGGATACGGGAGTCGTTTATTGCAACGTTAAAATTAGATTCATTATAGCTTGATCATAGTATAACGAATGAATTAGGAAAACTCGTTACCTTAGAATATGAATTCAAATTTTAGCTAATAGACGAATTATGGGGGATTACATGAGTGAATCGAAGTCTTGATAATTGTCTCTACTGCTTCTCTACACTCGTTGGGTGAAATATTATGTCATTAGTTAATCTATTATATTTTTCATTATTAATTATCGTAGGCTAAATATAGTTAAACTACTTAAGTTTGGTACTTATTTTTTAGTCCATGTGGGTTCGACAACCTTTTCTTAAAATCTATTATACTAAAACTTGACACCGTGGACTTGTGGTATAAAATCGCTACACTGGAATTTTCTGTTTAAATAAATAGCGATCTGCACCCACGTGGTACAACCTCTCATATCCATATATTGCCTAGTACGGGGCTTCGTGCTTCCACTGTATATGAAAATAAATCCGTATCTCTGTTAATGCTGCGTGATTTCTAACCACTAGTGTACGGTGTCAAGTTTTAGTATATGATTTGAATAAGGATGTCGAACTCACATGGATCTGTATACAATTTAAACTAAGTACTATAATAGATAATCATAAATTTATCTAGAAATTAAAGTAGAATGGTTGGTTGTCAAATATCATAAACTACTACATTGACAATTGCAAATTTCGAGAGATTTAATATGAGAAGTATTCTAGAGGTTCGGTTTCAGTTGTTTATTCACTATATTTATCAATCACCGATCTCAACATTATATATTTTCTAGTTTATTAGCCAAGAATACTTGTGCGTTTCATACTCCTTCTCTTGAGTGTTAAGAAGAAATTATTTAATAACAATCTTGATATGCCTATCTAAGATTAACTATCAAATAACCTAAATAGCATTATGATTCTTTTAACAAATTCAATGGGTTATAGGTCTCTCGAACTCTATAAACTTCCACGATGTGTATTCCTACGATCATATTCCCAATCTCTCTCTCGAGTGATATATTATAAATATAATATCATTCAATTCGTAGCCAGGTCGAAAGCATTAAGAACAAGAAAAGACAAATAAACCGTATGAAAAATCCACATGTATAAATCAAATCATGCAAGCATAGTTTCAAACTAAGCTACGTCGTTCCCATAGAATTAGAAAATTAGTTCATGGCTAAAGTAAGAAAATAACAATGCATGTACTTACAATCCATCAATATTATAAATAAAAGAGATACAAAACGCAATTGGAAGAGCGAATCTACATCCCCAGATGTAATCACCTTGTCGTGTGCCGGAACTCCTGCTCTTCAATAGGCAGTTGTCGTCTCTCAGTATCGTTCTCTCAAAACCTAGCCAAAAGTCCTTTAGAAAGAATGGTTCACGCCTTTTATATCACGGCTGCATAGAAAAGCTCATGGAAAGTAAAATAGGTGGCGCTAGGGTGCTGATTCGTAAGTTAAATTTCCCTGGAACAGGCGCTGGAGTGCTGATCATGTGGCGCCATGTGCACTGTCTCCTCTTACAAATTTTCCTCAGCCAGCGCAAGGGCACATCCTTCACTCGGTGTTAAGGCGCCAATCATCATGTAAAATTACATGTTTTATAATCAAGAAACCGATTTGCAGCAAAAGACGATAAAACGAATTCAATGAACTTTGAAAAAGATGAAACTCTGTATTTGTGGAAGAACAATGGCGCTTTATTTACGTAAATCTTGAGAGTAATTTTACACTGATTAATATGGAAGAAGTGAATTACAATTGAACATATCTTCTATTTATACAAGTCTAAAAGATATGTCAACGATTGCCTAACTGCTATAACGGCTATACTTATCCTAAAATCAGTAAGTTTCTCTTCTATCTTCACGTGCTTTATTCCAAGACTTTGACCATGTGCTGCACTTGAACTTCAGTGATAAATCAAAGCAACCTGAATAAAAATTCTCCACCTTGGATTTATTTAGCAACCCTTGACTTGAAGTAGCCTCAAGCAATGACTGAATTTGGTTCCCGGTAGTGCCTTTGTGAGCATGTCTGCAGGGTTGTCTTCTGTGCGCACCTTTTCCAGACTCACTTCTCCTTTTGCTATGATTTTCATGCAAAAGTAAAGTCTAACATCAATATGTTTTGTTCGTTCACGGTATACCTATTTCTTGGCAAGATGCATTCCACTTTGATCATCCGTGAAAACTCTTGCTCCAGCTGGTTTGCTTTCCATTGTCCCTGCCATCCCCTTCAACCATATTGCCTCTTCTCTCGCCTCTATCACTTGTATAAACTCTGCTTCTATTGAAGAGAGTGACACTACATGTTGTAGATTGCACTTCCAGCTAATTGAATTATCATGATACAAGAATACATAGCCTATTAAAGATCTTCTAGTGTCAAGACACCCTACATAGTCCGCGCCTACATAGCTCAATATCGTTTCTGTATGTTCTGTTCATCCCATATTGTAGTCCCAATCTTGTTGTACCCCTTAAGTATCTAAGTATCCACTTTAATGCCCCCCAATGCAGTACCTGCTCACCAAGGTTACGTCATAAGCTAAGTCAGGCCGAGTGCAGATCATGGCGTGCATCAAGCTACCGACTGCATTTGCATAAGGTACACATTATCCATCTCTTTTTTTTCCTCCAGTCTTTGGTGCCTGTTCTAATGAAAGCTTGAAGTGTTGACCCAATGGGGTTAGCACAGGTTTTGCTAAGTGCATATTAAATCGTCTCAGCACTTTCTCAATGTAATCTCTTTGTATAACATAAAGTAATCATTGCTCCTGTCTCTGCTAATCTGCATTCCGAGTATTCTACTGGTCCCAACATTTCGAATTCAGCTTTGAGCATGCCCTTCATACTCCGTATTTTTTATTTGCTCTTGGATATGATGAGCATGTCATCCACATATAATAATAAATAGATATTGTGTTACCTTCCATTCCTTTCAGGTAGACATAGTTATCTTATTGGCATCTGATGAACTTATTTTTTATCATAAAAGAGTCAAGTCTCAAATACCATTGACGAGGAGATTGTTTTAACCATATAAGGATTTCCTCAATAGACATACCTTATTTTCTTCTCATTTTTGTATAAACCCTTTGGTTGAGTACACTTTGGCAACAAGCCTCGCCTTATATCTTACTTGTTCCACGTTGGGGATGCCTTCTTTCACTTTATATATCCACTTGCATCCAACCAATCTCTGACCCATTGGTTTATCTATTAATTCCCACGTCTTGTGCTTATGCAGTGACTCTAGTTCTTCTTCCGTAGCTTTTAGCCATCTTTGAGAGTCCTTGCAATTTACTGCTTCAGTGTAACTCTTTGGCTCCTCTGTTGTCACCTCAGTGGCTGCAGTGAGAGCAAATGCTATTAATTTTGCATAACCGGACTTTGCTTGTGGTCTTATTTTCCTCTTGGTCCTATCTCTAGACAGAAGATAATCCTCTATGCAATGGTCCTCTATTAGTAAATCCTCCTGCTCTGTTTCATTTTCAGATTCTGTTTGGTTTGAAGTGTCAATAGGCTCCACCTCAAGCTGAACTTTCTCCATTGTCTCTGATTGTTCATCTTTCACGAGTGTGTATCATTTGAATGATACATTTCACTCTCCTTGAATACCACATCTCGACTAATGATGATGCTAGGATGTCCCTTCTCTGTACACCAAAGCTTATAACCCTCCACTCCTTTTCGGGATAGCCTACAAACATGTATTTCAATGCTCTTTGTTCTAGTTTGCCTTGATTTATGTGTGCATAGGCCACACATCTGAAAATTTCAAATGACCCAAGCTTGGTTTATGACCAGTCCACTTCTCAATTGGTGTTTTGAACATTATGGCAAAGGAAGGTCTCCTAATAATGACGTGAGCCACATTCAACACTGCCTCTGCCCAGAAACTTTTGGGCATGTATCCATTTGACAGAATGCAACGAACCCTCTCCATTATAGTTTGATTCATTCTCTCAGCCAAACAATTTTGTTGAGGAGTTAACCTAATAGTGTGATGTCTATCTATCTCATTTGTTTTACAGAACTGGTTAAACTCATTTGAGCAAAACTCGAGGCCATTCTTCATCCTTAGTTTCTTGATCCTTCTTTCTGTTTGTGTTTCAACCAGACACTTCCATTCCTTAAATTTTCCGAAGACATCACTCTTGTTTTTCAAAATATTAACCCATAGCTTTCTCGAAAAATCATCTATGAATGTGAGAAAGTACCTTGCTCCATTGTGTGTAGGTACACTCGAAGGACCTCGTAAGTCACTATGAATATAATCCAAGATCCCATGTGTTGTATGTTGTCCAGTGGCAAATCTCAAACTTTTTGCCTTGCATAGTATATAAGCTTTGACAAAAGTCTAATTCTGTGACTTTGTCCGATCCGAAGAATCTCTGTTAACTCAGTTCTTTGAGGGCCCTTCACTGATGTGAGTCATCCTCTTGTTTTTTTTTTAAGGTGGCAATTAAACGCATCGCATCAGATCTATTTCTAGTCACATCACCTAAGTCGCACTAACTAGTGCAAAACAACTAAACACAATCAATTACCAAAAATTACATAAAATGTAATAAAGATAAACAAATATCAACGTGTATCTATTTTTTATGAGTTCTGGTCCGCAGACTATATAAATCTTGTTAGTCGATTTTCTCGCTGGATGTCGGTGAAAACAATTCATCTTCATCCTCATCATCTGCCATCTCCATATCGTAAGGGAATTTCTCATAAGGAACAAATGATTCATATGCCTTTTGTAGCAATACCGAAACCGGGAAGAGACTCATCATCAATATCTACCCTCTCAGCCCAAGGAATTTTTGAGGGGTTAGGGGCTTTTGGAGCAGCTGCTGATTTGCTAGACTGGCCTTTAAAAAACCGGATTTTTTGTTGTTTAAAAATCCCGTTGGGACAAACTTGACTTTGAATTAGAAGAGTTAATTGCATCCTTTGAAGGAATCGTGATAATTGCATCATTATGAGCACAATTTTGGACTGTGAGGGACTCGGGGTGGAGGGGGAGCGGACTGCTTGAGGGGAATATGGGGCTGCCCGAGCTGTCCAATGAGGTTATAGGCCTACCCGGATCATGACAATCAACTTTAGAATTATCGAAAAATGTAATGATATGGAGGTCTAGGATTGTTTTTCGAAAAGTTGGTAAAGGAATGAGACATGTAATTTAGGAATGTAATCAAATTCTAGATCTTCATCAAATTTTGCAATAAAGGTATGAATTTGATAATGGGATTTTCAAAAATAGGAAAGTTAAATTTAGAATTAAATTGGTACCTAATAGTAATTTATCATAATTAGGAACTTCACTAATGTCCAAATTATCCTCTAGCAAAGATTTGTAGTATGAGTTTTTTTTCTTAATAAGGCATTCTTGGATTTTAAGTTTTGAAAATTAATATCAAAATACAAATCAATAACCTTACCAACACAAGATCCCCTCACCTCACGCCCCAAATCCCTTCCATGAGGAGAAATATTTTTCGAAATTGCAAGATCTGCCACCTCACCATTATCTCGACCATCAAAGCCATCCTGCACAGACACATCACCAGCACCACATGCCAAGTCACCATCAACACCGTCACGCCCCCTTTCGATCCCGCCAAGATAATGATTAGGATCTGTAGTAAAAGGAGAGATTTCCAAATTTGTGGATTTTCGATTGGAAGATCATCCACGTGGATTACACCATCAATGTCAACAAGAAACACATAGCCAGTAGCCACCCCCCGACGCCTGATCACCGTCAGCAATGCAAATATCTGACTGTCCCCGACTTCACACAAATGGGATCTTCAGGGATGCAGGACTCTGCCATATTGGTTCCATTTTGACTAAAATTAACATGAATCAATTTCTTCATTTCATCATCAACAGCATGTACACGTTTCAACTCCTTTTTGCATAATGTAACATGTTGAGCAATGTCGTGGAACATTGTCGTATTCAACAGCTTGCTCAAAAATAAATTCACGTTGTTGATGAGAATCAAGGCAGGTCGTGCCTTAGCCACATCAACCTCAATGCACGTACGAGCCAAACTAGTCCTCGATCTTCTAATTGTCGCATTATCAATGCAGATTGGATTCCCCATTGATTCTCTACAAGAAATCAACACCTTGTGCTCGTAAAATGCATTGGCAGCCCTGGGAAGCAAACTCATATTGGTGTTGTCGATGGCTCTTCCTTAAAATTGAATGTAGCCGACCATTTGAAAACCTTCATTGGAGAGCCAGCTATGACTCTCAGATATGATATCCTTGTTTGGTATATGACTTGTTTGGTTCTTGGGGGGGTTTACCCGAGGAAGTCAATATGTCATATGACATCAGATATGATATCCTTTTCTTGATTTAAAATCTCTTTCTTTGATCTACCTCTAATATTTAGACTTTCTGAGTTCGAATCTTTAGCCCCATTTGATCTTTCTTGAGTTCTTTAGAGGATAGAGCAGATGTACTTCTTCAAGGGATAATGAGTCCCGTCAATAGATTAGTTTATCTGAAATATTGTCAAATTCGGATGACAATGTTCTAAGTAATAGTAATGCCTGATCTTCATCCTCTATCTTGATTTCAATATTCTCAAGATCCAGTATGATCTTATTGAAATCGTCTAGGTGATCTTCGAGTGATCTCCCAGCTGTCATCTTGAAAGCATATAACTTTTGTTTCAAGAACAATCTGTTTGCCAAAGATTTGGCCATGTATATGTTGAATAATAGTTCAAACAAAGTGGCTCTTTCCTGTGCAATTGAAGACCATCCAGAAGCTTGGAATTCAAAGATTGTAGATTACAACTTTGAATTTGATTACCTCCGAGAGGGTTTTCTGCAACTATAAATATCCATCAACACATCCTCACAAAAATTATCCCTTCTTCTGAATTCTCTCTAATATATTAAGCATTCAAGCTTGTATATCTGATTCTGTGAGTTGTGAGGTGATCCGGGAGAGTTTGTAATTCTCGATCTGAAATATTCAATATATTGTGTTTGCTTCCCGTGGACGTAGGCAATTGCTGAACCACGTAAATATTCGTGTTCTTGTGTGTGTATGATTTTTGCACTTTATTTTGGGTATATCGGCACAACAGTATAGATTCTCTATTTTCAACCAAATCGCTGCAGCAGATTTCTCTTGGAAATGTCCCGAATTACTTTATCTCCAAGATTTAAGATCAAGGCACTGTGTGCCTTGTCCAAGATTTCTTTCTTCTCCTTATCTGACAGAGTGCTCGGCATCGTTTTATCTCCTTCAAGGTCTTCTTCCAGTCCTTGTTGAACTAGAAGCGCCCTCATCTTCAACCTCCATAAACTGAAGTCATTTTGTCTCGTATATTTCTCGATGTCGTACTTAGCCGATCCCATTCTTCTAATCTAATTTTCAAAGAAATAAAATTGAATCAAGATAACCTGGCTCTTGGTACCAATTGTTATAATCAAGAAACCAATTTACAGCAAAAGACGATAAAATGAAGGTGAATTAACAGTAAGGAATTCAATGAACTTTGAAAAAGATGAAACTCTGTATTTGTGGAAGAACAACGAAGCTTTATTCACGTAAATCTTGAGAGCAATTTTACATTAATCTACAAAAAGTGTATTAAAATTGAACCTATCTTCTTTATACAAGTCTAAAAGGCATCCCAACAATTCTTCCGTGTACTCATGGATAGAAGTACGGTCATCTAGGTCTAAGGCATAACAAATCTGGCACATTAGCACACATGTGGTGCAACATTTCATATCCACATGCCGTTTAGTATGACCTTTAGCTGGCACTGTATAAGACAATAAAGTTGCGTTCATGCTAACAACTATAAATTTTGACCTAGTGGTAAACGTTTGATCATAATAATTAGTATATATATATGAGCCTTATATCATATATGTTATTATCAAATAAATATATCATGTTTGGTCTCGGAATGGTTACTAGTTGGACAAGAATTGAACAAATTTATGGGTTCATTAATATTTTAAATTTCCCTTAAAAAATTTCATTTATTATTAAAATATAGTAAATATATTGACATGTTCTATGGTGAACTGGGGTCTGAGAACAAAGCAAAATTCTTAAATGCCACGATTAACAGAGTCATATTTACTATCAGATGAACTGAAATATCAAAAGATTACTTGAATGGTTCTTTATGCAGCTCAAATGGTAGTAGATTGAAACTGTATTCCAAATTGTCTACCGAGCAAAAGGCCAAATTACATAACTAATCCACGGCTTTTTGTATATAAATTAAATAACATTCAAGAATCATGACATGGGTTTGTGGATCAACTTCTTGTGTGTAGGGCTCGGCAATCTGATTAACCAACCAGTAGCATGTCGTGTCTATACAATAATTGGTCAGATTCATTTTTACAAATACAAACAAATTAAGCCGAAATTGGTTCCATGAGTTCAATTTGCCGACTTGAAATTGATTTTACAGTAAGCTTTGTTAGGGAACTATGACTGCTGTCATGTTCTTGCGGAAGTTGCAGGAGCTATAAGGGACAGGAAAAACAACGCACACACAAATGGATAGAGACATAAAGATTTACGTGGTTCGGCAAAACTCGCCTACGTCCACGGAGCCCACACACTTCACTATATCTAATATGAAGGATTACAAGAGGAGTACAAACTCACAACTCTCGGAGAAGGAGCAAACTTGCTCAACTCAACTCAAAATCTCTCAATCACACTTGCTCTCTCTCAAAGCTTACAAAACTTTTGATTTGTGTTGTGATACAAATGAGCAAATCTCTTGCCTATTTATAGGTGAAAAACATGATGTGAAACCAAGAAAATTCTTGGTGTGAAATCATGAAAATCATGGTGTGAAATGATCAAGTTGGCATGTTCAAACTTGGGCAACTTTGTGGACTTCAAAGTTGGCACACCATTGTAGACTTCAAACTTGGTTGCTAAGTTGTCTCCACACTGGTTGAATACTAATCCAACAATCTCCCACTTGAAGACTGATTTCAATCCGTCTTCATACCTTGATTAGTGGTGTGCTCGGCCTTGTCTTCATCCTTGAAGACCGACTGAAGTTGTACATAACTTCAGTTTGTCAATGGTAACAACCTTTGTTAACATATCTGCTGGATTCTTACTGCCTTGGATTTTCTCGACTTTCAATACATCTTCCTCTAACAAGGATCTGATGAAGTGATATCGTAACCCAATGTGTTTGGTTCTTGAATGGAATGCTGAATTCTTAGCTAGATGAATCGCACTCTGACTGTCACTGTATAGTACATTGTTTACTTGATTGAATCCCAATTCTGTTAACAATCCTTGTAACCATATCATTTCTTTGCTAGCCTCAGTCACAGCTACATACTCAGCTTCTGTAGTTGATAGAGATACAATCTTCTGTATCTGCGATATCCAACTAACTGCTGTGCTTCCTACTGTGAATACATAACCCGTAGTACTTCTTCTGCGATCAATTTCGCCAGCAAAATCTGCATCTACGTAGCCTTGGATTTCTGTTTCTTCCTTTCCAAAGACTAAACATTTATCTTTAGTACCTCGTAGATACCTCATGATCCATTTCACCGCTTGCCAGTGGGTCTTTCCAGGATTTGACATAAATCTGCTAACAGCTCCCACTGCATGGCCAATATCTGGTCTTGTACAGACCATGGCATACATAAGACTTCCAATGGCTGATGCATAGGGAACCTGAGCCATGAAGTTTCTCTCCTCGTCTGTCTTCGGAGACTGATCTTTGGATAACTTGAAGTGACTGCCCAAGGGCGTACTTACTTCCTTAGCATCACTCATGTTGAACCTGTTCAACACACGGTTGATGTACTCAGCCTGAGATAACTGCAATGTACCTTTTTGCTTATCTCTGCTGATCCGCATCCCAAGAATCTGTTTAGCTGGACCAAGATCTTTCATGTCAAACTCATTTGACAGTTGCATCTTCAACTTCTTGATCTCGTCCATGTCTGGTCCTGCTACCAACATATCATCGACATAAAGTAGCAAGATGATATAACTGGACTCATACTTCTTGTAGTAGCAACAATGGTCAGCATTACACTTGTGGAATCCTTGCCTCTGCATGAAACCATCGAATTTCTTATACCATTGCCGAGGGGCTTGTTTTAGACCATACAAGCTCCTCCGAAGCCTACAGACAAGATTTTCGCTTCCTATCTCTGAGAATCCTTCTGGTTGTTGCATATAGATCTCTTCATCCACATCACCGTGGAGAAAAGCAGTTTTCACATCCAGTTGTTCTAGGTGTAGTCATTGAGCAGCAACAATGCTCAACACCGACCGAATAGTGGTTAGCTTCACTACTGGTGAAAAAATGTCGGTGTAATCAATTCCTTCTTTCTGTTGGAAACCTTTGACTACTAACTGGACCTTGAATCTTCTTGATCCATCACTTTCTTCCTTCACACGATACACCCATTTGTTGTGAAGGGCTTTCTTTCCTTTTGGTATCTTCGTTAGCTCCCAAGTGTTGTTGGAGATAAGAGACTGCATTTCATCTTTCATTGCAAACTCCCACTTGCCAGCATCCTCTGTCTGACATGCTTCATTGTAGCATTCAGGCTCTCCTCCATCTGTAAACAATAGATAATTCATATACCTTCTGTTTGGTATATGAGGTCGAGATGATCTTCTCAATGCGGGAGGACTCTGAACCTGCGGTTCACCATACTGCTCTCCACTGCTCTGTGTTTCGAGTTCCTCCGGATCTAAAATCGGATTTTCATGATGTGACATACTATTCTCTGGCACATCATCCTGCTCAACATAGACAGGATCACTCATTGACTCACGAGTGCTCGTTGTGTGTATGTCTTTGTACATAGCCTTTTCATTGAAGATAACATCCCTACTGCGGATTTTCTTTTTGCTCTCATCATCCCATATGTGATATCCAAATTCATCATCGCCATAACCAATGAAGGTGCATTTCTTGGATTTGGGATCAAGCTTACTCCTGCTTTGATCACTGATATGTACAAATGCAGCACAACCGAAGACTTTAAGATGTGAGAGTTTTACTTCTTTTCCACTCCATACTTCTTCGGGTATCATGTACTCTAATGGAACGGATGTCCCTCGGTTGATCAAGTAAGCTGCTGTGTTGATTGCTTCTGCCCAGAACTGCTTTGGTAGACCAGACTGTATACGCATACTTCGGGCTCTTTCAGTCAACGTTCGATTCATACGCTCAGCTACACCATTGTGTTGAGGCGTACTTGGCACGGTTCTCTCCATTTGTATCCCATGTTCGAAGCAGAATTTCTTGAATCTGGTGTCTGTGTATTCACCACCATTGTCTGTTCTGAGACATTTGATTTTAAGACTTGTCTCATTTTCACCATAGCTTTCCATCTTTTGAAAATATCAAATACTTCGAACTTCTGCCTTAGAAAGTAAACCCATACCTTCCGAGAGTGATCATCGATAAATGTCACGAAGTAATATTTTCCACCAATGGATGAGATAGTGGCTGGTCCCCAAACATCAGAGTGAATGAGTTCCAGTTTTTCCTTCTTCGGTGTTCTGCCAACTTGTCTGAAAACTGACCCTCTTTCGTTTGCCATATATGCAATCTTCACACATGTCAATTTCTATTGACTGGAGGGCTGGTAGTTTTCCTTGGAATGCATAATCTTCATTCCTTTCTCACTCATGTGGCCGAGTCTCTGGTGCCACAAAGTAGGACTTTCTTTGTTTGCTGCAACTGTAATTGAACAGCGTGCTCCTGCTGTCATGTAAAGAGTACCACTCTTATTGCCTCGAGCAATTATCATTGCACCTTTTGAGATCTTCCAAGTATCACCGTGAAAGACTGTTGTATAACCTTCACTGGCCAACTGGCCAACTGAGATTAAGTTCTTTCTCAGATCGGGAATATGCCTGACATCCTTCAGCTCCCATACAGACCCGTTCAACTTAATCTTTATGATACCTTTGCCAACAATCTCGCAAGATTGTTCATTACCAAGGTAGACTTTACCAAGGTTTCCGGGGGACATATTTCTCGAAGAGTTCTCTTTGCGAAGTAGCATGGAATGATGCTCCGGAGTCTAACACCCAAGACTCTTCCTTGCACTCTAAAGAGCATATTAATGCATCATCTCTAGAAGCAACGTTTGCTTCTGCCTTCGCCTCCTGGTTTTTCGGTGCATTTTTGCACTGATTTTTATAATGTCCGGGCTGCCCGCATTTCCAGCACTCGATAGTCTTTGAGTTCTGAGAATTAGGGGGATTCCTAGATTGGGACCTCCTGTCCTTTGATCTTCCTCGGTAGTTTGATCTGCCACGTCCATTTCCACTGGTTCTTCCTCTTGATTCTATAGACAAAGCTGAAGAGGACGACGTCTCACTTGACGCTCTCCTTCGGATTTCTTTGCTAAGAACAAGATCACGAACATCGTCAAATTTAATTTAGTGCTTCCCGACGAGCTACTCACTGCTGTGACTGTAGCATGCCAACTTTCAGGTAGAGAAGACAAAAGTATCAATGCTCGCACTTCATCATCAAATTCAATCTCAACTGAGCTCAGTTGAGTTGTAATTGTATTAAGCTCATTGAGATGTTGAGCCACTGATGCGCCTTCCGTCATCCGCAAGTTGAAACAATCGTCTCATCAGGTGTACTTTATTTGAGGCTGACGGCTTTTCGTACATACTGGTGAGAGCTTTCATGAGACCTGCTGTGGTCTTTTCTTTTGCAATATTGAAAGCAACATTGCGGGATAATGTCAAGCGGATTACTCCAAGAGCTTGTCTATCGAGGATATTCCAATCTTCATCTGACATTGTTTCTGGCTTCTTTTCTTCCAGAGGTTGATACAATTTTTTCTGATACAAATAGTCATCTATTTGCATTTTCCAGAATCCAAAATCTGCACCATCGAACTTTTCGAGTTTTAGCTTCCCTTCATCTGCGGCCATTGCTCCTGATACTTTGATGAAGTACTTGAATAGTACACGCTAAGTAAGCTCCCAGGAAAGAGAGAATCTCGATCTTTCCTAGACAGAGCTTCAAGATTCTCAGGAAAATTGGTGGGGTCACACCGGTCCCACTTAAATACCGATTTTCCTAGACAGAACCTCCTTAGTCAATACGTATTCGCCTACCACACCAAAGCTCTCCCCAACAAAATGACCATGGCTATGATACCAGTTGTTAGGGAACTATGA
Organism: Haberlea rhodopensis; assembly: GCA_907163345.1. Lineage (NCBI taxonomy): Eukaryota > Viridiplantae > Streptophyta > Magnoliopsida > Lamiales > Gesneriaceae > Haberlea > Haberlea rhodopensis. The sequence continues at coordinate 2,314,404 of CAJQUN010000021.1, read as the reverse complement.
CTGCTGTCATGTTCTTGCGGAAGTTGCAGGAGCTATAAGGGACAGGAAAAACAACGCACACACAAATGGATAGAGACACAAAGATTTACGTGGTTCGGCAAAACTCGCCTACGTCCACGGAGCCCACACACTTCACTATATCAAATATGAAGGATTACAAGAGGAGTACAAACTCACAACTCTCGGAGAAGGAGCAAACTTGCTCAACTCAACTCAAAATCTCTCAATCACACTTTGCTCTCTCTCAAAGCTTACAAAACTTTTGATTTGTGTTGTGATACAAATGAGCAAATCTCTTGCCTATTTATAGGTGAAAAACATGATGTGAAACCAAGAAAATTCTTGGTGTGAAATCATGAAAATCATGGTGTGAAATGATCAAGTTGGCATGTTCAAACTTGGGCAACTTTGTGGACTTCAAAGTTGGCACACCATTGTAGACTTCAAACTTGGTTGCTAAGTTGTCTCCACACTGGTTGAATACTAATCCAACAAGCTTTACCCGAAGAAATTACATGTTGCGTGCATAAGTCATGTATTATACGAAATTTAGAATTGTTATATTGTGAGTTTAATTGTCTAGGTTTACACCAATGACTAAATAAATCAAGACTATAATTTCACTATTAAGTCAAGTAAATCCAGTTGAGTTCCACTTCGGAATGTTTAAAGCCGCAAGACACCTCTCCCGATGCTATAACAATTCCCTAAAGCACTATTCCAACATCACGTGCATACATGCATTAATTTAATTCATGTGGGGATTGCTGAAAAAATTGAATTGAATTTAAACAATGCACCATTTCAAGAATAGGTGCAACCTTTCATGAAAAATGTTTTGAAGTTGTGTCATTCGGACAAACATTCAAAATGAGCAACACTTTATGAGTGAGTGTAACTTTTCATGAAAAATCTCTTCCAAATGATTTCTTTTAACGGTTTCCATTAGACTACTATATAAGCAATACTTCCCTTATGAATTAAACACAATTTTATATGGATAACAACATAGATCAAGAGAGAATTTCTGCATTTTGTTGCATATTTCTTCAAGTTTGAGTGCTTTAAACATTTGTGGTTTGTAGGACTCGTGATTTGTAGTGCTGCTATCACGAATCATAGTCGTTGTATCTTAGGAACGAATTGTCATCGAAACCATGAGCATCATAGTGGGGCAATATAGTTTTAAAGACAAAAAATTGAACTGTTGTCTCAACATTCTAGCTATTTATAATTCTTGCCTACCTGTCCCAAAGATACACAGACTCAGACATCCAGAGATTTTACCCAACAATGTTAAGACGATATCTACTGAAAAATAGGTTCAACAAGTGCATCTACGACGTATGTTCATCATGGAGAAAGACCCGACAATTCAATGGGTTTCTACTTCAAACGTTGGCAACATAAAATATTATTTTACTTGACAATCTTAAATTTGGCAAGGTTCCTCAACGAAGATGCCCGTACGATCAAAGAATGAGAGACCGACACCCAAAAAATGGTTGCGGTTGATGCATGGAATCAAAATGGTTTCTTGTGCAAGAACTACTGATCGTAACTTTTTTAAACGATAAAATAATACAAGTAGTGATCAATTAATCCGCAAGTGCACGGTTGTCAAGTTTTAGTATAAAAATAAGAAGTACGAGTGTCGAACCCACGGGGATTAACTGTAAGTATCAAATAAGACGCTTTTAACTATATTTAACATATGATTATCAATTCAATAAAATACTATTTTATTAAACTACTATTAATTATTCAACCAAGCAAACCAAAGATGACGTGAAAAATCAACTAGAGAAGATTATCAAGACGTCGGTTCACCATTATAATCCACTATGACCCTCAATTGAATATCCAAATATCTCTAAGGTGACGAGTTCTCCAAAATTATCTAATATACTCTCTCGAGCTATATTAAACCTAATATTCTATTGCAGTAATTTGTCGTTGATGTGTGTAAAACATCCCGCATGTGTATTGTGTCAAGTTTTAGTATAGGCGATACGTGTATAACATACCGCAAGTGTACGGTGTCAAGTTTTAGTATAGGAATTTGAGGTACGGATGTCGAACCCACAGGGATTGAAAATTAAGTTATACCAAGTATTGTAATTAGAATTTAGATAATCAATCAATTGAGATAACTAATTAATCTACTAAAATAAAATAATAAATTAACAAGATGAACATTTAAGTAGAGAAAATCAATGAGAACGGATTCTAGAGGTTCGACTTCACTCAACTATCCACTATGTCGTGTTCTTCTAATTTATTAACCACGAATCCTATGTATTACCTCTCTTGAGTGTTAAATAGAAATAATAATTCAACAATCATCTTGATATGTCCACCTAAGATATATTATTAAACAATTTCAATAGCTCTAGATTCGTTCTATGGCTTCGTTGGAGTTATACGTCTCTCGACTATATAAACTTCCAACGATGTAAATTCATACGGTCCTATTCAAAACCTCATCTCGAGTGATAAATTCTAAACAAATATGACGATTCAACTAGTGATCAGTTAATTGAAACGCATTCAAATCAGGAATCACAAATAAACCAAACGAAAAACCAAAATATATTCAATCAATAATCAACGACACATTTTCAAGTCAAGATTCGTCGTTCCTCTAAAACATAAATTAGTTCATGAATACACATAGACATGTCTTTAATCATCATAAACATAAAGGAAGAGATAATCAAACGAATATGAAGATGGTCATCCGTCTCAGGTAGTCCGCCGTCTTCTCCGTTGTAAAAATCTCTATCCTTCGTTGTAAGCGCACCGCCTCGATTGATCTCTCCACTTTCACTTACGTACGTGAAGTTCTCTTTTTGCTCTCGGTTATGAATTCTTTTCTTCGCTTCTCATTAAGAAATATACGTGAAGTTCGTCCCCCCGTTCTTCGTGAATTCTCATGTATTTTCTACCCTCGCTTCCGAAGTTTTTCTCCGTGCGCCAAGTTCTTTCCAGCCTCCTTTTTTTAATATAAAAATCCTCCTTCCTTATAATATTATCATAAGAACAATATATTATATTATTTCCTATTTGAAATCAAATCCCCAATTTTATGTTACACCTGTGGTCTTGTTTCTCCCTTGGTCAATATCTTGTGTGTATTTCTTCCTTTCTCGAAATCTGCTCCCCAAGATATGGTGTGATCTCCCAAAATCTCACATGATATGCTGAATAATATCTTTCCTTTCTGAATTTTGTATCATCCTTCTTCCATAATCATAATCGTGAATCGCACGTCTCATGTGCATGTATCTGGAATCCTATTCTTTTTGGCGCTCGCATGTTGGTTGAGAGTCTAAAAATCCACATTTTAAGTCCCATTTTGAATTCTTGTTAAATTTATATAATTTTCAACATCTTTTAGTAATAAAATGCTTAATTCCTTGGATTCCTACAAAATATAAAAACAACAACCAAATGTGTAATTATGCTCAAATACCAACATAAAAATATAAGAAAAAAGAAAAAAATATAAGTGCAATTATGCACTTATCAATAGGAATTTAAAGTACGGATGTCGAAACCACAGGGATTGAAAATTAAGTTTATATCAAACACTATAATTAGAATAGTCTCAACTTATCTAGACAATCAATATTCAGAGAATGAAGTAATTAAAATTTACTAAATTAAATAACAAGATGAATATTTATGTGGAGAAAATCACGAGAACGGATTCTAGATGTTCGACTTCACTTAACTATCCACTATGTCGTGTTCTTCTAATTTATTAACCATGAATCATATGTTATTCTATCACCTCTCCCGAGTGTTGAATAGAATTAATCATTTAATAATCATCTTGATGTGTCCTCCTAAGATAAACTATTAAACAATTTCAGTATCTCTAGATTCGTTCTATGGCTTCGTTGGAGTTATACGCCTGTCGACTATACAATATCCAACTATGTAAATTCCTACGGTCCTATTCAAAAACCTCTCTCTCGAGTGATAGATTCTAAATAAATAAGACAATTCAATCAATGGACAGTCAATTAAATTGCGTCAAATCGGGAATCACAAATAAACCATATGAAAAACGAAATATATTAGTGAAATAATCAACGACACAGTTTCAAGTCAAGATACGTCGTTCCTCTAGAAAATAAATTAGTTCATGAATAAATTAAATAAACACATAGGCATGTCCTTAATCATCATAAAACTATAAAGGAAAAGATAATCAAATGAATTGAACATGGCACTCCATCCCCGGTAGTCACCTTCCTCTGCTCCGTCGTCAAAACTTTGCCTTTCGTTGAAGTTCGTCGTCTCAGTCGATCTCCTCCTCTTCTCTATAGTAGGTCTTGGTTGTGCTATCTTGTTCTCCCTTGGAAAATATGTCAAAAATATAATAGATGATGAATATGAGGTCAAAAATTTGAGTTATAAGGGGTGGAGGCTAAAGAATTAGGACAAGAGTCAAATTGTGCAATGAAAGCTCGAGTTTCCTTATTCCAGGACTCTGCAGGCACCTAGGCACATGAGCTGATGCACCTTTGCACATCCTATTATGTCCAAAAGTCAGGCCTGACAGTCGTCTAGGCGCCTGGTCTTCTGCCAACTGTACCACAGTTTAGTATTCTGTCCACGCGAAGATAACAAAAAATTCTACAACTTTTTTATTGATTACATTTCCAAAATATGGCTCGAAGATGAATAAAATGGAGGAGAAAGATGTGACATGTGTCTTGGATTCCAAGTGTTTCTCAAGAGTCCATATGCTTACCATTCGTAACATTCTCCACCAGTATATTATATAAACATGGATATGTCAATAGGTCTTAATTGACTTATAATGTAAGGCTTCGACTTGTGGCTTCAATAAAAGGATGGAATATTCAAAACTATAGAGTAAATTAAATATAACATTGTTGTGTACTCTCATCTCAATTTTCAACTCATTTTTATTGACATTCATCATTTTCTTTTGAATTCACCCTCCTTTCTCATCCATCTTTTCATCATCCACCTCATTTTTTTTTATTCTTCACCATCACTATGTTCTTCACCTCTTTAACATTTTTCTTTTCATTCATGCACTTTTTTCATTGTTTCTCCCCTTTTAATTTTTCAATTACGAACATAGGAGATGGTTAAAGTTCATAGGTGCTTACTCACTTGAGGGTAAGAAATAATGTATAGGCTTCAACAAGGTGATTGATGTGGGATTTTAAAACGATGTCGAATGGGGATTATTATGTGATTTTGCACATAACATTCGATTTCAATAAGCTCAAAAGGGTAACTAATGATACAATGATGTCATTTGGTGGCTTCAAATGCTCAAATGGATCAAAAATTGCCTAAATCATTCCTAAGCCACATAAAGTACGTATTTCACCTCAAAGGGTACTAAGGAATGCTCTAGACTACTCTCAATTCATAAATAATTTATATGATTTGACCAATGTGCTCAAGTCATGTCTCAAAACCAAGGTAATATCAGAAACAATTCTTTGATTGTGATTCAAAATATTGCAAATGTTTCAAATCTCATTCTTTTACTTTTTTCAATGGGGCTACTATGACATTTATATCAATGAAGACAGGCCCAAAAAATTATCAAGAATCGTCTATATCATATTTGTGTTCGTTCAAATCAACTTTGATTAATCAAATGGTCATAGTCTATAGTGCATGAATATGTGAGAAAGTTAAGAGCAAAGTGAATAATTGTTTTTTAAATTTTCACAAGTAACCTCAATTCTTCATCATCGGCCTTTAAAATTACTTCAAACCACGACTTATGACACAAAACACTACAGACATAGGATTCCAGGGAAAAAACATCCTCAATGTTTAAACACAACCATCCCCCCCCCCCCCCCCCCCCCCCCCCCCCCCATGAACTTAAAATCGTGCATTGCCCTCAATGTACCATACAATGTATAAATTAAGGGACAATACTCCTACCTACGGCGACGATTGTCGGTAATCATCGTCCATCTCATGCTCATGGTTATGGTGAGAAGATGATGGTAGGGACCTCCGCATCGGTATAGACCTGCAATAGAGACAAAAATTATAAATGGCTCTAATTAAGACATTTCATTATAAAATGAAATACTAAAATTAAAAACTGAAATAAACAAAGAAAAAGGATATAAAGCTTGGCTTGCCTCCCAAGAAGCGTTTTTTTTATGTCTTGGCTTGACCATTAGAAGCAACCATCAAATAGTGACTTTCGCCCATATTAAGTATCATATGACACAACATATGGGTCTTGGTTATATATGCCCTCAAGCTTGACAAGATGTGAACAGTGTAAGCTCGACGCTCCAACTCAGGGTGTTTACGGGCCGGATCGGACCGGATTCGGACCGGATCCGACCGGTCCCGGACTCGTTTTGTGTGGAACCGGACCAATCCGGTTCCGAACCGGATTGGTCCGGTTCCGGTTCCATGGCAAATACCATGGAACCGATCCGGTTCGGAACCCCGGATCCGAATTATCGGATTGGTCCGGGGTAAACCGGTTCCAACCGGAACCGGTTTGGCGATCGATCGCCATGTTCGGCAATCGATCGCCAATTGTCTCTTCTTTTTTTTACCTACGGGGTCTTGGCGATCGATCGCCAAGCCGAATTTTTTAAATTTTTTTTTTTCAACCCAAATCGTAAAGGAAAAATACATCATTTATTGAATATGGAAAACAACATAAAAGATACATCATTGAAATTTATAATAAAAATACATTACTCTTCATAATTTATAAGTATAGTCTTGGCCAATTCTTCTTCTTCTTCGAAACTTTCATTGCGGAACTCGTCGATTCCTCCTTCTCTCTTATTTCTTCTCTCAGCATCGAATCAATCTCTTAGCAGCGTAAGCATGCACAATGATTCTGCTTGTAGAGAAACTCTAAAGTCTCCAATGAGCCGAGCACAAGTTGAAAATGTCGACTCTGATGCGACACTGGATGTTTGGACTGCAAATACATCTCTAGCCATTTTGGCTAATACTGGATATTGTCTTGCGTTTGCTTTCCACCACTCTAGTACGTCAAAATTTTCATCTGTAATTAACATTTGACCCAGGAAGAACTGCAACTCATTTGAAGTGGTAGATGACACTCCGCTTCCTCTCTGCTTCTTTCTTCCAAGGCTCCGCAACAGATTAATCCCTCCGCTTCGTGACTGACTAGCATCTTCTTCTTCTCCTCCTACTACACACGCCGATGAGCTCTATCCCTGTTCACTATGGTACAATCCAAACATATTTTGGAGAGAATGCATGATTGACGTCTTTTGATCGTCAACGTCCTTATCCAAAAACGTACTGTAATATTCAAAGAAAGTATCGAAAGATCCTATACCCTGACTTGGGTCTAACAATGTAGATATACAGTGCACGTGTGGAATTTGTTCCCAATATTTTTTAAACTTCTCGTCCATACGATAAACGAACGATGTCAACTCAATATCATCTCTAAATTCAATAAATTTACAAAACATGTTAAATACAAGTGAAAGAAAATAATGAGAAGTAGGATTACAAACACCGGAGAAACGATCTGTTGCATCTTTAAAGGTTGATAACAAAACAGTTAAATTGTTAACAAAAAACCAATCATTATCAGACAATAAATAACTTTCATCACTTTCAGGCATTTGATAAGAGTTATAAAAAGAAGTTAAAGCATCTTGATAAGGTAACATCGATTCTAACATTTTGTGCAAAGAATTCCATCGACTTACAATGGGCGGTGGAAAAAGAGTAAACCGAAGGTTCTGACTTGCACACGTATGTTTCCAATCACGCTTTATGCGTGACTGTCGTATCCATTGACAACAATTTTTAAGTTTGTTTATGCTACTACATTCATCATCTTCATAACCATATTTTACTGCTAAATTAGTTATATGGCATGCACATCTTACATGGAAAAAAACACCATTAAGCATTGGTCGTAAATATATTTTAAGTTCACGCATTGCCGCATTATTATTTGAAGCGTTGTCAAGTGTAATCGAACAAATTTTATCTGCAATTCCATAAAATCTATAAACATTAACAATATATTTAGCAATTTGGGAACCAGTATGTGCAGATTTTAATTCATCCAGTGACAAAATTCTTTTCTGCAAACACCAGTTATCATCAATCCAATGACCAGTAATAACAAGAAAAGAAAGTAGTGCGGTATTCGTCCAAATATCAGTAGTTAAACTTAATCTGCAGTTAATAGAAGAAAGATGATCAACTAAAGTCTTACGGTAATCAAGAAACACTTCGACAATATTTCTTTTCAAAGTATGCCTAGAAATATGTCTAAAACATGGTTGGATACCAGAAGAAAATTCAACAAAGCCATCTTTTTCAGAAAACAAAAAGGGAAGTTCGCATCTTACAATAAAACGAACGAATAATCTTTTGTTCATTTCCGGTGTTAAGATAAAATTAGTGCCAGACTGAGGATTAATTTGAAGTTGGGTTGGTTCTCTACCTAATGGTTGTAAAGTAACATCGTCAAAATTATGTTTTTTCACTAGATGTTTCTTAAAAGTTCCGGTACCGCCAGCGGAACCACCTGTTTTATAATTATATGTGGTTTTACATATTGTACAAATAACAACAGATTCGTTCGTACCTGGTTTTGTCTCGACATCAAAATGATCCCATACCTTGCTTCGTTTGGGACGGTTACTCGTGCGACTCGAAGCGGCAATAGTCGCAGATGACCCGCCGGGGGCCGGATTTTGGGGGGCCGCCGGTTCTACAACGTGTTCCGCTTCTTCAACATCATAAGCATTATCAAACTCGGCAAAAATATCATAATTTTCTTGGAATAAAGGTGGATTTGAGGAACCACCACGACCACCACGACCAGTAGAAGAAGATGTCATCGTATTAGTGGAAATATGGAAAAACGAGATAATTGAATACAAGATTAGGATTGTAAGAGTAAGAGAGTTGGAGATGAAAAATTGGAGAGGAAAAACGAGGTATATATAGAAGCAAAAGTTCTTTTTTTAAAAATTTTTTTTTTTTTTTTATTAAGCCGTTGCCCAATGGCTATTTTAGCCGTTGGGCAACGGCAATCCGTTGGCCAACAGCTACAATGCCGTTGGCCAACATTACCCCTTTTTTATTATTATTTTTCATCGGTTCCAGTTCCGGAACCGGAACCGCCGGATTGGCGGTTCCGGATCTCTGGACCGATCCGATCCAGGTAAAACCCGGATCGGGTTCCGGTTTATAACCGGACCAACCGGTTCCAGTTCGGAACCGGAACCGACCGGTCCGGTTCCGGACGGTTCCGATTGGTCCGGCCCAATAAGCACCCTGAGCTCCAACAACGTCCTTCATAAATTGATAAGCATTAGAGAAAATTTCTAAACTTGGCTTCATCTCTTGAAATAGATCAACATATGGCATATAACACGTCACTATCGATGGGAGCTCATCAATTTTCTCGAGAAATTCCTCCATCTCCAATATCGCGCTCGGCTAATCTTGACATGTGAATTCCTCAGATAATTTTTCCACAGTAGGGCCAACCTCTTGAAGAGGCTAACATTCCCTTGAATCTTCCACGTAAGTAGAATCACTCACCCAAACTTGGTTGGTTGAATGATCATCTTCATGTGACCACACCTGATTTGTCACCCCTTGATTAGTATATCTCATCTAAGCCTCTTTCCAGCTCACTAAAAATGTCTCTATCTTCTGCTCTAGACGACTTCTGGAGTTGGTGTGATTTTTTAGTTTTGGTTCAGATGACGCCATGAATCTGCATTAAATCTGCAACTGAGTTACGACTTTATCATAACTATCATTTTCCTCTCTTTGATGCTCGAGTAATTGGTGGGTATTGTTGACTCCAACCATACAGTAAAGGATTCCAATGCCACTGGTAGTCGAAATTTGTCATATCGTTAAACATGTGCACCCTGTCAGCATCTCTACAATACATGGGACTTCCAGTTGCCAAAACTCCATTAAATAACATTTTTTATGTGTCTGCATCCAATCCACTGTAAAAAGATTGAAGAGAACCTTAGTTTGAAAGTCGTGATTGAATTTCTCCCAAGCTGCATAGAATGGTTCATACTCTTGTTGGGCAAAAGCTTGTGAACACATGTTGATGAAACGTCTCCAAGTACCTCACAAGGAAAGCATCATAAAAATAAAATTAAAACAAAACAAAAAAATAAAATAAAATTCTAAATTAAAATCAAGACTACTTAGTAACAGTATCAATATAAACAAAATTAAATCATTCCCGGACAACGGCATCAAAAACTTGACCTTTGTAAAACGTACCGCAAATGTATGATGTTAAGTTTTAGTATATGAATTTAAGTACGGATGTCGAACCCACAGGGATTGAAAATTAAGTTTATATCAAATACTGTATAGACTCAACTTATCTAGACTCAACTTATCTAGACAATCAACATTCAGAGATAATTAATTAATAATCTACTAAATTAAATAACAAGATGAATATTTAAGTGGAGAAAAGTAATGAGAACGGATTCTAGAGTTTCGACGTCACTTAACTATCCACTATGTCGTGTTTTTCTAATTTTAACCAAGAATCATATGTTATTATATTACCTCTTCCGAGTGTTGAATAGAATTAATCATCTAATAATCATCTTGATGTGTCCTCCTACAATAAACTATTAAGCAATTTCAATAGCTCTAGATTCGTTCTATGGCTTCATTGGAGTTATACGTCTGTCGACTATATAAATATCCAACGATGTAAATTCCTACTATCATATTCAAAAACCCCTCTCCCGAGTGATATATTCTAAATAAATTTGACAATTCAATCAATGGTCAATCAATTAAATTGCATTCACGTCGGGAGTCACAAATAAAACATATGAAGGAAAAAAATATTCGTGAAATAATAAACGACACAGTTTCAAGTAAAGATACGACGTTCCTCTAGAAAATTAATTAGTTCACGAATAAATTAAATAAACACATAAACATGTCTTTAATCATCATAAAACTATAAAGGAAAAGATAATCAAATGAATTAAAGATGGCCCTCCGTCCCCGGTAGTCGCCGTCCTCTTCTCCGTCATCAAAACTTTGCCTTTCATTGAAGCCATCCGTCTCAATCGATCTCCTCCTCTTCTCTAAAGTAGGTCTCGGTTGTGCTCTCTTGTTCTCCCTTGGAAAATATGTCAAAAATATGATAGATGATGAATAATGAGGTCCAAAATCCGAGTTATAAAGGTTGGAGGCTAAAGAATTAGGGCAGGAATCAAATTGTGCAAGAAAAGCTCGAGTTTCCTTTTTCAGGACTGTACAGGTGCCTAGGAACATGAGCTGATGCGCCTTTGTGCGTCCTATTTTGTCCAAAAGTTGAAATTTGGCCTGACATGTGCCTAGGCGCCTGGTCTTCTGCCAGCTTCACCCTAGTTTATTATTTTGGCCATAACTTTCTCATACGATCTCCTAATTAAACGAATTAGTTGTCCAAGCAAAGATAACAAAAAGTTCTACAACTTTTTTATTTATTACATTTCTAAAATATGGCTCAAACATGAATAAAATAGAGGAGAAAGATGTGACATGTGTCTTGAATTCCAATTTTTCTCTTTTTTCTCAACTTTCTTCCTTCATCCATTTTTAGCTCGATTTCTTCATCTTCTCCTACCTCAAATTGGATCATCGTCACATTAATGCACTTTTCATCAACTTTTAGTCATAAAATATCTCGTCAGAAAACAATGGATCCCCTAGTATTGATAAATAACTTAGTTCAACATAATAAATTGAAAACAAAACAAAACAAATATTAAAAAGTAAGAATAAACTATTGGTACCTCGTTTGTAGATCCTTTCTTCCTTCTCTCATTTCCTTCTCGATCGTCGCTTCAATTCCCTTGTTGGTTTGTTCCAATTCCTAGGGTGTTTTGATGGATGAAGGTGGATGTAGGTGAGATGGATGGGTAATGGAGGCTATTCCTAGATTGAGAAGTGGTGAATCTGATTCTCCCCTTGTAATTTTCATCCATCATATATTTATAGAGGAGGATGATTAAGTAGATTCCATGTAGAACTCAAAGACTAAAATATATTTTTTTTCAGAATATTCCGCCTACCGATCGATATAGGAAGTACCGATCGATCGATATTCCCTCCGAATTAAATCTTTTAGCTACGGCATGATACCGATCAATCGGTACATGGCTTCCGATCGATCGATAATTCTTAAATTTTCTACTCAATCTACGTCATTGGACCGATCGATCGGTGCTATGTTACCGATCGATTGGTGGCTCCTTTTCTGCAAAAGCTGAGTTTTCCATCGTTTCTTCATCGGTTCGTTCATTTGAGTCATTTTTCATCATTTTAAGCACAAATCCTTCAGTTTCATGTAATCCGACCTTGATTCCTGAAACATACAAATATATATCTAAAAACGTACAATCGTCCAGGATTCAATACGAAAATCACTACAAAATCACAGCAAAATAAGTGTAAAAATGACACATATCAACTCCCCCAAACTTATCACTTGATCGTCCTTGGGCAAGCGTTAAAATCAAAAAGTAGAGTTCATTCTTGATACTTGAAACAAATTAGTTCATGACTAGCATTTATCTCAGAAATCTCACTTTACACACTTTCAAAAGTTGAACAAGACATGTTTTTTTAAAAACAAAATTCAAGCAACACATCTCAAAATCGGAACGTATGTGTGTGTGTGTTATTGTCAATCTCAATTTTTATGCACATCTTCAAGATCAAATCATGATAATCAAATCAAAGTCAAGATTATCATCGAGCACCCCATAAGCCTATTTTTAAACAATTTCTCCATTAATGTAGTCACTACCTAGTATAATCTTATAAAATTCATATTTGCACACAACTTGAGCTTCTCTTCTTTTTTCTTTTCTACCGTTGGCCACTTTGGGTCTTATTATTCTTTTTTCAAGACTATTTCTTTACCTCTTTTCTTTTCTCTTTTTCTTATTCATGATAAAAAAAAAATATCAGTAAGCTCCGATGAATACCCATTATTGTGTCTCTACATCCAAACCATTGTAAGAAATCTGCAAAGAATGTAGTTCGAAAATTTATGATACCGTAACGTGTTCGTCAAATCGTTGAATCTCTCCCACGCTGCATAGAACAACTCTGAAAGTTGTTGGGCAAAGTTTGTGAAGACTTGTTGATGAAATATCATAAGTACCTCGCAAGAAAAATAAAACTAACAATCAAATATTATTATTAATTTTTTTTCCAAAATTGTATATATAAAAAATTGGTTAAATTACAGTCAAAGAACCTCGTATGATATTACTAAAATTAGTCACAGGTAATGGCGCCAAAAGCTTGATCGTTAATTTTTTTAAGCAATAAAATAATACCGGTAGTGATCGATTAATCCTCAAGTGCACAGTTGTCAAGTTTTAGTACAGAAATAAGAAGTACGAGTGTCGAACCCACATGGACTAACTGTAAGTACCAAGTAAGACGCTTTTAACTATATATAACCTATGATTATAAATTCAATAAAATACTAATTAATTAAATTACTATTAATGCTCCAACCAAGCCAACCTTAGATGACGAGAATAATCCACTAGAGAATATTATCAGGATGTCGGTTCACCATTTTAATCCATATGACCTTCACTTGAATATCCAAATATCTCTAAGGTGACGAGTTCTTCAAAATTATCTAATATACTCCCTCGAGTTATATTAAACCTAATATTAAATTGAAGTACGTTGTCGCACTTATTTAACAATTCTTTCTAGCTTTCGATCTAGATATACCGTAAAACCTCGATAAATGCATATCCTTGGGACCGGAAAAGAATATTCATTTTGCGAGATTATTTATTTATCGTTAAATGAATAAATTATTCACTTATCGGTAAATCAATATTTATTATTTTATAGATAAATTTCATTGTAAAATACATACATTGTATGTCGTAAGAAAAATTAAAAGACATCAATTAAAGTATTAATTGAATCTAGAGAAGTTCAATTTTTTTGGTGAAACTTAATGCATTGAAAACTAAGTTCATGTGCATACATTCTTTTAACTTATGTGTAGAATCTGAAAGGTTTAGTCTTTAGCTATAAAAGGTAGAAGATATATTTCAAGTACAGTACACATTATTTTCTCCTCCAATGGCTTCTCATCATTTGAAAGGAGTAAAGAAATCAACTTTAACCGACAAAATGAGGATTGCAATTTGTGAGTATAAGAAGGAGAATCCAACTATAGCCAAAAAGATATGCCGGTGCAACAAAAGTTTGATTTGTCTATCAGTCAGTCGATAATATCAAACACTCTCAAAAGATCATTTGAATTTTTGTCCAATGAGATGAGAAATAGTGGTGTTAAAAGGCACAAATCGGCAAAGTACCCTGAGTTAAATAAAGCTTTGTATGAGTGTTTTTTCAAAGGTAAGAGAAAGGGAATATATCCAGAGAAATTATCCAGTAAAAAGTAAATTTGCAAAAAATGTAAGGTGAAACTAATCCACAATTCAGCTTTTCTAGTGGATGGTTAGAACGTTTTAAGGCAAGATATGGAATCAAGTCTTACTGACGATTCGGAGAAAGTGGTCCAGCTATCATAGAGAATATTGAAAATGCTTTACCTGAAATACGGTCAAAACTAGACAAATTTTAGTTGAAGGCTACTTACAATATGGCTATCACACACGTATTTGATCTCATCTCTCGATCTCAATCTGAAATCAGTGGCATTTATTAGGTCATATTATAACATCATCTCTCGATCTCAATTATAACACCGAATTCAATTATGTGGTGATCAATCCAAGAAAGCAATAAAATTATAAACTATGCACATAAGATATAAGAATTCAATCGAAGGTTAATAGAAAAGTCATATGATCAAACCAATGGATCCCTAGTCTTTAAAAATAACTTAGTTCAGCATAATAAATTGAAAAACAAAACAAAACAAATATTTAAATGTAAGAATAAACTCTCGGCATCCCGTTTGTTGATCATCGCTTCCTTCTCTTGCTTCCTTCTCGATCGTCGCTTCAATTCCCTTGTTGGTTTGTTCCAATTCCTAGGGTGTTTTGATGGATGACGGTGGATGTAAATGGATTCCTAGATTGAGAAGTGGTGAATCTGATTCTCCCGTTGTATTTTTCGTCCATCATGTATTTATAGAGGAGGAGGAGGATTAAGTAGATCCCGTGTAGATCTCAAACTCTAAAAGTTTTTTTTCAGAATATTCCGCCTACCGATTGATCGATATTTCCTTCGAATTAAATCTTTTAGCTACGACATGGCTATCGATCAATCGCTACATGGCTTCCGATCGATCGGTAATTCTTCAATTTTCAACTCAATCTATGTCATTGGACCGACTGATCGGTGCTATGTTACTGATCAATAGGTGGCTCCTTTTCTTCCAAAGCTGAGTTTTCCGTCGTTTCTTCACCGGTTCGCTCATTTGAGTCATTTTCATCATTTTAAGCATAAATCCTTCACTTTCATATAATTTGACCTTGATTCGTGAAACATACAAATATTTACCAAAAAGTGTAATCGTCCAGGAATCAAACCGAAAATCACTAGACAATCACAGCAAAATAAGTGTAAAAATGACGTTAATCAATTACATCATAACGGACTTGACAATACGCTATACATCATGTATAGCCAAGTAAAAACCTCAAATGAATTGTGGGAATCATAGGAAAAGAAGTATAGATTTGAGGATGTCGGCTTGAAGAATTCATAGTCGGATGATTTCTGAAATACAGGATGATTTATTCCAAATTCATGATGACCCAAGTGCAAGAATTGCAAGTGATCATTTACGATATACATGCGTAGGGAATGAGTCTAAGTGAATCATTACAACACCTCTAGAATTAATTCACATTAATGTTATGATTTGAAGTTTGTGCAAACTAGAGGAGTGTAAAAGAAATCCGTTATTTTATGGATGATTGCACAATATATTATTATGGCTATTTTGCTACGAAGAAAAATCGAGGCCTTAGGGTTTTTCTAAGTTAAAATACTACAAGAATGAGGTTGCAGACCAATTAAGCAAATGCGTTTTGCAATAAAGAATTGTGGGCCGATATTGATGCAACATACCATAATTATTTGTTTCTAGTTGAGTTTTCTAAGCATTTTATGCTTAATATTCGAATTTGCAAGAATTAGATTTTGAAGTTGAGATTTTTAAGAACTGTACGCTTAAAATGCAAATAATGAATTAAATGCCACAAATTTTCTGATTGATGTTGTTTTCTGTCTTTTGATTCTATTGGAATTTTCTAAGCAGTTTACGCTTAAAACTCAAATTTGCAAGACATTAAATCTTGAATTCGAGTTTTCTAAGTATTATATGCTTAAAATGAAAATTGTGAATCAAATTCGAGAATTTGCTCAAGATTTGAATTTTTAAGCAAGTGCGTTTAATTCAAAATTTTGCAAGATTTAGAATCTTGAATTTTGATTTTTAAGTTATAACTCATAAAGTTTAAAAATTTGAATGTTTGACACCAATGAAATCTTGATAAGTTCGAGATTTCCTTGAAATTGTTTGGGGGGGCGGGGGGGGGGGGGGGGGGGGGGGGGGGGGGGGGGGGGTCACCAATCCTTTTCATCGGCCACATTCTAAGTGTCACACTTAGGCAAAACGAAAATTCTTATGGATTGTGGAAATGACCAAAGTCTTCCTACAAATACTTAAAAGTGTGGGGGTGTCCGAGTAAAGTAAGTCATAACAAGGGGCATAATAATGAAATGACATTTTTTAAAAAATTATGTTGTCACAAAGATTTAAAGTTAACGAGTGTGATAAATGTGGATCACTAAAGCATATGCAATGATGTGCTTGTATATTGATGATATGCTCATTGTGAGAAGCAATATAGAGATCATTAAAATAATGAAGAAAATGTTCAACATTTTGACATGATGAATATTGGTGGAACAAATTTCATACGTGGAATTAAAGTTTTCAAGATGAATTCTCATATATAATTCTAATTTAAAAATTTTAAGCTATACGCTTAAAATTCAAGTTTGCAAGAAATAAAATCTTAAACTTGAATTTTCTAAGAATCAATGCGCTTCAAATTTGAATTGTTGAATTTAAATTGAGAATTTCATATAGTTTCAAATTTTGTAAGAAATAATGCTTAAATCCAAGTTTACAAAAAGTTAAACCTTGAATTTGGATTTGTGAGTTTGCAACTCTTAGAATTTGAAATTAGAGATATATTGTTGTATTATAAGGACCCATTGAAGCAAATAGGATATTTGACACAAAATGGTAATGTGTTTACCATTGGTTATGTTGTTAAGTCATGGAAAAAGAAATGAGTGAAATTTTCTAAACTAAAATGTATAGCTAATCCACTATGAAATAAGATTTCATAGCGCTGGATAAAGCCGGAGAAGAGGTCGTATGGCTTTCTTAGAGAAAAGTCTTTGTTGTGAAAAAACTTGTGTCTACAATAAATATATATTGTGGTAGCTATTCTGCTATAGAAATGGCACAAAGTATTATGTACAAAAGGTAAATCTAGTCGTAGACATACTACAATGTGGCAAGTGATCTCTATTAGCATAATCTTAATTGGTTATGTGAGTAACCCGTGGATCCGCTTATGAAAGATTAACCAAGAGATCACATAAATTTCTTTATCGAGGGGAATGTGATTAAAACCCCAAAATTAAAATCTTATAGTGGATAGCAAGCCTAGTGGACTTTGGATCCCAAGATCTAGGTTCAAAAGAGACAACCTAATTATGAGATTGGATAAACACGTTGGAGACTAATCTCCAACTCATTCATATGATAAGAGGTATAACCTGTAAAATAGGTACGAGGCAAAGATTTTTAATGATTCATAAGGCATATAATAAATATGTTGGAGTATAATGAGATACTCTTTTAGGAGATCACGTACATGAGTGTGAAGCGTGGACACTCCAAATATCCAAAAGTACTTTTGAAATTAAGCGTGTCTAAGGCCGGAAAGAACACAACCGTGAGAAACATATGAAGGTTAGAATTGTTATAGTTTGGGTTCATTGTCTAGGTTTACACTTGAAGGACCCAATTTCCTAATAATGTTATTAGCGCATCTAACACATTTATTAGCATATACATTTATATCATTACGGGATTCTCATTACATGCTTCTTAATTATAACACGACTTCCACATAATTTCTCAAACAGAATTCCCCATAAGCCCGATTCCTAACACAACTCAATACTCATATGTATACACTTATAATGCACTATTCATTTTCTCTATTCCTTATGCACTTTTGATCTTAAATAAATGCATGCCAAACTCAAATGAAAAGAGAATTTATACAACACATGTACACACATTACGATGCTCACAGACGAGCAATGAATGAATCAATGTATATCTATTTGTATTTGACATATTATTCAATACAATTACCAGTACCTCGCTTCCAGTAGCATGATCATTCCATAACTTAGACTTGTTTCCGGAACCAATGTATTTCATGTTCTACCTGTTTTAGTAGAAACAGCCCCCAAACAGGATGAGCATACTCCATTGCAATCACAATATCAACGAATATGCAAAAATAGTTTACAGGATATAATGTTGCTAATTAAAGGAATACTTCATTGATATACTGAAATCATTATGAGGTTTCCCACGATGTTTTTGTTCTCACAATATTCACAATAATCAATTCCAATTCAATTAAATTATCACGGCAATAATGTATTGTACTCATAATCAAAACTGTCGGTTCCATAATTGATAATGATTAAATCATTACAAGATTGATTTACTATAATCAAAACATCTCAATTATCAATTTCATAATTATATTTCCTTGTACCACGTCGCTCACTCAACAGCAGCGGCACTCTAATCCCTCGCACGCTCAACAGCTGCGGCACTTTAACTATTGCATGCTCAACAACGGCAGTATCATAATTGTTTTATATTTTATTGCGGCATCACAATCATTCATCATGTACCATGGTATTATATCACCCTTATAAAGAATTCATTTTATACATCAATATTCACAAATCTATCTTGAATTATCAATTCACTAACTTGCTACATAATATGAATCATAATTCATAATTAACGATACATATACCTGCTCGTACGTCACTATGTACCTTAAAGTCGACAACATAATTAGACGTCCTCGACAATCGGAGGCTCGTACAATATCTATATTGAATATCAATTCTATTTTAATATCTCAAAAATAATTCTCACAACTATACCACAAATATCACACAAATTTGTCATGCTTCCTATCATAATCAGTCAAGATTAATCGTATTCCGTATACTACTCAAATCATCACATTTTATCATTTATTAACTTGAGTTATCAGTTAACTCAATCAAGTAGTATATTCATTTAAGGTTCATTTCATTCAAATCTTATTCCATTGTTCAAGATCTCCTTAGAATGTCATAAATACCTTAAAAATCATACATAACTGGTGTGCGTTTATCATGTACCCCCAAATTAATCCCACTCAATCCTTGAAAGCGATTATTGATATTGGTCGACTCTACCTTCGATATTATCATCTATTTATCGATTCACAAAAGACTCAAATTTATTTGAACATTCATCAATTGGAAATCTAATTCCTCCCTCACCTTATTACTAGTCAATTAGTCAATGTATTCTAATTTAACTTTCATCAATCAATCAATCTCTATATGCGCAATCTAGATTAAATCGTGATAACATTCAAAATTAGTGAGTGATAAATTTAAATAATATCAACACACACGGTTTATATAAATTTATTCAATAGTCTTCCCTAAGAACTTAATAAATTCACACGCGCAAAATTATTATTCTTAGTTGCTTCTTCGATTAGATTACTCAAACAATTTCTTATTTGATATCCAATTAGCTTTAGGTTGTCAATCCAATAATCAAATAATAATCATATCAATAAAATCTAAAAACATTGAAACAAAAGAAAGGGGAAGAGAAACTAATACGATCTCCACTCGTCGAGGTCGTCAATCCCTCATTCGCCTCAATCTTCGTAGTCGTCTTCAACAAAATTCAACGCAAAATTGTAAAACTAGTCTAAACTAATCTACCCTAACTATCTAATTCATACCAAGGTCTGATTTCCATATTTATAGGGAGGCTACTAGGTGGGATAGAATCTCCAAATTAAGGTAAAAAATCGAATTTCCAAAAAATCTCGGACACTGCTGGCAATCGATCAGCAAAACCTCGCGATAGATCACTAGTTCTTTTTTTAAAAAAAATTATTTCTTCGGGTGATCGATCGCCCAATCCCAGCAATCGATCGGTGATTTTTCTTCATTGTTGCTTATTTTTTATGCCCGAGGCGATCAATCTCCACTTTTTAGGTGTTGGATCGCGTGTCATTTTTCTTTTTTATGCATTTTTCTTGGTCCACTTTGCTTCATTATCATCTCCAAAGCATTTATTGGTCCTTATTCACCATTGTCAGCTCGATTTCCTCGATTCCACCTACATTTACACAAATATATGTATCAATTTATCCATCAAAACATACCAAATCGTAGACAATTAAAAGCAATAGATGTGTCTATTTCTAGCCACATCAAACTTCCACATACTTAATATTTACTCGACCTCGAGTAAATTAGACAAAACTACAATCTTTTTGTTGGCTCATAGGTTCATAATAAATAAACTTGTCCTCACTTTTAATGCCTCACCAATTTTTTAGACGTGCCTAATAACGAAAGGTGGTGAAAAGTTGACAATGGAACAAGTTCAATCCCTATGCATTTATACCAAACAAAGTAACGAACGTGTGTGTGGTCATAAACAAGTGTCGTGCACATATTATAGATCCAATAAATGTAAATCCACAATAGCTCAAGTTGTACTTTAACACAAGTATAAGCTCACTTGCACACTCTTCTCAACTATCTTAGTTACTTGCAAACACAAATCAAGTAGGTCTTAATTGGCTTGTAGCTTGGCCTAGGTATTAGCTTATGAAAGAAATGATAAAGATGTATCAAACAAGAGAGTATGGTGATATGCACAATATAAACTTCTCTTCATGCATGAATTTTTCCAAACCTTGTTCATTTTGTAAGGTTTATTTCAATTTTTTCTCTTTTGTGTCTTGGCTCCCCTTGGAGTCATATTCTTATCTATTTTCTCAAGGCATCCCTTTTCTTTCACGCGTCTCATTCTTTTGACAATAACGCTCTCAAACATATGAATCATAGATATAATTAAATAAAGTGCATGTGAATGAAATACATCATACTCCCTTCAAATGTATGAATAAAAATCACATCTAGGCTCATTAGGAAGGATGATAAGCAGTCAAAGAATGTCGAATGGGAGTTGTTTATATGCTTAGCATACAACCATTCTTTTACATTAAAGCTCAAAAGGGTACTACTGATGATTTTGTTTACATGGTGGAAGGCTCATACACATCAAAGATCGCCTATATAACTTTGATGTTCGCAAGTAGTCTAGACATACGCCTCAAAGAGCATGTAGTTAAGTTCTAGCATGTATTATAGACTTCTTAAGACTATCACAAAATTCACACAATCTTCACTACCCTATGCACACTTCACAAGTCATAACAATATCGTGCTCAACATATTCAACTACTATGTCAAAGGAAAATTTCGCAATTTGAATTTTTCAAAAATGGTATCCCTAATGGAATAGGGTTGATATTATCATCTTTTTCAATGTCAAGTACGTAGAAGTCAGCAGGAAAGACAAATTTATCAACTTTCACTAGAACATCCTCAAGTACTCACCTAGGGTTCACAGAAGACCTATTTGCTAATTGAATAGCAATTTCAGCTTTTTTTCAAAGGTCCTAGTTCTAAAGAGGTATATAATGAATAAGACATAACATGTGCTCTTAAGTCTAGCATGACCTTATCAATTCTATTATTTCTAATCATGCATGGGAGAGTGAACATACCTGGATCCTTGCATTTAATAGGGGTTTCCTTCTCCTCGTCATCAGAAGAGTCATCCCAAAGGTCCATTAAATCACCGTATTCTGTCTCCGGCCCTTTTTTCACAGCACAAGATACATGTATATATTCAGCATAGGGGGTTGTTGGAAACATACCTTTTGGAGGTGCCTAATGTGCAAGCTCTTTTTCTTCTAGTGGCATATGTGTCTCCTCTTCTAGCTTTGGTGGCGTCAGTATCACATTCACCGAGGTTTCTACCTCTTCCTCATTCCTTGAGGCCACTGCAATCATGCTCTCCCTTGGTGCCATTCTATTGATCGATGTTGTCAGTTGTTCTATTTTAGTGTTCAACTTCTGAATGCTAGCCTTAGATTTCTGTTGAAATTGTAAAGTAATATCAGTAAGTTTAGCAACAAGATCCTCCAAAGACTCACGAGGGGGTAGGGGTTGAGATTGTCACGGCCATGGCTCATAATGTGGCATGTACAGTGGTTGGTTGGACTGCATGTAAGTTGGAGGTGGGCTCATCCATTGATTTGCTTAGCTGAGATTGGGATAATCACTCCAACTTGAGTATGCGCTTTGTCCACTCCCTACGCCAAGTTGTTGCACAAGTACTCCAATTTGTCCAAGCTCCTATATTCCTCCATGGTATCTCGGTGCTTCTCAGTGGTTCGAGATTAGATGTTTACATGTAAGCACGAACAAACCAAAGTAGCACTAGAAGTAATAAAAAAAAAATCAACACAAAAATATAACACGTCTCCCCGGCAACGGCTCCAAAATCTGGGCGTACACGATAAGCGCGACCAAATTAACCCCACTCAATCCCCAAGATTGATAACAAAATTGTAGTAGCGTTTAACATGTACGCCCAAATTAACCACACTCAATCCTCAAGCTTGATAACAAAAATGTAGTAGCGTGAGTAGAGATCAATCCCACGAGGAGGTGTGCATTCTTGTGTTAATGAAAATCAAAACAAAAGCAGTAAAATAAAAATGGGGTTGTGAATGAATTATACTAACTAAAATTAAAAGCAAATGATTAGACTATTGAAAAAGATTCTTGGTATTGGTCGACTCTACCTCGGATATTATTGTATATTTCATCTATTCACAAAAGACTCAAGTTTATTTGAACATTCATCAATTGGAAATCTAATTCCTCCCTCGCCTTATTCCTAGTCAATTAGTCCACGCGTTCTAATTTAACTTTCATCAATCAATCAATCTCTATATGTGCAAGCAAGATTAAAATCATGATAACATTCAAAACTAGTGAGTAATGAATCTAAATAATATAAACTCACACGGTTTATATAAATTTAGTCAATTGTTTTCCCAAAGAACATAATAAATTCACACGCGCAAAATTATTAGTCTTAGTTGCTTCTTCGATTAGATTACTCAAACAATTTCTTATTTGATATCCAACTAGCTTTAGATGACATGAAAGTTATTAGGTTGTCAATCTAATAATCAAACAAGAATCTTATCAATAAAATATGAAAACATTTATATTCAATAAATATTGATAATTAAAGAACAAGAATCTCCCCAAGATTAATAAATACAAGGTATATTCTTTCTCAACCAAGAATTAAAATCTAGCTACTCATAATCTAAGAAAAACGATAAATAAAATAAAGGGAAAGAGAAACTAATCCGATCACCATTCGTCGAGGTTGTCAATCCCGCCTTCACTTCGATCTTCATAGCCACCTTCAACAAAATTCAAAGCAAAATTGTAAAACTAGTCTAAACTAATCTATCCTAACTATCTAATTGATCCCAAGGTCGATTTGCCAGCCATATTTATAGGGAGGCTAGTAAGTGAGATAGAATCTCCAAATTAAGGTAAAAAAATCGATTTTCCAAAAAATTCTCGGACACTGCTGGCGATTGATCGGCAGAACCTCGCGATCCATCGCTATTCTTGTTTTCAAATTATTTCTCTGGGCGATCGATCGCCCAATCCCAGCGATCGATCGATGATTGTTATTTTTTGTTGCGTAATTTTTCTGCCTGAGGCGATCGATCTCCTCTTTTTAGGCGATTGATAGGGAGTCCTTTTTTTCTTTTTTATGCATTTTTCTTGGTCCACTTTGATTCCTTATCATCTCCAATGCATTTCTTGGTCCTTATTCGCCCTTGTTTCGATTTCCTGGATTCCACCTACATTTACACAAATATATGATTAAGTAGTATATGTATCAATTATCCATCAAAACATACCAAATCGACAATTATACGCAATAGATGTGTCTATTTCTAGGCACATCAATAACATACCACACATTGAAATCCCACAACTAAACAATTTTTTGAAAAATTAAACAGCGGCGATTCATCGGCACCCAGCCGCGATCGATCGCGAGCTCAAAATCAGCCTTGGTTTGCTACGCTCGCGATCGATCGATCTGCACAATGCTCGAGATCGATTGTGAGCTCTGAATTTTCTCATATTTCTTTACCCTCTGTCGTGATCGATCGGTGGGCATACTGCGATCGATCACGGAGCTCTGATCTTCAAAAATTCCATCCCAAAACCTTTCCAAACCACACCAAACTCAACCCAAATCATAACCACACCCCATATGCTTCAATACCTCAACAAAATTACATAATAACCATTGTTACACTTCATTATAACAACATAAACAAAGGGGAAGAAGAGGAGTTGTAGGGATTTGGTAGGTGTTTTTGGTGTAAAGTGTGAAGAGAAAGTTTGTTATATTAATTTAGTTGTCCAACTTCAATAATTATTTCTCAATTCAACTCATAATTAATTTCATAATTCCCATGTTTCATTTCAACAATTTATTAACTTATGACTCAATCACAATTTTTAACCACATCCGATTTATCTCATAATCGAGTCTAGATATAAAATGACAATCATTCACAATTACTCCTTAATCAACATATACAACTTCATTTACTTAAGGAAATTAAATTACTGGCATTATAATTCTCCCATACTTATAAAATTTCATCCTCGAAATTTAAACGTAGACACGTACCAAAAGTGTCATAATATTCATATATAACAAAAGCGTTACAAATAGAAACGATATACCGTCAAAATACCTTATTGGACCACACATGGACTGTCCAAACTACAGTCCAACATGACGTCCCACATAGGAACCATTCTAATTCCCCATTTTGTAATATTAACACATGAAATAATCCAAATTTCTAAATAAAAAATCGACAACGACAATCTATAATTAGAATGTCTCTTACTATCATATTTGTTTCACCCTTTTCCCTTCATTCAATTTATTATTGATTCAAATAATGACGTTTTTATTACACGGATCCAATTGAGGGAAAACTACCAACTACTCATGCAATTTCTCAAATAAAGGTCTTCAGATTCTCATTCAGAAATTAATGTTATCCGAATTCCACTACCAATATAGAATCTGACTCGGTAGATTTAAAATCTCACACACATGTACACCAGTGACATACTTGGTGTACTAACTAACCCTCTTAACTGTAATTCCTACAACTTCACTACCACATCATCGTTCAAAGACATAACATATGCATGTATCTTTATTGATGCTAATCGTTTTTGGTTTACTGTACTCTTCTATTATCTCATTTCTTTTAATTTTCCGCTTTACAATACATTGAATTATCATTCAATATTAGACAGGGTTCTTACGAGATCATTTATATTTCTCACCACATGTGCACGTTCTCCTATTACATAGCAATAGGAATTGCATCTTATATGATGCCACATTTCAATTATCACATGTCCTCATCAAATCATTAATTTAACAAATTCATAATTATCTTATATAGAACTTATTTTTGTCTAATTTGCATTGCTAACTCTTCCATTCGATCAATATGGTTACTCGTTTATCAACATTCCATTATTACTTATCATTTTGGATTAGTGTCAACACACTATCAATTATTATACATCGCAAGTTTATCATTTCTCAAATATTATTCTTTATTCCACATGATATCACAATTAACCACATTACATATTATATTTGTCTCATGTAGCGTAATCCCATGTTATGTACTTTCTTGATCATATATACATTGTTATTTCAACGATAGACAATATTATGACAATGTCATTCTCACTACACTACCAATTGTCTATTCATCCATATGCTTCCAACATGATTACATATCATCAATTATCGTTATGGAACTTTACTTTCTCATATGTTTTCGTTATCCTTTATATATATCCTTTCTATTTCTACTTCATAAATCAATCAACCACATGTGAATTATCACAATTGCCTCATTCAATCGAAGTAACCAACATGTATTCCCGTATAGTCTTCACAAGGATATAATATTGTTCCTTCCTCAAGTTTCATTTCATTTCATAAACAATTATTGATTCACAATAATATTCTTTCCTCGAAGATCAACTCTATGACAATGTAGAAAAATTAACATTATATAAATAATCTCATACATGTGTGACTGCAAGGGATTACAATGTACACGACCATTATGTAACAATACTCACATATTCGGGAGCATCCATCTCACCCTATTCATCACACAGCTAGCATCTGGCGTGGAATAAGCACTAATAATAAGCTCATTAGTATTTCTCAAATATACACATCACAATCATATATACCTCTACAGTTATTGATTTTTGATATTCAAAAATTCTCAATCATCAGACATGAATTACTCTACGTTAACATCATGACACTGTACACCGCCACTTACTCATATAATTGCTCTCAACACAATAATCAATTTCATGTTTTTTACAGCATGTAGCTCATTTTATTCACTAACTCCTCAATATTAACATTAATGATCACATAACTCAACATCGTCCTTCAGTTCATTCGCATTACCCGCGAGATTTTTAATATCAGTCTTATTGCATATCATCATTTGGCTACTATCTAATGCCGAGAAATTACTAGACCATCTAGTAGTAATTCTCATGCGCATACCTCGTAATTTATATGTGTCGCAATCTCTAATTCAATATTAGATCATAATAACTAGTCAAACATGAATATCCATTTATCACAAGTACTCCCACAATTACACCTTTATATTGTTATCATGTTATGTCTGCATTGTCATTAATAATCACATGATTTCTTATCATGTTCTTCGTTACTCACAAGTGAAAAAATCATTATTTCATAAATTTTCGCACAATGTAACTCAACATAACATGTCAACCACTAATCCAACAATATATAGAACCACAATGCTATCACCAAAAATAAGTATCACCTAAAATAAACATCATTATCATAACATCACATTATCAATAGATGTCATCGATACACCGGTGTCGATTATACCCTGTTGTTGCATCACCACTGCAATGATAACAACAGAACATAATAATGTCATTTCTTCAACTCTATCCCTGATCGCTTTCACATGTACACTTAATCATCACAATATGATATTTGTCAACAAAGACAATTTACATCAAATCTGTGGGGCCTCGTCATTATTAATCCTCAATTATACATTCAATTAAGTAAATCACATATCTTTACTTATCAGGACTAAGATACTATTACTACTGATCAAGATTTTTCACTATGTCTTTCGTTTACATAGTTCATATACATCACAAATTGTATATCATTTACACACCACAATTCATTCCATCTCGATCAGTTTAACTCCTAGCAGCAGAAGGTACACTCACAATCACGGCTTCCCCCAGCTATGAGTCCCTATAGAACAACCATACAAAACATGAGTATTGAAATGATGTTCACAATCTAACATCAATATAATGCATCAATACGATATAAACAACTTCCTATAATTCATGCATTTACAGTACTCCTCTCTGGTTGTTCTGTACATACCCCATGTACATACCTCAGAACACAATATACAACATAATACAATTGGCCAAATATGTAATCACATTCATTCAACACCCTGTTATAACGGGTCCGGTATGATATGCCTCTCAGCTTAATATGTCAGTGGCTCATCCTTCACGTCACATATTAGCAGCACATATCATATTTTCGTCCTCACACATTATAACGTCCAAATCATATGCCCAACAAGTGCATACATCTCATGCCAAGCATATGCCCAATAGTAGCATACCTCTCATGGCATCAACTAGATACCTCAACAACATTAATATAGCAGTCAAAGCATTGCCCAACAAGAGCATACCTTTCATGCCAAAGCATATACGCAACAGTAGCATACCTCTCATGGCATCAACCTCAACAACATGAATGTATACCAAGATGAATGTATACCAATATGATTCCAACAATCATATAGCTCAATCTCAATATAAATAAGCAATATCACCGAAACAAACTCAATACTCGTACGTCAACAAGTACCTGTTGTCATGTACACAAGATAGAAAATCAGGAGTCAAAGTTTAACCTCCTCTCTGACTTGTTCCCTGTGATGGTACTACATGAATACCAACAATGTGCAATGTTATAATAGGACTCACCATAAAATTCCAAACATTTTTCAACATTTTAACCCTAGCGATCGATCCCCACTTTTACGCGATCGATCGCCAAAACTTTCTGGCCATCAACGATCGATCTCTATGTTTCATGTGATCGATCACCTGCTAGCGATCGATAGGTCACGATCACTCGATCGACCACCCATGTGTTAAACAGCCTTATATTTTTGTCTCAGCATCGGCGATCGATCGCCCCCTGACTAGCGATCGATTGCGATGCTCTGAAATTTTCAGAACATGCCGATTTTGAGCTTCTCTCCATGGTTCTCATCTTCCACATCTATTTCCAACATTAAATTTGATAAACTCATATTACATCAATCTAAGAACATGTTTGTCAACTTATTCCAACATATAACATGGACACATAGCAATTCATACAAGTAACATCATATCTCCACATGTTCTAAGCACTACCGTACACATACACATGCTAAGAAATCTTACCAACTAGCTTCAACTCTCATCTATAATCAAGTCTCTACTTGATTCCATGCCACATCAAAGCAATGTTTGTGAAAGAATCCATAAGGGTTTTGAGAGCACCTTGGTAGAGATTTGTAGCTGAATTTAGGTGCATTATGTGTTTCCAAGCTGATTTTATTGCATATTAATTCATGCCAAGTTTAGTCCATGTGTTCTATCATACATCAAATGCATATCTTCCATAAAGAGTTACTACTACACTATATACAACTCATTTCATATCTCAATATCCATGGCATAATCAACATGTTTTACACCAACTTCTTTTATCTCATTTAATCACATATTTTCTCATACACATATGATTACCATTTCCTTTACCATACAATTATACATCATATCAATTTAGTGTTTCTCAACTATGCTTAGTTCATTTCAACATGAACATTAATATTTTTAGCATATGCAAATGAATCACACTCGGTCCAATCTGAACTCGAATCCACATCATATCGTAGTTATCTCATAATTACCCAGTAACCAAATAAAACATGTGTGATTCATATCGAGGCACTTCAATTCTCTCTTGACTATGATACAACAAGACATGCACCATGGCAAGTCAATTCATATGTTTATGGCTATGTTCTTATGTCATGTGTTATCATACAAGGTATCACACTCGGTTCAACTCGAACTCGAGTCCACATCATGCCATCATTATCTCATAATGACACACTCATCATATCAACAAGTATGATTGTCATCTCGAGGCATTACAATTTCCCCTACTCATTTAATTTCATCCTCGAAATTGCATATACATAAGATAAACAACATGAACAATACTCAATCCTACAACCCTACTGCAATAAGGCAATAAACAAAATCATATATGCAACATTGCAGTAAATACTCACCAACAGTATCATAAAAATTGAAACTCATACCAGAAAATAACTCAGGATATAGATGCATCATATGTTGCTATGTCTCCCATGTTGCCTCCTCAAAATTGAATCATGTAGGCAATACAATCGCAATAATATCCACATACACATTATTTATGCATATATGAAATTCGAAACATCAACTTATCAGCCTTGCAATTAGAATATCAAAACTAAATATACCATAAACAAGCTCCGGATATTGGCACATCATGTACTTACTATGTCATGCACATCGGTATTTCAACATTGTCCTTATCACACTAACTTGATCTCATAAGGAATACTATACTTGGTAACTGACAATCTGCACCTGTCAAGTTCCGAACTGATCGTATCATACACATACACTACATCTGTAACTCCCTGTTTATTATAAGTCCTACGTCTGTCACAAAACCACAGGACATATACCAATCACTGAAAGTGGCAAATCCAACAGTAGGCCAGTGCATCAACACATAGTACTACAACCGATGGTCCATATATCTATCAGTTTTCTCATACAAGTTTCATACCTGTTCTTCTTTAATCAAGATGAACAATCTACCAAACTGGATCAGACCCTTGCATAAAACAATGTGTCGTACTTCATGGACACAGCAAGGAATATACATGAGATTGCTACTGTGTTGATATGTAGAAACTCCCAGTTCTCATACAATTCTACTCAACAACAGTCCAAGACACGAATGACTGACATCATTGACCATACACCCCCATCGCACATAGTGCCATCAAGGGTCACAAATTGACCATTTATCTCTTTTTTTGTTTAATCTTTGTACACACGTACTCGACGTACCATACAAACCACGCAAGTCTACACCACTACCCAGTAGGAGTCATCTATCGTCATGAACGAAATATCAACTCTTAGGATTTCACCCTCACACCAATCTCGTATATGAAGAGATTCTCCTACACTAACACTGATGTGAACACTTCTTGATCTCAGTAAATTCAAGGAATTCATTACTTTCCAACTATTATCTCATCAAATCACATGTGAACAGAGCTATCACCGCCATAATATCTCAATAACTTGCGCTTTACAATGCAATTACACAACGTCTCAAACCAAACATTTTCATCTATCACGGTATGCCAACCTGCACACAATCTTACATCTCCAATTCCATAATAACTAATGGAAGCATCAAGAAATAAGGTATATCAGTTGCTAACTAAATCGAGCAACCCTCAACAAACAGACATCACAAAGACATTTCTACTCATATGTCATCACTAGTGTAGTCCAAGACATTATATTGTGGATGAAAACGTTCTGACAAACATATAGTTTCCATCAGAAACCATGCATGATACTATGTTACATACTTGCCACATATATATCAATAACCAAAGAAATGTGAGTTCTGGTCCTTTCTCACTAACCCCTGTGATTTGTCGAGGCAAATACAATGAGTATTCTCACATAACATTTACACACCATTTACATGGTTAGATATCACATTTACTAGGAAAGTCATTCTTTCCTCAAACAAAAGGACCAATTCGATAATGACATTCCTTTGCATCAACTACTCCCTCGAGACTACCATTCTCGAGTATATCACATGCTCTTTCAAGAGGTCCATCACTCTCTATACACTGCTCAGTGCACAACAAACATATACCACTTAACAGTTGAAAACAACACGCCTTGATCATACTGTTAATGCAAGCCAACTTCAACATGTATTTCTCCAACAAATCCCACATGTCTCAGACAAATGATAACTCATTCAGTTCTTCTTCTACGACAGAAGAACATCAATATCACAAGAACTCAACAATGTTGTTAATGATGTCAACCAGCTTTGTCATGATGTCTGGCCATACAAGGACATCACCTGTCAACTTGCATTATCAATCAAACATGTACCACAGTACAATTCAAATGCATACCTGATAGTGCATGGTTGTTTCTATCAAAGCATTCTTACATGTGGTTATGTAATGGATATACAGTCCAACAATGCTTATGAAGCAACAACATAAGACTCAACCATTGTCACAATGAATCCATACAATGTCTCTGACACAAATGCCAAAATGATTACACTACCGTTCAAGGAAATTCCTTCGCTATGACCATGCAATCAAGTCCAAGTGGTTCCATACCAGATATCATTCCCAACTGAAAACTCGACCATAATGTGTGTTATCAGACCATATATGGCACACAACTCTTGTTACAATTCACCAGCACATCCCCAGTGTACAATCAACCCAATGGAGATCATAATCCCCATCACAATTCTTCATATGATTGCATTCTCAATCATACTCACAAACTTATAGTACTCGTCAAATACAACACATGTTGGTCGCACCAACAAAACTAACTTGTTGAGAATACCATTGGGCACTGTATAAATACAGACAACCACTTGCTTGAGAAAGCTCTCACCTCAAGCACAAACGTGTTAGAGTGACCATACCAAGTATACAATAAGCTCTTATTGTTACATCATACAATTCAGCAAACTCGGTACCCACATGCCCTCTACTGGATACAACAAGCTCACTCTCTTACCATTCGATGGCATCACCTACCGAATACACCTTGTCTACATAAGGTGTTAGCATCATCACCAACACGGGATAGAGTCAAGGATAATATAACATCCCACACAATATCCCAACCGACTCTTACACAGACTGTTCCTGACTCCCATCAAGAAATTAGAGCATCATTTGCCCAATTACACTTACGGAGACATATAAGCAAATATGCCAATGTCGTCAACTGTTACATCTCAATCATCACTAATGAGAAATTAATGGCATAGTCATTCGTAGAACATGAGACTCGGTGCTTCTCGACATTGCTACAGGCATGCAATGTCCATACCAACCAACTCAATGCGTAGACATATGCAAAGTGTTACTCAGCACACATTTATCACATCCTACGATGCAGTCCATAGAATCAGATGCCATACTATACATCTCGCAAGCAAATGTACTCAACTTCATACTCTCGTGTCAATCTAGGACACACAATCATATGTCAACCCATTGGATGCACGGTACCGCTGGGGCGAGGGCTGCCTCTCATGACATTCCTTTCACAGAATACATAGAGACATCCATATATGTCTTTCTCATGACACATCATACCGATGGTATAAATACCCATCACCAATCATAGAATAGTCAGTACATGCTAAACTGGCAGCACAAAGTGTCCATTGTCTGTCGCCACCGAAATCTCATACTGTGTGCATTATCTCCCCAACATGTACCAGCTCGGCTCTCATCACCACATCCACAAATTGACATAGGGTTAATCACAATAACCCTAACGTACAACTGAGGCCTCAAGCCCCTCACACACATAGTTAAACGAGAATGAATACTGAACAAAGCAACCTCACATCCATTTTCATATCATGTTTCATAATCAGAAACTCATCTTCGTATAACTGTCTGATAACAACAGAACAATTAGTAATTCAGAATCACAATCTGACGACATGCCATTCCGCCATCAGTCATCATTCACAATCTCAATCACACTGTCTTTGCACATGGAGCTGACACCAAGATCTGGTCACCACACTCCAACCACTTCTCAACTTGCTCCACAGATTCAGTCCCTTCATATCAACACACATATAGTTCAAGAACTGAATTATTGGCAAGTCCCCAGATAAGCTTATATTTTCCCTCTGGACCTTGGCCCACTGGAAATGGTAGTACACAAACGAAATTCACAACCATAGTTACACTCACAACATCCCCTCTAACATTCTTGGAGATTCATAACAAGTCGTACCACCATAATGCAAAACAAGGGTTAACAATAAAAACAGATAAAGCATGTTAACATAACATCCTATACGGCATTAAGGATATAACATGCTTTCAAGTGACTAGGTATCTCCCTAATTCACTTCTTCTACCCTTGTGACCCCAGTCATCCCACTGCTCTGATACCACTAATGTGGGGTCTTGTCATTCTTAATCCTCAATTATACATTCAATTAAGTAAATAACATATCTTTACGTATCGGGATTAAGATAATATTACTATTGATCAAGATTTTTCACTATGTCTTTCTTTTACATAGTTCATATACATCACAAATTGTATATCATTTACACACCACGGTTCATTCCATCTCGATTAGTTTAACTCCTAGCAGTAGAAAGTAGACTCACAATCCCGGCTTTCTCCCAGCTATGAGTCCCTACAGAACAACCATAAAAACATGAGTATTGAAATGATGTTCACAACCTAACATCAATATAATGCATCAATACGATATAAACAACTTCATGTAATTCATGCATTTGCAATACTCCTCTCGGTTGTTCCTGTACATACCCTCTGTACATACCTTATAACACAATATACAACTTAATTCAATTGGCCAAATATGTCATCTCATATTTCATTCACCATCCTGTTATAACGGGACTGGTATGATATGCCTCTCAACTTAATATGTTAGCAGCACATATCATATTTCCGTCCTCACACATTAAAACAGCCAAAGCATATGCCCAACAAGAGCATACCTCTCATGCCAAGCATATGCTCAACAGTAGCATACCTCTCATGGCATCAACTATATACCTCAACAACATTAATATAGCAGTCAAAGCATATGCCCAACAATAGCATACCTCTCATGCCAAAGCATATACTCAACAGTAGCATACCTCTCATGACATCAACCTCAAGAACATGAATGT
Organism: Haberlea rhodopensis; assembly: GCA_907163345.1. Lineage (NCBI taxonomy): Eukaryota > Viridiplantae > Streptophyta > Magnoliopsida > Lamiales > Gesneriaceae > Haberlea > Haberlea rhodopensis. The sequence goes on along the minus strand of CAJQUN010000021.1, from coordinate 2,279,830 downwards.
ATACCAATATGATTCCAACAATCATATAGCTCAATCACAATATAAATAAGCAATATCACCGAAACAAACTCAATACTCGTACGTCAACACGTACCTGTTGTCCTGTCGTGATCACTCGATCGATCGCCCATGTGTTAAACCGCCTTATATTTTTGTCTCAGCATCGGCGATCGATCGCCACCCGACTAGGGATCGACCGCGATGATCTGAAATTTTCAGAACATGGCGATTTTGAGCTCTCCATGGTTCTCATCTTCCACATCTATTTCCAACATTAAAATTTTATAATTCATACTACATCAATCTAAGAACATGTTTGTCAACTTATTCCAACATACAACATGGAATTTTACGCATAGCAATTCATACAATTAACAACATATCTCCACATGTTCTAAGCACTACCATACACATATACATTCTAAGAAATCTTACCAACTAGCTTCAACTCTCATCTATAATCAAGTCTCTACTTGATTCCATGCCACATCAAAGCAAGGTTTGTGAAAGAATCCATAAGGGTTTTGAGAGCACCTTGGTAGAGATTTGTAGGTGAACTTAGGTGCATTATGTGTTTCCAAGCTGATTTTCACCTATTTATAATGCATATTAATTCATGTCATGTTTAGTCCATGTGTTCTATCATGCATCAAATACATGCCTTCCATATAGAGTTACTACTGCACTATGTAGAACTCATTTCATAACTCAATATCCATGGCATAATCAACATGTTTTACACCAACTTCTTTTATCTCATTTAATCACCTCTTTTCTCATAACACATATGATTACCATTTCCTTTGCCATACAATTATACATCATATCAATTTAGTGTTTCTCAACTATGCTTAGTTCATTTCAACATGAACATTAATCTTTTAGCATATGTCAACGAATCACACTCGGACTCTAGTCCACATCATATAGTAATTATCTCATAATTACCCATAACCAAATAAACCATGTGTGATTCATATCGAGGTATTACAGTTCTCTCTTGGCTATGATACAACAAGACATGCACCAACATGGCAAGTTAATTCATATGTTTATGGCTATGTTCTTATGTCATGTGTTATCATAAAAGGTTTCACTCTCGGTTCAATTCGAACTCGAGTCCACATCATGCCATCATTATCTCATAATGGCACACTCATCATATCAACAAGTATGATTGTCATCTCGAGGCATTACAAAATCAATACATACTCATCGTTCGTATACAATGTCACATCATGCCATCATTATCTCATAATGACACACTCATCATATCAACAAGTATGATTGTCATCTCGAGGCATTACAAAATCAATACATATTCATCTTCGTATACAATGTCATATAATATCATCAATACGTATACGACGGCATAAACAATACTTCTCGCTTCATGGAACAGCGACAAGTATTGTGGATCAAAAATATTCATCGCTTCGAATTATCGGCAGCTCCATGGATATCCCTCACTTCGACATACCAGTGGTCCGCACTACGATATGACAGCGGCAAACATCCTGATTCATTGCTTGATAAGACAGCGGCATTATCACCGCTTCGACGTGACAGTGGCCTTATTCATCGCTTCGACCCGACGGTTGCATTATCATCGATTCGACGTGACAACAACATTATTCATCGCTTCGACACGACAGTGACATTATACCTTTTTCCATGTATGGCAATAACAAATCAATTTCTATGCATGTGTATAAATTCGCATATACCTGCATCATCATAGCCACAACATAACCATACCCGATCATCAGATCGTCCATTGTCGCATATTCACAGTATAGTATTGTCCACCATTTGTCATCAGATATCATATCTCATTTCTCATTTTCTGATTCTCCTACAAAATCTGACTTCTAACATGGTATAAATATATATATGTGTTATATAACATGTGCACAATTCAATAAAATTCATTTATTCCTTTACTAACAACAATATCAATTTACCATCGACATTGAATACCCATAATATGACATATTCTTTGTTACTCATCTATCAACAATACATTATAAAATAGTTACCAACTCAGGGCACTTCTCAGTAAGTGCATCATTAGGATATGTACCCATTGCACAACAGTTATTTCCCCCACTACCATGTTTATAGTATTTCATCTACGATCATGTAAATACAATAGTTAGTAATAACACAAATTTCAATTGCTACATATCATATTGTGCATATAGCATACAATTGTCATACCACAGACACAAAATCGTATAATGTGTAAATATTATGTTATTCATTTTTTTTCAACACACGCTAGGCCCTTAAACAATCCAAAGAGCTAACATGGCTCTGATACCACTAATGTAGGACCCAATCTCCTAATACCGTCATTAGTACATCTATCACGTTTATTAGCGTATACATTTATATCATAGGGGATTCTCATTACATGTTTTTAATTATAACATGACTTTCATAGAATTTCTCAAACAGAATTCACCATAAACCCAATTCCCAACACAACTCAAAACTCATATATACACTAATAATGCAATATTCATTTTCTCTATTCATTATGCACTTTTGATCTTAAATAAATGAATGTCATTTTCTCTTACGATGCTTACAGACGAGCATTGAATGAATCAATGTCTATTTACTTGTTTGAGACATATTACTCTATACCATTACTAGTACCTCGCTTTCAGTACCACCATCATTCCATAACTCAGACTTGTTTCTAGAACCAATGTATTTCCTAGAACCAATGTATTTCTTGTTCTATCTGTTTCAATAGAAACGGGCCCCAAAGATGGTGAGCATACTCCTTTGCTATCACAATATCAACGAATATGCAATAATAATTTACAGGATATAATGTTGCTAATTAAAGAAATACTTCATGGATATACCGAAATCATTATGAGGTTTCTCATTATGTTCTTGTTCTCACAATATCCAAAAAAATCCATTCCAAGTCAATTAAATCATGTTGGATTTTGGAAACCCGAATAATCTTGGTTTCGATGTTAACAAAACTTGTTATTATGTTGCCAACATATTTCATCAAGTGTGCAGTTCATCGATGATATCTTACAAGTTGATGATGTGCTAAGGAATGACTTTGAGTTATGCTGCTGAAATGAGAATCCAACCTCCGCTGGACCCCGGACGTTGTTGACTAAATCAATCATATCTCGTAGCTCGGATATCACAACGAAGTGTTTCCAAAGAGGTTGGACAGCCAACTCAATTCTGTACAAGTCGTATTTCAGGCCCGCAGACTAGATTAAAAGGTTTACATGACAAAAACATGTATGCAAGAGCTTGCTGGTACAAAGCTTAAATAGCAGCGGATAGATTGTAGCAGCTGTGGTATATCAGTCATAACTCTCAGCTCGCTTATTGAAACAAGATGATTCAGAATGGGTTGGAAAGCTAAGACAAAGATCTACAAGTCATCTTCGGAAGTCAAAGACTGAATCGAACGTTAAGATGGCCAAAACGATTCTGCAAGTCACGCCATGTGCTGCTGCATCCAGCAAACATACAGCAGGACCATCGCCTTGTATTTCAAGCATAACTCTCTCATAAAAACTCAAAATCGAGTGATTCTTGATTCCGTGGAAAGCTAAGAGAAAGGGCTACAATTTTCACGTAGATCACTTTGCGCAGAAATGAACGAATCAAGAGCTATAACCAAGAGAACAGAACAGCAGATGTTGGACAGCAGGGTACCATCAGACCTTAGGCCAGCGGATGCTGTACCAGCAGACTTTAGGCCAACGGATGTTGTACCAGCAGACCTTAGGCCAGCGGATGCTGAACCAGCAGACCTTAGGCCAGCGGACATTGAACCAGCAGACCTTAGGATAGCGGATGCTGTACCAGCAGACCTTAGGCCAGCGGATGCTGAACTAGCAGAGGCCAGCGGACGTTGAACCAGCAGACCTTAGGCCATCGAATGATGTACCAGCAGACCTTAGGCCAACCGATGATGAACCAGCAGACCTCAGGCCAGCGGACCCAACCAGCAGACCTCCCCTGCAGCGGACTCGACCAGCGGACCCGAGCAGCGGACTTCCAAAAATAGCCTAGAAGCAGAATATGATCGTTGCAGTATTTGTACCTAACGTATATATCATTATTTGGGGCTATATATACATGATTTAGAAGCTCAATAACAGCTGAATGAAGATAAATCCAAGCCTTCCAAAGCAAACCCACTTGGGATTCAATTGAGGAACTTCAAAGACAAAAGCTACTAAATGAAGAGCACTCCTCAAACCTTTGGCACATCTTACCTTGTTGTATCAGATTCATTATGGAATCATTTGTGCCTTTGTATTCACTCTATTCATTGTATTTGTGAGCTAAAATAGAAGAGTGAATACCATTGTAACAGTTTGTGATTCATCACAACTGGATGAGAGGTCTTTGTATGTGAGACGTTAAAGAACATACATAGTTGAGTTGCTAGGAGTTCTAGTTGGATGGGGAATGCCCAACTGGATCGGGTTTGTACAAAGAGTTGTATAAATCAAAGTTTTCTAGTGTATCCTTCCATGAGATGGAAGAATGGGAGACGTAGAAGCGTTGTGCTTCGAACTTCCAGAAACAAATGCTTGTGTTATTTACTTTACTGCATTTATTTACCTTACTTTTTTTACATACTTTCTTGCATATCTGTAAAATGCCTTTCAAATGAGTAATCGGTTTTAGAGCGGGGTATGTCGAGTGTCTTCTACTCGGTTTTGTAACCGAACTCGATATAATCTCTCGGTGCAATTATTTCAAGAACAGGAGCTATTGAAACTCAAGTTGGTTGAACTCGGGTGTGGATTGGCAACCCACCCCCGAAATCGATCCTAACAAATCATCACAACAATAATGTACTGTACTCATAATCAAAACCTTCGGTTCCATAATCGCTCACTCAACAGCGGGGGCACTCTAATCCCTCGCACGCTCAACAGCGACGGCACTTTAATCATTGCACTGCTCAACAGCAGCAGTATCATAATTGTTGTATATTTTATTGCGGCATCACAATCATTCATCATGTAACATGATATTATATCACCCTTATAAACAATTCATTTTATACATCAATATTCACAAATCTATCTTGAATTATCAATTCACTAACTTGCCACCTAATATGAATCATAATTCATAATTAACGATACGCATACCTGCTCGTATGTCACTACGGGCCTTAAAGTAGACAACATGATTAGACGTCCTCGGCAATCGGAGGCTGTACGGTATCTATATTGAATATCAATTCAATATTAATATCTCAACAATAATTCTCGCAACTATACCACATATATCACACAAATTCATCATGCTTCATATCTTAATCAGTCACGATTAATTGTACTCCATATACTACTCACATCATCCCATTTCATCATTTATTAACTTGAGTTATCAATTAACTCAATCAAGTAGTATATTCATTTAATATTCATTTCATGCAAATCTTATTGCCATTGTTCAAGATTTCCTTAAATTGTCATAAACACCTTAAATCATCCATAACATACCACACTTCGAAATCCCACAATAAACAAATTTTTCAAAAATTAAACAGCGGCGATCGATCGGCACCGAGCCGTGATCGATCTCGCGCTCAAAACCAGCCTCAGTTTGCTACTGATCGCTTGCGATCAATTGGCAAATGTTCCCAATCGATCGTGAGCTCAGAATTTTCTCATATTCGTTACACTCTATCGTGATCGATCGACGGGACACACCGATGTTGATCGTGGAGCTCTGATCTTCGAAAATTCCATCCCAACTCCAAACCACTCCAAACTCAACCCAAATCATAACCACACCCCATATCCTTCAATACCTCAACAAAAATACATAATAACCATCATTACACTTCATTATAACAACATAAACACAAACCCCCAAATCTTCATCAAATACATCAATTCAACTATCTACCAATTCATCTAAATAAGCAAATAGAAACAAGATTAAGGTAAAAATAGTTTACCCAAGCTTCCATGATCACAAAATAAAAAATGCAAGCAAGTCCATGCTTTGATTCTCCATCAAAATGAAAAGGAACTGAAAGGGGAAGAAGGGAAGTTGTAGGGATTTGGTAGGTGTTTTGGTGTAAAGTGTGAAGAGAAAGTTGGTTATATTAATTCAATTTTGCCATTTAGTCCTCCAACTTTAATTCACATAAAAATCTCACCCAATAATTATTTATCCCCAATTTCATAATTATTGTCCAACTCCAACAATTATTTCTCAATTCAACTCATAGTTAATTTCATAATTCCAATGTTTCATTTCAACAATTTATTAACTTATGACTCAATCACAATTTTTAACCACATCCTGATTTATCTCAGAATCGAGTCCAGATACAAAATGACAATCATTCACAATTGCTCCTTAATCAACATATTCAACTTCATTTAAATAAGGAAATTAAATTCCAGGCATCACAAAATAGTTCAAGACTATAAGTTCAATATTAAGTCAAGTAAATTCCGATTTAGTTCCACTACGGAAGGTTCAAAGCCGCAAGTCACCTCTCCCGATGTGAGGTCATCGTTACTTAATCCATTATGTTTCAAATCTTTATACACATGTGAGTAGGATTTAAGTAATAATACACACTGATTAAGAGTGTTACTATGTCAGTTGTTACAACATTTACAAAACCCTAACAAAACCCTGAACATAATATACATCACATGTACATCAGAACAACCTAAAGAAGTTCAACTTCATAATCAGTGGTTCAGCTGGCAGAAGAAATTGACTCATAATCCCGTCCTCCCACGTCTATGAGTCCCTACAGAAACAATCACACAACATGAGTATTGATAGACAACCATCTCAGTTCTATATCAATAAGAAAACATCAAGCGATAAATAGCCATAGTTAAATCGCAACTGTGATTGTTCTGTATCATGCATCACAATATGCAAATATGTCATGACATGTCTCAATCATCATCCTATTATAACGGGACTTATATGATATGCCTCTCAGCTCAATATGTCAGTGGCTCAGCCTTCACGTCCCATATTAGCAGCACATATCATATTTCTGTCCTCGCATGTTATAACAGCCAAAGTATATGCTCAACAAGAGCATACCTCTCATGCCAAAGCATATGACCAACGATAGCATACCTCTCATGGCATACCTCTCTTGCCAAGGCATATGCTCAACAGTTGAATACCTCTCATGGCATCAACCTCAACAACATGAATATATACCAACATGGATGTATACCAATATGATTCCAACAATCATATAGCTTAATCTCAATATAGATAAGCAACATCACATAATCAAACTCAATACTCGTACGTCAACACGTACATGTCGTGCGATACAAATATATAAGTTCAGGCGTCAATGTGTAACACCCTCGTTGCCTTATCCCATGTGATGATGCTACATGAATACCAACAATGTATCATGTTATAATAGGCTTCAATATCAAATTCCACAAAAATCTCATATTTTTAAATTTTCATTCTAGTGATCGATCGGTCTCTCTCGTGATCGATCGCTTCAATTGTGCAAGCCTAGCGATCGATCGGTCAAAACCTAGCGATTGATCACTATTAAAGTCTGAATTTCATAAAATGCTACGGCCTTCTAGCGATCGATCGATACTCTTTTAGCGATCGATCGCTACAACTCGCGATCGATCGGTCACATGAAGCGATCGATTGGTCACATGCATAAACCGCCATAAACATTCCCATGTCTCAGCGATCGATCAGCAAGATGCTAGCGATCGACGGCAACAGTTTCAGAACATGGTGTTTTCAAGTTTATCTGCTTGGTTCATCTTTACTAGTTCAACTCATAACATGAAACCTTGATACTTTCATATCCTAACATCATATGACTATGTTTCCTCATTAAAACAACTAATTTCTTTGCATAATAGCAATTAGTAAGGTCATTGACACCACTTATATGCACTCCAACGTAACACCATGCAAAAACATAAAAAGACACACACTATGAAGTATGAATTCAGCATAAGCAAGTAAACATCCTTACAACTAGCTTTATTTCCACTTCACAACACTTCTTCTCTTGAATTCAAGTCAAAAAGGTAAGAGGAAGCATGAGAGCACACAAGAGAAGTTGGAGAGTGGTGTGTAGAGTTGACTAGGTGTTGTAAGGTGTATTATGTGTTCTAATATGATTTTGGTTTTATATACTAACCTCCAAATTAAACACAAATGCAGGTGCACATGTATGTGAAATGCAGGTGCACATGCAGCATTTCACATGCATGTGAATGCCTACTACACACCCCTTGCATCTAAAGTCGCTTGGACATAATCTATTGGCTATGATACAACAAACCATGCACCAGCATGGCGCACTTATAGAAGTATGTTCTCAACTCAACATATATCATTACTTTCTATACTCGATTCAACTCGAACTCGAGTCCACGTCATACCTTAATTATCACATAATTACGTAATACTCATATCAAACACAGTCTGAAGCATATCGAGGCATTACAATTCTCCCATACTAATTGAATTTCATCCTCGAAATTGCATATACATAACATGAACAACATAACATATACTCAATCTTACAACCCTCTTGCAATAAGGCAATAAACAAAATCATATATGCAACATTACAGTAAATACTCACCCCAACAGTATCATAAATCCAAATGTAAACTCATACCAGAAAATAACTCAGGATACTGCTGCATCATATGTTGCTCCGTCTCCCACGTTGCCTCCTCGACACCCCGCCTGTCCCATTGTACCTTCACCATTGGTATCACTTTACTTCGCAATTTTTGTTCAGCTCTATCCAAGATCCTGATTGGTCGTTCCACATACGATACATCTGTATCCATCTGTATTTCATACGGTTGTAATACATGACTCGAATATGGCTCATATTTCCTCAACAGTGAAACATGAAATACATCGTGGATATCATTCAATAATGGCGGTAGTGTCAATCTATATGCCAATGTACCAATACGTTGCAACACCTCATATGGACCACCATATCGTAGTGACAACTTTCCAAGTAGATCAAATCGTACCACACCTCTAAAAGGTGAAATTTTCAAGAACACTCTGTCACCAACTTGGAATCAAGCGGTCTACGTCGCTTATTTGCATAAGAGGCTTGTCTATTCTGAGCAGCTTTTAATTTTAATCCTGACCAGCTTCACTTTCTTTTCCATTTCACGTATCATATCCGATCCACATATCGAAGACTGAACAACATCATCCCAATACAAGGGCGATCTACATCGTCGCACATACAATGCCTCAAACGGTGACATCTGTATACTAGTCTGATAACTATTATTGTACGAGAACTCAATTAAGTGGCAACGACTCTTGCCAAGAGTTATCAAACTCCAGTACACATGCACGTAACATATCCTCAAGCGTATTTATTGTACGTTCCGTCTGTCCATCTGTCTGAGGATGATACGATGTACTCAATTGTACTTAAGTCCCCATTGCTAACTGTAATCCTTCCCAAAAATGAGAAGCAAACCTCGAATCTCGGTTCGAGACAATCAAAATTGGTCACATTTAGTCTCACTACATTTTGAATATATAACTGAGTCATTCTCAAGTAGGTAAACATCTATGGTATAAAGTTAGCTACTTTCGTTAGTCTGTCAACTACCACCCAAATAGCATCAAAGCCAGAAGAAGTCCTTGGCAAATGGGTTACAAAATCCATTGTAATATTTTCCCATTTCCATTGAGGAATTTCTAAACTCGTCAACTCACCTCCTGGTCTCTGTCTCTCTGCTTTCACATGTTGACAAACAAGACATCTCTTCACAAACTCAAGTACATCTTGTTTCATGCGTTTCCACCAGAACTGCGTACGCAAATATTTGTACCCAGGATGTATACTATATCTACTACAATGTGAACGTTGAAGTAGTTCTTGGCATAGTCTCAAAGAAGCATGCACTAACCAACGCTTTTCATATCTCACACTCCCATCACTTGCTATTCCAAAAGGAGATATTTTTCCTTGGCCTATCATCAATTTTCAATGTTGTCCTTCATCATTAGTAGTTTGTGCCATTCTGATCTTTTCAAGATATCAGGTTCAACCAACAGTGTTGATACCCTTACTGGCACTGGCACTTCATCAAAAGTTAATCAATCATTAGCGGTATATTGTACCTTTAGTCTTAAGGCATCAGCTGTTAGATTGGCCTTTCCTGAATGATATTCGATTTCACAATCATAATCTTTCAAGAGATCCATCCATCGCCTTTGTCTAATGTTCAACTTGTCTGAGTAAACAAAAACTTCAAGCTTTTATGATCAGTGTATATGGTAAAAGACGTACCATATAAATAGTGTCGGCATATCTTCAACGCAAAGACTATGGCTACCAACTCCAGACCGTGCACTGGATATTTCATTTCATGTGGCTTCAGTTGTCTTGATGCATATGCCACAACATGTTTATCATGCATCAATACACAACATAAACCAAGTAATGATGCATCAGTATAAAGAGCAAACTTGTCATGCTCTGATGGAATAATCAACATCGGAGCAGTGGTTAGCCGATTTTTCAATTCCTGAAAGCTATGCTCACACGCCTCTGACCATCTGAACGATACTCCCCTGTGTCAGCTGTGTTAATGGTTTTGACAATCTTTGAAAAGCCTTCAACAAACCGTCTGTAGTATCCTGCCAAACCCAAGAAACTACGAATCTCTGGCACAGAAGTAGGTGCTGACTGTAAGGACCCCCGTGCCCTTATCCCTCTATTAGTGTATTAACCATGTAATTAGTGCATACAATCATGTAATCAGTGGGGAAAGCACATGCTACCATAGCATAATATACCATTAATAAAATTTCTTACATTACCCCATATAATGTCCAATCACCCCCAACCAAGTACACATACATATCATGCACCCTCATAATACACTAACATGTTCTCAATTCATTTAGCAATTCCTTAATTAATTGCATGCATCCAATGAATGAAAATAGGAAGGCCCTTGCCTTCTTATACAAACCATATACACATATTACAGTGCTCACATGCGAGCATCAACTGAATGTATGTGTATCTAATGTATAAAATATTATGCTCAATATCGTTGCTGGTACTTCAATCCGGGAAGCACCTCCAATCCATAGCTCGATCTCAACTCCGGAGCTACCGCTGCACCTGTTCAACCTGCCCGAACAGAGATAGCCCCAACACGGGGTGAGCATGCCAATACCACCGATCCAATAATCACAATATCACAGTTCATAATTTACACAATGTATATGCCATGAATTTTAAAAGATACTCCCTGGATGGTATTATCCTCATCCGGGATCCCTGTGTTGTTCTCGTTCTCAAAATAAGCAAAACCATCAAATTCCCGAAAGCCAGTTAATCATCTCATTGATTAACTAAGTTCATTCCGTCCATGCCAGTTTCATAATCAAATATGATTAAATCATTAAACGAATGACTATAGAAATCACATATATCTAACCAATAATTTCATATTTATGTTTCATCGCTCCCTCCACAATAGTGGCATTTTAACCTCACGCACACTCAACAGTAGCGGCGTCATATAATTCTCAATGTATATCCATTTATTGCAAATACCATATACCATGCATTTCAGAGTTGCAATAATATAAAAGGTTATGCTCGTACTTTATACGTACCTTATGATTCCGTAGTCCGAACAAAACCTTGACTGAGTCCCGCGACCCAATGAACTATGTGCTAACACATAAATAACTCACAATTAATCACAAGCATGTAACCACGTGCCCAAGCATGTTCACAACCCCCAACCTATCGTCAATCTACGACGATTAACCATTATAAAAGACTTCGGGCTAAGCATGCATGATACCCAAAATATTCCATTTTATAAGTTCAAAGGTTAACCAAATACTAAATCGAGTATTCCATTTTTATTAAAATTAGGCTCCAACCATTCCATTTTAATAGCATAGCATTCCCAATGGAATGTAGACATTGCCCCGAAAATTGGCTAATTAGACCTCGATTCCAAAATCCCGACATTTTTGTCGAAGTTCGAAATAAAAACCCTTGACTTCGAGCCTCGATCGATCGCCGATTTCATTGCAATCGATCGCACGCACCCGCTACCAAACAGAACTTCCTCGCGATCAATCGCGAGTTTCAGCGATCGATCGCCAAGCCCCTCGCGATCGATCGACAACATTGTGCATCGTCTACAATTTCTAGATTCTTGTCGTGATCGATCGGCGCCATGCCGCGATCGATCGCGACCTGCAATTTTTCGAAAAACTCAAGCTTCAATGGTGTTTTTCACACCCAAACTCACAACCAACACCCGCTACCTTCAACACCTCAAATACTCCATTAAAACACAATAAAAACTCCAATAACAAACTTTAAGATTCTTACCAAAAATCCACAAATTTCAAACCCAACACATATCTTAACCAAAAACAACAATACCAAAATCAAAACGAAGATAGAGGAGAGGGGAAGCGCAATACATCATTATCTTCGAGAAATCTTGCTCCGAGATCGAGCCTTGCTCGATTCTTCCATGGGAGGAGAAAAGTGGGGTTTGGGAAAATGGGGAAAGAGGCGTGCGAGAGGATGGAGAGAGAGGAGAGGAAAATGGCTAAACACCGAGCCTTCTTGGCATATATATATAGTACCAAGTCTCAAAAATCTCAAGTCCTCCACAAATACATCATGACTCATTAAAAATCATATGTGTTCAATAATTACCTCTCAATCTCAAATTCCATTACCAGACCCAACATAAAGCACCACAGACCCCAGATCCCACCAAAACCAAATTCCAAGGTTTATCACGACGATGAGAATACGATCTCAACCCTTGGATCCAACGACCCCGAATACCGGATTTAAAATCCTCGGGAGTCCCAATACTGCAATTAATTCATAATTGCAACTATTAAAATCCATTAAGGATCATACCACACCGGATTTACACCAATAATTCTCGGGCATCACAATTATCCCCCACTAATAAAATTTGGTCCTCGAAATTTGCACGGGCGTACTCCACGTATCGCCAAGACCACACAATCCAAACAGATCTACATCGTCGAGTCATGAACATATCATGAACGACACACCAACCGCGAGGACACCGACCTCGCACCAAATCTCTGGAATGGAGTAGACCTCCGAACCATCACAATATCGCAAGGACATCCGCATGCCTCGATGCTAACCACCCAAACGCAGTCAGTCAACCGAACTGCTATCTAAACGAATCATCCCTGATTCCAACATAGATATCACCTCTATGATATCTCTACGACTTAGCCTACGATGTTAAACATACATCGTTACCGAGGAAATCACCAATACACAATAGTACTCACACTAAACCCGGTTTCCGCTCTCCAAATCCATCTCCATCAAATGAGTAATTGCACCACTTTGCAACTCGGATCGGGCAACCCACGGCCACCGATCAACACAATACACCTCTCCACATATATCAACATCTGTGTGTTCCAAGAAATCACATCTTGGTCCAAATACACCATCGAGACTCCACAAGGTCTCAAATTCCATAGAGAACATGCAAGAAAATCGATTGCATTCTCACCACACGTATCAACAACGACACCCAACGGATTCAATCATGGCCATCCCTCATTTACCCTAGGATTCATCAATCCTAACACAGGGATGCTATCGAATTACCCAGTAAAGAACTACCATGACCCCAAAATACGACAATCCCTCCTCAGAGGGGGTCAACCGGACCTCTCTATCATTCTTCAGAATACATCGTGCCATCGAGATTACCAATCTCAATGTGCCACAATCTATCACCAGAGATTCATTCATCCAAGCATATTAATCCGATGCTCGACAAGTACCAAAATGCTGGCGTTCGTATACACACACCGGTATACATGCCTAAGCACCAACACCACATGCATACTCAATGCACTCGGCTCAGGTATCTCCAATCATACACACAAGGCCCATACTACTGTCAATCCTCAATTATTCTCAATCAGTGGAGAATGATGATCGATGAACCAACGACCAAAGGTGTGATTCCAACATCAACACCACACAAACCGACTCATCGAATCTTCCAAAGATTCCCAATAGTTATAAGAATACCGCCTTCCTTACAAGGAAAGTGTCATGAACCCATGACCCTCCAACCTCGAATCACCGTTCGGAAAACCTGGATATATTTATACCAAAATATATCTCGGAACCAATAAGATACACAACCTGATTCATAATAGTGCATCCTTGCAACTATTACCAATTAGAAATCCGTATACACAATGTATACTCATCCTAACAATTCTCTGTACTAATACTATAGTACTCCACAATCTCGAACATTTCCCCGGAGACGTCTCCTCGAACGTCTCTTGAAAAATAAAAGCCATTACTCAGTCCAACACCAGTAATGCTTCCCATGGCTGATTCACAATCAACCCACGACCGATATCAGATGTCTCCATGACAGTATAATCAAATCTCTTCAAGAGATACAATCAACATAGTAGTGTCACCCCACTAACTATATCCCACAATTCAGATTGTTCCCCCCCCCCCCCCCCACCCACATTGCATTCCATATGCAAGGATGCTCAACCACAGCTAATAACGACTTGTTGACACTCATGTTGGTACTCCCAACAAAATTGAGCTGTCCCGGTACAAGTCCCTCAAAACATTTGACGTATAAACGTTCTCGTGAGGTATTCCCTACCTCATTCTTTATGCCACATAGCGACTACAAGAGTCCACTATAAACTCTCATCGTATCATTATACGATTCACCAAACTCTGTTCCAACTAGCAATATAATGGCTACAACAAGCACATTATAACACTGCAACAATACCTGGCTAGCAGATCGCTGCCTCCTTAGGTTTATACCAAACCTACCAACATATCAAACATTCCACCCGGTATACCATACCGTACCATCCATTAGAGTAGTGGGTCATCACCCAATATTTCTCTAATACCAATGTACAACGGACATCCCGGTGTCCTTACTCAACCACAATGCAATCCTAATCCATTGGGATTTATTCCACACCTTCATGTGTGGGTGTGACCATGTCTACCATACGTCACATCGGTATATGCAAATAGTTTCCTCGATAACTACTCTTACCACCAGTCACTTGGCCATAGCCATCCCAACGAGTGTACCCAAAGGTACCAGTACTCGTAAAATATTTACCTCAAATGTGTGATGTGGTACACTTCCTATACGATGCATCCAATAATTCATCGAGTAAACCTGCTCGGCATAATGGTCTCGTCAACCAGTGACTCAGACACTACCATGTGCCCACCATTGGCACTCAAATCATACGACTAAATACATACACCTAACTGTATTTTTCCATCATAACGACGGCATCCATCCACATAGAACATCCTCTATGTCATCGTCATCTTGTGACGGTACATGTCAACATGTGACATCCATAATACCATCGTCAACCCGTGACGGTATATGTCATTACATGACATCCATAATCTCATCGTCAAACACGTGATGATATATGTCAAATACATGACATCCACAACCTCATCGTCAACTCGTGACAGTATATCTCAATATATGACATCCACAACCATGCTATCAAAATAGTAATCTACCAAAACTTATCGCTAATAAGATAGCGGCATACATGTATCCATTGCCCAATAGCGGTACGCAATCAGCACCCATTGCTCGAAGGCGGCACAATCATGTGATACATACATAGCGGCATAACTCATTGCTATAAAATTAGTGGCATGATCCCTCGCTATAGAACCAGCGGCATAAAACATCGATATACAATCAGCGGCGTCAAACGTCGCTACATAATCAGTGGCATAGACCCTCGCTATAGAATCAGCGGAATAGATTATCACTATAGAGTTAGCGGAATAAATCATCAATATAGATACCCGGCGGTAGGAACCATCACCAATAGAATCAGCGGAATGTACCATCGCTACATATACCCGGCGATATGAGCCATCGCCAATAGAATAGTGGAATGAACCATCGCTATATATACCCCGCGGCATGAACCACCGCCAATAGAAAAGCGGAATGAACCATCGCTATATATATACCCAGTGGCATGAACCATCGCCAATAGAATAGCGGAATGAACCATTGCTATATACAGAGGGCGGCATGAACCATCGCCAATAGAATAGCAGAATGAATCATCGTTATATATACCCGGTGACATTAACCACCGCCAGCGGCATGAACCACCGCCAATAGAATAGCGGCATGAACCATCGATATATATACCCAGAGGCATGAACAATCGCCAATAAAATAGCGAAATGAACCATCGCTATATATACCCAGCGGCATGAACCATCGCCAATAGAATTGCGGAATGAACCATCGCTATATATATACCCGGCGGCATGAACCATCGCCAATAGAATAGCGGCATGATATCCCTCGCTATAATATGATAACGGTGGATTCTTCGCTTTTACATATTAGCGACAAATATCATTCATCGCTACCTCGCTTCGACATACCAGCGGCATAATATCCCTCACTATAATATGACATCGGCGTGTTCTTCGCTTCTACATATTAGCGGCAAATATTCTTCATCGCTACGGTATGACAGCGGCATTAATACCCCTCGCTATAATATGACAGCTGCGTGTTCTTCGCTTCATATTAGCGGCAAGTATCCTATCATGTAATACCCCTCGCTTCGACATACCAGCGGCAATTAATATCCCTCACTATAATATGACAGCTGTGTGTTCTTCGCTTCTACATATTAGCGGCAAATATTCTTTCATCCCTACGATATGACAGCGGCAAGTATCATCGCTCCGACATGACAGCGGCATCATCGCTTCTACGTGACAGCGGCATGTACCCTCGCTTCGAGACGACAGAGGCATCATTGCTTCAACATGTCAGCAGCAATATCAGGAATGTATCACTTTGTTCCGCAGGCTCAAGAGGTACTCTCATGCATGTGCCACTTTGCCCGTAGGCTCAAGAGGTGACCCCCGTATATGTGCGCTTTGCCCATTGGACTCAAGAGGTGATCCCCATTCCACACAGTCTCATCCATATCCTATATGACCCTGCAACCACCATGGTTAGCAACAACATATTCCAATTATGAACACATGTCAACAGCCCCAAAGAGCAAACCTGGCTCTGATACCACTAATGTAAGGACCCCCATGCCCTTATCCCTCTATTAGTGTATTAACCATGTAATTAGTGCATACAATCATGTAATCAGGGGGAAAACCACATGTTACCATAGCATAATATACCATTAATAAAATTTCTTACATTATCCCATATAATGTCCAATCTCCCACAACCAAGTCCACATACATATCATGCACCCTCATAATACACTAACATGTTCTAAATTCATTTAGTAATTCCTTAATTAATTGCATGCAACCAATGAATGAAAAGAGGAAGACCATTGCCTTCTTATACAAACCATATACACATATTACATTGCTCACATGCGAGCATCAAATGAATGTATGTGTATCTAATGTATAAAATATTATGCTCAATATCGTTGCTGGTACTTCGATCCTGGAAGCACCTCCAATCCATAGCTCGATCTCAACTTCGGAGCTACCGCTGCACCTATTCAACCTGCCCCAACAGAGCCCCCACACGAGGTGAGCATACCAATACCACCGATTCAATAATCACAATATCACAGTTCATAATTTACAGAATGTAAATGCCATGAATTTTAAAAGATACTCCCTGGATGGTATTATCCTCATCCGGGATCCCCTGTGCTGTTCATGTTCTCAAAATAAGTGAAACTATCAAATTCCCAAAAACCATTTAATCATCTCATTGATTAACTAAGTTCATTCCTTCCATGCCAGTTTCATAATCAAATATGATTAAATCATTAAACAAATGACTATAGATATCACATATATCTAACCAACAATTCCATATTTCTATTTCATCGCTCGCTCCACAATAGCGGCATTTTAACCCCACACACGCTCAACAGTAGCGGCGTCATAACCGATGTTCGCTCAATAGTGACAACATCTAATCATTGCTCGCTCAAAAACGGCACCATATAATTCCCAATGTATATCCATTTATTGCAAATATCATATACCATGCATTTCACAGTTGCAATAACATAAAAGGCTATGCTCATACGTTATACGTACATTATGATTCCGTAGTCCGAACCAAACCTTGACTGAGTCTTGCAACCCGATGAATTATGTGCTAACACATAAATAACTCACAATTAATCACAAGCATGCAACCACGTGCCCAAGCATGTTCACAACCCCCAACCTATCGTCAATCTATGACGATTAACCATTATAAAAGACTTCGGGCTAAGCATGCATGATACCCACATTTTATAAGTTCAAAGGTTAACCAAATACTAAATCGAGTATTCCATTTTTATTAAAATTAGGCTCAAACCATTCCATTTTAATAGCATAGCATTCCCAATGGAATGTAGACATTGCCCCGAAAATTGGCTAATTAGACCTCGATTCCAAAATCCCGACATTTTGCCAAAGTTTGAAAAAAAAACACTTGACTTCGAGCCGCGATCAATCGCCGATTTTATCGTGATCGATCGCGCGCACCCGCTGCCAAACAGAACTTCCTCGCGATCGATCGCGAGTTTCAGCGATCGATCGCCAAGCCCCTCGCGATCGATCGCTGAAACTTAGCGAGTTGATCGCCAACATTGTGCATCGTCTATAATTTCCAGATTCTTGTCGCGATCGATCGGCGCCATGCCGCATTCGATCGCGACCTGCGATTTTCCGAAAAACTCGAGCTTCAATGGTGTTTTTCACACCCAAACTCACAACCAACACCACTTACACCTTCAACACCTCAAATACTCCATTAAAACTCAATAAAAACTCCAATAACAAATTTTAAGATTTTTACCAAAGATCCTCAAATCCCAAACCCAACACATATCTTAAACAAAAATAGCAATACCACAATCAAAACGAAGATAGAGGGGAGGGGAAGCGCAATACCTCATTATCTTCGAGAAATCTTGATCCGAGATCGAGCCTTGCTCGATTCTTCCATGGGAGGAGAAAAGAAGGGTTTGGGGAAATGGGGGAAGAGGCGTGGGAGAGGAGAGAGAGGAGAGGAGAGGAAAATGGCTAAACACCGAGCCCTCTTGGCATATATATAGTACCAAGTCTCAAAAATCCCAAGTCCTCCACAAATACATCATGACTCATTAAAATTCATCTGTGTTCAATAATTACCTCTCAATCTCAAATTCCATTACCAGCCCCAACATAAAGCACCCCAGACCCCAGATCTCACCAAAACCAAATTCTAAGGTTTATCACCACGATGAGAATACAATATGAACCCTTGGATCCAACGACCCCAAATATCGGATTTAAAATCCTCGGGAGTCCCAATACCGCAATTAATTCATAATTGCCACTATTAAAATCCATTAAGGATCATACCACACCGGGATTTACACCAATAATTCCTGGGCATCACACTGACCAATTCAATATTGCTTCTATCTTTTTCGGATCTACTGATATACCATCTTTGGAGATCACATATCCTAAAAATACAACATTGTTCAACAAAAACTCACACTTGCTGAGTTTGGCGTATAAGTGATGTGTTCTCAAAAGTTGCAACACCATATGCAAATGTTGGACATGCTCTCTTTCACTCTGAGAATAGATCAGTATATCATCGATAAATATAATGACAAATTGATCAAGGTATTCCTGAAAAACTCGATTCATCAAATTCATTAAAACAGCTGGAGCATTTGTATAGCAAATGGCATAACTAGGAACTCATAATGTCCATAGCGAGTTCTGAATGTTGTCTTCTATACATCTCTTTTCCTCACACCTATTTGATGATAACCAGATCGCAAATCAATTTTAGAATAGATCTTCGATCCCTGTAACTGATCAAACAAATCATCTATACGTGGAAGAGGATATTTATTCTTAATCGTTACCTTGTTCAACTGCCGATAGTCAATGCACAGTCGCATCGACCCATCTTTCTTCTTAACAAACAATGAGCACCCCAAGGCGATACACTAGGACGTATGTATCCCTTGTCAAGTAAATCTTGCAATTGAGTTTTCAACTCTCTCAGTTCAGTTGGTGCCATACGTTATGGTGCTCGTGATCCATGTCCATAGAAGATCCATTGGTTTCCAGAATCAGGCTGAAATCGAACCATTTTCTGACAACAATCCACAACAGTTTGATATTTACTCAACACATCAATTCCCAGAATACAGTCAAAATCAGTCATATCTAACACAATCAAATCAACATGTATTCCATAGTCATCATCAAACTGAATAGAGCAAGCATATACAAGCTGACAAGTCATCATAGTAGTTCCCATGGGTGTCGAGACATACGGAGGCATCAACATTGGAGACTAGCATATATGATACCGGTCAATAAAAGCTTGTGCAATAAAGGAATGGGATGCACCAGTATCAATCAATAAAAAAAATAGGATAAGTAATAAACAACACTTACCTGCTATCACATCATCAGGAGCTGCCTCTGCTTGCTCCTTGTTCAGTGCATAAACCTGAACTTGGGGCGGCCCTGCTCTCTGGGCCCCACCAGTCCGAGGTACAAACTATGGTCTCTGATGCACTGTGCTCTCTGACACATTCCCTCTGGTTTGTTGTCCACCAGCTAGGACAATCACGTCTCATGTGTCCTGTTCTCCCACATCCATAACAAACTGGAAAAGGTGAAGAAATCAAGCTAAAATGATGAATTGATACATATGCTACCTAATTGTATATTTGTGTAAGTGTAGGAAAAGGTGAAGAAAACAAGGTAAAATGATGAAAGAATGAATAAAGTTGAAGAAAAGAGGAAAAAATCGTAATCCAAGACACATGTTGCTCATTTATCCTCACATTTCAATATGTTCGAGCCAAGATTTGGAAATGTGGTCCATAGACAATTTGTAGAACTTTCAGTTATCTTCGCGTTGACAGTTGATTCATCAAATTCGGAGTTTGTACAAGAACGTTACGGCCAAAATACGAAACTTGGCAGAAAAATGGAAGACAAGCGTAATTACGCCCTTATGAGGCGTAATTATGCAAATGCTACGGCAATTGAAAATCTGAAAAATTAAAGACAGGCGTAATTACGCCACTTTGATGCGTAAATACGCCAGAAACACGGGAAGCCATAATTTTGACACGTCATCAGGCGTCTTTACGCCATTTTGAGGCGTAGCTACGCCAGCAGAGTTTTGGAAAGTTTGGATTCTTGATTTATTTCTTCCCCACATGTATTCTAACACACTCCATCAGCCTTCCTATACACATATGGACGAAAATCATACTAAACGACATCTAGATAGTTAGGGTAGAGTAGTTTATGATAGTTTTACAATTTTTCTTTCAATTTTGTTGAAGACGGCTACGAAGATCGAAGCGAAGGCGGGATTGACACCTCGACGAGCGTATATTAGATTAGTCTTTTTTCCCTTGTTTTTATTTATCGTTTTTTTCTTAGATTATGTCTAGCTAGTTTGTATTCTTGGTTGAGGAAGTCAAATCCTTGGATTTTATTTATCTTGGGGAGATTCTTATGCTTTAATTATCAATTTTATTTAGTATCAAGAGTTTTTTCTGATTTTATTGATATGATTGGTGTTTGTTTATTGGATTGACAACCTAGTAACTTGCATGAAATCTAATGCTAAATTAGATATCAAATACAGAATCGTTTGATCCCTCTAATTTACGAAACAACTAAGATTGCTGAATTTTCGCTTGTGAGTTTGTTAAATTCTTAGGAAGAACACTTGACTAGATTAAACATAGACTCTTGGATTATGTTGTTTAACTTCATCGATCTCACTAGTTCATATGTTATCATCAATTTAAATCTTAAACGCTTGTATTTTGATTGATTGTTTTATAAGGGTTAAACTAGAACGCTTGGGCTACTTAACTAAACGTAAGGTGAGATAGGACTTTGATTATTGGATTAAACGTCCAACGATGAATATTCATATGAAAATTGAGTTTTTTTTGTGAATCGATGAAATAGATGATAATTCCAAGGAAGAGTCGACTGATACTAAGAATCACTTTCATTAGTTTAATCTTTATTTTAATTTAATTAGTATAATTCACTCACACCCCATTGTTTAATTTATTGTTTTGCTTTTGATTTTCACTAATATAAGAATTCACACCTCCTCGTGGGATCGATCCCTACTCATACTACTACACTATTGTTATCAATCTTGAGGATTGAGTGGGGTTAATTTGAGCGTACACGATAAACGCTACCAACATGTACATCAGAACAACCTAAAGAAGTTCAACTCCTAATCAGTGGTTCAGCCCGCAGTAGGAATAGACTCACAATCCCGTCCTCCCACGTCTATGAGTCCCTACAGAAACAATCACACAACATGAGTATTGATAAACAACTATCTCATATTTATATCAATAATAAAACATCATACAATAAATAACCATCGTAAAATCGCAACTATGATTGTTCTGTATCATCATCACAATATGCAAATATGTCATGACATGTTTCAATCATCATCCTGTTATAATGGGACTTATATGATATGCCTCTCAGCTCAATATGTCAGTGGATCAGCCTTCACGTCTCATATTAGCATCACATATCATATTTTTATCCTCACACATTATAGCAGCCAAATCATATGCTCAATAAGAGCACACCTCTCATGCCAAAGCATATGGTCAGTGGTAGCATACCTCTCATGGCATACCTCTAATGCCAAAGCATATGCTCAACAGTAGCATACCTCTCATGGCATCAACCTCAACAACATAAATATATACCAACATGGATGTATACCAATATGATTCCAACAATCATTTAGCTCAATCTCAATATAGATAAGCAATGTCACATAATCAAACTCAATACTCGTACTCAACACGTACCTGTCGTGCGATACAAAATATATAAGTTCAGGCGTCAATGTTTAACCGCCTCGTTGCCCTGTCCCCTGTGATGATGCTACGTGAATACCAACAATGTATCATGTTATAATAGGCTTCAATATCAAATTCCACAAAAATCTCATGTTTTTAAATTTTCATTCTAGTGATCGATCGGTCTCTCTCGCGATCGATCACTTCAATTGTGCAACCCTAGCGATCGATCTGTCAGAAGTTAGCGATTGATCGCTATTAAAGTCTGAATTTCATAGAATGCTACGGCCTTCTAGCGATCGATAGATACTCTTTTAGCGATCAATCGCTACAACTCGCGATCGATCGGTCACATCCAGCGATCGATCGGTCACATGCATAAACCGCCTTAAACATTCCCCTGTCTCAGCGATCGATCGGCAAGATGCTAGCGATCAATCGCTCGACAGCAACAGTTTCAGAACATGGTGTTTTCAAACTTATCTTCTTGGTTCATCTTTACTACTTGAAATCTAACATGAAACCTTGATACTTTCATACCCTAACATCATATGACTATGTTTCCTCATTGAAACAACTAATTTCTTTGCATAATAGCAATTAGTAAGGTCATTGACACCACTTATATGCACTCCAACATAACACCATGCAAAAACATAAAAAAAAACACACTATGAAGTATGAATTCAGCATAAGCAAGTAAGAATCCTTACAACTAGCTTTATTTCCACTTCACAACACTTCTTCTCTTGAATTCAAGTCACAAAGGCAAGAGGAAGCATGAGAGCACACAAGAGAAGTTGGAGAGTAGCGTGTAGAGTTGACTAGGTGTTGTAAGGTGTATTATGTGTTCTGAATCTGATTTTGGTTATATATACTAACCTCCAAATTAAACACAAATGCGGGTGCACATGCATGTGAAATGCATCTACTATGCACCCATTGCATCTAAAGTCTCTTGGCCATAATCTCTTGGCTATGATACAACAAACCATGCACCAACATGGCACACTTATAGAAGTATGTTCTCATCTCAACATATATCATTACTTTCTATACTCGATTCAACTCGAACTCGAGTCCACTTCATACCGTAATTATCACATAATTATGTAATGCTCATATCAAACACGTGTGAAGCATGTCGAGGCATTACACCCGATGCTATAAAAAATTCACTAAGCAATCTTTCGACATCACGTGCATGCATTAATTGAATTTATGTTACGGGTTGTTGGAAAAAATGGGTTGAAATTAAACAATGCATCCTTCTTTCATGAATTGTTTTTTTTTTTTTTTTTTGAAATGGTGTCTTTTGGACAAACACCTCTTTCATTCAAAATGAGCAACCATTCATGAGTGGTGTAACTTTTCAATGAAAATCTTCCAAATGATGTCTTTTAATGGTGTCCATTGGACTACTATATAAACATCACTTCCCTTATGAATTAAACACACAATTTTCTAGAGATCAAGAGAGAATTTGTGTATTTTGTTGCATACTTCTTCAAGGTTGAGTGCTTTAAACATTTGTGATTTGTATGATTCGTGATTTGTAATGCTACTATCATGAATCATAGTCGTTGCATATTGGGAAACGAATTGTCATCAAAACCGCAAGGGCCGTAGGGGGACAATATCGTTTTAAGGACAAATAGTTGAACTCGTACCTCGACATACTAGCCATTTTGTATACTTGTTTACTTGTCCCAAAGATACACAACTCCATATATCAAGAGATTTGGCCCAATAAGCTTTTTGTGTCACATGGTGTGCCATGAAATAGTTAAACACAAACAAAAAGTGCAAAAAAACTCATCGATGCATCTGATTCATTGTCTCCATAGGTACTTGGAAAATTTGGTAAAATACATTTTTCAAAAAATACATGAAATTATTGAATAGCATAAATCTTTTTCAAATTTTGTTTCCATTCCAAAAAACATGGCCTAGCATGTGATGTGGGGATGTTTTTATCAAAAACACTCTATGCGATGTCCATTAGTGCAGTGGAGACAAGAATAAAACATGAATTTGTAATCATGTTTTTTAGTTTGATTTATACCTTTGTTAGTACAAGTTCGTGCGTGATTTATTAAATGATTTGATGTATCTTATATATAGTTATCCTTAAAATTAATCTTCGATTTCGATTTAATAAAATATATAGTGCACATTTAATATTAGATGAATCAAAATTATATAGTGTGTGTGATGTGTAAAAAGAAATATATATATATATATATCTATACTATATTATAATGTGTGAGCACCTTAGAGTAACCACCTTGGTATGATCATTGTGAAATTCCAAAAATACCCTCTATTTGCTATAGTAATAGCCACAAGATCATGAGATAAATGATAATATCGGATGACCACCTATTAACTTCCCAACTTAGTTCCCAATTTTTCATCATTTTTTTCATTCTGAAAATATGTGCAACAGTTTTTTCACTTCCCCATAAAATATCATATTTAAATTAGATATTTCAAATATAAAAATTTAGTATACATATACAATATATAAAATTTAAAATTTTATTACACACGCAACGCGTGTGCATTGGCTGCTAGTATATATAATGAAAGAAAGTAGTTCCTCGTTTGTAAAAATAAATATTACTTATTTAAAAGAAAGATTATATTACACATAAATTGTATTTTGCCCCCACGCCCAAAAACCTTATGTAATATTTTATGCTATTATTATTTACCACACTCGACCTATATTTTAATCCACCCATGCATGTTTTAGATATCCTTCGGATAGGTTCTTGAAGGATTGTTATTTGAAGCAATACATTCATAGGAATAAAACCCTTGTCGGTCATCCAAGAAACTATCATTCAGTTCTTGAAGTTTAATATTCATATATTAAAATTAATTATCCTTTTCACTCTCAATTTCAATTTGGAGCCATATTGGATTTTGCAGTTGTAGCATTCAAAGATTTATTAATTGAGTAATCTCTAATTAAATCATATTAAATTTAATTTTCCCATTTAGTTTGAATTTTGACCCTCGTTTTGTTTTAGAGGAATCATTTGTATTAAATGCTTGAAATCCCCTTAATTATATAATTTGTAAGCATATATTATCATCATTTTTAGAGTTGCCCAATGCTTTTTCTTCTTTTATGGCTTTGGTACCAAACTTCATAAAGTTGGTCTTGTAGTCGATGCTTTTTTGATTTAATGCCGAAATTTGGTCCCACTGTTTGCAATTTTTAATGTGAGATTCCAAAATTTGAATCAGTGGTAAATAACCCTTTTATGGTTTGTCAAATAGACAAATTACTCCTTATAGTTTGAAAATAGGCATTTTACCTCATGTAGTTTATGAATAGACATTTTAATCCCTTATAGTTTGTAAATAGGTGTGACATACACCTATACATAGGGTAAATTGCATATTTTGTAAACCACATGGAGTAATCTGCCTATTTGAGAAATCATATGGGGTAATATGCCAAAACTCTCCATAATTTAGATAAAAATAGTATATGATTTAATGCATTTAAAAAATCTAAAAACATATATTATACAAAATATTACACCTTAAAATCTTAAATGTTATTTTAAATATAAATGATTCTACCCATAGTATCACCCAGTTCATCCATGCCATGAAACACTTGTATACATAGGTTTGGACCCACTTACACACAATTCAATATAAAATACAACACCTTTTAAAATAACTTATAATAAAATAACGTACCAATCATTTTAAACAAATCATATAGAAAATATATGAAACATAAATCATATTGAAGTTGTTCATAAGTGATCCCAAATTAGTACATATAAGTATTTTCCATCCATAGCAGCCACTGTACGAATTAAAAGAATTATACTTTATTGCTACATTAATTCAAAAATTATTTATTATTCTATATTAATTCAATAATAATAACCAATGTGAACAATTAATTAATATATATATGGTTTTCGTTATTAATTTATTATCAAAGAAAATGACTAGACCTGCACCCTTAAGGCCACTTTAATCATCATTAGGTCCACTTAATCATGTGATTATCATCAATTAGTATAGTTGCAATAATTGATACCATTAACAACATCATCATCCTTCATTCAAACAAAACCAAACCCAAAAAACTAGGATTTCAAGTCCATTTACAAGACTGTTTTGCTGAACACTAAAAACATACCAAAACCAACCAACATTATTCTACGATCTTGATTCGATTCATCAGTGAATGACATGCATTTCTACATCCAAATCGAGCCTCGATCGGACTAACAACAAAACGTCGAAAATCGATGGATAATTTATTAAAGCCTAAGAAAAAGGGGTCATGAAGAAGAACCATAAACATAGATGGATTCCGAAGTTTCCATCCCTTCTTCCTCCTCCAATATCATCTCCTTGTCACGGCATTCGCTGCTGCAAAATGCTTTCTCACCCCTGAAACATTCTAGTTGTTAGAACGTTTTCGGAAAGGCCCACGGGTATCAGGGAGAAAAAACTAGGGTATAGTGAGGTAATAGCCTCCCCTCAGCATCAACTGAAACACTTTGCAATTTCGATAATGAACTTATATTTGAAAATCCAAAGTTCCTTCCCATGATTTTCGACTTTCCCTTAGAATTCATTCGTAAATTTCTTAAACTTTGATAGTCTCCTTATGTTTGCCACATCATGATTGTCGATGCTATTCACAAGAACATAATAGCCAATGTGCATGAATGGAATTGATAAAAGTTTAACAATATGAGATAATAACATTGATCTTTGAGGCTTAAGATGAGATTAGCAAAGAAAATATCAACTGCAGTCTGCACAATGGTTAGATATACATGGTTGAAATTCAACAAAGAAAATCGAAGTGAATTAATTGAAATGAAAGTTATGAAGTATTAAACTTGATTCAAGCTGTAAAAAGAACATAATGTGAGCTAACCTGTACATGTAAATATCTTTCCCATGCCCAAGATTCTTCTTGCAATTGTAGCAAAAACTAAGGAAACTCTCAGAGGGATAACTCATTGATCGATTAGAAGGAAACCCGCACCCTTTTCTCGAATCCGAAAACTTGACAACTCCGCTGCAACTCTCAACAATGCAATCATCAAATATATGCGTTGTTTTTGGATTCGGACCGTAAGATATAACACATGTGTAGTCCTCTGAAAGCTCCATTTCACTAGTAGAAAGGATACATAAAGTACCAGAATTCAATGAACTGAAAGGGCACTTCTTAATGGAAGACTGTGAAAACCGTGGTGAAGACGAATTCCGAGTCTTGATACCGAAATCTCCGGGAGATTTCGGTGAATCAGCGGTGGAAAGAACAGGGGGAAGCAGGGGAGGGACATGGATCTTCAACTGTGAACCGATTAGAACCATTCGGCTTTCGAGTTTTGACACATTTGAGTCAGATTTCTCATCAATCAGAACATCAATAAGGCTAAGACCAACCTTTCCTGAATCCAATTTCTCCCATAGATTCTTACTTTCTGATTTAGGGGTTTTGGGAGTGTTTGCTTCAGACCAAAATGGGTTTTTAAGAGCTGAAAATGGCTTGCTATCAAGAATTGAAGTTGGACTACTCATTATAGATTCAGTTTCAGTGGAACCCTTGGACATCAAATCAGTGAACAACTTAGGTGAACTGAATATTGAAGAAATCCGATGTTTATAATTGTTGTTCGGAGATTGCAAAGATTCATACTCCGCCATTGCAGCTTGTTTTTAAATAGTCCCCAAGATTCTTATCGATCTGTACATATATAGAGGGAAATAAAGCAATAGATCTTAATCTTCACTCCAAAATGTAACAATAAAACCCAAAGCATAGAGAGATAAGGAGGGTACACACCTGAAATTGTTCAGAATTATATGGGAAACCTGCCGGCCAATTAGCACCGAAAACAAAGGCAGAAACACTGTTTTGTATAGAAAAATCACGGGTAACACAATCAGACTCAAAATTAAGAATTCCGTTCCATAATCAAACTATAAAAGACTCATTCTTTCACAAAACCCAGCAATTATAAACCCCCAAATCCACTCCACTGAGATTTCTCAGAACAAATTCAGAAACCAAGAAAGGGAAAAATGGGGGAAAAAAATTCAGTCCTTTGCCCGATTTTTTCGCAACTATTCTCTAATTACCCTGAGCAAGAATCCCTTTACCGAATCGACATACATACACACCTCAAGATTCATAACCAGTACCAGACATTAATACATACAAACAAAAAAGTTTTCATAAAGCGTCTATTTTTTTTTCTCTTTTTTTTTCCTTCTCTCTGTTTTGTTTGTTTCCTACCCACTATTATTTCAGCTAAAATGGTCTTATTTCATCATAAAGATTCAATGTTACATGTAGAAAAGACAAGACCCATTAGCTCAAAAATACCTGAAGAGAAAATAAAAGCAAACATAAAAATAAAAAGATAGAATAAAAATTCAAGAAAGTCACTCGCCCTTCTGCAAGTGGATGTCCTTTTTCCTTACTAACAAAAAAAAAATCAAAATCCCTTTTATCCTCTTCCTTTTCCTCGCTTCGTCTCCGTAAATTTAATTTCTTGCCCACAGGAATAATTCGAAAAAGAAAAAGGTGTACGATTTCTCATTGTGCATGAAAATCAGTGGTTTTGAAGAATCCAACCCATTTCTTTACAAATGGCAGTACAGCATTTTATGCGACTCTCCCCCCCTGATTACTGGTGAACAGGGCTGAAATATTTGCTATGTAGTTCTCTCTCACACGCACATTTCTCACAGTAATTGTGTGTAAATGGGGGAAAATTCTTCTCCGTGCGCTTGTGAATACACCAAGGTATATATATATATATATATACACGTTAGTATATGAATACACTATAGATGTCAAACGAGTCATGCCGGCCCGGCACGGCCCGCAAATCCATGCCGGGCCGGCACGGCCCTTTAACGAGACGGGCCGTGCCAGGCATGGCCCGTCTCCTTATACGGCACGGCTCTCGGCACGGCCCATAGGCCCATGGTCTATAGGCCGTGCCACGAGCCGTGCCGTGCTGGCACGGCCCAAATCAATTTTTCTTTTTTTTCGTTTTTTTTATTTTATTTTTGTTTAATTTTAATTATATAAATATTATAATATTATAAAAATATAGATTGTTACAATATACTTGTAAAATAAAAATTTATTGACTACAAATTGAAAAACTACAAATTACATTGAACAAAAGTAAATAATAAATTGCAAAAGAGTTTAAAAAATATGCTAGTTTTCTTCATTTTCATCAGAAGAAACATCATGTCCTCCCAAACCTTGTAAGCGGCTATCAGCATCCAACCAATCCTTTAAAAGAATACGCATCTCCACAGTGTTTGGTTTCATTCTACTTCTTTTTTCATCAATGACTCTTCCACCTGCACTAAAACAAGACTCCGGTGGAACTGTGGATATCGGAGGAGTTAGTAGATCACGTGCCATTATGGAAAGTACTGGCCAAAGTCTAGCATTATCTTTCCACCATGCCAAAACATCAAAAGTTTCTAATTCTTGTTCACTGAAATTTATGACTTGGTTCATCAATAACTAGTTTTCTTCATTTTCATCAGAAGAAACATCATGTCCTCCCAAACCTTGTAAGCGGCTATCAGCATCCAACCAATCCTTTAAAAGAATACGCATCTCCACAGTGTTTGGTTTCATTCTACTTCTTTTTTCATCAATGACTCTTCCACCTGCACTAAAACAAGACTCCGATGGAACTGTGGATATCGGAGGAGTTAGTAGATCACGTGCCATTATGGAAAGTACTGGCCAAAGTCTAGCATTATCTTTCCACCATGCCAAAACATCAAAAGTTTCTAATTCTTGTTCACTGAAATTTATGACTTGGTTTAGATATAACTGAAGCTCAGTAAATGAAGATGTATTAGAACTAGAACTAGAAGAAGCGGAAGTAGTGTCTTGTCTTCTTCTTAACATTGTCCACACAGAACCCTTACCACTACTAGCACCATTACTACCACTTTCTCTTACTGGAGTTGCTCTAGAATTATGTAACGAATCATATAAAGAAAACAAAGCAAACAAACATTTATTAATGCGCTCTTTCTCTTGATTAATATTAATATTTTCATAAGCCATGTTGGTGTAATAAGATTCTATTATAATTTCTACACTATATAATTTTAATCTAGGATCCAAAATTGATGCAAAGCAATTCAACATAGGAATAGTTTTCCAGTATTTTTTAAATTTATACTCCATTGGTTCGACAATACTTGTAAAAAACGGATCAGATCTATGTAATGCAAAACATTCACTAATTTCATAAATTTTATTCAAAAATATTGAAGAAGTTGGATAATAACAGCCCGAAAATAAATGGTAGCATCATAAAACGGTTCTAAAAAATTACAAATATTAGAAGCAATTCCCAATCAGTTTCTTCAATATGAAAATGTTCGGCCATCCTTTCATTAAAAAATAAAGTGATCACATTTCTATAAGGTAAACATGCTTGCAACATTAAATATGTAGAATTCCACCTATTAGGAACATCATAAGGAAAATCTTTATAATTCATACCATGAGAAATACATAAACTTTTGAAGTCTTGTTTTCTAGCAACTGAACCATTAAAAAATTTAAGAGTAGTCTTTATTTTTTTCTAAATGAAGCTCAAGTGGTTTCAATCCATCTTGCAAACACAAATTTAAAATATGACATGCACAACGAATATGAAAAAGATCACCATTTAAAATTGGTTTCAAATAAGTTTTTAATATAGTAATTGCAGCAGTATTATTAGTTGCATTATCAAATGAAATAGAGAAGATTTTATTACTAATATTATATTCATTAGTAACTTGCATAATGGCATTGGAAATAACTCCACCCGTATGAGGCCAATCAATTTTTGTGAAACCTAAATTTTTTTTATATAACACCCAGTTAACGTCAATCCAATGTCCTGTAACACAGAGATATGATGCATTGTCAATATAAGTTGTCTAAATATCACTTGTTAGTCCTACTTTCGATGAAAGATTACCTAAATACGTAATTAAATTTGCTTTATATTCATTAAAAATTGTGAAATGCATCCGATTTAATAGTATTCCTTGAAAATCGTTTATGTTGAGGTTGTAAACCTAAATGAATATAATTAGTGAATTTGGCATCCGCCCCCATTGAAAAAGGTTTTTCCGCCCATACGATGTATTTAGCTAGTTCTCTCCTATCTCTTTCAACATTATAAGTGAAAATACCTAAACTTGAACTACTACTACCAGTACCGAATTGTGAAAGAGTAGTTTGGTTACCATCAGTTGGTTCTTTTTCATGTTTAGCCATGTGTCTTAGTAAATGACATGTACCACCAGAAGAAGCATATGCATAATCTTTTTACATTTTTTGCAAACTGCCCTTGATCCCTTTCCTCAACATTTTCTACATCGAATAGTTGTCATACATTGGTAGTTCTTTTTTTGATGTTCTTCTACTTGATGATTGAATATTTGGTGTGATTTCTTCATTTTCTTGGAATTGATCGATTTCATCATCATAATTCACATTATAAGATGAATCGGCTATTATGTATATAGACTACAATTATGAATTATCTAATGCAACAAATATAAAAGTTACCAAATATTGCTAGGAGGAGTGTTGGCTTTGTTGCTTGTGCTTGTCTTGGCAAACGTAAGACGAATTTCTTTCTTCTTGTGAACAAATTGATTTCTTTCTTCTTGTGAACAAATTGAGAGTATAGCTTCTCAAGTATATAGAGCTTACAGATTAAGAGGATAAAATGTTTCTTCAACACACACATATATATAACAACAACAAAAATTTTTTTTTTTAAAAAAAGTCGTTGAACGGCTATTTTTCTGACCGTTGGACATTGGCGATCGATCGCCATTTTTGTGGCGATTGATCGCCACCCCCTGTATTTTGCTTACCGCCTCTAGGCGATCGATCGCCATTTTTGTGGCGATCGATCGCCACCCCATGTATTTTGCTTACTGCCTCTAGGCGATCGATCGCCATTTATGTAGCGATCGATCGCCTGGTTTAAAAAAAAAAATTAGAAACAGTGTCGTGCCGTGCCAGCCCACGGGCTGGCATGGCTTGGCCCGGCACGGCCCATATTCCGGGCCATGCTTGGCACGGCACGGCACTGTAGCAAAATGTGTCGTGCCGTGCCGCTCCGCGTCGTGTCGTGCCAGTGCCGTGCCTCGTGCCCGCTCCGTTTGACATCTCTAGGATACACCCAATGTATAAAAGAATTTTAAGAAAATATGTTTGTGTGGAAATATATGAAACCAAACCACAAGTGGATAGTAGGGGTGGAAATTCGGGTACGGGTACCCGATACCAGATCCGACCCTATGGTCTGGTAATATTTATAAATATCGGGTTTGGGTAGTACCCGACACCAAATTCTATTGTTATCGGGTCGAATTTGGGTAGAATTATTACTACCTGAAACCCGATCGGCACCCGACGCTGACATATATTAGCTAACCCTAAATCTAGGAATGGCAACGGGTCGTATGGGACGGGTTTGGCCAATCCCAGGACCCGCCCCGCTACACATAAAACCCGGACCCGCCCCGCCCCGCTTAGACCCACGAACCCGGCGGGTTTACTGATGTGACTAGAAATAGACCATCTTTAGTGCTTAAATGTCTACGATTTGGTAGGTTTTGATAGATAATTTGATACGTATGCTACCTAATCGTATATTTGTGTAATTGTAGGTACAATCGAAGAAAACGAGCTAAAAATGATGTGTAAAGACCAAGAAGAGACATGGATATGACAAGGACTCAAAGTTGATCAAGAAAAGGGCAAAAATGTAATTTTGGAGGTGGCAATCGATCGCCTGGAAGAGGAAATCGATCGCCTATGGACAGAAACTTTTGCAACAAAACTCACGGGTCAGCGATCGATCGCGAATGCCAGGCGATCGATCGCCAAAGTCTACTGGAGCCCAGCGATCGATCGCGATAAAGTGGCGATCGATCGCCTCAAGAAATTCGCTGAAAAAAAAATAAACTAGCGATCGATCGCCACACATCAGGCGATCGATCGCAGAAGAGTCCGAAAATTAGGAAATTGAGCCTTTTACCATGTTTAAAAGATTGTATCCCATTTTTATCACTCCCATACCCTAAAACTCGAGACTAAGCCTCATTAGCAGCAGTTTTTGATAGTTTTTCCAACTTTTAGAATAATTGGAGATTTTAGATTAATTTTCTTTGAAGTTTTGTCAAGAACAACGAAGAACGGGACCGGAATCGATAAGCCGGAATCGTGATTATTATTAGTAATTTCTTCTCCTTTATTTATTTAATGTTTTCGAATGATATTTTGTTGATTTTAGATTCAATTATGCTAGGCTAAAACCCTTTGATTCTTGGTTGAAGGGATACCTACTTTTGGATTTGGATCTTTTATGAGAATTCGGTTTGATTATTGAAATTAGATTTCGATTTCAATTTGTTTCTCAGATTTTGAATTCCATGATTGTTGTTTTTGTGTATTAGACCGATCACCTAATATTCAATTGCATAAGCGATAGTTTGTTAAGAAACAACTAAGATTAATAATTAACCGGCTGTAGGTGTTATTGAATTCTTAGGAGGAACGGTTGAGTAATCAATTTTAACGGCTGTAGTTTTCATTGATTAGATTTATCGAACTCATTAGTTTTGAAAACTATCATTGATTTAATCATTAACGGCTGTAGTGATGATTAGAGATTTGGTAAGGGTTGAATTGAATGCTGTTTTCTCTTTGACCATGAATAAGATGAGTAGGAATTGAATTTCCAATCGATAGATAATCGAAAGAATTCGAATGTTTTGATTTGATGACTAAAAGATAATTTTCCAAAAGTACGGTTACCTGAAAACCAAGAATCGCTTTAATCCCATAAGTTTTAATCGTTTTAGTTAGACTCGTTTATTAGTTTGATTTTTGCTAAGTAGTAGTAATCCAGTCCAAAACCCCCATTGTTACTAGTTGTTTGATAATTGACACAAAATAAATTTACCCTCCCTGTGAGATCGATCCCTACTTCCGATACTACATATTTTTGCTATTAACTGAAGAAGGGTTAATTTGGGCGTACGCGATAAGCGCTACCAAATTTTGGCGCCGTTGCCGGGGACGGCAATATTTATTAGTGTCGATTTTTTTTTAATTTTTATTTTTATCCCGCATTACTACTTTGGTTTGTTAATGAGTACAGGTGGATCGTTCAATCACGAAGATAACTTTCATTCCTGAGATTGAGAGGACGCTACATCAGAGGAGACGAGAAGCACAAAGGATTATAGAACAAGAAGAAGAAGAGAGGTCCATGATGGCTGCAAATCAAAGCTTGAGGCAGCTGGCGAATCCTAACTTGGATCAACAACCGCTCTGCATCAGTTTCCCTGCTCTGGCCAATAACGTAAACTTCGAACTTAAGTCTGGTTTAATTCACTTATTGCCAGCTTTCCATGGTCTTGCAGGTGAAAACCCACATAAGCATCTGATGGAGTTCCACGTGGTGTGCACTACCATGAAGCCGGCCGGAATCACTGAGGATCAAATAAAGCTAAGAGCATTCTCGTTTTCTCTAAAGGACGCTGCAAAAGACTGGCTCTTCTACTTACCATCGGGATCGATCACCACATGGACTGACTTACAAAGAGTATTCCTAGAAAAGTACTTCCCAGCTTCAAGGGCAACGGACTTGAGGAAAGAGATATATGGTGTGAAGCAGCTCTACGAGGAATCACTACACGAGTACTGGGAGAGATTCAAGAAGTTGTGCGCAAGTTGTCCACAACACCAGATAAGTGAGCACCTTCTAATCCAATACTTCTATGAAGGTTTACTTTCTTCTGACAGGAACTTGGTGGATGCGGCAAGCGGGGGAGCATTTATAGATAAAACAGCGGAGGAAGCTAGAAGGTTGATAGCTAACATGGCGGCCAACTCCCAACAATTCGGATCTGTGCACCATGGACAACCACAGAGAAAAGAGGTAAACGTATCAAACCTAGAACAATAACTGATAGACATCACTTTTCTTGTGCGTGGTATGGCAGGTGGAAATGCAGGGAAGATAAAGCCATGTGGAATCTGTCTGGCTGCGAACCACCCCACGGACGCATGCCCTTCACTACAAGAGACAGCAACTGAGAACGTGAATGCAGCGGGAGGATTCCCAGGGCCACCACAAAGGAATTATGACCATCCACCAAACAACTACATCAAGGGTGGAGGGACCATCCGAACCAAGGCTATGGGAACCCACAGATGCACCAACCTCCACCCTACAGACCGCCATATCAGCGACCTCCACCACCGCCAGTGCACCCTCCTTCTGACAGGTTAGAACATAGCATCAAAGTTATTGCTGAAAATAGCTTACAATTTCAACAGGAGACGAGGGCGAGCATCCAGAGCTTGACGACGCAGATGGGACAATTGGCGACTTCAATCAGCAAGATCGAAGCAAGGATTTCAAATGGACTGCCGTCACAACCAGAGATGAACCCCCGGGAAAATGTGAGTGCTATCACAGTGAATGTGAATGAAGATACAGCTGAAGAGAAGGTGGTACTGACGCCACCCCAGAAAGAAGAGATGACGGAAACAGAGACAGATGTTGAAGAGCCAATGCAAGGGGAGGAACCATGAGGTGAGTTCCCTAAACTTTCTGAATATAAAGTACCACCCCCTTTCCCCCAAGCATTGAAGGATAATAGGAAAGATGCCGGACTCAAAGACCTCTACGAGATGAGTCAACGCTGCATTGAGCAAGCCTCATTGCATGAGACCATGACAAAGAAACCGCAACATGCTAACCCTTTAAAGGAGACCGTGAAGGATGATCAAAGCAAGGAACACAAAGGGCAGCCCAAGGTCGATCTCAATGACAATGTTTCGGCGGACAACCAAAGAAGCATCCCCATTAAATGCAACGACCCAGGTATGTTCTTTATCCCATGTGAGATTAGTGCTATTAGGATTGAGAAGGCTATGCTCGATTTAGGATCGGCCATAAATGTCATACCTTACTCAATGTACTCTCAACTGAAAATGAGACCTTTAAAAAGAAATAGCGCAGTTATTCACTTAGCTGATAAATCCACGGTCATACCTAAGGGGATAGTAGAAGACATAGTTGTGCATGTAAAGAACTTGGTCTTCACAGACGATTTCTATGTCTTAGACATGAGAAATGGTGATCCTTCTAGTCTAATTATTTTAGGAAGACCATTCTTGAAAACATCAAAATCAGTGATCGATATAAATAGCGGCTTGATAACCATGGAGTCTAATGGTGAAATTGCAAATTTCAACATGTATGAACCCATTACACTTCTTGAGCACTCTAGTTACGCTATTGATGTACATGATGATTATGATTATGATTTTGATAATGATGAGTTGTGGGAAATGGGAAAGGCTACTGATGGCCTTGACGACAAGAGAGGTATGGATCCTCCTCCTGTGCATACTGTTCATACTATTGTTGTTTTATCTACTCATGATACTGCTGACCCTCTTATTTCTCACTTGCAGGATCGTACCGTTGAAAAGAAGCACCCTCCGGCTCGACCATGTCAATTAAGTGACGAAGGAGCAAAGACTGGGGATGACCACTCAAAGAGCAACAAGCTTAGATACCGAGGAGTGAAGAAGATATTGAGGTGGTTAAGGAAGGATAGAGCAACATTGCATCAACCACCTTGATAGAGGACTGGCCTCGGGCCACCGACGTTAAACAGAGGCGCTGCTTGGGAGGCAACCCAAGGGGAGTTAGTTTCTTTTCTCCCTTTTATTTTTATTGCTTTCATAGTTGGACTTTTCTTTTCTCTTGTCTTTTTGCCTTACATTGGGGACAATGTAAGATTTAAGTATGGGGGAGGGATTAGTAGTGTGTTATTGTTTTTCTTATTTCAAAAATACAAAAAAATCAAAAAATTTAAAATTTTGAGCTCATAGTTAGTAATGAACGCATGCTTAGAATCACTAGCCCATGATGAAACCTAATTGATATCATGCATGCTTTTGAACATAGGTGAATTGTTAACCTTGGAACACTTTGAACTCTAATGCAAAGTGTACTTTAACTTAGTAAGTTGAGTATTTTGAGCACATTATTGTCATGACTTGTGAAGTGTGCATAACTTAGTGAAGATTGTGTGAACTTTGTGATAGTCTTAAGAAGTATCTAATACATGCTAGAACTTAACTACATGCTCTTTGAGGCGTATGTCTAGACTACTTGCAAACATGAAAGTGATATAGGCAATCTTTGATGCGTTTGAGCCTTTCAAGCCTACCATATGAACAAAATCTATCTTTAGTACCCTTTTTGAGCCTTAATGCAAAAGAATGGGAGTATGCTGAGCATACTCAAGACCTCCATTCAACATTCCTTGACTAGCTTATCATCCTTCCCTAATGAGCCTAAAGGCGATTCTAATCCATACCTTTTAAGGGAGTATAATGTATTTCATTCAAATGCACTTGGGAATCGTTGAAGCATATTTGTGAGCTTAATTGTCAAAATAATGGAATGCATGAAAGAAAAAGGGATGCCTTGAAAAAAATAGATAAAAATATGACTCCAATGGGAGCCAAGGCACAAAAGAAGAAAAGTGTTGAAATAAACCTTGAGAAAAGGATCAAAGTTGAAAAATTCATGCAAGAAGAGAAGCTTTAGTATGCATTTCATCATACTCTCTTGTTTAAATATCCTTACCCTTTCTTTCATAAGCCAATACATAGGCCAAGCTACAAGCTAATAAAGACCTACTTGATTTATGTTTGCAAAGTAGCTAAGATAGTGGAGAAGAGTGTGCAAGTGAGCTTATACTTGTGTTAGTGTATGACTTGAACTATTATGGCTTTGCATATTTTGGATCTATAATTTGTACACAACACTTGTTTATGACCACACACACACGTTCACTACTTCGTTGGGTACGAAATGTTTAGGGATTGAACTTGTTCCACTGTTAACTTTTCACCGTCGTTCATTATTATGCATGTTAAAATTGTTGAGGCATTAAAGTGAGAACAAGTTGCTTTGTTATGAACCTATGAGCCAACCAAAAATATTGTAGTTTTATTTGTTTACTCGAGGTCGAGTAAAGAGTAAGTATGGGGGAGTTTGATGTGACTAGAAATAGACACATCTTTAGTGCTTAATTGTCTACGATTTGGTAGGTTTTGATAGATAATTTGATACGTATGCTACCTAATCGTATATTTGTGTAATTGTAGGTACAATCGAAGAAAACGAGCTAAAAATGATGTGTAAAGACCAAGAAGAGACATGGATATGACAAGGACTCAAAGTTGATCAAGAAAAGGGCAAAAATGTAATTTTGGAGGTGGCAATCGATCGCCTGGAAGAGGAAATCGATCGCCTATGGACAGAAACTTTTGCAACAAAACTCACGGGTCAGCGATCGATCGCGAATGCCAGGCGATCGATCGCCAAAGTCTACTGGAGCCCAGCGATCGATCGCGATAAAGTGGCGATCGATCGCCTCAAGAAATTCGCTGAAAAAAAAATAAACTAGCGATCGATCGCCACACATCAGGCGATCGATCGCCGAAGAGTCCGAAAATTAGGAAATTGAGCCTTTTACCATGTTTAAAAGATTGTATCCCATTTTTATCACTCCCATACCCTAAAACTCGAGACTAAGCCTCATTAGCAGCAGTTTTTGATAGTTTTTCCAACTTTTAGAATAATTGGAGATTTTAGATTAATTTTCTTTGATGTTTTGTCAAGAACAACGAAAAACGGGACCGGAATCGATAAGCCGGAATCGTGATTATTATTAGTAATTTCTTCTCCTTTATTTATTTAATGTTTCGAATGATATTTTGTTGATTTTAGATTCAATTATGCTAGGCTAAAACCCTTGGATTCTTGGTTGAAGGGATACCTACTTTTGGATTTGAATCTTTTATGAGAATTCGGTTTGATTGTTGAAATTAGATTTCGATTTCAATTTGTTTCTCAGATTTCGAATTCCATGATTGTTGTTTTTGTGTATTAGACCGATCACCTAATATTCAATTGCATAATCGATAGTTTGTTAAGAAACAACTAAGATTAATAATTAACCGGCTGTAGGTGTTATTGAATTCTTAGGAGGAACGGTTGAGTAATCAATTTTAACGGCTGTAGTGTTCATTGATTAGATTTATCGAACTCATTAGTTTTGAAAACTATCATTGATTTAATCACTAACGGCTGTAGTGGTGATTAGAGATTTGGTAAGGGTTGAATTGAATGTTGTTTTCTCTTTGACCATGAATAAGATGAGTAGGAATTGAATTTCCAATCGATAGATAATCGAAAGAATTCGAATGTTTTGATTTGATGACTAAAAGATAATTTTTCAAAAGTACGGTTACCTGAAAACCAAGAATCGCTTTAATCCCATAAGTTTTAATCGTTTTAGTTAGACTCGTTTATTAGTTTGATTTTTGCTAAGTAGTAGTAATCCAGTCCAAAACCCCCATTGTTACTAGTTGTTTGATAATTGACACAAAATAAATTTACCTTCCCTGTGAGATCGATCCCTACTTCCGATACTACATATTTTTGTTACTAACTGAAGAAGGGTTAATTTGGGCGTACGCGATAAGCACTACCATTTACCCGCCCAGCCCCGATTCCAGTTTTTATTTTTAAAAAAAAACTTTTTAGCTAGAAATCAATTTTGAAACACAAAAGTTGAGTTTTGTGATTAAATTTTATGTTTTCTCTAGTAAATATTTATAATAAGCATTGCAAAACTATCTTTAAACTAAACTACTAAATATTTATTAATTTGCTCTTATTTCCTTCAAAATGTCCAACTTCTTTAACTTGAACACATGAATTTTGATATAAAATTAAATAATGACACTTTATTGTTCAATTAAAGAAGTAAAATGTATAATC
Source organism: Haberlea rhodopensis (assembly GCA_907163345.1). NCBI lineage: Eukaryota > Viridiplantae > Streptophyta > Magnoliopsida > Lamiales > Gesneriaceae > Haberlea > Haberlea rhodopensis. The sequence goes on along the minus strand of CAJQUN010000021.1, from coordinate 2,238,884 downwards.
AATATCATATTTTTTTAAAAAAATTAAAAATATATTGTGGGGTGGGTACGGGGCGGGTTCGGCCAATCCCAGGACCCACCCCGCTTCCAAACCCGGTTGAAGCGGGTCCAGACCCACCCCGGCGGGGCGGGTTCATTGCGGGCCCGGGTTTGGACCCGTCCCATTGCCATCCCTACCTAAATCTACTAAATAACCCTATCTTAGATTCTTAATAATATATAATTTGCATCAACCGTCCATCTCCAAATTTCACTCAGCCGTCCATCCTCACATGTTTCAGCCACCAAATACACTTGAGAAATGTATCAAAATTTTTTTGAGCTTTACATTTATTTCTTTTCTTTAAAAATTTATTTTTATTAGAATCAACTTATATCTTATCATTTTTTTCATGTATTTTGTAGAGCTATCAAAGTCGGGAATCGATTCGACAATCATTAATATTTGATGTTACTACAAATCTGCTACGGTATTAGAGAGTATATGATTTTGGACGTTAATTTTTTTTTCATTCTTAGATTTTAACCATTTTGGTATTTGAGATAGATATTGGAATTTATTTATGTTTTGGGTTATTTTTATGTTTCGAACTTAGAAGAATTTATTTCATTCTTAAATATTCTTATTTTTATCTTTGTTCCATTAAAATTTTGTTTTATAAAAAAGGGATATATCGGGTACCGGATATTAGTTGGGTACCCGAGTATCGGGTAGGCGACCACATCAGGTTATGATCGGGTATTTGTTTTCATACCCGATACGTCGGGTACCCGACTACAACTACCCGAACCAGATAAAACCCGACCCGTGCCCCCTAGTGGGTAGCAACTATGGGTGTACAAAAAAAGCACACATCTCAACTCACCCGCCTGACCCGCATTCACCCACACGTATCCGCCATTTAGTTGCTGTTGAAAATACGAGCAACCCGCATTTACATAGGTAGGTAGTGGATGATTGCACCTCCACCTACATACCCACCCAACCCGCCCGCAACTTTATATACTATGGTTTCTTAAATTATAAAAATTATTTTTAGGTATCTTAAGTTATAATACATATGTTAAGGGTTTAAATTGTAAATTATAATTTTTTAACCTAATAGTTTATAATTTTTTAACCTAATATTTTAATCAATTGTCTGTCATTGCCTTATTGATGTCTCAAATTAGTATATGATTTGGATATATCTAGTTTTATGATTATGATGTTATCTTTCGTGATCTATAAGTTAACTATCTTTGATTTTCAACTGCAAATGATTTGATAATTATGTTTCGGAAAGTATTTTTATTCACATGAATTTATATTTTTATTATTTTATGTTGTTCCCTCACTTTATTTAGTTTTACTTATGTTTATTATCATCGACAATGAATACCTTAGTTTAAGAAATTATAAAACATATTATTTATAATATATTTCTATTTAAACCACTATCTTCCCGCATCCACCTGCCCCGCACTCATCCGAACCGCGTGTTTTATATATTTATTATGCGGTTGCGGTTTGTCAATTTAGCAACTCACACGTCGTGAGTTGGATGTTTTTTTCATGCCTATCCATCCAAACCCACCCCCACATACACCCCTGGTAGCAGCGTAGCCTAGGCTGACAACACAACTTTGACAGATACACAGCGCTTACATTTTTTCCCTAAAAACATAAATTTGGAAGCAACAATACTTGCAAATAGGTTTGATCAAGTTTTGGTTTAAATTTGATTTGACTATGTTTACATGATGCAGTTTGACCTGTATATCTAAATTATTATTTCAAGTTGAGCTCAACTAGTAAATACAAGTTTCAATATTATTTGAAATTTTTATTTATAGTTCTGAAACTTTTTATATCATGTCCAAAGTTGATCTATTTTCGTGATACATATTGAAGGCCTGAATTCAAACTTGATTCATGAATTTTATCGACTTCGAGTGACTCAGAAAACTAATCCAGTTTCTCAAACTTGCAAACGGCTACGAGATCGTGCTAGAAAATAAATAATAAATTATGTAATATTTTTACAAGTTTGAGCTTTATAGATGAGACGATAATTTAACATGATATCAGAGTCTTTAAAGCCAGGATCTTGGGGTTCAAAACTAACATACAACTACTCCACCCACATGAAAAATACATTTGATAGACCTAAAAAATAGAGGAACAAAACAGCTCACAAGTTAGGGGAGAGTGTTAGAGGTCAGATAATAAATTATTTAATATCTCTATAAATTCAAACTTTTAAATGAGACGACAATTTAACATATCAACCCAAACAAAATTTTTATAAACCAAAATGAACCCGGGTATTTGAATTATTTTGTCGTGATATAATGTTTAATAACTACAAGCATCTATAAAGAACGCATAGCATAAATCAATTCTATCAAAATGTAAAGAGTGAGAATATTTGATTGTGGATTTTATTATATCCTTTAGGGTGTGTGTGAAGCATTTTTAACTTTAAATCTATCCATTGGTTTATTTTTATCCCATATTTTTTTTTATTTTTATCAAAAGTTAGCATATCATATTTATCACACTTTAATCGCACTTGTAAGCAAAATGACATATATATATTTTTTTGTCAAAAATTTCAACTTACTTCCTATAACTTATTCCAATTATTATATTTAGTAAATTGTTTTATTATTATTATTATACACTTATTTATTTACTTATATATTATTATTATGATTATTTATTTTATTTATGTTATTATTATTATATATTATATATATATTATTGTTTTATTTTATTAGGATTATTATAGATATAAATTTTTTTTTAGATATATTTATGATTATTTATAGATTATTATTATTTTAATCCTATTATTATTATGTATGTCTTTTTTATTATTTATTTAATTTATTAACATTTATATTCTTATTATTTAACAATAATATATCTATATATTATTTATATTATTTATATAATTATATATATTTATATATATAATTATTATATATATATATATATTAGTATTATTTTATTTTGTCGTAATTATTTATATATATTAGTATATGTATATATAATATTATTTTATTTTATTTTTTGTATTATTATTATTTATTATTATTATATATATATATTAGTATTGTTTTATTTTATCATAATTATTTTACATATATTATTAATATATGAACTAATAGCATAAAACTAGGAACTTACAGAATTATTTTACATATGTTATTAATATATGAACCAATAGCATAAAACTAGGAACTTACAGAATAATAAAAATCCTCTATATTTGAACTATAACAGTATAAAACATCATAATTGACAATCATTGTCATAGGCGGACAATGATACAACAGTTCTCATATGCCAATTTTATCGTTCAGACCTATAATGATATATTCATAAGAATATTGTGGACCAGTTTAATAAATAAGCAAGTAGATGACCTTCGAGCTAACCCAAGTAAGAAATTAGCATATCATGTTATTGTTGATAATAAACAATAGTGTGGATAAAAAAATACTTACAATAATGAAGAGTAGAATAATAGTGGATACACAAAACGGAAACTGTTTATTGATCTGATAATATTTGACAAATTATTATTATTATATATATAATAATAGTGATGGTATTTTAATCATTATACCAAACTATAAAATTAATCCAGAATTTCATCATTCAACCAAACACCATATAACTTACATTACTATATTATTTTAATTCATCTCATAATTTAATCCTTATCTTTATCTTATCATTACATTATTACTCACTTTAAACGGTACCTAAAGTATAAATTCTATATTAAAATGATATAAATTAACATACATAAATTATGTATATTGTGATAGTGTGTGTAAATAAACACACTTTCATATCTTTATAAAAAATTAAAAAAGAAATCATATTTTAATTTTTTTAATACAAAAATCATTTCTACTTCAAAATAGTATTAATTTTTTTCCGGCCACCTAACTTTTATTTTTAACTGCACAATACATTTATCAAGTTAAACTGATAAGTAATTATTAAAAGAAAAATAACACCCACCAATTAAAAATAATGACATAATTTAATTAATTAAAAATGGAGTTGGTGAATTTTATAGGGTCCACAAAATTGCCAAAATTAGGGCTCGCGGAATGCCCAGTAACATCATTATCAGTAGACTCCTCGATTAACGTGGAATCCTAGGCCTATTTTTTTTGCTGGCCCCTAAACTCTTAGGCCCTTTGTTTTTTATTGGTCCTTGAACTTTTTGTAAATTTTCCCCCAAGATATATATATTCTTTAATATATCACCCTGAAATAGTTATTTGTTTCCTATTATTTTAAAATCTACGTAAATTAGTCGATAAATTAATAAATTAATAACCTCTCTAATATAAGTATTTTTTCGATCCCAACTTGTCTCAACATTATTAATTTAATACTCGATAAATTAATAAAATTTTATAATCCCAACATTATTAATTTATAGAATTTTTAATATAAATATATAGTCATTAATTATATAAAAAATTAATTGTAGGAGAGACAACATTATATTCTTCGTATAAAGTGTGAAGAAAAAATTATATCCTGGAGGATATTTCAAATCCTTTTTTGCGATAAAGAAGAATTGTCGAAAAAGGAGTAAGCAGAAAAAAGATAGAAAAATTTAGGAAAAGAGACATCGAGTTTAATATTAATTAATGTTTTCAGGATTTAATTGGAGGAATGGGAATTGCTGGAATTTTCCTCAAAAAACTTTTTTTTATATATAATTGAAGAAATACAAAAATTACATTTTTCAGAAGTTAAAATTAATTATAATGGTGTAAATTATATTTTTTGAGATGGACAAAAGTAGGGGTGCTTAACGGATCGGTCTGGTCCCGTCCGGAACCGGTCCGATCTGTTAAGGAATGGATTGGATCCGGTTCCGGTCCAATCGGTTCCGGGTTGGACCGGTTCCAACCCGGAACCGAATTTTTCTCTTTTTTTTTTTTAAAAAAGAAAAAAACGAAGGGAGTTATCGGAATTTTTTTTTTTTAAAACGGATCCGGTTCCGGTTCAATCCGAAACCGGATCCATTTGGTCCGGAACCAGTATGAAAACCGGATCCGGATCGGTTAGACAAGAGCTCGAGGGATATATTTCAATTAATGTTATATAAAATAGGCCAACCATTGTTACTTTACATCTTATGAAAATAAAACATCACGTAATATTATATCTTTATATCAATTATAAGACGGAGTATTTTGCAATTTCTTATATTATGCAGCGAGCCTCGTAATAAGCAACGAGAGAATATGAGGGACTACAACACATGAGTGTCAATGTATTAGGTTTGTTGTGCCTTAAAAGATACACCTCCATCTATGAGCGCATAGAAGAATTGCTAGATACAACACTCCTAACAATCCCCAAAAAATTGATTCTTAATCTTTATTTGATATCAATTGTTATGATTCACCGCTTATCGCTAGCAAACAGTGGTAGATGTTAGCATAGACGCAACTTTGTTTTCTTCTATTAAGGTAGCACAAAGCCTCATACTAAACAACATGCAAACATGAGTGGATGTATTATGTGAGTGATAATTGGTCATACTTGTTATGCCTTAGACGATATACTACCATTAAGGAACACAAAAAAATTGATGAGTATATCACTCCCAACATTTCGTAATATAGTGAAGTGTTATTTAAATGTAATATTGCAATGTGCACATAAGCTAAAGCCTTTTTGCAATAACAAAATGTAAAATATTCTGAACAAAGGTAGATTTTTTTTAAAAAAAAATTAAGTAAAGGGGTTAGTTTGGTTAAACTCACGTACTAAAAACGCATCATCTTTTACAATAACTATATCACTTTCGGAGACCAATCGTCACGGTAATTTAATTTATCATTTTTTTTAATTTAAGGAGTATTTGTCTAAATAAAATATTATAGGCTGAGTGAGTCGATAATATAAGAAGTTTGAAATCCAACTTGACGAGATGATTTGTTAAGTGTTTAGTTTTATATCTGCTGATGTAAGTTTAATGCTTTTGTAGTTCGATTTATTTGTTGTTCTAAGTATATTGTTTCTATTTACAGTATAATTTTTTTTATCACAATTATATAACTGATTCAATTTTTTTGATTTAAATAAACAAGACTAATAATCGTAAACTCAAAAAACCCTTTTATTTTTTCTGTTTTTTTTTTTTTTGGATCTGAATCAGTTTTCGAAAAATATAATCGTCGAGTTTTCAAATAATCACTGTTTGTGCACTATCAGGTACCGTTTGGTTTGAAGGATGTGATAAGTAATGTAAATATTAAAAATGTATGAAATGATTGTAAAAATAATGTGTGATAAGTTATATGATGTTTGATTTGAGGATAAGATGGTTGATAAAATTTATTATTTGGTATAATTTCTAAAATGTCCTTAACATAATAATAATAATAATAATAACTATTATTATTATTACGATATGAATAATAATTATTCTTATTATATAATTATAATAAAATAATAATAATAATTATATTACAAAATAGTAATAATAAAAATAAAATAATATATAATATCTATATATAGATTAGGAGACATATTAATTAGGATAGGAGGAGAGAGAAAGGATTATAGAGACGGAGAGAGGAGGAGGGGAGAAAAGATTCTTTCTATAACCTCTCTCTCTTTTTCTCTCTCTCTCTTCTCTTTCTTCTTCTTCTCTCTCCAGAAGAAAAAAAGAGGTAGGAGATAAGAATAAGACACAGAGAATAATAGGAATAGAAGACACATAGAGAGAAAGAGAGATAATAATTTTTAGGAGAAAAGAATATAGAGAGACAGATATGTAGAAGAAGAATAACCATAAGAGAAGATAGATTAGATTTATTTTTCTTATAGATCGATTAAGATTATTATTATAGAGATAATATAATAAGAGTAGAGAAATATATAAAGAAAACATAAACAATTTTAGATAAGAATTTAGAGATCAGATATAATATATAGAATAATAATATATGTATATAAACTATACATCTAATAACAATCCTATAATCTCTCTATATCCCTCTCTCTCCTCCTAATTATTTTTTATTATAAAATAATATATATACATATATGTATAATAATAATAACCATAATATAATATATATATATATATATAATATTACATTTATTTTTATTATATATCGATTAATATTATTATATATATATAATAATAATAATAATAACAATAATAATATAAATTAAAATAATACAAATACAATAAATAATAATAATGTTGTAGGAAATAAGTTGAACTTTTTGGAGGGAATTTCAAGTTTTGAAATAGTAAAAATGTGGGAAAAAGGTAAATATGTCTTTTTATTATAAAGTGGGATAGAATGTGATAAAAATGGTGGGATAAATTTTTTTTATACAACAAAGTAAACATGGGATAAATAAGTAATCTAAAGATTAATAATCCCTATCACTTAATCCAAACGGAGCCTCAAAGATTTATACTGTTCGGTTTAAAACTATTTTGATATTTTTGTGTTGCGTTGTTGTGTTCTGTTTTAGCTAATGACTGACCAGATTTCAAATCGAATTGCTGAGAATAATGAGATCCAATGGTGAAAGCTAGCGGCGCTGAGGTCGTTATGCAAGTTCTGAGAAACCCAATGTCGTTCTCTCAATTTGAGAAATCGAAAAAGTTCAAAGGTTCCAATTTTAAGTGTTGGCAACAGAAGATGATGTTCTTCTTGACCACCTTGAACTTGACCAGGTTTCTCAAAGAGGGGAAATCAATGGAGGACAAAGAGGATCCTCAATCAGCTGTGATAGTCGAATAGTGGCTGAGTGTCGCCTACCTCTGTCGTAACTATGTACTAAATTCTCTTGAAGATGCACTTTTCAATGTGTAATCCCCCAAAGAAACAGCGAATGATCTTTGGGAATCGTTAGAAATGAAGTACAAAGTTGACGACGCAGGGGAAAAGAAATTTGTAGCTGGACGATTCCCTGACTATCGAATGCTAGATGGCAAGAGCGTTGTTGAGCAATGCGAAGAGCCGCAACTGATATATCATGAACTTGATGCCGATGGTATGGGGCTAAATGATGCTCTCCAAGTGACGATGATGATTGAAAAATTATCACCATCTTGGAAGGACTACAAGAGCTACCTGAAGCACAAGCGAAAGATGATGAGTCTCGAGGACCTTATCAGGAGGCTGTGTATCGAGCAAGACAACCGAAAAGTTGACAATAACTAATTTGGAATGATTTCCAAGGCCAACGTGGTTGAAGTTTGGGACAGCTCCCGTGGGAATAAACGCAAGTTTACTTTTGACCCAAGGGAGATACTCAGACAATGAGGTTCACCGATGACTGTTACATGTGTGGTAAGCCTAACCATAAGGCCAATGACTGTACATAACGTTAAATCAATGAGGGTAAAAGGAAGGCAGTCCCAAACAGAGGCAAAGGCAAGAGGTCTGCTCATACCCACATTGCTGAGGACAACATAAGCTCAAACATGGATGACATGCATCGGACTGCAGTGGTGTCAAAGGTGAACCTTGTTGGTGGGAATTCCAAGGAATGGTGGGTGGACACTGGGACTACTCGCCACATTTGCGCCAACAAATGGATGTTCAAGACCTATCAACCGGTAAATGATGAGTACTGTTACATGTGAAATTCAGCAGTCTCAAAAGATGAAGGCAAATGGACGATTGTGCTAAAGATAACTTCCGGCAAAGAGTTGACTCTTACCGAGGTGCTCCACGTGCCAGAGATCCGGAAGAATCTCATCTCGGGAGCAGTGCTGAACAAGAAAGGCTTTCGGCTCGTGTTTGAATCCGACAAAGTCATTCTGTCCAAGGGTGGTATGTTCGTGGGAAAAGGATACTTGACTAATAACCTCTTCAAGATGACTGTAATGACTTTAGCTCCTAAGGCAAAGTCTAGTGTAGAGGTTGAGGTTGATGTTAATGAAGCATATGAGTCTTGCACAATCAACAATAATGTAATGATTGTTGCCAATGTGTCTAATAAAACTTTAAAGTTTGATTATTCTTGTGAGTCTTTACATTTGTGGCATGGTAGATTAGGACATGTGAATTATAAGTCCTTATAAAGGCTAATGTCTCTTAATCTATTACCTAAATTTAACATCGATCATAAACACAAGTGTGAGACTTGTGTAGAAGCCAAATTAATCAAGTCTTCATTCTACTCAATTGAGCGAAGCACCGAACCGTTAAACTTGATCAATACAAATGTATGCGATCTAAAGTATGTACAATCTAGAGGCGGTAAAAATTATTTCATAACCTTTATCGATGATTGTACAAGATATTGTTATGTCTACTTAATGAGAAGTAAAGACGAAGCAATAGACATGTTCATTCACTACAAGAATGAAGTTGAGAATCAACTCGGTAAAAGAATAAAATTCTTCGAAATGACCGAGGCGGTGAATATGAGTCATCATTTGCACAAATATGTGTTGAGAGTGGCATTATTCATCAAACCACTGCTCCTTATTCTCCAGAGCAAAATGGTATTGCTAAAAGGATAATAGAACGCTTAAGGAAATGATGAATGCAATGCTTATAAGTTCTGACTTACCTCGGAATTTGTGGGGAGAAGCTCTGTTTTTCGCCAACTATGTGCTAAACAGAGTACCACATAAAAAGTTGCATAAAATGCCTTATGAATTGTGGAAAGGTCGCGCACCTAGCTACAAGTTTTTAAGGGTTTGGGGCTGTCTAGTAAATGTACCAATTCTTCCTCCTAAACGGACTAGGATAGGACCTAAGACAGTTGATTGTGTATTTATCGGATATGCCCAAGATAGTAGTGCCTATCGATTTCTGGTACACAAGTTGGATAATGCAGAAATGCATGTAAATACTATCATTGAGGTTAGGGATGCTTCATTCTTTGAGAAAATCTTTCCACAAAAAACTCAGACAGTGACTGAAACCAATGTTGAGAGATATGTGGGGGGATAGAGAATCTCAAGAGAATGTATCACCTAGACGAAGCAAAAGAGCTAGAAAAGAGAAGTCTTTTGGCTCGGATTTCCTAATATATTTGTTGAAAAAGGATCCGGCTACTTTCAAGGAAGTAATGTCTTCACAAGACTCTGATCTTTGGAAAGAAGCGGTGAACAGTGAGATAAAATCTATCTTACATAATCATACTTGTGAACTATTGGATCTTCCTGCAGGTTGTAAACCACTATGCCACAAATGAATCTTCAAGAGGAAGATGAAAGCTTATGGTACGGTAAATAAGTACAAGGCTAGACTTATAGTCAAAGACTACAGACAAACTGAGGGTGTTGATTATTTCGACACATACACTCATATATCCAGAAAAACGTCGATAAGGTTAATAATTGCATTTGCTGCATTATATAACCTAAAGATCCATCAAATGGATGTAAAACGACTTTTCTAAATGGAGAGTTAGAAGAGGAGGTTTACATGGACCAACCTGAAGGGTTTTGTGATGTCCGGGAATTACTAGTGTTAATCCCGGTGTAGTGACAATCTTAATGGATTTTTTAATTGTGGCAATTAGGAATTAATTGCGGTTTTGGGTCTCCCGATGTTGTTGAATTAGGCATTTGGGACCGTTGTATCCAAAGGTTGAGATTGTATTCTCATTTTGGTGAAAAACCTATGAGTTGGGTTTTTGGTGGGACTTGGAGTCCGGGGTACTTTATGTTGGGGCTGATATAGGGATTTGATGTTGGAGAGAGAGTTTTTGAAAACAGATGATTTTTAATGAATCATGATGAATTTGTGGAGGTATTTGTATATTGTGGCATTTTTGCTATATATACCAGTTGGACTCGAGATTTCCGTCATTTGGCACGGAATCACTTCTCTCCCCCTCCTCTCCCCTTCTATCGAGCCAACCCCTCTTTCCCCTAACCCTTACACTTTCTCTTTGGAGAAAAATGACCGGATGCTCGGTTTAGGAGCCGGATTCTTTGAAGATAAGTTGGTAATCTCCTCCCCTCGCTTTTATCTTCGTTTTGATTGTGTTTTGGTTGATTTTGGTTGAGTTTTGGGTTTGGGCTGGTTTAGGTGATTTTGGTGAAAAATCATAAATCTTTTGGTTTTGTTTTAATTTGAGTTTAACACCCTTGTTGGGGGTTCTTGTGTGTGATTTTGTTGTGGTTTTGAGTTGGGCTTGGACTACGGAAACTTAAGGTACGTATGATGTACGCGCATAGCCCTTTATTATAATTGCAATTGTGAGTGCATGGTACGCTTTATGGCAATAAATGTATATTGGATTGCATGGTTTATGGTAATCACTATGAATGGACATATATACATTGGGAATTATATGGTGCCGCTTTTGAGCGAGCAATGATTGGGATGTCGTCGCTTCCGAGCGAACATCAGTTATGACGTCACTGCTGTTGAGCATGCGTGAGAATGAAATGCCGCTATTGTAGAGCGAGCAATGAGATAGAACTATGGAACCATAAACGAGATAAATGGGATAATTGTAATCGTTGTTTAATGATTTGATATTATGGTTATGATATCGGTATATAGCACATGGATTCGTTAATCAATGTAATGATTAACTGGCATTTGGGAATTTGATGATTTCAGTTGTTTTAAGAACAGGGACAGTACATAGAATTCCGGATGAGAATGATACCATCCAGGGAGTATATTTTGTATTTCATAGCATTTACATTGTTGTAAATTATGAATTGTATTATTATGATTGTTGGATTTGGGATGTTGGTATGCTCACCCCGTGTGGGGCTGTCTTTGTTGGGGGCAGGTTATTAGGAACATCGATGGCTTGGAGTTGAGCTCGAGCTGTGGATTTGAAGTGCTTCCAGGATCGAGGTACCGGCGACGGTATTGAGCATTAAACTTTATACATTTGATGCACATATACTTATTCGATGCTCGCATGTGAGCACTATTATGTGTATATGGTATGTATAAAAAGGCAAGGGCCTTTCTCTCTTCATTTACTAGTAGCATGCAATTATTTATTGAATTGCTAAATGAACTGAGAGCATGTTAGTGTATTATATTGGTGCATGATGTATGTGGACTTGGTAGAGGGGAAGCTAGACATTATATGGAATAATGTAAAGAAATTTTATATGTGGCATGATTGGCTATAACGATAAGTGGGTTTTCCATTATATATATGATTACATGCACTAAATGCTTGGGTTAATACACTAATAATGGGTTAAGGGCATGGGGGTCCTTACAGGTTTGTAGTTCCAGGTAAAGAAACAAAGGTATGTAGACTTGTGAAATGGATTAAAACAATCACCTAAACAATGACACGAAATTTTTTATAGGGTCATGCTTTCAAATGGGTTTGAAACAAACCAATGTGATAAACGTGTTTACGTGGAAGGAGATAATACATATTATGTGATAGTATGTCTCTACGTGGATGACATGATAATTGTTGGTAATAACAATAACATAAAAACTACCAAGAAAATGTTGTCGCGAAACTTTGAGATGAAAGAACTAAGTCTTGCAGATGTGATTCTTGGGATGAAGCTCACCAAACATGCAGATGGATATTCTCTCTCCCAGAGTCATTATGTTGAGAAGATACTTGACAAGCTTGACAAGGGAAATAATACTATCGCGAGAACACCTATGGAGGTGGTGTCAAATCCTTGCAAGAATCATGGAGAAGGTGTGCGGCAACTTGAGTACTCTAGGGTCATAGGTAGTTTCATGTACCTCATGGACTGCACTAGACCTGGTATATTTAACTCAGTCAACAGATTGAGCAGATATACGAGTAATCCCAGTTATGAGCTCTGGAAGGCAGAAGTTCGAGTTCTTAGATATCTAAGATACACTACTAACTACATACTACATCATACGAGATATCCAGCAGTAATTGAAGGGTACTTATATGCGAATTGGATATCAGACTCCGAGAATATAAAGTCCACGAGTGGATATATCTTTATAATTGGAGGTGCAGATGTTTCATGGAAATCATGCAAACAGACATGCATTGCTAGATCAACATGGAATCTGACTTCATAGCTTTATACCTTGCAGCAGAAGAAGCTTATTAGCTTCGGAGTATCTTGGAGGACATTCCAATGTGGTCAAAACCCGTGCCACCCATTAGTGTGCACTGTGATAGTTAGTCAGCTATGGGAAGAGCACAAAACAATGTGTATAATGGGAAATCTAGACACATACGTCGGAGACATAAATCTGTGAGAAATCTACTGAAAATCGATGTTATTTCTCTAGATTATGTGAAGTCTAAAGAAAATATTGCGTACCCATTTACGAAAGGTCTAACGAGAGACCGAGTAGAAATTTCATCTAGGGGAATGGGGTTGAAGCCCATGAAGTTGATTTCCAACCATGATGGCAACCCAACCTGAATTGTAAAATCCAATTTACAGGTTCAATGTGAAAACCGAATTGTGGGAGGGATCGAACAAAGAACTCGGGAAAATGGAGTTCCCTTACCTATTCCTGTGATGAAAGAGTGATAAACCTGTATTTGGGAAGGCTGAGCTCATGCTCTTAATGATTCTTCTATGTTGAGATATTAAAGTATGGTATGACATGATACTCCTTAGGAGAAATAACCTATATCGAATGTGAAGGGGCCGCTTCCATGAGATGACCCAAGGGCTAAATCTCTAGAGCATTTGATGAAACAACCAAGGTAGTCCGGGGCCAAAATGGACAACAACGAAAGAACCAATAATAGTGTGGAGATGAAGCTGTGTGAGTATTGTGGTCTAGTTATTCATAAACCGTCGAACAGTTCAAGGCATCACGTCCACTGGTTGACAAGTATATCCGATGATACTTTACTAAGGAAGGTTCAAGGTTAACCACCACCTATCCTGATGCAATGGATTCTCAAAGTATTCTCAAATCTTCATCTAGGTGCATTGTGTAATTTTTTCACCATATTGTATTCATGTGGGGGATTGTTGGGATTAATAATAATTGTTGGGTGTAATAGATAAAAGCCCAATAATTTGATTTAATTTTGTTAATGAGAACAAAATTATGGTAAGTTAATTATGAATAGTTAATTAGGCTACACATTGGATTTGAGACACTTATGATTTGTTTATAATGAGAAACAAATCAATAGAGTGTAGTTAAGTAGAAAAAAGGGGTATCCCTCGTGTGCTGTCGTCCGTTCGCTCCACTCGGCTCGGCTCGTCTCTTCTCGACTCGCCGAGACGCGTCGCGCATGTCTCTGCCTCGAAGACATCCCTATCTTTTTACTACTAGGATTTCTGAAATGATTTTTCATCTACCCGACTTTTCATATTCTGCTGAGTATTAAGTTTGAGACTTTCACCTATCCGCAGAATTGATTTCAGATTTAAGTGTTAGACTTATATACGTATTAATATGATGTTAAGTGTTGAGACTTTTCATCTACCTCACTAAACATTACACTTAATTTCTGAGACCTTTGGAGAGGTCTGCTGCTCTAGCCCTATGTTTTTATTAATCCGAATAATTCGTCATTCATACATTTCATACTGTTTGAGAGTACTGCACACTACTAGTGTTCGAAGTGGTCTACTAGGAGTTCTGCTTCAATCCAAACAGAGGAGAATGGACGTTGTACCTTGGAACTCACTTGTCCAGGAGGCCAGAAGCTAAGGCGGGCAAGCTTGAGTTTACAAGCACACGACTTGTTGTGGCCTCGTCCAGAATCGTTTCTAGATTCTTGTTGTTACGTCTTCAGTTCATAATTGCTTTGTAGTTCGATTTATTTGTTGTTCTAAGTATACTGTTTCTATTTACAGTATAATTTATTTTTATCACATTTTTTTAAACTGATTCAATCTTTCGCTTTAAATAAACTGTAACAACAATGGGAACAAATTGCTTGGTATTGTTTTTCTAAGTGTCCATAAATTTCATGTGTTATGCTTGTTTGTCATGTAGGAGTTTGGTCAGCATCACAGTAGAAGAAACATAAGTTTCCAACTTTCATCTTCTCCGGTGCTATATCTGGGCCGGGATTTAATGAGATATGTTGTGTTTCAATAGATATTGATATGTGTGTTAATGGTATCCTCCAGGTTATCTTGTGATGTATTTCCGAAAAGTTGTGCTTGGGAATTTCGAAATGTATCAAAATTTGTATGATGCGGACACAGTTCGGGTTAGATGCTCAGGCATCTGTCGATATTAATTATATATTGTAAATCATTGTATGGCATATGAGCCGAGTTAATATTAAGTTCTTTTGTTTCTATTATTTATCTTCGTATGACTTGTATTTTCTCAATGCACATGACTTTGAGCGAAATAAATTGTGAAAATCATGTTTTTAGTACATACCTTTTGCCTAACTTTCTGACTTTTACAATGTGATATCTAAAGAAAATATAGTGAATAATGCAATACTTTGTGTGGAATGATTTAAAGATGGTTCACTGATGAATATCTACTAGTCTACTACATCAAATTAGTAACAAATTTGAAGCTTTGGGAAACTGAGGAACTTGAGCTATGGGTGTCACCTGGAATCGATCCGATCAACACCGATTGTTAACTCGGAGAGGTATTTGGTTAAAATAACTGCTTATTAAAAACTTTAAAGACGTGCATCCAAGCTCTGAAATCGGAAGAGCTTTGAAGAATGGTCTATTATACTCTGTTTGGGTTCAGTTTATCTTACAAAAAAAATATAGTATATGTACATAACACGTGCAAAAGAAGACTAATATATATAAAGGATGACAACTTTAGTAAATATGTATGGCCAATTATCAATGCTAATGTCAAATGAGCGGGAAAAAAAAAGAGATGTAAGTATTAATGAAAAGTTCAATAATCAAGAATAGGGGCCATTTGACGGTTTTGAAGTTTAAAGCATTGAGTATTTTAATTGAAGCCGCTCATACTCATAAAAATCATACCAAGCAACATATTATTTTCTCATCATATATTTCCTATTTTGATAATCAATTTATTTACCGTTCTATTTGTTAATCATTTAATAATCACATTTCAAACAAAGCATATCCATAAAGAATTGTTTTATATCAACATCAACATTATTTTATATTGATAATTAATTGGACCTGATGACGTGGCCAATAAGGGGTGTTTGGACGGGGTTAAAATTTGAAGTTTTTCAAGAGAATGATAGCGACGGACGTGTCACTCTTTTATTGTATTTTGATTCTTTTTAACAATTAAGTCTTGGCTATCCCATAAAATAATTCTCTATAAAATATATCCATCAATTTATTTATAATATTCTCAATTAAAAGATAAATCTATCCACTGATACACTATCCAATTTGATAACTAATAACATTTCCTTTTAAACATATAAAAAACATAACTATATTAATGTTTAACTAAGTAAATCAAACTTCTTAGAGAATAAATTTTTATTTTTATTTACATTTAATAAAATATCCAATAAGTTAACTTAGATATTTATGATGAATTTTAGTGTTTTAAATTTGAAACAATAATGAATATATTTGCACACATACATTAACATAATCATCACATATATTTTATTTGTAAATTTAAAAGCAAAATTTTATACTAAGAATAAGTATCCTGTTAAATTTACATTCTACTACAATATTTATGGAAATTTATTGTATAAATTGCGTTTGTTTTTAAACCTGTAAAAACATAACTATATTAATTTTCTGTCACATAGACTCTATCCGAACACAGAGAACTTAAGATCACATCATATAGATTCACATATTCTAATATATAATATATACATAAAATTTTATTCTCCTCTTATTTTTGTTATTTCATGTAAAGATTTGAAAAAACAGAAGTTGCTATTGGTGGAAAAAATCAGTTACAGGGGCGGACCACATACGTGAAGGCAAGAGTTCATAAGTGTCTCACCCAATTATTTTTTTTATATATCCCCTAAAATTGCATTATCCCTCTAAATTACAGATTGCCCTTCAAATTATATTTTGCCCCCATAAAATATTTTTTCCTATTTTTATATTTTTTGCGCCATCAACCTAAATTTTAAATCGGTCCTATATATATAATTTGAAATAAAAAAATTTATATTGATGATAGTGCTTATGGTCAGGTAATATGTGAAATAATTTCAAGGTGTGTTGCTTTCATAAACATTAAAGCAAAACAAGACGTGACAACCACGATATGCTTTTGTCAAAACATAGATGTAATAACTCAAAAAATATTTATTTAAAATGGATTAATTAATGTAATCAAATCAATTAAATCTTGTCCCTTACAATAACGCCCTTGCAACAAGTGATAAGTGTAATGGACATATTTATTTATTAAAATGCATCTTCTCTTGTGTAGATTGTTATGAGCAATAATAATTATTCAAAACTAAAATATGAATGGAACGGGATGATTAGGTTTCTATATATTTATAAAATATTTGAGTTATACTGTAATTATGAGCTATGCTCATTATCACAAAGCATTTGATTCTAAATTGGTATTAGAGGTTATGTTGTATTCTTTATTTTCAGAGAAATTAAATTGTAAACTTGGTTCATATAATTTAATATATAAAAGTTAAAAGATTTCAGTTGTATTGTTACGTTAGCATTTTGTTACGAGACATGGCTAGCATAAAACCATTGTTACCATTAACTTTTTGAATCATAAAAATAGACGATGATGTAAATGTGTTTTATTTGCGATGGAAGGATACATCACTTTCTTCATCAACTAACTCATTAATTTGGCCCAATAGTAAGAAGAGACATTTATTGACAAATTGTAGCCATATCTTACGTTTTAATGGATTATATTGCTGAAACCAGGATAATTTTAAAGATAGTGCGGCTTATATCATATTCTAAAAATTGGATTTTTTTCATGAACGCACTACCAAGTGTCAATGTGTCAGGTTTGTTAGGTCATAAACGGTGAAAAACAATTCTTGTACGAGTGCGCATATGACATATCGTATAACCCCAACATTATCCCAGATGCGATATACTGAGCTTGCATCAACCCTTAGTTGGAAAATTAAGGTTTGATCTGCCCCTACCTCTAACGTAGTGATACTAATCTTATGGATATCATCAAACTAACCTAAGATTGTACTTATTGCAATAACATAATTTGTTAGGATCTGATAAGAGTGTTTTGAGGGGTGTGAATACACACTCTGCTAAATTTGATCTTTTCTTCTCAACTGGTTGATTTCATTTGGGTTAACAAATGAAGTCTATTTCTCAATCAACTCTAAGCTCAACAGACCACTTCTAGAGTTAGGCGGAAACGATATGTTTAGATTAGCAAGATCGGTCTGATGGCTAAAACACAAACGAATGCAGTAAGTAAATGAACAAGATGTGTTTCTGGAAGTTCGAAGTCAATCTCTACTATGTCTCCCCTTCTTCCACTTAAGGAAGGATCCACTAGAAGATTTTGAGTAATACAACAAAATGTACGACCCCGATTCAGCTGTACTACCAGACTGAAACTCATAGCACTCAATCTGTTCAGACACAAGCCATCTGACAGTTACAATAGATTCACTCTTCTATCTTAGAACAACTACAAATGATAGCGTGAAATAATATTTGTACAAATGATCTTAAATTGATAAAATATAACAGTGAAACGTGCTTTGAAACTTTGAGCAGATCGACAAGATTGGATCTTCGATGATAGAGTTCTGCTCAAATAAATGTTTGATAAAAAATGTTGGTAGTGTGATTTGTTCTTCGTTGTTGCTGAGCATTTAAGTTGCATATTTACATATGTGTCTCTGCCAACGTTAATATTTTCTTTTACTTCAGAATTTTGACAACTTCTGTACAGACCACAGTCTTCCTTTTGGTCTCTGACTGAAGACTTTCCTTTCTAGTCTGTTCTTTCGGCGTTTGTCAGACATGATCTGTTTTGCCTATTACCCTTTAAGGTAACTTCTGTCAAAAGTTGTAATAAGTCTTTTTCAGCATTAAATGTATTATTAATGCTTCAATAAATACCCGTTGATCTTCCACACTGATAAACACGATAACATTAAGTCTGTCTAGGTCGGTCTGCCCGATATTAGCATATCTGGTTCGATCAGATCTGTCTTAGCATTGGTCTGTCTGCTTCGATCTGATCTGTCTTGTATATCGTCGATCTGTATGTTTCGATCTGATCTATTTTTGTCATCGTTAAAATACGGAACCAACATATTTAAAACTTTAGACAACTAAAAATTTAACATTTACACAAAGCTATATATAAAATTGAAATATAAAGTCTGGTATAGAACATTGACTTTGGTCAGTGGCATCTGGCAAAGGTGGTCCTAAGTTCAAAAAATTATTAGACGATATTAAAGGCCATGATTGTATAGTTGTACACAAGCACAGGAAAACTGGAAAAGTGTATTTCTTTCACCCAAACATGCTATATATATAGTAATAACTGAATACTGTTGGCACGTATATTACTATAAGCATGGTTTTTATGGAAATTATGATTTATCCATTTCCCTAATTTTGATGGGAAAATTTAAACCTCAGTGCTCTGCTTTGTCAATTTCAAGAAAGTTAGTGCTTTGTTTGGTTTGGTTTCCAAATATAATATTTTAAAAGATCCTTATCTTCTTCACTACAATTTTCACCAGATGTTCATTAGAAAGATCTATATTAACATATGTTTTTATTGTGACACCACTAATACAATGATTATAATTTAAAATATTTAAAAAAATATCTGTTAAAAAAAATATTACATGGAATTGAAAAGTTAAAACATACATAGCATGCATGTCCATTATACTGATTTTATAGAAAAAATGGCACTTCTCTCGATTCGAAAGTTTCACACACAAACATTAGTATGATATCTCACTATCAACAAGCGTGCCGTTTACCCATGAAAATTATAAACTCGCGATCTCTCACCACCAACAATCCTGAAAATTTATTATAGTGTTATACAGGGGCGGATCTGTTAAGGGGCAAGGGGGGCGGGGGGGCACTGCCCCCCTTGCCCCAAAAAAAATAATTTTTTTTACTTGAAAAATAATAATTTTTTTTAAAAAAATTGCGATTTTATCCTAGAAAATTATAATTTGCCCCTTAAAAATTATATTTTGTCCCCCCTAAATTATATTTTGACCTCTAAATTTTTTTTGGCCTAAATTTTCTCTTTTAAATTTTTTTTTGCCCCCCTTCCTAAAAATCCTGCATCCGCCACTGGTGTTATATAGCTATTATTTACAAAGTAGAGAGATTGTTAATTTAATACAATTATTCTACAAGGGAGACATATATAATTGGTCAAACTAGAGGGAGGAATTTATAAAATAGCTATTCTACAATGGAGTCATATGTAATTATCCTCATAATAATTATTAGCAATACTATTAATTGTTTAGCATAAGTAATCAAAACCGCTCCCATCTCATCATTCCAACCATACATATTTTTAGGTTGTTTCGTTGAGACATTTCATTTGAGGGGTATATGTAAAATAGTTAATTTAAATGAATCTGATAATTGAGAAAAAAACATTGAACCGATGCATTTGAAAATAGTAGATAGGATTAATTGATTTAAAATCCTAGTCCTCCTAATTTTTGTTACTACATAGCCTTTGAGTATTTAAAAAAATTAACTTGGACGAGACCGCATTCTTGATGTAGCGACATAAAACTCTCTCGATAGATGATATACGTGGCTCGAATCCACGTTAAAATAAAACCTCCAACCCATCATTATAATAATAAAAAAAGTAGAGGTGCTCCAAGAATGGAAATAAAGCATCGAAAAATTGAAAGGGATGGATTACCATTTTAGGATAACCGAGTAGAATCTCTTTTCTGAGTAGCTTGCAAGCATCTCGTTCAAAAGCACAAGAAGAAGTTATATAGCTTTAGAAAATCCATGGCCCTGAGAAATGGGCTGATTTGTACACACTAAGCCCAATAAGCTAGTGAGCCAGGCCCACGTATGTTGACCAACCCCTGAAAAACAATCTAGCTTGAGTTGGAATATATAGAAAACATAAAATAAAATTCGCAGATGCAGTATTTTTGAGTACCATTAAAAATAAAATAACTTTTTCTCTCTCTAGAAATGAGTGAAACCATCGTCTTCCTCGTGAAGTTTCAGATGTTCGCCTGTCGCTTTGGAGTTCTACAAACCATTCCCATCTTTCTGAGGTAGTTCACCGACTTACTTTCCCATCTTGCTGTGTTTTTTCTTCATCTAAATGGAATTTGTCCTCGAAACTCTTCTGTTGTACACAGCCGCTGTTCCGATTGGGCCAACCTGTTGATTCTGGTTTTCTTGTTTCTCGCCTACCGACGGTGGTTGCACAACGACCCCGCTGCTCACAATGACGCTTTTTGGTCGGTATGTTCGGAATATGGGATTACTTTGGGAATTATTTCGCTAGTGACTGACCAGTTGTGCGAATTCTCTCTTTTTGTAACTACTCTTTATGTGCCTACTATGGGTGCTTTTGGTGAGCATGATTAGTGTGGGAAAAGCCATTTATCTAATGTTTGGCTCATGGTTTTAAAAAGGACGTTATTCTTGAGGGCCCGTGAAAATACCATGTTAATGCGTGTTCATGCCATAAACCACATCCCAGCTGACGAGTGGGATTATGAATATGATAATGCACAATGAAGCTGACAGTAAAAGACGTTGATCATTTTGCCCTTTATTATAAAAATTTTAACGCGCCTTTTTTTCCAAAGTCTATATTCATTTCCGCGCGTAGTGTTCGCATTAACGCACGGCGATTTCTGTGAGAGCTTTTTAAAAAAAATGCGATCTCTCTGTCAAAGCTGCTGACCAAGGTATTTGCTTGAAATTTTAGAACAAGTTTTGTGGTAATAAACTTCTTGCTGAGGTAAACTTTAATTTGAAGATCCACCTCCTTAGTTCTGACTTGGGTAATTTGTTTACTTGTTTGTTTATGAAGGAATATGTAGTATGTAGTTTCTTTTGGTAATTGTTTTAATTTATGTTTTTCGCTTGTGTTCAGATATTATACAAATTCCTAATTGACTCTGGTAACTTGTGCGAAAATGTAGTGTTTAGTCTATATATTATTATTAACATCACGTATTAAATGGGTTTACCAAAAAGATTAAGGTGCACATGGTTTGTGTAATATTTATAAATCACCTTTTCTGCATTTAGAAACTATTGCACTTGGTTCAAATCTACTACAAAGAACAAAAATGTTGTTGGTTTCACATACAATTACAGACAACGGAGTATTCAATTGTTATCGTGTGGTGCAATACTCATTATATGTTTAATATCATCTAATATAAGTTACCTACATCATGCTCAACATATTATGTATTTTAATCTATTTGTTTTTTTAGCTGCGCTTAATTATTATTTTTAATTTGTAAGTACATTTGACTAATGGACACTGCCTAATGGACACGCAAAAATTTAGTTGCAAAACGAAGGCATGTTGACTGTTCCTCGGATGTATCTTACAGCATGACACGTAGGATACATGATCAAAGTATCCACTTACAAAGAACCATTGCAGCTGGGGATGTTCAATATGTTGTAAATTTCCGAATGAATCGAAATCTTTGCACGATTGTGTTTCTTGCTGACTCACGTAGGAGGTCTGGTGGAATCGAGATATGTGAGGGTTGAAGGGAAGGTGGCAATGCTTTCGTCAATCTTAGTGCATCATAAGAAAAATCGAGTAACTGGACATGACTACATACGAAGTGGTCATATTAGTAGCACCCATTTTCATGAAGTGTTGAGAGCAGTGTTGAAGCTACATCATATCCTCCTTGTTAAGCCTGTACTTGTCGAAGATAATTGCTCTAACGAAACATGGAAATGGTTCAAGGTACTCTTGAGTTACCAAATAAATTTAAATGTGTATATTTATATAGTCAATTTAATGTGTTTATTTACTATGTATCGTTTCATAGTAATTTCTACGTAAGATTTTATGGATTGTTCAATTTGGCAGGGTTGTCTCGGTGCGTTAGATGGTACATATGTAGGTGTTCATGTCTCAAACATTGACAAAGCAAAATTTAGAACAAGAAAAGGTACTATCGCAATCAATGTATTGGGGGTTTGCAATCGTGATATGAACTTCATTTATGCCCTTTGCGGATGGGAGGGATCTGCAGCAGATTCAAGGATTCTACGGGATGCGGTAACACGAAATGATGGCCTTAAAGTTCCAAGAGGTTTGAGTTTTTATTGATTAGATAGTTTTTATGTATGTAAAAATAATAGTTTCACCTTTAATGTGAGATTTTCCCCTGCAATTCCCTTACCATCGGTCAACTATGTATGATCTTTACAATGACTATGACAGGGTCTTATTATTTGTGCGATAATGGATATGCAAATGTGGAAGGATTCTTGACGCCTTATAGGAGAGTACACTATCACCGGGATGCTTGGGGAAATTCTTCGATGGGGCCACAGAACTACAAGGAGTTCTTCAATTCTAAACATTGTCGTGCATGCAACGTAATTGAGAAGGATTTTGGGTTGTTGAAAAAGAGATGGGCTGTCCTTCGATCACCATCATTCTACCCATTGAAAGTGCAAATCCGAATGATAATGGCGTGCATTCTATTGCACAATTTCATTCGCCAACAAATGCCCAATGATCCTCTTGAAGAAGAGGATGATACATCACTTGACATTGCACCTGAAAACGACTTAGATTTTATAGACAATTTTGAATCATCTCAGGGTTGGGATACGTGGAGAGATAACCTAGCATTGTCGATGTACCACAACTAATAGTTTCCGATCCTTGTAATTTTTGTAGTTCAAATAACCATTCCTATGGGCTTGATAAATGATTCTACTTTGTAATGTTTATTATCATGAGTTGGATGCGTAACGAACTAAGCAAACTGTTGTGTATTTATGTCCATATTGGTTTCTTGGTCCTGATATATTATTTGGCTTAAGCATTTTTTGCAGATTAGTTTGTTAAATATATGTTTCTTGGTTAGCCTTTCATAGTATTGGTTGATTATGGACAACCCGAATAAGTTGGAGTCAGTTCCTAACACAGGGGATTTCTATGGCAAGGGAAAGAAATCTGAGAAAACGCGACGTTCTTGGACTGTAAAAGAAGAAGCTCTTATCGATGCACTAAAAGTTACTGTGGGTAAAGGGCTGAAGAGTGAGAATGGATTCCGCTGTGGGTACCTTGCTGTCTTGGACCTAACATTAATGCCAAAATACATGTTTGGTAAAAAATACATGGCTCATTGTTTCAATGTTAAGCCGAAGTGGTTTTGGTTGGAATGATACAGACAAAATGATTGAAGCAACGACTGAGGCTTGGGAAGCATATGTTAAGGTATGCATTTTAAGCTTTGTAAAGGAATTTTAGTGTTCATATCTTGTATCCATGTAACTTTTTGTTTGAATGTGATATAAAGTCCGATAGCAATGCACGATTAATGCGAAACAAGCCTTGGCCTTATTACCATGATTGATGTGAGATATTTGAAAATGATCGCACAACAGATGAACATGTTGCGAGTTTTGCAGCTGCTGTACACGATGTACTAACCATGAACCACCAAGTGGCATTTGACATCGATACAGACCTGCATCACATTTTCCATGAAGTTGAAGAAGCTGCTGAGTCCATGTCTGTGTCACAAACTCCATTGTCAAATGGAACTGGAGGACAGAAGTTTAACTCAAATAAACGTAACAGACTAAAGAACAAGATGATATAGTTGCAGCTATAAACAACTTAGCAGATGTTACAAGGTCTACCATGTCGGACCTTGTCAAACAACTTGGGACTAATGAGAAGATGGCTAGTGCAATGGATAAAGTTTTTGATGCACTAGCTACCATTGTAGATATCAACACGGATGAGAAAGTGTTGGTCGCAGAGATCTTTGAGGACAACCCGAATAAGCTGGCTCTAATCCTAAGCCTAGACAACGAGGGTAGGCTAAGCTTAATGCGAATGCTTCTTGGGTGAAGGTCATCAGTTGATGTTCCCCACTTAGGCTTGAAGTTATAAGGACATATGCCCCTGTTTTGTGTCACATATTGCGCACTAACGTTGTTATAAACATATTTATACTGGGACAAAATATTATAATTTTGGAATGGTGTACACTTTTTGAAGCACACTTTTGATGTTTTTGTAATGTATAAAATCTTAGTTGTTTATTAGTATTCTTAGTTGTCTATTAGTAATGCTGTTTGTAAATTCAATACACAACAAACATTCATATGCATACTGCATCATTAAATGGAACGTACAAAATAGTGTCTGGCCTAAAAACTACTGGCCATACAATGACATGTTCATAACTTGCCATTTTACAAAATAGGTACAGTCCTTAGCAATAGAGCGAACTATCATACATACTAAACACCCTTAGCTACATTTTTAAGTCATTTTACAGTGAGTTGGACGACCACGAGCTCAAAACATTAGTATCATCATTGCTGGTGCATTTATCGTTGTTCTCTGAACTTTCTTCAGCATTGTTATTGTGATATCCGAAAATTTATTGTGTTAATCCCTGAGTGATTATGATCTTTAGTAGATTTTAATTGGGGTAATTATGAGATAATTATGGTGTTGAGACTCCTGATGATTTTAATTCGATATCAGGGTTGTTGGATCCAAGGGTTGAGATTTATTCTCATTGAGGTGTTAAACCTTGGAATTGTAGTGGTAGTGGGATTTGGAGTCTGGATAGCTTTAGATTGATAATTATTGAACACACATGATTTTTAATGAGTCATGGTGCGAGTATTTGATACTCGGGTTTTTGGAGCCTTGGTACTATATGTATCAAGTGGACTCAATATTCAACCATTCCCACTTCACTCTCTCTCCTCCTCCTCACCGTTTCCTCTCTTCCCCAACCTTCTCCCATTTCCCATCTTTTTCTCTTGGAAGAGAATCGAGCAAGGCTTGACTTTGGGGTGAAATCTCTCGAAGATAATTGGGTAATATTCTTCCATTCGCTTTTATCTTCGTATTTGTAGTAATTTTATGATGTTTGGTGAAGTATGGAAATTAGTTTGGGTTTTGGGGTTTTTGAAGATTTTTGCTAAATTGATGTATCGAGTTTATTTATGAGTTTTAAAATATTTTAAGCGTTGAAGGTGTTGGATTTGAGTTTGGGTGTGAAAAAACCATCGAAACAAATTTTTTTCGAAAAATCCAAGGTCGTGATCGATCGCGACATGACGCTGAAATTTGATGACTTTGTACAGTGATCGCCGATCAATCGCGGAGATCGGGCAATCGATTGCGGGGGGCGATCGATCTCCATAGGTTTCTGCCCGAATATTTTTAGGCTGGCGACACGATTGTTCGCCAGGCCTTGAATTTTGGAAATTTTTATGTTGTTGAATTTCGTCGTACGCTTTGCTCGAGCCTTTTTGGTATTATATCATCGTGTTGGGATGATGTAATTGGAGGTTGAGTACATGCTTGAGCATGTGGTTGTGTACTTATAATTGATTGTGAGTTATTAACTGTGTATAGCGATAATTCACTGGATCTCGGGGCAAATGCAATGATTAGCTCTTGCTATTGGATTATAAGGTACGCATATACGTACGGGTATAGTTAAATATATTATTGTCATTGTTAGATGCATACTATGTTCTTGTTGCGATGGGTTATTGCATATTGTGAATTATGGTGATGACGCTATTGATCGAGCAATGAATATGATGTTGTCGCTGTTGACCGAGCATTGGTTATGATGCCGCCGCTGTAGAGCGTGCGAGAGGTTAGAGTGCCTCCTCTGTTGAGCGAGCGATGTGATACGATGTGATGAAATGGTGAAATCATTAATTGAGATATATGTGATTTCTGTAAATCATTAGTGTAATGATTTAGCTATGTTTGATTATGAAATTGGCGGTTTGAGAATGAGTTTAGTTAATCAATGTAATGTTTAGCTGATTTGGAGTTTGGTGATTTTGACTATTGTGAGAACATGAACAACATGGGAGATCCCATATGATGATGGTACTATACATGGAGTATCTTTTAAATTTACAGTTCTATATTCTGTAAATTATGATTGTAAATTATGAATTGTGAGATTGATGTTATTGAGATTGTGTGATTGGTATACTCACCTTGTATGGGGGTTGTTTATGTTGAAACAGGTAGAACATGTACAACATTAGCTTTGAAGGTTAGTTGGAGCTGTTGATTGGGAATGCTCACGGGACTGAGGTACCAATATCGGTATTGGGTGACGTGTTTTATACAATAGATACACATTTATTTATTCAATGCTCGTTTGTGAGCATTCTCATATGTGTATAGTCTTTGTATAAACGTGAGATTTCTCTGTTCATTTATGATTTGCATGCAATTAATTACGGAGAATTGCATGATGAATTTTGAACATGTCATTGCGTTATGAGGTGTATATTTATGCTATTTGAGCTGTATTGGGAATTGAGCATTAAGAGGATTAATGTCGAAAATTTTATAGATGACATGTTAATGTTATTGAAGTATGTATAAAAATTCTCTAATGGCATGAATATATGCACTAATATTTGTGATAATGCACTAATAGCGGGTTAAGGTAGCGAGACCTTACATTAGTGGTATCAGAACAGTGGTTTGCTCTTTTGAGTGTTGAGGGCTAATGAATGTGACGATAGAAATGAATAGCAAATAGTTTACGCATGATTGCGGTTTTATGTCAGTGTGACATAGTTTTTATACGCTTATATGCATCTATGGCATGAGATCATAAATGAAATTTGTTATTGCTAACCATCGTGGTTGCAGGATCATAGGGAATACGATGAAAATCATATTGATTAAAATGATTTACACCTTATGTAATAAGTGTTAAGAAATCTGATTTTGTAGAAAAATCAGAGAATGAGAAACGTGATGTGCTGTCTGAGAACAGGGAATAGTAGACATGCTGTGTCGTCAATATGTGATGGCAGATGATGTGATGACCATGTATGGTTGCCTTATGATTATGAGGATGCATGTATATGCATGCATGTACATTGATTTGTTATCGTGATGCATGAATAATTGATATTGTTTTGTGCGTATGAATGTATTACAATTATTGTACTGCTAAGGTTATATCGATTGGCGCTGGATCATGATATTTGCCGCTGTCATATCGTAGCACGAGATGTTGATATGTCGAAGCGAGGGATATGATGAGCCGTCGATATATCGTAGTAGAGATTGTGAGATGTTGTATTGGTTTGTGTATATTGAGATTATTGCAATGATGCACTTATGTTGAGCAGCGATGTAGCAGAATATTTACCGCTGTCTTATCGAGCGCTGGATTAGGATATTTGCCGCTGTCATATCATAGCGCGGGTAGCTGATATGTCAAAGCGAGGTGTATCATTGAGCCGCTGATAATTCGAAGCGGGGGATATTATTATGCCGCTTCACGTCAAAGCGATGCGATTAGGAACAAAGTGCTACATACATGTGAGTCACCCCTTGAGTCCATATTATGCCGTGTATATGTAACGATTGATTATGCCGTTGTATACGTAGAAATGATGTTATGCTGATGTATATGTAGCGATGATGCTATGCCGCAGTATACGTAGTTATGGATTATGCCACTGTATACGCATCGATGATGTTATGTCGATGTATACGTAGCGATGATGCTATGCCGCAGTATACGTAGTGATGGATTATGCCGTTGTATACGTGGCGATGATGTTATGCCGATGCATACATAGCAATGATGATATGCCGTAGTATATGTAGTGATAGATTATGCCACTGTATACATAGCGATTATGTGATACCGCTGTATAAGTAGCTATAGGTTGTATCGTCATTGGGCGACGAGTATTGATTGTGTACCGCCGTTGGGCGATGGATATAGATGTGCCGCTATTATATTAGCGATGGTTTTTATTATATTGCTATTGTGTTAGCATTAATTATGGATGCCATGTGTTGACATGTACCGTCACGAGTTGACGAGGATATTGTGGATGTCATGGGTCGACATGTACCATCACGAGTTGACGATGATATTGTGGATGCCATGTGTTGACATGTACGGTCACGAGTTGACGAGGATATTGTGGATGTCATGTGTTGACATGTACCGTCACGAGTTGACGAGAATATTGTGAATGTCATGTGCTGACATGTACCGCCACAGGTTGACAAGGTACTTTACAATGATACGATATGGCGGGCGATGATTGACTTGTACCGCCGTTGTGATGAAAAATACATATATGGATGTATGTATTGAGTTATATGATTTGAGTGCCACTGGTTGGCTCAAGATAGTGTGTGTGTCACATATTGACACAAAACCATTATGCCGAGCAGGTTTGCTCGATGGATAAATGTTTGTGCCGTTTAGGTATGTGTACTGCATAATGTATTGAGGTAAATGTGTTACGAGTAGGAGTACCTTTGGCTATACACGTTGAGTTGGCTACGACCAAGCGATTTGTGGTGTATGTAGTTGTCGAGGGACCTACATACGTATGACGATGTTGCGTGTAATGGATATGATTGCATGATACATGTGTGAATGTATAGATACATCCTAATGAGTTAGGGTCGAGATGTGATGGGTTGGGGGACATTGGGATCTCTGTCGTATATTGATATTAGAGAAATGTTAGATAGTGATCTACTATCTCTAATTGTTGTTACGACGATAAGTAATTCATTATGTGATTCGTGAATTGTGAGAGTGGTAGTGGTATGAGAATGATACTATATTATATAACGGGGTTGAACGTATAGCACATCAGTAGGTTTTGTGTACACCTTAGGAGGCTGCGATTTGCTAGCCAGTAGAGTGATTTGTTGTTGCAGTAATATAGTGAGCTTGATGTAGCCACTATACTGCTTGTTGGAACTGAGTGTAGTGAATCGTATGATGATACAATGAGAGGTTATGGTGGACTCGTGTAGTCACTATAATGCCTTTGAGTTGAGGTGAGAGATACCTCGAGGGAGCATTCAGCTCAGGTTTGTCGGGAATACCAACGTGAGAGTCAACATTTTATTGTTACCTCTAATTGAGTATTCTTGCATCAAGGATGCAATGGTAAAACGTAACCGTAATTGGGGATATAGTTAGTGTGATAATACTACTATATCAATTGTACTCTTGAGGAGATAGTATTGTATGTTGATTTTTGGCTTGGAGCGATGCTGTTGTGGAGATAGTTGGTATCGGTTGTGGGTAGATTTGTGAATTCAACCGTAGTAAGCATTACTGGTGATGTACCGAATGTTTGCTTAAAGTTAATTGTGAGACGTACGAGGAAACGTCCCTAGATAAATACTTGAGAGTATCCGAGTACTATTATGTTAGTGTGGAGCATTTGTATACGTCGTGTATACGTGTTTGAGAATGATTGGTGATAGTGGCATGGATGCACTATCCTGAACCAGTTGTGTATTTATTGGTCAAGGGATACATTTCAGTATAAATGTATCTAGATTGTCCGAACGGTGGTTCGAGATTAGAGAGTCATGGGTGCATGACGCTTTCCTTGTGAGGAAAGATGTATTGATATACCTGTTGGGAATCTTTGAAAGATTCGATGAGTCGGTACGCATGGTGTAGGTACTGAATTCACACCATTAATCGTTGGTTCGTCAATCATCATTCCCTCTTGAGTGGGAATAACTGAGTATTGACAAGCGTGTATGTGACTTGTGAGTATGATTGGAGATACCCAAGCCGAGTGCATTAAGTATGCATGTGGTGTGTGTGACGTCCAAGCATATGTATCGGTATGCATGTATAATACCAGCATTTTATGCTTGTTGATTAGAGGGTCAGTGTGCTTGGATTAGTGAATCTCTCGTTAGAGATTGTAGTATCATTGAGATTGGTAATATCAATGAAACGATTTATTCTGAGGAATAATTGTGAGGTTTTGGTTCTCTCTCCTAAGAAGAGATTGTCGTATTGTGTGATAAGGAGGTTCGTTGTTAGTTACTTTGATAGTCATCCTTGTATTAGAATGGTTGATTATAAGGGTAAACAAGGGATGGCCAAGATTCGAATTTGCTTGGTGTCGTTGTCGACACATATGGTGTGATTGCAATTGATTTTCTTGCATGCTCTCTGTGGAATCTTGAGACTTTATGGAGTGTCAATAGTGTGTTGGGACCAAGATGTGATTCCTTGGAACACAAAGATGTTGACATCTATGAAGATGTATTTTGTATTGATATGTAGCCGTGAATTGCCCGATTCGAGTTGCAAATAGTGCAACTATTCCTTGATGAGTAAGATTCCATTATTTGTAATGGAATTGAAAGGTGGAAATAGAGTTTAGTATGGCTATACTGCTGTGTACCAGTGGTTTTCTTAGTAGCAACGTGTATTAGGCATCGTAGACCAAGTTATAGAGATGTCATTAAGATGATATCTATGTTGGAATCATGAATTATTCGAGTAGATAGCAGTTGAGGTTGAGTGACCGCTTTGGATGGTTAACATCGAGGTATGTTAAATCTTTTAAAGATTGTGGTGGTTTGGAAGAATGTCTCCATTCCAGAGTTCGGTGCGAGGTCGATGTCCTTGCAAGTTGGTGTTTCGTGACGTATTCATGAATCGATACTATGTGATCGAGTTGAGCTGCGAGGTTTTGGTGGTGCTTGGAGTACGCGTGTGCAAATTTCGAGGATGAAATTTAATTATTGGGGAATAAATGTGATATCCGGAATTTATTATGTTAATCCCGGAGTGATTATGATCCTTAATGTATTTTAATTGTGGTAATTATGAGATAATTTCGATGTTGAGACTCCTGAGGATTTTAATCCGATATCGGGGTTGTTGGATCCAAAGGTTGAGATTTATTCTCGTTGAGGTGTTAAACCTTGGAATTGTAGTGGTAGTGGGATTTGGAGTCTGTAGAGCTTTGGATTGAGGTTTGTGATGTAATTAGTGAGTGAAAGATAATTATTGAGCACACATGATTTTTAATGAGTTATGGTGCGAGTATTTGAGACTCTGGTTTTTGGAGCCTTGGTACTATCTATACCAAGTGGTCTCGGTGTTCAACCATTCTCCACTTCACACACTCTCTCCTCCTCACCGTTTCCTCTCTTCCCCCACCTTCTCCCCTTTCCCCTCTTTCTTTATTGGAAGAGAATCGAGCAAGGCTCGACTTTGGGGCTAAATCTCTCAAAGATAATTGGGTAATATTCTTCCTATCGCATTTATCTTCGTATTGGTAGTAATTTTATGATGTTTGGTGAAGTATGGAAATGAATTTGGGTTTTAGGGTTTTTTAATGTATTGAGTTTATTTATGAGTTTTAATGGAGTATTTGAAGTGTTGAAGGTGTTATGGGTGTTGGATTTGAGTTTGGGTGTGAAAAACACCATTGAAACAAAACAATTTCAGAAAAGCGCAGGTCGCGATTGATCGTGGCGATAGCACCGATCGATCGCGACATGACGCTGAAATTTGGTGACGATATACAGTGATCGACGATCGATCACGGAGATCGGGCGATCGATCGCGGGGTCTCCCGATCGATCGCGAGGCCATGACGATCGATCGCTATAGGTTTCTGCCCGGATTATTTTAGGCTGGTGATGCCGCGATCGATCGCCAGGCCTTGAATTCAAAAAAAATTATGTTGTTGAATTTTGTGGTATGCTTTGCTCGCGCCTTTTGGGTATTATATCATCGTGTTTGGATGATGTAATTGGAGGTTGAGCACATGATTGCATGTGGTTGTGACTTATAATTGATTGTGAGTTATTAACTGTGTATATCGAATAAGTCATTGGATCTCCGGGCAAAGACAATGATTAGCTCTTGCTATTGGATTATAAGGTACGCATAATATACGAGCATAGTTAAATATATTATTGTCATAGTTAGATGAATAATATATTCTTGTTGCGATGAGTTATTGCATATTGTGAATTATGGTGATGCCGCTATTGAGCAAGCAATGAGTATGATATTGTCGCTGCTGACCGAGCATTGGTTATGATGCCGCCGATGTAGAGCGTGCGAGAGGTTGGAGTGCCGCCGCTGTTGAGCGAGCGATGTGGTACGATGTGATGAAACTGTGAAATCATTAATTGAGATATATGTGATTTCTATAAATCATTAGTGTAATGATTTAGCTATGTTTGATTATGAAATTGGCGGTTTGAGAATGAGTTTAGTTAATCAATTTAATGATTAACTGATTTTGGAGTTTGATGATTTTAACTATTGTGAGAACATGAACATCATGTGAGATCCCATATGGTGATGGTACTATACATGGAGTATCTTTTAAATTTACAGTTTTATATTCTGTGAATTATGAATTTTGAGATTGATGTTATTGAGATTGTGTGATTGGTATGCTCACCCCGTGCGGTGGCTGTTTCTTTTGAAACACGTAGAATATGTGTACAACATTAGCTTTGAAGGTGAGTTCGAGCTGTTGATCGTGAATGCTTACGGGATTGAGGTACCAATATCGATATTGGGTGATGTGTTTATACAATAGATACACATTTATTTATCCAATGCTTGTTTGTGATCATTCTCATATGTGTATATGGTTTGTATAAAGGTCGTGAGATTCTCTTTTCATTTATGATTTGCATGCAATTAATTATGGAGAATTGCATGATGAATTGAGAACATGTTAGTGCGTTATGAGGTGTATATTTATGCTAGTTGAGCTGTATTAGGAATTGAATATTAAGAGGATTAATGTCGAGAATTTTATAGATGGCATGTTAATGTTATTGAAGTATGTATAAGAATTCCCTAATTGCATGAATGTATGCACTAATATTTGTGATAATGCACTAATAGGGAGTTAAGATAGCGAGATCTTACAGTTATTGAGTGCATATTTTATGCCATCAACATGTTCATTGTTGTTGTTGTTGTCTACGTTACCAGCTTGTAACTAATTCTTTGGATGATGTTGAGGAATTGTTAGACATTGTTGTTTTAGCAAATACTTTGCTAAGACGTACAATGCTATGTTTTTGGGTAAAATAAAATTGGTTGCATATTCCTTCTTATAGTAGTGAAGCAACATTATTTATGACACCTCAACCACTTACCCTTCAAGAAATTCTTATCAAAATTAATATGGTTGTCTGAAAAAAAAAAAATTAAATGCTTTACGTTAAATCATATTGGAAATGCAAAATGTCTTACCATTTCACAAAATAAATTACAAGCAGGCTTCTTCAATGATCACATCTAAACAAATCTTTAGACAAAGAAGCTGATAAAATATAAAATTTAGTGTAATATATGTTGCTACTGAAACTCTTATTAATTGTTCCATTTTGGGTCTCACTAAAATAGGTTCTAAAATTTACTGAATTAGGAGGTGAAATTGTTTGACAATGTTGTTACAATACAATGAAGTACAAGCTACAGAAGTAGTAATTTAAAGCTGATGAATGATTCTAATTAATTTCAGGATTGTCATGAATGGCCGAAGATGAAGAAGACGATGGTGTTCCAAAGCTGGCTTTCCTTCGACCACATGATTGTGATCCTTTCATCATACATGAATCAGGGCCACTTGGTGGACATCTTACATTTGTAGAACTTAAGCATGGATCATGGTATTCATCATACCAATAGAATTTTTGCGGATGTGTAAGTGAAGCTGAGCATATGTAGTAGTATTCACCTGGTTGGGTTGAGAATTTTCCAGCCTTCCGTAGCAACATAGTCCCATTACCGTATTCACATTCCGGTGGTGTATTTGAATTATTTTTACCTAGAAACAAAACTCAATTTAAAAGTATTGTAAATTGTGAGTTTTGTCGATAAACAAGTAATCATAAAGTTGAGGAACACATCACATTGAGGTTATGTTTTACCTGACACATTACTGGAATTAGGTTCAGATGGTGAAAAACTGTGCTCCGTTGATGTAAAAAAATTATCATCGTGCTCGTCTGACCAAATGAATTTGTTGGGATGGGTAAGGAAAGCAAGACATATGTAGTAGTATCTGCCGGGATGAGTAGAGTATTTCCCTGCCTTACGTACCAGCATAGGACCGTTACCAGCACTCACAATTTGGCGGTGTATTTGTTGCAATTTTACCTATATGAACTCTCGACCATCAAAAGAAAGCTCTCAAAATGTATTCGGAATTTTTTACATTATTACCAAAATATGAACACTCTCAACAGATTTGTATCAACAATTACATAAGTTATTACAATGCCGTATGAGGATGAACTACAGAAACACAACACCATTTTGTGTAATAATAATTCCCTAAAAAGCACCTTAAAATATGCGAAATATTAACATACGTAGAGTTCGTACACATAATTAAGCCTTCACATTGATATCGCATATGAATCCTTAAACATGGCCAACGAATTGTGAGTAAACAACAAAATAGTGTCTGGTTAGTTCCGAAAATTATAGCAGAAAAATAATTTCATCTACATTTCCTCAAAGAATGCATATATAAGAGAACAAATTTGTCGCTAAAATTTTGAAAAAAAAAAACCCAAAGTGATGACTGAAACAACAATTAAGAATTGGGTTCAAGATTGAAGGCGATTACCCATGTGAACTACAACCTTTTCTCCATCAGTATTAATTTTATGGGGAAAAAACACAACTCAGATTCGTCCCCTGAATTGGGTCATCGATTACCCATGGTTGCTGTTCAATTCAAAATGACTTTTCAATGATAATATTTCACAGGCTGGCACATGGAAATCATTTAAAAGAAAGAAATGGTATTTAAGTCATTTCACCTCGATATGTATTTCATCACTGAACCAAACACAACATAACATTTTCATTATTTTGATCGCACCAAACATAATATATTTTATCACTTAAATTATTATCAGCTCATTATCCACCAAATTGTATCATTGATCCTTTTTTTTAAAATATAATTTTATGAATGTCATGTGCTTCCTAAACATAATCATTTTATTTATTCAACTTTTGATCAATAATAAAAATACTAACCATCTATCCAAAAATTTAGTCTTAACTAGATTCAACAACACATATGCTAGTCTTTTCTCAAAAAAAATTTCGATAAGAATATTTTCATCAATCTCTTTAAATTCGATAATTTCAAACTATATCTTCACCCAACATCTTTTCATTAAACTCAATGATTAGCAATTTCTAATAGAATTTAATCGAAGATTTGGGGTCTTCAAATAAAACAACCTTAGGGAAAAAAACGAAACTATTCCCCGTCGCCAATCTTCCCACACTCAAAAATCCTTCAGCACACAATCCCGTCCCGCCACCTCTTCGCCGCCGCAAATCCCAATGGACCCGTTAACCCTCCTCCGCGAGTACACGATCCGCAATTCCCTCGACAAAATCGTTCGAGTCAACGATGAGTTTCGCTTCGGGTCCGATTACTCTTTCCCCGCCACCATTGAGACCGCGTACCGCTCCAAGCACGTGCAATCCACGCGACGCTACACTCTCGAAACCCTAGTTCACTTCATCACCAACCACCACCTCAAACACACCGATTACTTGCAGCACGCACGAGCTCTCCGCATCCCCGCAGTCACTCTCCCTGATCGCAAAACGGTTCTTGATTATCTTACCGGAAAAATCCAATCTTCCGATTCGATTGTCCCCCTCGATTTCCCTAGCGTTCCTCAAATCCCAGCCTTGAACAATGTGGACCGTAATCTGCAGTATGATTCGAACGAATTGCCGATTAAGGAGGGTTTAACTAGCGAGAAGAGTCTGATTGAGCTGATTAGAGCTAGGGAGAGGCCAATTAAGGATAGGGAAGCAATGTTGGTGTTTAAAACTCGAGATTTTTATAGTGTCTTGGCTTCTGCTATGAAGCGAGACGAGGAGAAGCAACGTATGGAGGCGTTGCAGAGGAAAGATAACATAGTTGCAAAGAATAGAATTGAGAGTAGAGGGTTTGGACTGGGGGAGGAGGCGACGAAGATGCGCAAGATTGGGGAAGGCGTGCCGATTATTTTGGTTCCAAGTGCGTTTTCGACTCTGATAACGATTTATAATGTTAAGGACTTCTTGGAGGATGGGGTGTTCATTCCGTCGGATGATAAGGTTAAGCAGATGAAAGGGGGGAAGCCCGAGTGCGTGACTGTGCAGAAGAAGTTTAGTAGGGATCGGGTGGTGACTGCTTATGAGGTGAGAGATAAGCCATCTGGACTGAAAAGCGAGGATTGGGATCGTGTGGTTGCGGTGTTTGTACTTGGAAAGGAGTGGCAGTTCAAGGACTGGCCATTTAAGGACCATGTTGAGATCTTTAATAAGAGTATGTGCATTAGCTGATCTCCCAGCTGTATGCATATGGAGCTTTATATTTATGTTGGAGTGATGATTGGTTTGCGTCTATGTATGGGAACATTGAGAATCTAGTTGGACTAAAAAAAGTTG
The DNA here is from genome assembly GCA_907163345.1 of Haberlea rhodopensis. Lineage (NCBI taxonomy): Eukaryota > Viridiplantae > Streptophyta > Magnoliopsida > Lamiales > Gesneriaceae > Haberlea > Haberlea rhodopensis. The sequence continues at coordinate 2,201,522 of CAJQUN010000021.1, read as the reverse complement.
ATGTAATATCTGTGGTTCAAATGAACACTGTCCCGATACTACTTAACTCAGCAAAATTGCTCAAAAATTTGTAGTATAAAGTAGTCTACGACTCTACTGGAAGCTTTTTAAACTGGTGCCAGAAATGTTTCTCTGTTCTGTATCTTCTATATTTGAGAAAAGTAAATACCTACTTGGAATAGTGAAGCTTACCGTATAATGAAGCTATCTTTTAAGGATGGTACATTACTGTTGGTATAGAGCAAAAAACAGGAATTATAATTTGGTGTCTTTTTTTATACCGATGCTTTCATCCATCGCGAGTTTGGACTATAGTCATGCTTTTCTTTTGAACGATGTTGTCATCTTTGTTCTGTGGAATACAGCATTTCAAAATATGACTTTGTGCTTTTTCGCAAAAGTTTATACATCTGATATATGTTAGGAAGATGGCATTGGTATGACAAATGCAATCAGTCTATGAAAGTGAATGTAATAACAATTGGAGTTGCTTGTATTGCAGTTGTTGGGTTTTACATTCGCTTCGAGGATGATAGCATAGAATCAGCAAAAACTGTGAAGCAATGGAATGTCAAGATCATATCGGTCAGTATTCTTGTATTTGGAACATGTTATACTACTCCAACTATTTGTGACTCCCGCATTCATATGCATTTTTATCTTGTTACTTCGTTTCTATTACATGCTGTTACTGTGACTATTACTTTATTACCAGATTAGCAAAAACAAGAGACACCAGGACAGAGCTGCGGCACTTGAGGTGTGGAACAAACTTGAAGAATTTATGCAATCTCGATCTCGTTAGGGTAAGCCAACGGTGTAATATGATTGTTTATAATTTCTCTGCTTTTTTCTCTTTGGTTTCTTGAACTTGCTATCAAGACATGACCTTGCGTTCTTTGCATGACCCGTTTGTGTATTTAAGCTTGGGCCTCGGATCCCATTTGCTTTTCACATAGATAACATTAGCTTTTTTTTTTATAACTTACTTTCCTGTTTACTTGCAGTTGCCAATGGCGAAACCCAAAGTTGAGAGACTGCTGTGTTGCCTACTGAATACCGGTAATCAGCTTCCTTCTATTGCTTTGGAAAAGCCTTGTTGATATAGGTTTTCCTGTGTATATATGATATCTATAGGTCTTTGAGCGACATGATTGTGATAGTAACATGTGTCAAGTGTAATTTAAGGTGACTTTTTATGAATTTTACCGTTCTTAATTTACCATTAAGTCATTAGGCGAATGATCAATTTCAAGAACAATTTTTTAGTAACAAAACTAGTTACTCGTTCTTGCTTGATTAAGTTGTATAGATATCAATGATCTTTATTACAAAAAGGAGGCAACACCATAGAAAATCAGATAGACCTTCTGAAACGGGTCATAAATTGAATAAACAATGAAATGAACCGATAACCATTTGCTTATAAGCATCTATGTGTATAATACGCATGAAAGATGGATGAGTTTGAACAGCATCAGGGCATGTTGAAAGCTGAAACAAAAGATGCTACGAAGACACAGAAGAACATCATGCTAGGAGCCAGGTTTGGTGAAGCTGCATTTGAAGAACCATCTGGTGACGGCACTACTTTCGATCCGCCCTCTGGATTATATAAAAGCATTATAACGATCATTGGAATTGAAGCATGACAACATCTGATTGTTCGTGGTAATATATATATGTGCGTGTGCATGTGTTTGAGTGCAGGGGTTTCGTGGGCAGTTCCATTTAACATGATACGATGAATCACCTATAGAATTAATGAATTATAGGTTTCATGTGGGAGAAAGAAACTGTTTACCTGAAGGGTTTTTGCTTGGAGAATTTGGTGTAGGAGGAGAGTCAGATGGAGCAGCTGCTGCAAATGTTGTTAGACAACATTTAATTAAAGTCGATCAAAAGCCTGGGAATTATGAAAATTCATCAAAATGTTCGGATGATAAATACATTTTGAAAACATACAGATTATTTATTTCAAGAAAGCGATTGATGTTACTTGTGTATTTCCTATGTATTCGGGCTATATTTAAAATAATATTTCACACGTATTCAAGCTCGGTTTTGATAATTTCGAATTCAAGTGGCTAACTCAAGAAGCTCGTTAACCTACTCAGATTTTCTTTCGCCCCTAATCTTACCATTGCATTTGCTGACAGAGGGAGTTTGAACATTGCAAGCTTTAGGCAACGCAAGTGCCTGAGTTTGATTAATATTCAGCCCCAAGTTCGAGCCTCCGCCATTAAGCACTTGACACAAGCATTGTGGCTGTGAGCCAACCACATTACGGAGCTGCGAGCAGCAGGCGTCAGATGGGGTGGAGGTGTTACCGGAGATGAAATTCAGGCAAGGTGACATGCTAATGATCACATTAGTACAATCACTCGATTGCGACGCGACATAGGGCCAAAGCATGGCAACAAGAATCATGGCTAAGCCCATTGAAACTTTGTCGTGCTCCATTTGATCTGGTGATTGAAATTTTAGATGGAAAGGAGGTGGAATTAATGATATTGAAGTTTGGTGTTTTCTTTGAGGATTTGGTATTGTCACTCGGGTTTATATAAATGGGGTTTAGCGTTTCGGGTTATGTGAGTCAAACTAAGCGTTTGGTTTTATGGGTTGCCTACTTCTACTTCGTATTAATAATATATTTTCTTGGATGTTAAAAGGGTTTTTATATTTCAAAAGTAGCTTTGATGTATACAATTCAACTAGATATTTGGGGATGAGGACACATGGAAGTAGTTAGTAACATATGGATGAACTAATTATTATGTTCATAAATTCAATTGTTGTCAAAGTAAATTTTTAATTTCAATGTATAAAGTAAAATCACCGTTATCAATATAAATTTTAGCTTTTTTTTTAGTTGAGTGTTGTTATTGAAGTATAATTATGAGTCAATAACACATTCATTCTTGATTTTTATTGACTTTAAAATTTTTTAAAGGATAGATGTACTCAATCTAAACTTTTATTTATTACATAAAAGTCCAGTAGTGTCCAAAATAGACTTTCGTGGAATTTTAAAAAGTCATATGATATTCATATTTGACTTTATAAAACTTTATAAAGGTTTATTGATATCCAAAATTTCAATAGATTTTTAATGATTCTTAGAAAGTATAAATATTGAAGCACTATGTAGAACATAAAAAGCATAAAAATTCTCCATCACACCCTGAAAATTTGGACTCCGTTTCCTCGTGAGGTCGGCGGGATGGGTCGATTGGTTTGGGAATAACACGCAAAGGAGAAGACATTAAATTTAAAAGTCGTTTATGATGTTTCATTTTTATAATAACTTATATTATTAAATAAATAGTCTAGATCAAAAAACTGAACAAAACACATTTTGTAGAAAAAAATGTTTTTAGTGTGAAAAAAAGTCCACATGAGAAAAAGTTATCTACATAATCTGTTGGTTAAATGTCAAATTTACGAATGTCTGAAATCTTGTAATAAAATTCTACAAAATTTTATGAAAAACTCTACGAGAGTCTATATAACTCTTTTTATAACTATGTGTGATTCTATAAAAAAGTTAATAAAAATCTATTAAATTCATACAATCTATCATTTAAAAAAGTCATTAAAAATATTAAATCTCTGAAATGAATAAAAGTATATCGTGCTATCTTGGAATTCATTGAGTTATCTAATCGTTTATTTTCCCAAAAAATAACAGTTTCAAGACCTCAAGACTTCAAGAAGCAATAGGCATAAGCAAAGTAGCATCTTTAGAATGTATACATTCGAAAAGCTTAGTTAAATTTAGTTGAGCCACAAAAACCACTTCTAACTAACCAATTCGCTCGGCTCCCTTATGAATAACGGAAAAGATTGCTTGATGCTGAGCCACTATCACCAAGATTGGCCCCGGAAGCTGCCCTAACTACCCCAAATTCACCGTCTCCACCGACGACTACAGGAGGAGCTCCAACGAGCAATACGGGCAGCAGGGCAGGAGTGACACCGTCAGCTGCTGGCCCTTCATTTAGTGCTTCTTCTCCTTTGCTTCTTGTGGCTGTGTTGGGAGCTGTAGCATTTAAATTCTACTAGTATAGTATTATGCATTATATTTATACATTGCCATTGTTTTGAAGAAAATTATTTTTGAGGGTGTGTTTATATATATGAGTGATTGAATTTGTATTTCTTGTGTGTTTGAATTTGTATTTCTTGTAACTAGGGGGTTTAAACGAATCGAACATGTTCACGAACTTTTCGAGCTGACTAGAAAAATATTTGATTCGTGTTCGAAATTATCGAATTCGTGACGAACTCGAACACATTCGAATTTTTTTCGAGCCCGAACTTGATTATTCGATAGTTCGCGAGCCGCTCGCGAACTTTAATATGTTATTAATATAATATAATTATATATTAAATAAATATATTTCAAATCTTTCAGGTATTTATTTTCGAGCAATAGTTCGAACAGCTCACGAACAATCTTTTCGAGCCGAACTAGAACTCGAACTTTGATTCGAGCCGAACTCGAGCCAAAATTTTAAAACTATTCGAACTTCGAATTGAACTCGAACTCGAATATAACTATTTCAAGCCGAATTCGAACCTTAAAATTTTCTGCATATTCGGCTCGATTCGATTCGTTTACACCCCTAGTTGTAACGTGGTTAAATAAGGACAATAGTGTGATTTATTTATTTACCATTTTATTTTAGTTAAATTTAATGTTGTCGTTAATGCAGCTGTTTCTTGTGACGGATAACAAGACTTAAAATGCTGTTTATTAATTAGTTTATAACAATTTAGCAAAAAAAAAAATAATGAAATTTTAGGAAGGAGAAATTTTACTATCTTCAAAAAATATTAGAAATAGGATTTTAAGATTTTCTGTATCTAAAAAATGACAATTATCGGGAGGATTCACGTAGCCGACATGTGGGATGAACTGAATTGATTTATTGATTGAAAATTGGGTTGATTGAATGGAGTAAAAACATAAGTTCCCAATCATCTTTTTTAAGATAAATTCATAACTATATCGCAAATTCAACGCAAATTATATGATCATACATGGGTCAAATATTCATAAATCTTATATGGAATGAATTTGACTGTTGACCATCGATCATGTGAATAGCAACCGAATTACATGTGTGATCAATGCATCCCTCAATTATTAAACTACATTGAAACTCACACACAAGGCAAGACTTTAAAGAACTTGAGTAGGTTAGAAACATGCCTAATCACCCCAAATTCACAGAAAACAAATGCCACTTTCTTGTTATAATACTATAGGCTTCATAAAGTCTTCTGTGGTACATTGCCAAATCCTTCATTTCAAGTTGGAAATGGGATTGCATTTCTTCAGATGCATGTGTATTTTAACAATTTTATCATTTATATTGTCCTTTTTAAAGGTAAATTCTGAAATTCAAGGATGTTCTCTCATGGGATTAGACTTGCAACATTGCTTGAATCCTTCCACTAATCCTCCATTCTCGCTTGATTCTTGCTGCACGACACTTACTCTAGCAATCCAAGCTGGTTATCACTGCTTGTGTTCTTTGCTAAGCCCTTCCAGTTATTCTTCTATGAGCACGACGCTCTCACTCTCGTTCTCCGGTTGTTACTTGTCGATTCCTCCTCTGACGCACTGCAACGGTATGATAAAAAAATTCAAGTGTTTTTTCTTGGCCAATAATAGTCCAGTGATAGAGTTAATGATTTTTCAAGATATATATCTTTAGTTGATTGCCTATGTCAGTTTATTCTTTTTAAAAAGTCTTGACATTTTTCATATAAATCAACTTCGAGAAAAATAAGGTATCAATCACCCTTTACTAAGTATAACCTATAAATTAATACAATGTTTCCGGCTACATAAACGATCTAATTTGCCCGAGAGGCTGTCGTTGCTCGCCCTTCAACTAAGTTTACCCTAACTTCAAATCTGACTTTCATCACATTGTTTCAGTTTTAGAGCCAACCCCTGTGCAAGCCCCTCCAGTTGCTGCTGCAGTACCAGTGCTGCTAAACCAACCACCACCAAGTCCAGTGCTGCAGCCACCAGATTTACCAAAGGATGACTTTGTGCCTTTGCCTCCTAAAGTAAATGAAATCCCTTTAATCAATACGAAACATAATGATTCTTCAACAGTAGACAGTGAGCCGGTTGCAAGCAGCAGTCCTTTCCCCAGGCTGGGAATCCCAGAGTTCCCATATCATTCGTCGTCTCATGTTGCTACCACGAAAATGTCGTGGCATCTAAAAATCCTTTTTGTAGCTGCAGTTTGTGCATGTATAGCATGAGTAGGACCTTTTTATCTCACATAGTGAATTCCGGAAGTCTGCTTTGTGCCTGGCTTGAAGCAGGATTGAAGATTCAATAGTCCATAGATATTGGCCTTGTGGTACCAACAAATTTGTTTTTTGTACTAAAATTAATACCTAATAGTATTTGCAACCACATTCCTTTAAACGGATTATTGGTTGCTACCCTCATTGTCACTACCTCAAGGGGATAAAGAGAATATTCTCGTCCAATGGTTTGATATACCCTTATGGGTAATGTTACGATACAACACACAATGCCACGTGTTGATTGCTACTCTACTTCCAAAGGAGCCTAATAAGTCGTTTGTAAGTTCAAAACATAGTATTAAAGACATATTATTAATTTAGCTGATAAAATTGGTTATCAAGATTCCAAATCATTAAAGTATTGAACGACCAAAACATTGTGATAAATGGCTAAGGCAGACACGCATTAAGCGTGACTTGAAACAAACATATGTCTCTAATGGTGTTAAGCATATGTTTTTCTAATACCGTTTGAAACTCGTTGGAATTCGTTGTACCATATGTTGAAAGATATGTTACCTTATCAAGACATTCTAACTCCATTTTGTAATTCTTATCAAACGTCTCAAATGTCTGAGAGTGATGAGACGTAAATTTGAATGATACTAATTGGTTTTTTGTTAACAATTATGTATCATTGCTACTTTTAAAGAAGCTACCGAACATTTCTCCGATGTTTCTTATCCTACTTCTGTTTATTTTCTTCCATTAATATTTAACATGTTTTGTAAATTTTTAGAATTTAGAGAAGATGAAGATTTGCAAGCTTTTGTTAGTTCAATGGAGGGTATATTTAAATAATACTGGGAACAAATACCACACATGCACTACATAGCAACATTAGTAGACTCTAGTCAAGGATTATGGTCATTCGCAATTTGAGTATTGTTCATAATTTTTGGAGAATGATGTTGACTATCAAAAGAAGTCAATAATGCATTCTCTCCAAAAAAACAATATTTCAAGTTATTCTAATGAACATGCAAGAGCATCATCAGAACAAAATGAGGTGGAAGAAGAAGACATGGTCATTCAAGAAGTGGAGGGATAAATTTGCAAAGTGGTCGTGATAGGAAAAAGCTTAAGGAAGATGAGCACCTTCTAGCACGTCGAATGCATTACAATTCTACATGAATCAAGAGATTATAACATAAGAAAATTTTGGCGTACTACAATGATGGAAGACGAATGCAAGACAATACTTAGTCTTAGTTACAACGGTCAGAGAGTGTTCGCGGTACGAACATCAAGCCTAGCATTGAAATCGGCCTTCTTAACATGCTGCCGAATCATTGGGACTACAAATGTAATATGACTGCTGAATCATTATGCATACTTACATTATCCAACTGGTTTGAAATCGAATGTAAGAATAGAAAAGAAGTGATAGTATATGAATGAAGGTCATCATTCCGAAGAAGAAGATGACATTCTGAAGAAGAAGATGAATACGTGTATACTATACTAATCAATTATGATGAATAATATTATTTTTTTTAATTTCAATTGTCGTACGTTTTATTTAAGCAATTAGGAATTAAGTATTTGTCTTGAAAATAAACTAAAAAAAATTATATTTTTTTTAATGGCGGTTTCTGATAGCCGGTACTGTCACTTCGGTCAATGACGCGTCAACCCACTACTTCACTACTCCAGATTTCTAGGGACGTTTTGCTTTTTTTGAACCACACCGTCGATTTTCAACATTAATTTTGTTTGTCTTCGTGAATCGACCAAGTAAAATCATGGATTCTGTAACTGTGCTGTGATAGTGCATATACGTACATATAGACATACATGTGCACCAATAACGACTACTTTTCTCGTCCTTTGGTTCTTTGGTTCTTTGTTCGCAGTTTGGTTGCAGAAGGAAAAAGAATTGAGACCCAGAAAAAAAATGAATTTTAATAATGACAAGTGAGTTTCTTGAATCTCGACCGACCTTTTCGTTTTGATTTGGCAGTTTTGTTAATGGGTCATTTTTGGTTTCGGTTTTCTTTTAATGTGCTGATTTTTTTTGTGGTGAGTTCTTCAAATGCTGTATTTATCTCCAGATAAAAGATTGTATCTGTTAGTGTATTGAAATGATTGTTCTTGATTTTGGTTTTGCTTATCTTCGGTGGGATTCTTTCAAATATTTTTGCTTTAACCAGGTTAGCAAATCAAAGGGATGGTGTAGATATGATATGTTTCTACTGCATTGTGTTTGGTCTCTGTATGTTTTAATAAAATTTTCTCAACTGCTGGTAAAATTCCTCCTTTCTGGGATTATTTATTTATTCGATCTTTTGCTTGGAACTCTATTTTCATTACTTTTTTATTTTACCTTTGCAATTCTAGATTTATTTATCTACATGATTATTTTATCGCCATCTTATTAACATTCGTAGGGGTTAAATTTTGGTTTTCATACCGGGCCTCGTCTCTAAGCATGTAGTGTAATATAATTTTATTCTGAATTGGCAACAGTGAAATGTGGAATTGGCAAGATCAGTATACCTGCATTGAAGAAACTAGCAGCATAGGTGAGTCTTAATTATGCTTTGGTCGAATCATATTGTTTTAAGGCTTTCGTCTTCAGCTTTTCTTGATATGTTTGCAGAATTATCGACGTGCTTGTTGAACGGTGTGAACCAAAATGAACAAAGTCTCTCTTATATGTTTGGTGATGAACTTGAATATTTATCTGAACAATGAACTTGCAAAATGACTTCATATGTCGTAGACACAGCTTATACGAATTTCATTAAACGAACTTAAAAAGTTACAGGGACAGAGTTAGAGCAATGCGATGAGCCTTCCTCTCAAGTAAAAAGGCGCCGGACGCTACAATTTGAGTCTGAAGGTTTGGATGCACCTTCTTGCAGTGAGGCATTTTTAAGATCTAAGGTGGACGCTAACTTAGATTCTTCTCTTGAAAATTTGTTCTGTTCATCAACAAACTCATGCATATGACATTTTGAGTTTTAAATCTTGTGTTTTTTATTTATGTATAACATATAGAAATTCTTTTCTGATTTTCTCATCTAAGACGATCATATGCACGTTGGTTACACATTAAGTAAATAAGACCTAGAAATCAGCACCCAAGACTGAAATATACGAGGTTTGTGCATTAGGGACTTTGAACTTGTGCCCTCCGACTCAAATACCAGTTAAGAAACCATTTTTTTCGAAGTTCGAGCTTATAGAATATGACCTAGATAATAATAGTAAAAAGTAACATTCTTTCTCTTGAAAAAGAAATAACTTGCATATTCATACACCCATGATCTGCTTTCCTATGTTTAGGAGCCACATGATTCTCTCGAAGATGCAATGTCAGAAATGTCACAGTGGCTTGCTGGATTTGCAGGTGTTTTTCTTGTAAAGTGTACTTTATTGATTGATTTACTTATTTATAATGAGATACACAAAGATAAAATTGCTGAAGTGGATATCGAGTGATGTCTCTCATACTTTTAGAATGCACGTCTGCATCCGGTAGCGAGTGTTTGGACCCATCGTCTGAAGGCTGGATAGCTGATTGCTTTAATGATGTCGATATCACTTTGAACATGGAAGACATGTACGTTTGCTAGAACTTCAACTTTTCTTTTAGGCAAAATAATGTTTTTGACTAGCTTCTTGATGTGAACTAACAGCAATGCATCTGGAGCTTCTGATATTCAAATGGACACTACAGGTACATGAAAATGCTGTTTATCAACCATTGTTAATCATCTACTTACATTTGCAATAAATATCTTCACGGTTAACATGTCTGTCATTTCATCTTCATATTGAAGCATCTGTAATTTATTAATGCAGATATCTGCAACACCCCTCCTGTGTATGATGCTAATGCTGTCAAAAAGCATCCTGTTCACCCTCGTGGAAACGTTGTCCTCAAAGGTAATGGTTTCTTCTATATTCTTTTTTCCTGGAATTCAACGCGCATTTAGATCTTTTCAGTCATAAGCTTGAGCAATGATGGCTCCTACCTCTTTCTATGTGGCATAATGATGACAACATGGCACATGAACTACTGTATTGCATACCATTGTCGCTAACTATGATTTTTGGCATAACGATAGACCACTTGATCTTACAATGAGAACAGATTTTGATTTGTTATCACAGATGAAAATATTAGCTAAATAAAAACCTAGCCTTCTTATTTTTTTTATTTTTCACAACAGGTAGAAAATCTTGCATGCATATGCCTCCTAAACAAGCCTCTTCTGTTGTTAAACCATTTTCCTTCATTAAACCATGTGGTGTACATGGAGACACAACACTAAAGGATATAAACCAGATGATTCATACGCCTCCGAAATCACAGCAGAGCAATGAAGATCTTTTGGATTCTTGTCTCACATCAGCGTTCTCTGGGAAACCTGTGGTTGGGAGAACTAAAATTCGCACCGAAGGTGGAAAAGGGAGCATTACAATTATGAGAACAAAAGGGTAGCAAACCATCGGGGAGAATCACCGAGGAAGCTAACTCTGACCTCATTGTGGTTCATGAAGTTATAACCGCCAGAAACAATCATATTCCAAAATGGGTTGTTTCTGAGAGGGGTGTTTTTCCAGTATTCAAGGATCTTGACCTCTTATTGATCCTATGTTCTTTCTTTGTCCGTTGAAAAAGAACTTCATTTGTTATTCAAATGTACAAATTTTGTATCTATTTGGTCTTTCTTTGTATTGAAACTTGAATATGATTTACAATTTTTAGTAGCTTGTTGATAAGTTAATTCCAATCTGTTGCATTAGGTTTTTTTTAAAGGCAATGCTGTACATTATTATTGTTGTTATTGTTATTATTATTGTTGTTGTTGTTGTTGTTTTATAGATTAATTATCTTACATGATGAACCGTACCATTTCCATTTGGATGAAAATTTTCAAACTTACGGTAATATTTCATCAAATACCATAAATTTTAATATAAATTTAAGGTGTCTTCGACCATAAAAATTAAGTAATCTGTAGTTCGCTAAAAATTAAAAAAGTAACAATTTTGTTTGCGCATATAATTCAATATATGATTTATTCAAGTATAAATATATATATATCACTTAAAAGCGAAATTTTTTTTAGGGTCATTTACTAAGATATTGGAAATTATTCTTCAGCTGTTTACGTAAATTAATCACTGTATGATAATTAAACACCAAATTAGGATCTGGCCTTGTGTAGAATATATCAACATAAGATAATGAAATACAATTTATAGTTAAAAGATATTCTAAGGTGATATGACATGAACTTGTCAACTTTGTCTGCTAAATCCAAAGACAATCCCAATGAAATTAACCTTAAAAATAATTAAATAAATGAAGCAAAAGAGTTTTTTTTTTTTCTTGAAATTTATTAATTTAGTCAATGTTGAGACTTTTAGAAAAACTATTTTTGCTGTGTATGGTGAAACTTTTTTAGTTTTACTTAAAATACCCACATTGTTTTAAATTTTCACTTCTATTTTAAAGGAGTAAAAAATATTAATTGTTTTTGAAATTATTTATAGTGATCCATCATTTTTAATTTTATTTTATTCTTACCAATATATATAAGTTTTTAAGTAACGTTTTTTTTCATTTTAGTTTAGATTATAAAAATTAAACTATGAATTTATACTTTGTCCATTATTTACACGCACATGTTTTTTTGTTTAAGATAACACACACGACATGTTTGCATAAGACCTATTTACCTGACCTCTATAGTTAACACAACAATAGTTTTTAACCGAGTGTTTGTAAATGCATCTTGAAAGTGTTTATTAGCTTTTCAGACAAAAAAACAGATTTGGGAATCAGATAAAAACACAAGCAGAGAAGCAAATCATGAGATGCTAATGAATACTTTAAATTGAGCATTGACAATTTTATAATTAATTGAAATCATTAAAAAACCTTTTGTTTTAAAAATAACACTTAATATTTTTTATTAAAATAAACTTTAATAAAAATAATTTAAAATATTTTCAATAAACAACAACCTAACACATTCTAAGCCTGGATAAACACAAAAGACCATAACAACCGAGATTGGTTGCTTCAGTAGAATCCTCACACCTACAGTTCTCATCGTTCATCGTCGAATCAACATTAACAGTATCAGCATCTTCACAAGGATATTTCATGGCATCATGTATATTGAATTTAACGATCTCGCCATCAAATTTCATAATGAATGTGCCACTATGAACATCTATCTTAGTCTCGGAAGTTTTCAAGAATGGTCTTCCTAACAATATCGGGCTACTATTGTCACCCTTTGCCATATCAAACACATACAAATCTGTGGGAAATACCAATTCATTTACTTGCACCAGCACATCTTCTAGAATTCCCCTAGGATATGCATTAGATCTATCCGCTAATTAAATAACCACTCTAGTTTCACTTAAAGGTCCTAGATTCAAAGAAGCATAAAGAGACTATGGCATGACATTTATCGATGCTCCTAAATCTAGCATAACTTTTTCAAGACGTGTCTTGCCAATTGTGCATGGGATGGTGAACATACATGGGTCCTTGCACTTGGTGGGGATTTTTCTTTGAATGACTGCCGAGATGTTTTCCCCCAACTCTACTTTGCGGCATCCCTTAAGCTTTTGTTTCCTCTTGGCAGTGCATAATTCCTTTAAGAACTTCATATAGCGGGGCACTTGTTTGATGGCATCCAACAGTGGAATGTTCACCTCACATCTTCGAAAGGTTTCGTAGAGATCCTTGATGCTTTCATCCCTCCTATCTTCCTTAAAATGCAAGAGGGAAAGGGGGTTCAATCTTATAATCAGAAATTAGAGTGGATTTACCTTTTTGTTTCTCCTTTTGTATGGAATAGGCTCGATCTCTTTTTCCTCAACATGTGGAGTATCCATCGGCTTCTCTTCATCTTGCGTCTCAAGTTCCCTCCCACTCCTTAGTTTAATCGCACTTACATTCTCCCTTGGATTCACCACTGTTTGTGATGGTAAGTTACTTGATCTTTGAGCTTCTATGTGAATTATTGCGGTGGCAACTGTCACATTTGAGTATTTAAGCTTTGAATGGTTGCTCTTGTCTCCTGTTGAAATTTTACATTGCCATTAGCAAGTTCCTTAACAATATTTTCTAGATATTCACCAGGTGTTGGAGTTGGAACGACTTGTTGTGGCCTTTGGAACGGTGGTCTATAGGGTTGTGGGTTGGGTTGCATCTGTGGCTCAGCTTCATTCCCATATTTCAAATTTGGATGATCTAGTCATCCTGGGTTATATGTGTTAGAAAAAGGATCATACTTTCTTTGTGGTTGTCCCGAAAATTCACCCACTGCATTTGCTTCCTCAGTAGGCGGTTCTTGAAGTGTCAGGCATGTGTCAGTGGGATGACCCGTTAGGCACAAATTCCACATACCTTAGCACTTTGTCCAATTCCAACTGCAAGTTGTTTCACAATATCAGTTAAGTCAATAAATTGTTGTTCGATGCTAGAAACATTTACCTCTCTTTGCTTCCTAAGCTTGTGGTCCTGTCGAGCAGTCCCAAACTGTTGAGAGTTGGTTGCCATGTTCTCGATCAAATTCCTAGCCTACTACGGTGTCTTGTCCACAAACACTCCTCCACTTGCAGCGTCCACCAAGTTCCTGTCATTTGGCAAAAGACCCTCATAAATATATTGAATCAATAAATGTGCACTTATCTGATGTTGGGTGTAGCTTGCACAAAGCTTTTTGAAGCGCTCCCAATATTCATGCAGTGATTCTTAGGGAGTTGTCTGATGCCATAGATTTCCTTGCGAATATTAGTCGCCCTCGATGCTGGAAAATAATTTTCCAAGAAGATTCTTTTCAGCTAGTTCCATGTAGTGATAGATTGATCGCTTATTTATTTAAACAGAAAAATGGCGATTATACCGCAAGTGCATGGTGTCAAGTTTTAGTATACTAGATTTTAAGAAAAGGTTGTCGAACCCACATGGACTAGAAAATAAATACAAAACTCAATTAATTTAATTATAATTAACCTACAATAATTAGTGATGGAAATTATACTAATTTGACTAATGGCAGAATATTTCACCCAAACAAGTAGTAAAGAGAATGTAAATCAGTAGAGACAATTATCAAGACTTCGGTTCACCCAAATAATCCCCCATAATTCGCCTGTTAGTTAAGATGTAACTTCAAACATTCTAAGGTGACGAGTTTTTCTAATACACTTTTTATACATTAGTCCAGTTATAACAAGTCTAATACTAAGATGCAACAAGGCAACGATCATGCACTTATTTAACACTCAATATTGTATGTCGATTTATGAAAACTACTAGCATTCGATTTTGGTAAATCTATTTCTATCACATGTGCATTTGACTTTATTTCTCGATCTCAGTCTGAAATCCACGACCTAATTTACTATATCATCTTGCAATATCATATAGTCAATTCAATCGCAATAAATAATCATTCAAGGGTGATCAATCCCTCAAAGGCATGAATAACAATAAATTATGCACAAAGAATTGTAAGAATTAATCAAAACCTTAATTTAAATCATGGGTTCAAAACATGGGATCCGCTAAGTCTTGGCAACAAAACTTAGCGAACAATTGTCATCAAATAATAATGCATAAAATTATTTTGCACAATCTAAACATTAAAATCTGAGGGAGAACAAAGTTTAGAAATAAAAAAATAATGCTAGGCGTTGACTCCTTGCGTTGCTGCGTCATCCCGTCTCTCCCGGATTGTCTTCTCTTCAATGGTTGTGATGGTAGATGGTGAAGGTTAGGTATGGAGTATGGTGGAGGCTTTGTTTTTAGGTTGAAATCTGAGCCAAAAGTCCTCTAAAAACGTCCAAGTCATGTCCTTATATATTGGTGGAAGAGTTTACCAAGTTTTGGACATAAAATATCTAACAAGGAAACAAAATCTCAATTTTTTCGCGCCGATCGAGCGCCGAAAGTTTCTGGATTATTCTTCAACATTTCACATTCGCGATCGATCGGGACATAATGGTGATTGATCGCCAAAAGTTTATGGATCGCACCGATCGATAGGCAAGAAATGGCGATCAATCGCCAGTATTTAAATTCCACTTTTTGAGATTTCGTCTGTTCTTCGACGCGTTCGCTCGGTTTGTTATTAGCTCATTTCTTCCAAATTTACGCACTTGGACCTAGATTCCTGAAACATGCAAATCTATAAAGCGTAATATAGTCCAGGAATCACTACAAAAACCACTATAAAATCATAGTAAAATAAGAGTAAAAATCACACTTATCATCTCCCCCAAACTTAAACTTGATCGTCTCGAGCAAGAAATAAGATCAAAAAGTAGAGTTCAATATTCAAGATTCAAATGAACCAATTCACAATCAATTATGTAGCTCAGACATCTCACTTACAGACAAACAAGGGTCAATCAAAAAATTTAACAAGTCATGTTTTCTCCTAGATCAAGCAACATATCTCCAAATCAGAACGTGCGTGTGTGCTATTGTCACTTTCAAGTTTCATGCAATTTTCATAGATCAAATCATGCTAGTCAATGAAAGTTAAGATTGTCGTTGAGCACACCATAGACATATTTTCAAACACTTCTCCACTAATGTAGTCACTCCATAGACTTGGATCAAAATGTCTTTTTGAGCTTGTAATGTTAGGCCTAGTGTTGGCTTAAAAAAAAGATACAATAGCACAAAGAATAGAGTATAATCATGTAATGTTCATATTTTAACACAAATTGTGCTTGTCTTCTTTATCTTTTCTAGACTTGGCCACTTTGGGTCTTAGTTAGATACTTTTACTCAAGGGTCTTTCTATTTTTTTCTTTTCTCATTCATAATTTTTTTTTCAGCAATAAACTAATCAAAATATAGCAATTCATGTGCATCTAATGAGATTCATTAAACTCCTTAGGGTAAGGATAAATTTTCAATTTAGGCTCAAAATATGTAGGTATAATGATTTTGCCAAAAAGATGTTAAATGGTGGTATGCAATGCATATACCATTCTTTTTCAGTGAAGCTCAAAATGGGACACTAGAGATTGATGTATACATGGAAAGCTTGAAAGACTCAAACGGTCCAAAGATCGCTTAGATCATCTCCAAATCAAGTTCATGACTATAAAATTTTGCCTTGAAGTGTCATTATCAAATAGGTTGTAAGGTATTCTAAGATTCTCAAAGGCAATTCATCAAGTTCACAAATATTTTCACTACTCAAATTGCAATTCACAAGATTATGACTCAAAAGGTGCTCAATATATTCCTCATCTTTGACATGCTAACTCAAAACAAGATATTCACAAACAAGTCTTACAATCATCAAAACTCAAGTCGACATGCATAGTCAGATTAATATCTTCATGGAATCGAGAAAACTACTATGATTCATTCTTTTTCACTAATTGAACTCATTTTCATGAAACATGACACAGTAATGCACTCCCCCAAACTTAATTTTTGCATTGTCCTCAATGTAATAATCATGGTAAATAAGACAAAGCAGTTACCTTTTGACGACGACCGTCAGTGATCATCATCCATTTCCTCGCCAGCTCGTGGGGTAAGTGGTTGGAAAACACGACAACACATATGGAGTCACTCGCCAAAAATAAAAAAACAAAACCAAAACTCAAACCAAAACAGAATTAAAAAACAAAGATAAGGGATAAGAAAAAGTTCTTTATTATTATTCCCAAGTTGGACTTTTACCATTTAAGCTCAAGTGATGTAGGGGGCAGTGGGGGACGATTTTCTGTCATCGACGTGGAAGTGTCATAACCGCTTCTCTTTTACCATGAAGAATGCCCCTTTGTCATCTCTCAAATTGATAGTGTCGCATGGTAGAACATCGACCACTTTGAACGGTCCCGCTCATGGTGAGTCCGACTTCAATGGAAATAGTGGCATTTTGGCTCTATTCATTAGAACCAAGTCTCCCTCATAGAATTTTCCTCCTCTTGGGTGAGATTATGATGTAATCATCACTTCCTTCTCCTTGTCATTGGTCTTATCCACCTTGTTCCCAAGTTTTTCTTCCAACTTCTCCTTGCAATCATGTCATCCTCGATCTGATGTACACATGTGTAATATGATTATGGTGTAATTATGATTATAGTACGATGTGGACTCGGATTCGGGTTGAACCAAGCACGACTAATGTTATGCATGAATGAAACCTCATGTAGATATGAGAAATCAAAGAGAGTGAGTTAAGAACACGAACATGTGATAGAGGGACTTAACATTATTGTGTTATAGTGGGAAAGAGACTTGAAGTGCATCACATAGTTGAATACTAATGTGTCCTACATTTGACATGAATTTGGGGAAAATGTGTATCTGAATTTGTGTTGCATTTGGAGGTGACAATATATAGCAAAAATCAGATTGTATCTCTGTCCTTCACCAGTCCGTGGAACACCCTATGGTCTCTGCTGCACTGTACTCTCTGATATATTCCCTCTCATCTGTTGTCCCCCAGCTTGAGGACAATCTCTGATCATGTGTCCTGTCCTCCCACAGCGGAAACAAACTAGAGTATCAAGTTGTGGACAATCTCGTTTAAAATGTGGCCCTCCACATTTAAAACATTGTAACCCTCAACCACTGCTACTATTACTGCCTTGGGACTGTCACTTGGTACCCCGTTCATCACCCTTTCGCATAGTAAACCGCTTTCCACTAAATCTAGAGGAATGATGCACCTCCTCGTGATGATTTAAACGGTTCTCCTCTAGGTCTCATGCTCTCTGATGTAGGTGGTCGGGATTGTCCTACATCCTTGTACACACCAACTGCAATCTCAGCCATCTCAGCTCTAGTCAATGCTTCTTCATATGACGTATGGTTATTAGAAATCACCCTATCAAACAACTCAGGCCTCAAACCCTTCACAAACTGTCCGATCTTTGCCTTTGTGTTTGCAGCAATATGCGGTACATACCGTAACAATGAAGAATGCTGCACAACATAATCAGACACTGTCATTGATCCCTGTTTCAAATTTGTGAACTCATCTTCTTTCCTCTGCCTTGCAGCCACAGATAAATAGTGATCAAGAAACCGAGTTCTGAAAACATCCCAATTCACTGTCTGTCCTTGAGCTCTCAGCTCAATCAATGTGGCTTTCCACCACATCATAGCTTTCTTCGCCAACTGAAATTCAGCCAAACGTATCCATGCGGATTTGGCACATGGTGCTGACACGAAGATCTGTTCAATACGTTCCAACCATTCCTCTGCTTGTTCCCCTGATTCAGTACCCACAAAGCGAGGTGGCTGATAACTCAGAAACTGTGTCAAAGTCAACTCCCCTGGTAACAGTACCTGTTCCACTGGCCCTTGCCCAAATGGTGGTGGTGGCACAGGCGCCAATCCAACACTAGCGTTGCCACTCATGGCATCCCCAAAATCATCACGTGGTACCCTGTCTGCCATTACTGCAAATACATGTTACCAATAACAACAAATATATAAAGCATGTCAGTATAACATTATCTCATGACTCATAACATGCTTTCAACGTATTAGGTAACTCCCTAATACCTTCATCTACCCTTGTTCACCCCGTTCTCGAACCACTGCTCTGATACCACTAATGTGGGGTCCTCGTTACTTAATCCTTTATGTATCAATTCATTATACATATGTGAGTAAGAATTAAGTAAAACATACACTGATTTAGAGTTTACTCATGTTAGGTTGTTCAATACTTACACAAATCCTAAATAATATACATCATATGTACCATAAAACAACCTAGTACAACTCCTATGCAGTGGTTCAACTCGCAGCGGAATAGACTCACAATCCCGTCCTCCCAGGTCTGAGTCCCTACAGAAACAATCAAACAACACGAGTATAGATAAATAACCATTCCAGTGCTGATATCAATACAAAACATAAACGATAAAGCACTATAAATATCAAATGTGATTGTCTTGTATCATGCATCATCAAATGCAAATATGTCATGACATGTCTCATTCCTCATCCTGTTATAACCAGACCAATATGATATGTCTATCTCAGCTCAATATGTCAGTGGAACTTCCTCACATCTTCATATTAGCAGCACATATCATAGTACCGTCCTCACATGTTGTAACAGCCAGAGCATATACCCAACCGGCGTATATCTCTCATGCCAAAGCATATGTAGCATACCTATCGTGGCAACAATCCCAGCCAAAGCATATGCCCAACACTGGCATATCTATCGTGGCACCTATCTCAGCCTAAGCATATGCTACACATCTATCGTGGCATCCATCTCAACAATATAATATCATGAATGCACATGCATATGATGTCACTAATCATATGATACCATGCTCACATCATCATCACAACAATATCATATACTCGTACGTCAAAACGTACCTGTTCTGCGACACAAATGATATAAATTAAGCGTCAATGTCTAATTGCCTCGTTGTCCCGTCCTCTGTGATGATGCTACAACAATACCAATAATGTATCATGTTATCATAGGCATCAAAATCAAAATCTACAAAAATATAACATTAAGTCTACCGATAAATCGATCACTCTAGCGATCGATCGGTCCAAACATGCAACCCTAGCGATCGATCTCTTAGAAGCTAGCGATCGATCGCTCTAAAGTCTGAATTTCTTACAATTGCTATGGCATTTGAGCGATCGATCGGTCGCCTTCAGCGGATCGATCGGTACATGAACCGCCTTACTTTCCCCTGTTTCACTGATCGATCGGTACGATCCTAGCGATCGATCGGTCGACAACAGAATTTTCAACAATGGCAATTTTTGATGCTTATCTTCATGGTGTACCTCTTTCACCTCAAATCATACTCTCACAACATCATAAAACAACTATATAGCATGAACTAAGCATGTTTTCAACAGATTACCACTTAGTTCATTGAATTCACCAACATATGAATTCCATCTTTCTTCACCAAATCACATACTTCAAGTTTGATACATTAAACACATATATCCATCAACTATGATAACCAAACATGGAAATTCTACTTGCCTTACCAAGTTATGCACTTCCTTGTTGTTCTTGCAAGTCCAACTCCAACAACAACTGAAGGAGAATTAGAGAGAGTGTGTAGAGATTACTAGGTGTATGCACTGAACAAGGAGCAAGCAGAGGCAGCTCCTGATGATGTGATTGTGTGTAAGTGTAGTTTATTTACTTATCCTGCTTTACTTTTGATTGATACTGGTGCATCACATTCATTTGTTGCACAAGCGTTTATTGACCGGTATCATATATGCTCTTCTCCAGTATTGATGCCTCCTATATGTCTCAACACCCATGGGAACTACTGTGATGGCTTGTCAGAGTGTATCTGATTGTGTTATTCAGTTTGATACTGAGTATGGGATACATGCCGATTTGATTGTGTTAGACATGATGTATTTTGATTGCATTCTGGGTATTGATGTGTTGAGCAAATATAAAACTATTGTAGATTGTTGTCAGAAGACAGGTGAGATTTCAGTCTGATACTGGAAATCCATGGATATTTTATGGACAAGGATCACGTGCTAAGATTCCATTGATATCAGGCTCTTAGAATGTCCCGCTTGTTAGAACGTGGACATACGGGATATATGATTTATGCTGTGGATGTCACAGATAAGAAAGTAGAACGAAGAGTAGAGGATATACCAGTGGTTGCAGAGTATGCAGATGTATTTCCAGATGAGATTCCTGGATTTCCACCAAGTCGAGAAGTGGAATTTGGTATTGAGTTAGTGCCTGGTACTTCTGCAATTTCACGAGCACCATATCGAATGGCACCATCTGAATTAAGAGAGTTGAAAACTCAATTACAAGATCTATTGGACAAGGGGTACATACGTCCTAGTGTATCGCCTTGGGGTGCTCCGGTATTGTTTGTCAAGAAGAAGGATGGTTCAATGCGACTTTGCATTGACTATAGACAGTTGAACAAGGTAACCATAAACAATAAATATCCTCTTCCTCGTATTGATGATTAGTTTGATCAATTACAGGGATCCATGATCTATTCTAAAATTGATTTGAGATCTGGTTATCATCAAATACTTGTGAGGGAATGATATGTTCAGAAGACAGCATTCAGAACTCACTATGGCCATTATGTGTTCCTAGCGATGCCATTTGCTGTGACGAATGCTCCAGCTGTCTTCATGAGTTTGATGAATCGAGTTTTCCAGGAATACCTTGATCAATTTGTCATTGTGTTCATTGATGATATATTGATCTATTCTCGGAGTGAAAACGAACATGTCCAACATTTACACCTGGTGTTACATCTATTGAGAATACATCAGTTATATGCCAAACTCAGTAAGTGTGAGTTTTGGTTGAATAGTGTAGGATTTTTGGGACATGTGATATCTAAAGATGGTATATCAGTTGATCCGAGAAAGATAGAAGGGGTGTTGAATTGGTCATCACCTACTTCTGTGCCAGAGATTAGTAGTTTCTTGGGTTTGGCTGGATACTATAGACGGTTTGTTGAAGGATTTTCAGCAATTGCCAAACCACTTACACAACTGACACAGAAGAGAGTACCATTTAGATGGTCAGACGCATGTGAGCATAGTTTTCAGGACTTGAAACATCGGTTAACTACTACTCCAGTGTTGATTATTCCATCAGAGCATGACAATTTTACTCTTTATATTGATGCATCATTACTTGGTTTGGGTTATGTTTGGATGCAGGATAAACATGCGGTGGCTTATGCATCACGACAGTTGAAGCCACATGAAATGAAATATCCAGTGCATGATCTGGAGTTGGATGCCATTGTCTTTGCCTTGAAGATATGGCGACACTATTTATATGGTACGTCGTTTACCATATATACTGATCATAAAAGTTTAAAGTTTTTATTCACTCAAGCAGAGTTGAATATGAGGCAAATGAGATGGATGGATCTCTTAAAGGATTATGATTGTGAGATCGAATATCATCCAGGAAAAGCTAATCTCACAGCAGATGCCTTAAGTCGAAAAGTTCACAATACTGCTGATGATATGATGCATTTATCAGCCTTGATGCATTCTTGTTGTACCATGGGTTATGAATTACTGTAGACACAGAACCAGTACGGGTATCAACATTGTTGGTTGAACCCGATATCTTTGAGAAATCAGAATGACACAAGTTACTGATGATGAGATACAACACTGGAAGGAAATGTTATGTCAAGGACAAACATCTCAGTTTGTAATTGCCAGTGATGGAACGTTGAAATATAGAAATTGTTGGGGAGTACCTGCTGCATTAGGACTACGCCAAGAAATACTACAACGTGCGCATTGTAGTCGCTACAGTATACATCCTGGAGGAAAAGAAAATGTATAAAGATTTGCGTACCCAATTCTGGTGGAAACGCATGAAACTAGGATGTACTAAATTTTGTGAAATGTTGTTTGATCTGTCAACAAGTAAAAACAGAACGACAAGACCAGGAGGTGAATTGAGGAGTTTGGAGATTCCTCAATGGAAATGGGAACATGTTACAATGGATTTTGTTACCTACCACGGACTTCCTCTGGCTTTGATGCAATTTGGGTAATTGTTGATATACTGACGAAAGTAGCTCATTTCATACCTTACAGTATGAAATTTACTTATATGAAAATGGCTCAGCTATATATTCAAAATGTAGTGAGACTACATGGCATACCAATTTCAATTGTATCGGACAGAGATCCAAGATTCGCTTCTCATTTTTGGGAAGGATTACAGTCAGCACTAGGGACGGAAGTACGATTGAGTACAGCGTATCATCCTCAGACAGATGGACATACAGAGCGTATGATACAGACGCTTGATGATATGTTGCGTGCCTGTGTATTGGAGTTTGATAACTCGTGGCAAGAGTCGTTGCCATTAGTGGAATTTTCAGTACAATAACAGTTATGAAACTAATCCAGATGGCACCATTTGAGGCACTGTATGGGACGTTGTAGATCGCCATTATATTGGGATAATGTTGATCAGACTAGACTCCATGGACCAGATATGCTACATGAAATGGAGGAGAAAGTGAAACTGATCAGATTGAAATTGCAAGCGGCTCAGGATAGACAGGCTGCGTATGCCAATAAGCGACGTAGACCACTTGAATTTCAAGTTGGTGATCGAGTATTTTTGAAAATTTCACCTTTTACAGGTGTGGTACGATTTGGTAAACGTGGAAAGTTGTCTCCACGATACGTTGGTCCGTATGAAGTATTGCAACGTATTGGTACGTTGGCATATCGATTGGCACTACCGCCAGCATTGAGTAGTATCCACGATGTGTTCCATGTTTGACTGTTGAGGAAATATGAACCAGATCGGGTCATGTATTGCCACCATCTGAAGTACAGTTGGATACAGACGTGTCTTATGTGGAACGACCAGTGAAGATTCTGGATAGAGCTGAGCGGACATTGCGTAACAAAGTGATACCAATGGCAAAGGTACAGTGGGATCGACGGGGTGTTGAGGAGGCAACATGGGAGACGGAGCAACATATGATACAGCAGTATCCTGAGTTATTTTCTGGTATGAATGTACATTGTTATGCTACTCTTGGTGAGTAATGGTACTTATATCTGTTGTTTCTTTCCTTGTTATAATAGGATGGTAGAATTGAGTTTATGCCTATGTGTTTCATATTATGTATATGCAATTTCGAGGATGAAATTCAATGAGTAGGGGAGAAATGTCATGCCTCGATCTGATGTATACATGTGTAATATGATTATGGTGTAATTATGATTAATTACAGTACGATGTGGACTCGGATTCGGGTTGAACCGAGCACGACTAATGTTATGCATGAATGAAACCTCATGTAGATATGAGAAATCAAAGAGAGTGAGTTAAGAACATGAACATGTGATAGAGGGGCTTAACATTATTGTGTTATAGTGGAAAAGAGACTTGAAGTGCATCACATAGTTGAATACTAATGTGTCCTACATTTGACATGAATTTGGGGAGAATGTGTAACTGAATTTGTGTTACATTTGGAGGTGACAATATATAGCAAAAATCAGATTGTAAAACACATACCTCACCATTTTACACCTAATAATCTCTACACACTCTCTCTAATTCTCCTTGAGTTGTTGTTGGAGTTGGACTTGCAAGAGCAACAAGGAAGTGCATAACTTGGTAAGGCAAATAGAATTTCCATGTTTTGTTATCATAGTTGATGGATATATGTGCTTAATGTATCAAACTTGAAGTATGTGATTTGGTGAAAGAAAGATGGAATTCATATGTTGGTGAATTCAATGACCTAAGTGGTAATATGTTGAAAACATGTTTAGTTCATGTTATATAGTTGTTTTATGATGTTGTGAGAGTATGATTTGAGGTGAAAGAGGTACACCATGAAGATAAGCATAAAAAATCGTCATTGTTTGAAAATTCTGTTGTCGACCAATCGATCGCTAGGATAGTACCGACGATCGGTGAAACAGGGGAAAGTAAGGCGGTTCATGTACCGATCGATCGCTGAAGGCGAACGATCGATCGATCAAATGCCGTAGCATTTTTAAGAAATTCAGATTTTAGAGCTACCGATCGCTAGCTTCTGAGAGATCGATCGCTAGGGTTGCATGTTTGGACCGATCGATCGCTAGAGTGATCGATCGATCGGTAGACTTAAATGTTATATTTTTGTAGATTTTGATTTTGATGCCTATGATAACATGATACATTATTGGTATTGTTGTAGCATCATCACAGGGACGGGACAACGAGGCAGTTAGACATTGATGCTTAATTTATATCGTTTGTGTGGCAGAACAGGTACGTTTTGACGTACAAGTATATGATATTGTTGTGATGATGATGTGAGCATGGTATCATATGATTAGTGACATCATATGCATGTGCATTCATGATATTATATTGTTGAGATGGATGCCACGATAGATGTGTAGCATATGCTTTGGCTGAGATAGGTGCCACGATAGATATGCCAGTGTTGGGCATATGCTTTGGCTGGGATTGTTGCCACGATAGGTATGCTACATATGCTTTGGCATGAGAGATATACGCCGGTTGGGTATATGCTCTGGCTGTTACAACATGTGAGGACGGTACTATGATATGTGCTGCTAATATGAAGATGTGAGGAAGTTCCACTGACATATTGAGCTGAGATAGACATATCATATTGGTCTGGTTATAACAGGATGAGGAATGAGACATGTCATGACATATTTGCATTTGATGATGCATGATACAAGACAATCACATTTGATGTTTATAGTGCTTTATCGTTTATGTTTTGTATTGATATCACACTGGAATGGTTATTTATCTATACTCATGTTGTGTGATTGTTTTTGTAGGGACTCATAGACCTGGGAGGACGGGATTGTGAGTCTTTTCCGCTGCGAGTTGAACCACTGCATAGGAGTTGTACTAGGTTGTTTTATGGTACATATGATGTATATTATTTAGGATTTGTGTAAGTATTGAACAACCTAACATGAGTAAACTCTAAATCAGTGTATGTTTTACTTAATTCTTACTCACATATGTATAATGAATTGATACATAAAGGATTAAGTAACGAGGACCCCACAAATCACCTTCATAAAATCAAAGGGAAGAGTAGCAATCACATTGGCTTTTGAACACATGTGCTTGTTATGTGCTTGTGTCAAAAACATGTTGAAAGTGATTTGATCCTCTCCTACACAGAGGATCAACTTTCATTCTTGAACGTCAATCAATGCTCTTCTCGTTGCTAGGAATGGCCTTCCTATGATCAATGTGATGTCAACATCTTCATTCATGTCCAACACTATAAAATCCACCGGAATGGTGAATTTATCGACCTTGATTGTCACATCCTCAACTATCCTTTGAGGGTACTTGAAATATTTGTCCGCCATTTTCAGTGAAACGCTGACCGGTTTGAGCTCTCCTAACTCCAGCTTCCTGTAAACAGACAAAGACATTAAATTAACACTTGCACCCAAATCGCATAAGATCTATGAAAAGACATAGAATTTATTTTGCAAGACATAGTGAAACTCCATGGATCCTTTAACTTTGGAGGTGAATCGTTTTGAATGATAGCAGAACACTCATCAGTTAAATTTATAGTCTCATGCTCTCCCAATTTCTGCTTTTTTTGATAAAATCTCTAGAAACTTAGCAAATTTAGCATCTAATTTTGCTCTCTTATATGCAGCGGGAAATGGGAGTGGGATATCTACCTTAGTAGGTGGTGTGATGGATGTAGTGGTCTTAATAGACTTACCTTTGTCGCGTGGTTGATCCTCTTCTTGCTTAATGTCCGAATTCCCCTCATGCTGAATATGTGCCTCATTCATATCACAACCTCCTTTCCGCTCCTCAATGTGATGGCTTGGACTTGCTCCCTAGGATTCTTTTCATTGTCACTAGGTAGTGAGCCTTGTGCTCACCCGGCTAGGATTGTTGCTAACTATCCCACTTGGACTTCCAAATTCTTTATCGACGCCTCGTGATTTTGGAATCTATTCTCCGTCGATGTGATGAATTTGGTCAACAATTCCTCCATACTCGGTTTAGGTGCATACCCCGGTGGTGGTTGTGGATGGTTCCTCAACCCCGTATTGTATGTATTTGGGTAGGGGTAGTTGGGTGGTGGTCGGTTCCCTACAAAGTTAGCACTTTCAAACTTTGCATAAATGGGTTACCCGATTGGCATTCAACGCTCGGGTGGTTGCTTCCGCATAAGTCACAAGGAATCAGTTGGGCTTGCATCACTGTCATGCTCATGCTGTCAATCTTCTTGTTTAATAACTCGATTTGAGCGGTTAAAGAAGTGACTTTGCTCACTTGATGCATTGATGCTTGCATCATCGTCACGTTCCTTTCAGATTGCCAATGATAGCTATTGGCAGCCATCTCCTTCAACAAGTCATATGCCGCTTCAGGTGTCTTCCTCATGATCGTACCTCCTGATGCAGCATCAAGCATAGAATGATTAGCAGAAAATAAACTGTTATAGAAAGTTTGTACTTGCAGCCAGACATGAAGATCGTGATGCGGGCATCTCCTCAGTAGATCCTTAAAACGCTCACACGCCTCGTACAATGTCTCTGGGTCGTATTGCGCAAAGGTGGTGATATCATTGCGCATCTTGCCAGTCTTGGATCGTGGAAAATATTTGGAAAGGAATAATTGCACCATCACATCCCATGTAGTATTAGAACCTGTAGGCAACTAATGCAACCATGATTTAGCTTGATCCTTTAATGAAAATGGAAAGAGTCATAACCTGATGGCGTCGTCCGTAACGCCATTATGGTTAAATGTGTCGCATATCTCCAAGAAGTTGGATATATGAGTGTTGGGATCCTCAGTAGTCGATCCCCAAAATTGGACTGTGTTGGATCATCTATATGATTGCAGGCTTGATCTCGAAGTTGTTAGCCTGAATGCTCGATCTAGTAATGCTCGACAGTGATCCTTGGAAACATGGTTGAGAGTAGTCCATAAGTGACCTTGCGACCGGTGCCGCAGGAACCTCCTCGCTTTCCTTGTTATTAGCCATGAGTGTTCTTGCTTGCCTTAACCTAGTTCAACAAGTGCGTTCGATCTTGGGGTCGAAAGGCTCAAGTGTAGGTTTGTAACTCCTTAGCATGCACCAAGAGATATAAACCTGCATATATCCAACCAAAGAAAGAACAGTAGAAGAGTAGAAAAAAATCGAGAATAGAAATAAAAAAAAAACAATGACTAAATTACAGTCAACTAATCTCGTGTGATATTACTTAACTAGTCCCTGACAACCTCGCCAAAAACTTGATCGTTTATTTATTTAAACAGAAAATTCCAGTGTAGCGATTATACCACAAGTGCACGGTGTCAAGTTTTAATACGGTAGATTTTAAGAAAAGGTTGTCGAACCCACAGGGACTAAGAAATAAGTATAAAACTCAATTAATTTACCTATATTTAGCCTACGATAATTAATGATGGAAATACTAATTTGACTAATGACACAATATTTCACCCAAACAGTAATCAAGAGATAAATCAGTAGAGACAATTATCAAAACTTCGGTTCACCCATGTAATCCCCCATAATTTGCCTACTAGTTAATATTTAGATTCAAACGTTCTAAGGTGACGAGTTTTCCTAATACACTTGTTATATTTTGGTCCAGCTATAACAAGTCTAATACTAAGATGCAACAAGGCAGTGATCATGCACTTATTTAACACTCAATATTTTTATGAAAACTAATAGCCTTCGATTTTGGTAAATCTATTGCTATCACACGTGTATTTGACTTTATCTCTCGATCTCAGTTTGAAATCCACGGCCTAATTTACTATATCGTATTGCAATATCATATGGTCAATTCAATCGTAATAAATAATCATTCAAGGGTGATCAATCCCTCAAAAGCATGAACAACAATAAATTATGCACAAAGAATTGTAAGAATTAATCAAAACCCTAATTTAAATCATGGGTTCAAACATGGGATCCCCTAAGTCTTGACAACAAAACTTAGCCAACAATTGTCATCAAATAATAATGCATAAAAATGTTTTGCAACAATCTAAATATTAAAATCTGAGAATAATAGAGAACAAAGTTTAGAAATATGAAAATAATGCTAGGTGTTGACTCCTTGAGTTGCAGCATCGTCCCGTCACTCCCGGGTTGTCTTCTCTTCAATGGTTGTGATGGTATATGATGAAGGTTAGGGATGGAGTATGGTGGAGGCTTTGTTTTAAGGTTGAAATCTGAGCCAAAGTCCTCTAAAAATGTCAAAGTCATGTCCTTATTTATTGGTGGAAGAGTTTACCAAGTTTTGGACACAAAATATCCAACAAGGAAACAAAATTCTTGATTTTTCGGGTCTGGTAATCGATCGCGACATCCTGCCGATCGATCGCCGAAAGTTTTTGGAATTATTCTTCAACATTTTCACAGCTGTGATCGATCGAGACATATTGGCAATCGATCGCCAAAAGTTTCTGGATCCCATCGATGGATCGGCAAGAAATGGCGATCGGTCGCCAGTCTTCAAATTCCACTTTTTGTGATTTCGTCCGTTCTTCGACGTGTTCGCTCGGTTTGGTCCTTTTTCATCATTATTAGCTCATTTCTTCCACTTTTATGCAATTGGATCTAGATTCCTGAAACATACAAATATATACCAAAAAACATAATATAGTCCAGGAATCACTACAAAAACCGCTATAAAATCATAATAAAATAAGTGTAAAAATCACACTTATCATAGATCCAGAGGGTAGGTAGAAAAGCCATTCCTTAGCAGAGTCCTTCAAGGAGAATGGAAAGGCTCGCAATTTGATTTGCTCCTCTGTTATGCATGTCGGCTTCATCGTAGTGCATACTACATGGAATTCCATCAAGTGCTTATGCGGATCCTCACCTACAAGACCATGAAAAGAAGGTAAAAGATGTATTAGGCCAGATTTTAATTCAAAATTTATATTAGTAGCAAGAGTATGAAAGATTATGCAGAGAGGTTGTTGATCCAAGATAGGATTTGCTAGCTGTCGTAGGCTTTGATTCTCCTCCATGATAGTCCTTTCCTGTTCTTCTTCTTTGAGTTTTCTTCGATTGTCTCGCCTTAGTCGATGTAACGTCCTTTCTATCTCATGATCGTATTGATGTTCGTCCTCCTCTGATAAAATCGCCTGCATGCATGAACAAACAGGTAAAAAGCACGAGAAGATGAATATCAATAAAAAAAGTCACAAATTAAGAAAAAACGCCTTCCCCCGCAACGGTGCCAATATTTTGTAGTGTTATAGCGTACACCCAAATTAACTCTCTCAAATTAATAACATTAATGAATGTAGTATCGTGAGTAGGGTTCGATCCCACAAGGAAGGTTATTTCTTTATGTTAACTAGTTCAAACGAAAATAAAAAGGGGGGTTTTGAAACCAATTTAATTACTACTATGATGCAAAAGCTAAGAAAATTATGAATTAAACTACTATGCAAATTAAACTAGATGAATTAACTTATGAGAAAAGAGTGATTCTTGGTTTTTGGTTGACTTTACAATTAAGGTTTACTATCTCGGTCATCGATCTTCACATACGATTCAATTTTTCATATGAATATTCATCGTTGGACGTTTAATCCAATAATCAAAGTCCTATCTCACCTTAAGTTTAGTTAAGTAGCCCAAGCGTTCTAGTTTAACCCTTATCAAACAATCAATCAAAATACAAGAGATTAAGTTTTAAATCGGTGATAGCATATGAACTAGTGAGATCGATGAAGCTAAACAACATAATCCAAGCGTCTATGTTTAAATCTAGTCAATTATTTTTCCTAAGAATTTAACAAACTCACAAGCGAAAATTTATTAATCTTAGTTGCTTCGTAAATTAGAGAGATCAATGATTCCGTATTTGATATCTTTAGCATTAAATTGCATGAACAATAGTTAGGTGATCAATCTAACAATCAATCATGACCATAAAATCAGAAAAAACAATTGATACTCAATGAAAATCAACAAACAAAACTTAATCTCACGAGAATCTTAAAATCCAATGTATCGTCTTCCTTAACCAAGAATCACAAGAGTGTTTAGCCACTCATGACTAAATTAAAAACAATCAAAACTAATATAAAAATCATTAACAAAAGTAGAAGAGAATGTTACTAAAATATAACACGATTTCTGAGCGTCAAATATGTCTTTGTGCCTTTGAATCTCAAGTTCTTCTTGCACAATTGAGACAAAATTGTTCTAACTCTAAAAATATCATGAATGCTCTGATTTGAGGCCCCAAAGTTGTGTATATAGGGTAGGAGTCTGATAGGGTAGGCAAAAATCTATCAAAAGATGGAAAAATCGAGTTTCCTTGAAATTCAGGATTCTGCTGGCGATCGATCGCCAGCCTTTATTTTTCAACCAGAATACTTTGGTGATCGATCGTGAATTTTGCCAATCGATCGCCCTTCTTCGCTTTTTTATATTCTTTTTCAGTGTGTCTTGGCGATCGATCGTTGCATGATGCCGATCGATCGCCGAGTCTTTATTTTTGTTGACTCTTTTACTCTCTTTGGCGATCGATCGAGGCTTTTGTGGCGAGCAATCGCATTCCTATGTTCACTTTTATGCATTTTTTTGGTCTATTTTTTTATCATTTGTCAACTCCAATGCATTTCTTGATCTTTATTCGCCATTGGTAGCTCGATTTCTTCGATTCCACCTACATTTACACAAATATGCGATTAGGTATAAATTTATCCATCAAAACATACCACATCGTAGGTAATTAAACGCAATAAATGTGTCTTTTTTAGTCACATCATGCCCATATTATAGATCCAATCAATATAAACACATAATAGCTCAAGTTGTACACTAACATACGTATAAGCTCACTTGCACACTCTTCTCCACTATCTTTAGGCACTTAAAACCACAAATCAAGTAGGTATTTATTAGCTTGTAGCTTGACCTAGGTATTGGCTTATGAAAGAAAGGGTAGGATTTGTCAAACAAGAGAGTATAATGATACGCGGAATATAAGCTTATCTTCTTGCATGAATTTTTCAAACCTTATATCTTTTGCAATGTATACTTCAATTTTTATTCTTGTGCCTTGGCTCCCTTTGAGTCATATTTTTTTTTATATTTCCCAAGGCATCTCTTTTCTTTCATGCATTTCATTCTTTTGACAGGAAAGCTGACTAATATATGAATCAATGATAACAAGTGCATGTGAACGAAATACATCATACTCACTTCACAGGTATGGATTGAATATTTAAGCTCATTAGGGAAGATGATAAGCTTAGTCAAAGAATGTTGAATGGGGTTCTTTTGTATGCTTAGCATACTAGCATACAACCATTCTTTTTCTATTAACATTCAAAAACGGACACTAAGGATAATTTTGTTTACATGGTAAGCTTGAAAGGGTCAAACACATCAAAATTCATGTATATCATTTTCATGCTTGCAAGTAGTCTAGAGTTACGCTTCAAAGAGTATGTACTTAAGTTCTAGCATGTATTAGAGACCTCCTCAGACTACCATAAAGTTCACACAACCTTTACTACGCTATGCACACTTCACAAGCCATGACAATTTCGTGCTCAAAAAAACTCAATTACTATGTCAAAGCATAATATGCATTAGAGTTCAAAGTGTTCCAATGTTAGCAATTCACCTTTTTCAAAAGTATGCATGCTATTAATTAGGTATCATAATTGGCTTGTGATTCAAAAGTCTAGGTTCATCATTAACCTCCCTTGGATTGTCTCCCAAACAGCGCCTCAGTTTAGTGTCGGTGGCCCGACTCCAGCCCTTCTTGTGCTTATGGTGGTTAATGAGATCTGTCTTTGTGCTCCTCCACTTGAATATCATCTTGACAATTCGAAGTCGATGCCTGTTCGCTTTGCACCTCTTGGAGGGGTTTTGTCTTTTAATTTTGTCTCCTTCCTCCAATGAAGCCAGCTTAGGTCGAGCAAGTTCGACCTTACGCATCCTTTAACTCGATGTCCCTCTTTCCTAGTACACGATTCTTTTAAAAATTCAGCATATTGAGGTGTTTTCTTGATAGCATCAAAGAAAGAAACATTTACCGTGCATCTTTGAAAAGTGTCACAAGCCCTTTAATGCCCTCCTCCTTCCTATTATTTTCAGTGCAGGGGGGAAAAGGGTATAATTTCATATACGGAAAGAGGCGGGGAGGTACCTTTAGGAATTTCAGTCTGGTGAGGTTATTTTTCTTCCACTTCTGCCTCTATCTGTTCTTCATGTTTTGATGGCATCAATACCACCTTCTCCGTAGTCTCTACCTCCTTGCTACTATTCAGTGTGATTGTATTCGCCTTCTCCTTAAGGATCCACCACTGTCTGGGAGGGTACAATACTTGATATTTGTGCCTTTAGCCCCGTGTAATGGTGTTGCTAACTGGCCTATTTGGGTATTCAATGTCTGAATGTTGGTCCTTGTTTCGTACTAAACTTTCAAAGTATCAATAACAAGGTCCTTAACAATATTTTCTAGATACTCACTAGTGTTAGCAATTGGAGTGGACTGAGGTCTAGGCTGATACGGAAGTATGAGTGGCGGTGGGTTGGACTGCATGTGAGGTGAGGGTTGGATCATTGACTGATTACATAGCTGAGATGTTGATGATCCCTCCAACCTGTGTTGTATGTGTCATCAATTCCACATACCTCTACACTTTGTACATTACCTACAACAATTTGACGCACAAGATAAGTTAGACTAATAAGTTGTTGCTCTAGACTAGATAAACTTACTTCACTTTGCTTCCTTGGCGTCATATCAGACTGGACAATGCCAACTGCTGTGAATTTGCCACCATAATGGTGATCAAGTTCCTTGCCATTTATGTTTTTTTGTCTACATATGCTCCTCCACTTGCAGCATCCACTAGATACATGTCACTAGGCAAAAGACCTTCATAAAAGTATTGAATTATGAGACATTCACTTATCTGATGTTGTGAGCAGCTAGAGCAGAGTTTCTTAAACTGCTCCCAGTATTCATGAAGTGACTCCCCCGTGTGACGTCTAATGTTGTAGATTTTTTTTCTGGTATTTGTAGAACTTGATGTTGAAAAATACTTCTCGGGAATAAACTTTTCAGCTCATTCCGTGTGGTTATAGATCCGAAGGGTAGGAAATATAGCGAGTCCGTAGCAGCCTCTTTTAAGGAGAAAGGGAAGGCTCACAGTTTCATATGTTCATCTGTTGTCCCTGTTGGTTTCATTGTGGTCCATACCATATGGACTCCCATCAAGTGCTTGTGTGGATCTTCACATGCAAGACCATGGAATGAAGGCAAAAATCGTATTAACCAAAATTTTAATTCAAAATCAACATTTTCATTAAAAGTAGGAAAAGTGATGCATAGAGATTGTTGATCTAAATCCGGATTGGTTAATTCTCTCAGGCTCCTATTTGTTGCCATGGCCTCTTAGTGCTCCTCCTGTGTACGAACAAACAAGAGTAGGAGTGGAAAATGTGTGGGTGATACAAAAATATACGTCTCCCCGGAAATGGCACAAAAATTTGGTATGCGCTTATAGTGTACGCCCAAATTAACCCCACTCAATCTCAAGATTGATAAAGAAAATGTAGTTGCGTGAGTATGGATCGATTCCACGAGAATATGTGAATCTTTGTGTTAATGAAAATCAAAACAAAAGCAATAAACAATGGGGTTGTGAAGATTGAATTATACTAGTGAAATTAAAAGCAAAGTTATTAAACTATTGAAAGCGATTCTTGGTATTGGTCAACTCTACCTTGGATATTATCATCTATTTCATCGATTCATAAAAGACCCAATTTTATTTGAATATTCATCAATTCAAAATCTAATTCATACCTAACCTTATTCCTAGTCAATTAGCCCGCACGTTCTAGTTTAACTTTTATCGATCAATCAATCTATATATGCATAATTAAGATTGAAATCATGTTAACTTTCAAAACTAGTGAGTGGCGAATCTAAATAACATAAACACATGAGGTTTATATAAATGTAGTCAATTATTTTCCTTAAGAACTTAATAAATTTACACGTGCAAAATTATTAGTCTTAGTTGCTTCTTAAATTATATTAATCAAACAATTTCTTATTCGATGTCTAATTAGCAATAGATTGCATGCAAGTTAATAGGTTGTCAATCCAATAATGAAAAAAAGAATCATATCAATAAAACCAAGAAAAAATTGATATTCAATCAAAAGTGATAATTTAAAACAAGAATCTCCCCAAGATTAATAATTCCAATGTATTGTCTTCCTCTACCAAGAATAAAAACTTAGTTACTCATAAATATATTAAAAACAAGACAATTCAATCTAGAAAGCATAAATAAAAACAAGGAAAAGAAAACTAATCGGATCTCCACTCGTCGATGTCGTCAATCCTGCATTCGTGTTGATCTTCAATGAAATTGAGAGAAATTTATAAAGACTATGCTATCTAATGGCTATCTAATCTATCTAATGAATAAAAAAGTCAGATTGTTTATTTTTATGGTAGGGGGCTGATAGGTATGTTAGAATCCATGTAGAAAGGAAAAAAAATCATTTTTCCATCTTTTCTCGGAGTCCTTGGTGCCTAGGCTCTTGAGTACGGTGCCGATGCACCTATGTTTCTGTTTGAAGTCTAAAATCTGGCCTGAGAGGCGCTTGGTCTTCTGCCTGATGCGCTCTACAATTTAGTATTTTGGTCACAACTTTCTCATACAACCTCTGAATTCAATGAATTAGCTGTCCACGCGAAAATAACAGAAAGTTCTACAACTTTTGTGTTGGCCACATTTCCAAAATATGTCTTGAACATGAAGAAATTCGAGGAGAAAAATGTGATTCTTCAACTTTCTTCCTTATTTCATCGTTTTAGCTCAATTTCTTCACCTTTTTCTACATCTTACCAAATGTATGATTATGAACTATAAACATCTTATCCATTAAATCATTCTAATCATTGATAGTTAAGCGCATAAACGTGTATTTTCTATTCACATCAACCACCAGCCCCAAACCCAAATCAAAGCAATTACAATAATCGAATCGTATTGGACTCTAGAATTTAAAACAAAAGAGTTTACCCACAGGACCCCCTTGTTGCAGCAGTTGATTAGTCACTACAATCATGGAGACCTGGACCAATCCCGTTACCAACTCCGAAATGAGTTATTATTCTACAAGGGTAGACACCATCTCATATCATTGGTGCCCTTTCAGCAGCAGATCCTGCATCAGTTCCACAGCAGGCCATTAGGAGGCCAAATAGGAGTACAAAAAACTCAATCAAGAATAAAAAATGAGTTTTACTGGCCTGGTACGAGGAATGATCTTAGAATATTTATTAAGGAGTGTGATGTATGTCAAAGGAGTAAAGTTGAAACTCTTCTTCCATCCGGGTTGATTCAACCTTTACCAATCCCAGCTAAGAACTGGGAAGATATTAGTATGGACTTTATTGAAGGACTACCTCCATCGGAAGGTAAAACAATGACACTAGTGGTGGTGGACAGAGTATTCTCATTTTATGCCTATTACTCATCCTTATACAGCTTTAACAGTGGCCAAGATATTTATGAGCAACATGTTCAAATTACATGGATTACCCAAAACATTGTAGTGATTGAGATCCAGTGTTTACTAGCACTTTTTGGAATGAGCTATTTAGGATGTGTGGAATTGAATTGCTACTCACGACATCCTACCATCGGATGGCCAAACAGAATCCATGAATGAAGTGTTAGAATGTGACCTCGGGTGTTTTTCCAGTGATAGACCGAAAGATTGGGTCAAATGGTTACCTATGGCTGAATAATCATATAATACCTCAGAGCAAACACCAACGAAGGTGACACCTTTCGAGGATGTCTATGGTCAACCCTCGCCACGAATGTTACCATATGAGCCTGGAGATACCAATGTTCAAACTGTGGATGAAGAATTGCGGAGCCGCGAATTTGTAGCCAAGCTCATCAAGGAAAAACTGCAAGAAGCACAGACTAAGATGAAGTATTTTGCTGATATGAAAAGAAGACATCAAGAATTGAAGATTGTAGATTTTGTATACCTTCGGCTACAGCCTTACAAACAAATGACCGTAGCTATGCGACGAAGCTTAAGAGTCGCACCAAGGTACTTCAGACCTGTTAAGGTTATACAAAAAGTCGGGGAGGTGGCCTATGAACTAGAACTCCCTCCCGAAGCTAAGATCTACCCGATATTTCACATCTCATGCCTCAAGAAAAAGCTAGGAGAGGAGTACAAGCTTACACCAACCTGCCAACCCTCACACTAGAAGGGTCACTGGAAACCAGAGAAAGTACTCCAAAAAAGGCTGAAAAAGAAGGGAAATGTCGTTGGCGTCGAAGTCCTCGTACAGTGGACTGGAACCAACTAAGGAGACACAACATGGAACCGTCATACGTTGATACCCTAATCTTGAGGACTAGGTTTTCTGACAAGGGGCCTAGGTTATGTAATTAAAAAAATCAAGGTCGTGTTTTTCCATTGAAGTTGTGTTTGAATTGTGTCTTTGTTTTTAGTTAAGTAAATGTGTCGTAATAGTCTTAGTGGGTTATAAATTAGTGGGTTAGTGGTCCATGTTTGTAATGCTGGCTATTTATGCCTTTGATATTCAAAAAAAGAAGATACAGAATTTTTAATCCAAAAGCCCCAATCAAATGGAGGTCTGGTAACCTCGAATTACAATCCATCACCTAAATACTTACATAAATTTATTATAACCATAACAAAAACTGGTCGTGGATAATGTGCTCAAATTGACAAAGAAACGATTTCTCATCCAAGTCGTCGTTGCATGCACCGTCAAAAGGGACGGTCGAATTTTTGGATCTGGTTTAAAACTCTGTTTAATTCAATTTTTATGTTTTCCGGATTACGAAATTTCTGAATTCAAACACAGAGTATTACTTTGAAACAATCTAATAAAATTAATTATCAATTATATGAATCAAAGCGCAACATGGCTCTGATATCACTTCTGGGTTTTGTCCCCTAGCGTCTGATTCAAACGCATCGGAAATAAAAACATAAACAAATCTAAATCTGGGGACGATCAATTGCACTAAATTCATATATAAACATGCAAATATCGAATATTAATTACATAACAAGAGATTAACGTTCTTCGACGTAACTCTGAAAACGGTGATCCCTCGAGTTCAATCAACCTGATCAGATCTACAAGCCCAGCACCAGTGCTAGTTTGATGATGACTCTTTTTATGAGAGTTTATCGATTGGAATGAATTTAACCTTAGATAGGAATGACATATTTATAATTGTCAATGAGTCAGCTAATTGGGACTATGGTTCATAAAGTCCATTGGGACCAACTGTTTGGCTTGCATGACATCTTATGCTAACAGTTTAATCTTGGGTTACACCAAAAATTCATTTTTTTCTTGCCAAGATTCAATCCTTTTGATCTTTTATGGGACACTGATTTCACATTTGCTGAAATTATGATGGTTCACTGATTTGATTCAAGTCTTTCATGTTTTTTTTGAGAATGTGGGCATAATTGGTTTTCTACTTACTGTGTTGTTAATTTGAAGTGACTGTAAAGTTTTATTTATAGAGTTTAGGTGAAGCTCATGGGCATGAAAAGCTAGTTCTTTGTTAAATTCTTTTTCACTTTATATTGGTGCGCTTTTCTCCTGATCCTTTAATCTCTATCCATCATATATTAGTTTATTTATTTGTTGGCAAAATCTGCTTAATAAATTGAAATTAAGCAAGTTAGACATGAAAAAATAGTCAAATACTTGATAAATTACAGAACGAGCAAAAACGGACGGAAATATACTGCCCAGGGAAAATTCAGGCAGCCCGGGCAGCTCCCGAAGCGCGCCCAGGCAGCGGTCGAATGCTGCCCAGTTTTTTGGGCAGCAAGATGGGTGCTCAAGCACCGCATCCGGGTGCTCAAGCAACTGAGATTCTGCCTTGAAAAGTTTGAGGAGGTTTTTTTGTGAACGGGTGTGTCCTATCGCGTCCGGGTGCGTTTTTTCACGATTGGTTGCCTCCAATTGATGTCCTTTGATGGAAATGGATGACTAACTATATATACAACATCCCATATGAAACATAACATAATATTTTCGAAATTAACATCACAGTTTAAGAGAGAAAAGCAAGATCAAAGTCATCTCATCATCATATTCATTTTGTTCTTGAAGGAGAGAGTTTGCAACATTTGTGGTTTATGTTCTCGTGATTTGTTGCGCTACAATCATGAGAGAAGTCGTTGTATCTTGGGAGATGATTGCCACAAACTGAAAGCACCTTCTGCGGGGCAAATTCCTTTTAAGGACAAATTGTTATATACTTGCTTCGACTTACGACATTCATCATTTTCTTTTCTAGGAATAGCGCAGACGACACCCATAAGAGGAATTTTATATCAGGTGTTATATTTATGGAAGAGAAATGGCATCCACATCAACCAACGTTCCTGCGATGCAAGGAGAAAGATAGCAAAAGTTCACCGGCGTAGACTTCAAGATATGGCAGCAGAAAATGCTTTTATATCTCACTACTTTGCATTTGGCAAGGTTTTTGCAAGATGATCCGCTTATCATGAGCGATGACGAGACGGATACTAGCAGGAGGGCCGCTGTAGATGCATGGAATCAAAGCGATTTCCTATGCATGAACTACATATTGAATGGCCTTGATGATGCACTATATAATGTGTATTGTCAAGTCCGAACCGCAAAGGAATTGTGATATGCTTGAAACAAAATATAAATCGGAAGATGCCGGCCTTAAGAAGTTAATAGTTGGACGCTTCTTGGATTTCAAAATGGTAGACTCGAAATCCGTAGTGAATCAAGTACAACATATACAAGTCCTCTTACATGAGATTCATGCGGAAGGGATGAGTTTAAGTGAGTCCTTCCAGGTTGCGGCTTTGATTGAGAAACTTCCTCCGCTGTGGAAAGATTTCAAAAATTATCTAAAACACAAGAGGAAGGAAATGAGACTCGAGTACTTGATTGTTCGACTAAGGATTGAACAGGATAATCGCAAGTCGGAAATCAACATAAACAAAATGAGTGCAAGAGTTAATGTTGTGGAATTGAGCAATCATGGAAAGAAGAGAAAGAACCATGATTGCCAACAACAAAGGAACCTTAAAAGGTTCAAGGTAAATTGCTTCATATGTGGGAAACCGAACCACAAAGCAAAGGATTGTCGAGACAAGATAGACAATAAGAAGAAAGCTAAGGATCAAATCAACATAACTGAATATGACAAGATGCCAGACGATTTCTATGATCTAATCCTTACTGCTTGAAATCTTGTAATCGACATAGTTGTACTCTCCATAAAGGGAGTTGTTCAAGATAAATGTAATGACGGTACTCGTCGATTGAAAGCAATAAAGTTTATCATTATACTTATTTGGTTGAGTCTTATGATTGATGATATGAGTATTTGAGTCATATAATTATTATTTGCAATACAAATATGTAATGTTAAACTTATTGTTTTCTTTGAATGTTAACTTAAAAACATAAGTGTGAGACTTATGTGTAGACTAAGTTAACTAAACCGTAATTCATTTGTTGGAAAACAAACCTCTAGAATTGATTCAGATTGATGTTTGTGAATCAAAGATTGTGTAAACTAGAGGTGATGAAAAAAGTAATTCGTTACTTCATCGATGACTGAACAAGGTATTGTTATGGCTAATTGCTACAAAGCAAATGTGAGATCATAGAAGTATTTAAACACTACAAGAATGAGGTTGAGACCAATTATGCACTTGAATTTGCGATGGAAAATTGTGGATTGATTCTGTTTGTGTTTTCTGAGCATTTTACGCCTAAATTTGAATTTGCAAGAGGATTAAATCTTGAATTCATGTTTTCTAAGTTTGTATGCTTAAAATGAAAATAATGAATCAATTTCCACAATTGTTTTGACTATGAGGTGTTATCATTTTTTTATTTAAGTTATCTAAGCATTTTACGCTTAAGGTTTGAATTTGCAAAAGAATTAAATCTTGAATCAAAGTCTTCTAAATTTGTACGCTTAAAATGCAAATTTGAATCAATTACGAGAATTTAGTTCAACTTTCAAATTTTGTAAGCAAGTGCGCTTAAATCAAAATTTTGCAATACATAAACTCTTGAATTTTTATTTCTAAGTTAATAACGCTTAGAATTTGAATCATGAAAGTTTGAACACCACTACAATCTTGATAAGTTCGAGATTGCCCTATAATTGTGGGGGGAAGTGATCATATTGGTCAACGACATTCTAAGTGACGAAATTTCTTGTTGATTGTGGAAAGTACGAAAGTCTTTTTACAACAAATACTTAAATGTATGGGGTACTAAAGTAAGTCATAACAACCGGCAAAATAATGACATGGTAAATTTTGACAAATTGTGTTGTCAAAAAGATTTAAAGTTATTGAGTGTGACTAATGTGACACACTGAAGCATATGCAATGGAATGCTTGTATACTGAGGATATGCTTATTATGAGAAGCAATATAGAGATCGTCAAAATGACGAATAAAATGTTAACGAAACATTTTGACATGATGAATATTGGTGCAACAAATGTCATATTTGGAATTAAAGTTTCCAAGATATCTGAATGACTAAATTCTCTAATTAATTCTAGTTTCAAATTTTTTAAGCTTTGCGCTAAAATTCAAGTTGCAGGAAATGAAAATATTGAACTTGGATTTTCTAAGAATCACCGCGCTTAAAATTTGAATGGTGAATTTAATTTGAGAATTTATAATAGTTTCGAATACTGTAAGAAATAATGCTTAAATCCAAGTTTACAAGAAGCTAAATCTTGAATTTGGATTTGTAAGTTTCCAACGCTTAGAATTCAAAACATAGGGATCCTATTGTATTATAAGGATAAAAATTATGCAAATTGGATATATGATACGAAAGATTCAAAATCCAAAAATGGTTTACCGTTGGTATGGTTGTCGTATCATTCAACAATCGATCCATGATGGGATTGTGGTTTATATTTATTGACAAAGCTACTGAAAAAGCACAATGGCTTCTTGATTACTTTGAAGATATTTCATATTGGACAAATTAGTGTAAGCAATTATGATTCATTGAGAGGATCAGATGGAAATTGCTAGAGCACAAAACAATATGAATAATGATAAGTCTCGACATATTCGTTGTAGACATAATACTGTACAACAACTGATCTCTAATTGAGTTATCGCAATTGATTATGTGTAATCAAAGGTTAACTTGGCGGATCCGCTAACAAAAGCATTGAATAGAGATCAAGTGTGTGGATTATCAAGAGGAATGAGATTAAAATCTACAAAATAAATTTTCATAGTAGTAACCAAACCTTGTTGACTGGAGATCCCAAGATCTTGGTTCAATGGGAACTAAATTGTTAAAATTTGAGTTTGCACTCGGGAAATTTTCCCAACTCATTCCTAGGATGAAGAGTGCTTGAGGACCTACCAAAGTAGTGAGGTTAAGTTTGATGCTTTTAATGATTCCTATATTTGAAAAATGTGGAGTATGGTAGGATACTCTTAATAGGAGGTCACCTATGTAAGTATGAGGACGAGCAGGCTCAATGAAACACTTATCAACCACCCAAGAGGTGTTCCATGGCCAAAACGGACACAACTGAGAAAATCAAAGCAAATGTTGAGAGTTTATTGTGTATGTGCTATTGTCTCGGTTTACACGAACCGCCAAGAAGTTCAAGACATCATGTTCACTTCGTGGCCTAGTAAATCCGATAGTATACTACTAAGGAAGGTTCAAAGCCATAAGCTACCTCTCCCGATGCAATAATTTTACGTACGAACTCTCTTTTGACATCACGTGCATACATGCATAATTTCATTTACAAGTATGTTGTTTATGTTCGATGTAATATCTCTCCTATTCTATGAACAAATTACCAAGAGTTGGTAAAATCTTTAATTAGTGCAATTTTTCCTGAAACTTTTTTTTATATCTATCTTGTTGATTGATTTGTGTTGTAAATGCAGTTC
The DNA here is from genome assembly GCA_907163345.1 of Haberlea rhodopensis. Lineage (NCBI taxonomy): Eukaryota > Viridiplantae > Streptophyta > Magnoliopsida > Lamiales > Gesneriaceae > Haberlea > Haberlea rhodopensis. The sequence goes on along the minus strand of CAJQUN010000021.1, from coordinate 2,158,637 downwards.
ATGTTTGACGTTGTGTAATAGAATATCTCCTTATATGGTATACGATCAATCGGAATGTAATTGCGAAACCGAGCCTCCTCCATCCATTGATTCAGACATGGACAAAGAGCTGGGCGTGGAGACGTTGGAGCCTGGAGGTGTCAACGAAAATGAGCGAGCTTACTCAAGAGGCAAACAACAGAAGAATTTTAGAGAGACTGTCTCTGATGCACAGAAGCTGGGAATTTCTACAAACAACAGTTCAAACCTTGATAACGAAATTGGAGAAGAGCCAAATGAGTAGAAATGTAAAGAACGTTGAATTTGAAACTGTGCAAGATCAACTAATCGAAGCTGAAGAAACCGTTGTGCATTTAGTGGATTTGAACGGGAAACCCGTCAAGAATATAGAAGAGACGATCTCCAGGGAAGAACGTTGCCTCAGCTGAAAGAGGCTGCAACTATGTGGAGAAAGAAAGTGACTGAACAGGCTCGAAATATTGGCAGATTGCAGCTCGAGCTTCAGAAAATTCAGTACATCTTGTTGAAATGGGATGATGAGAAGAAAAACAAAGGGAGAAACAAGTTATTTCGGAACAAGACCATTATTCTGAGGGGGTTTCATATACAACAGGAAGAAAAACAGCGCGAAGCGTGAGAAGAATACGTTATGTGGATGTCTAAGGCCATCAACTAGTAGTATTCAGAGGATCCCTTCAATTTAACTAGGCTATTTGGCTTTGACTTGCAATTTTTCCTTGTATTATGTTGATAGGATCATCTTTTATATTTAGTTGAACAAGACTTATTTCCTTAATGTTGAGGAACTTTAAGGATTAAATTGATGTAATTGTAATAAGATGCTTTTATCTATTTTTTAGAACTCAACTTTGTGTGACCTTTGCTATTTACCTGCAAAAACACATGAATATGTGCTCCTCTTATGCCTGGATTTTCTGGTTTGCGATGTGAAAGTTGCAATTTATGGAATGTGGTTAAAATCAAGCTGGATATATCCAATTGTATCATTGAGTTCTTTAACCAGAATTAATTTAACTCTCCTCTAATATTTTGAAGTAAAATGGTGTATCAGTATCAACACAAATTACAGTCTCATCACGAAGAACAGAGTTCATGATTGAGATTCTAATAGTGGCTTAGCTCTCAATGTCATGGGACCTTCGAAATAACAGTTGCCTCATTATATTTAGAGGTTAACTTCAAATCCAATTTCAACTGCTAAAAATTATATATTTTTATTTGTGTATGCAATGAAATTTCATAATGTAAATTGCTCTCAACTTGAAGGTTCTTCTCGCATTCTGCCTTAAAACACAAACAAATAGCACATTGAGACATAAACAATGAAATTAACCAAGAAATCAAAATAAGATTACATACAAAAGAGCTTCAAAACATGGCTCCCTCAATACAAAATCAAACCAAGAGTGTAAAAAAGTTTCACCACAAGTAGCATTATACAAGTTTTCTGAATTAGCCTCGCAACAACTCAGATAGATTCTGGTTCGCATTTTTAACCACAAGAAACTAGACCCTTGCTCCTTGAATCTGCAGCCATGACAATAAAAAATAAATAAAATATAATAATAAGCTAGTTAAAATCGAATGGCTCGTTTTTATCGAGATCTTGAATTTGAAACTACATATATAGATACTATCACTTACATCAAATCCCATGAGGGATCTGCAGTAGTTCTTGTTAGTAAGCACAGTGCTGGTAGAACCACACTCACTATCCTTAAGTGAAACTGTTGATCTATCAAGCTTTACAGACCATGGATACTGATAATTCTGAGCACTCGAACCGACATTAGACGATGATCGTTGCATCCTAACCGCCCTTGGCACGTTTCTCCCTTCCAATGAAGGCTTCCGCCTACTCAAAGGCTTCTCGAATGGCTCAATGGACCTTTGCTTCGGGGCGCTATGTGACCGCGCTTTAGCCTTGGAAGATTCGGTGTAGGCCATGTAGTTGGGGTAAAAGGGATACTCATTGTAAAGGGATTCTGCATATTCTGATCTGGGATAGGAAAATGGTATCGTGGAGAGTTCAGGTTTGGACATGGCTGAGTAGCAGCATTGAGGGCTGCTTTGTGCTGTGCAGTAGGAGCATTCTTCGAAGTGGTTGCTGCACGTTCGTGGGGTTATATTGGTTATAGCTGAAGGCGATGGTGAAATCTGTTGATGATCTTGTTTAACTGATGAGCGGTGAGTGGAGATTCGGTATTCGGTTTTTTTCGGCTTGTGCGTGGTTCGAATAGCTGTGTCTTGGTTTTGTGACTGGCTTATAGTTGCCAAGATCCATTTCCACAATCCTGATGTTCTCTTCTAGTCCTCTGTCAAAATCCTACATGAATATAAAGATTGGTCTAGAGAACACAAGATAAAAGCTAAACTTGAACATTTTAAAAAGCAGAATAGTTTTTTTGCTTATGTATAAGAAGAAAAAAAACAAGTTAGTGGCAATTTATCAATGTGGTATCGCACTCTAACATCATGTGGTTTGTAGATAGGCAAGTTTATAAAGATGTACTTTATCCCTATGATTTTCAGATAGTCATTTTACCGTCATGTGATTTTCAAATACGCGATTTACCTATTTTCACAAAGCATAAGACTAAACTGCCTATTTTCAAACGACTACGGTGGGTAAATTACCTATTTTGAAAACCAAAATAGTGTAAGCTGCCTATTTTCAAATCACGGGATCGTAATCGGCCTATTTAAAAAATAAGTAGTCTCTTTTGTCTTTCTATACAAGAATGAACGCGTACTTGAGATGCATTGGTGAACTTGTACTCATGTGTAGACTTTCTGTGGTTAAATTGCTTCTGGTTCACGTTTTTCGATTCTTCGGCGAAAAGCATTCTTCGGACTCGAGCTCGAGCTTGTGCAGTGAAGAGTGCCTGCATGCACCGGAGCGTTGCATTTGCCTGTCTCCTAACCAAATGCCCTCTAACCAATGCCTGTAACTTTACTAATCCTTTCAATGCTTTTAGAGCTTTTCTTGCCTTGAACAAGAAAAATAAAACCAATGTTAACACAAATAATAAAGAACTAAAATGAGTCAATTTTCCTTGTCAAATGCTACGGGTTGATTAGATTGTCCCATCGATTAAAAACATTATGTTTACATACTTTTTAAAAAAAAAATTAAATTGGTAACTTTTCAATTAATCAATTCTCTGCCACATAAGCTGAAAGAGAAGTTGAAAGTTAAGTAGAGCAATATATTATATTTCAAAAGTAAAATTTATTTATGTATCTTTTGTAAAATTGCTAATATAAAAACGTTGAAAAATAGTTTCGATTTTCAAGAAATGCATACCAAATATGAGCGAAAAACGGACTGAATCTTCACCGCAGCAGCCTCTTCAACTGCAGTGCTCACCCTCTCGGCCGAGGCAGAGGTCAGCTGAATCATGGCCGCTGCCGCCTTGGCCGCCGCCACTGCCGCGTCAGCAGCCGCCGCAGTAGCCACTGCCACCGCCAGTACATGTTTCTTAGCATTTTCCTCCAAGTGATGATCCATCACATGAGGCGGAGTAAACGCAATATTCTCCAAAGAATTAGAGTCATGCTGGCCCGGCGCAGTAGCGGAGGAGCGGCGGAAGCTCCACCGACGCTTCTCCCTCGGGGTTGTGGGCTGTGGGATCGTTAAGGGAGTGGCGGGGTGCTGCTCATTGACGTTGAAAACTGTAAAATTTTGGTGATCGCTGCCATTTTTGCCGTCTTTTACCTTTCTATCTTTCTTTCCTGTCAAGAAATTTCTTAGCCATTTGCCTGTTTTCCCCATATATGCTCTCTGTATATCTTTCCCCTCAGAGAATGTAATATTTCTACAACTTTCCCACTTCAACAATTATAATATATCACCTTCTTATCATTGTAGTATTGATTATTGTAATGTTACAACTCATTTGCTGTTTATTTAATCAACTCTTTTGTTTGTTGTGTAACCTAAGAATGATTTACCATTCTAATAATGTAGTATGTCAGAAATGGAGTTTTATAACTTTTATGGTCACATATTTTTATTCATTATTTATCTGTGAAATTATTGACTTCTTTTTGTGGTTTTACATATTAAATTATTGGGAAACTATAAAAAATTCCAATTGTCAAACTTAATTATGGAATCAATCCTAATATCAGAAAATTTAATTCAAACTCTCTACTGTAACTTAAAATTTTGTTCCAACTCACTATAACTATAATACCCCTCTAGCAAACGTTAAACTTTTAATTTTGAGAAATCATTACAGTACGAAACTATACAACTTTTGTACACGTTACATAAAATCGGTATGAAATCTATACAATTTTGGTACAAGTTACACATGAAAAATTGATATAAAGTCTATACTAGTTTCGGTACTTATTACACGTGAAGTTGGTATGAAACATATACAATTTTGGTACTAGTTACACATGAAGTTTGTATGAAACCAATACAATTTTGGTACTAGTTACACATGAAATTGATATAAAACCTATACTATATTCGGTACTTATTACACGTGAAGTTGGTATGAAACCTATACAATTTCGGTACTAAATATACATAAAATTGGTATGAAACCTATACAAATTTGTTATTGATTACAAATAAAATTGGTACGAAATTTATACTATTTTCGGTGCTTGTTACATATGAAATTGGTATAAAATCTTTACAATTTTGGTACTAGTTACACATTAAATTGGTATGAAACCTATACAATATTGGTACAAGTTACACATGAAATTAGTACGAAACCTATACTTTTTCGGTACTTATTACACATGAAGTTCGTAAGAAACATATACAATTTTGGTACTTATTACACTTGAAGTTTGTATGAAACATATACAATTTCGGTACTAAATATACATAAAATTGATATGAAACCTATTCAAATTTGTTACTAATTACGAATAAAATTGGTACGAAATTTATATTATTTTCGGTACTTGTTACATATGAAATTGGTATAAAATCTTTACAATTTTGGTACTAGTCACACATGAAATTGGTATGAAATCTATACAATTTTGGTACAAGTTACACATGAAATTAGTACGAAACCTATAATTTTTTCGGTACTTATTACACATGAAGTTCATATGAAACATATACAATTTTGGTATTTATTACACTTGAAGTTGGTATGAAACATATACAATTTTGGTAATAGTAACACGTAAAGTTGGTATGAAACATATAATATATTCGAAACTTATTACACGTAAAGTTGGTATGAAATCTATACAATTTCGGTACCAACTATGCATAAAATTGGTATGAAATCTATATAATTTTGGTACTAATTACGAATAAAATTGGTACGAAACCTAATCTATTTTTGGTACTTATTACAAATGAAATTGGTATGAAATCTTTACAATTCTGGTACTATTTACACATGAAATTGATAAAAACATATATAATTTTGGTACAATTATACATGAAATTGATATGAAACCTATACTTTTTTGGTACTTTTTACACATGAAGTTGGTATGAAACATATACAATTTTGGTACTTATCACACCTGAAGTTAATATGAAACATATACAATTTTGGTACTAATTACAAGTGAGTTGGTATGAAACATATACTATATTCAAAACTTATTACACGTAAAGTTGGTATGAAACCTATACAATTTCGGTACTAAGTATACATAAAATTGGTATAAAATCTATATAAATTTGGTACTAGTTACACGTGAAGTTGGTGTGAAACCTATACTATATTTGAAACTTATTACACGTAAAGTTGGTATGAAATCTATATAAATCCGGTACTTAATATACATAAAATTGGTACGAAACCTATATAATTTTGGTACTAATTATGAATGAAATTGGTACGAAACCTATACTATTTTCGGTACTTAATACGTATTAAATTAGTATGAATTTTTTACAATTCTGGTACTAATTACACATGAAATTGGCATGAAACATATACAATTTTGGTACAAGTTACACGTTAAATTGGTATGAAACATATACTAGTTTCGACACTTATTACATGTAAAGTTAGTATGAAGCAAATAAATTTTGGTACTAGTTACACATAAAGTTGGTATGAAACCTATAAAATTTTGGTACTAGTTACACATGAAGTTGGTATGAAATATATACTATATTCGGTCCTTATTACAAGTGAAGTTGGTGTGAAACCTATACAATTTCCGTACTATGTATACATAAAATTGGTATGAATTATGAAACCTATATAATATACGTACTATTAAACCTATACAATTGAAATTTATACTAAACTTATATAATTTGGTCCTAGTTACATATGATACGAATTAATACAAATCATATGTTCGCCTGTGAGCATAGAGATATGTAATATATGAGTTGTATAAATGTCATTGGCATTACACCTTTCAATTGGGCATTGCATGCAATGAGTTTAAAAATAAAGGTGCTTGATGAATCGAATTAAGTGGAGAATTAAAAGCTAACAAGATGGTGAATACTTAAGTGGAGAATATTCAAAACCTTCTCTCTCGAGTGATAGATTCTAAATATATATGCCGATTCAATATCATACAGTTAATTGAGACGCATTCAAATCAGGAATCACAAATAAAGCACGATTCGACATAATCCATTATAATGCACTAATCATATTCTCGATTCATTATGCACGTTTACTCTTAAACTCATTGCATGCAATGCCCAATTGCAAAGACTAATGGCAATGACATTTATACAACTCATTTACACATATCTCATATGTAACTAGTATAGGTTTCAGACCAACTTCAAGTGTAATAAGTACCGAAAATAGTATATGTTTCATACAAATTTCATGTGTAACTAGTACCAGAACAAACAAATATTGTTTGTAAAGTTTGAAATTGATTTTATTTGAAATTGATATTTTTGTTTGTTCAATATAGAAGATTAACATTAATATAGAAGATTCTATAGCAAAGTTGTTATTGTTGTTTGAATTTGATATTGTTTGTTTATTCGATATATAAGTTTAACGTCAATATTGATGTGTAATTAGTACCGCAATTGTATACGTTTAATACAAATTTTATGTACAACTAGTACCAAAATTGTATAATTTTAATACAAATTTTATGAGTACCTAGTACCAAAATTGTATAGATTTAATACCAATTTCATGTGTAACTGTACCAAGATGATATATGTTTAATACCAATTTTATATGTAACTAATACCAAAATTGTATAGTTTTAATACTAATTTCATATGTAACTGGTATCAAAATTGTATAGGCTTAATACCAATTTCAAGTGTAACTAGTACCAAATTATATACGTTTAATACAAATTTGAGTGTGTGTAACTAATACCAAAATTGTATTTGATTAATATCAATTTCATGTGATATATGTTTCAAATCAATTTCATGTGTAGGTAATACCAATTGTAAAGATTTCATACAATTTCAATTGTAATAAGTATCGAAAATAGTAAATGTTTCGTACCAATTTCATTAGTAATTAGTACCATAATTATAAAGGTTCCATACCAATTTTATGCATAGTTGGTACCGAAATTGTATAGGTTTCATACCAACTTCACTGTAATAAGTACCGAATATAGTATAGGTTTCATACCAATTTCATGTGTAACTATTACCAAAATTATGTAAGTTTCATACCAACTTCATGTATAACTAGTACCAAAATTATATGTGTTTCATACCAACTTCACTTGTAATAAATACAAAAAATAGTATATGTTTAATACCAACTTCACGTGTAATTTGTACCAAAATTATATATGTTTCATACCAATTTTTTTGTAATAAGTACCAAAATTGTAAAAATTTCAGACCAATTTAATATGTAATAAGTACCAAAAATAGTATATGTTTCGTACCAATTTATTCGTAATTAGTACCAAAAATTTATGTATACTTAGTACTGAAATTGTATAGGTTTCATACCAACTTCACGTGTAATAAGTACCGAATATAGTATATATTTTATACCAATTTCATGTGTAACTAATACCAAAATTGTATAGATTTCATACCAACTTTATGTGTAACTAGTACCAAAATTGTATATCTTTCATACTAACTTCACGTGTAATAAGTACCGAAACTAGTTTTCATACCAATTTCACGTGTAACTTGTACCAAAATTGTATAGCTTTCATACCAATTTCTTGTGTAATTAGTAACATAATTGTAAAAAATTATTCCTAATTTAATGTATTAATTACCAAATACCAATTTCATTCATAATTAGTACCAAAATTATATAGGTTTCGTACCAATTTTATGTATACTAAGTACCGAAATTGTATAGGTTTCATACCAACTTTACGTGTAATAATTTTTGAATATAGTATATGTTTCATACCAACTTCAAGTGTAACTAGTACCAAAATTGTATATGTTTCATACCAACTTCAAGTGTGATAAGTACCAAAATTATATATGTTTTATACCAACTTCATATGTAATAAGTACCGGAAAAGTATAGGTTTCATACCAATTTCATGTATAATTGTACCAATTGTATGTGTTTCATATCAGTTCATGTGTAAGTAGTACCAAAATTGTAAAGATTTCATATCAATTTCATTTATAATAAGTACCGAAAATAGAATATGTTTCGTACCAATTTTTCGTAATTAGTACCCAAATTTTATGGGTTTCATAAGAATTTTATGCATAGTTTGTACCAAATTGTATAGGTTGCATACCTACTCGTGTAATAAGTTTCGAATATAGTATATGTTTCATACCAACTTCATGTGTAATTAGTACCAAAATTGTATGTGTTTCATACCAACTTCAAGTATAATAAGTACCAAAATTGTATATGTTTCATACCAACTCATGTGTAATAAGTACCGAAAAAAGTATAGGTTTCGTACCAATTTCATGTGTAACTTGTACAAAACTTGTATATGTTTCATACCAATTTCATGTGTAGTTAGTACCAAATTTTAAAGATTTCATACCAATTTCATATGTAACAAATACCGAAAATAGTATAAGTTTCGTACCAATTTTATGTATATTTAGTAAATTGTATAGGTTTCATACCAATTTTATGTATATTTACTACCGAAATTGTATAGGTTTCTTACCAACTTCACGTGTAATAAGTACCGAATATATATGTTTTATACCAATTTCATGTGTTACTAATACCAAAATTGTATTGGTTTCATATCAATTTCATTTGTAACTAGTACCAAAATTGTATATGTTTCATACCAACTTCACGTGTAATAAGTACCGAAAATAGTATAGGTTTCATACCAATTTAATGTATAACTTGTACCAAAATTGTATAGATTTCATACCGATTTTATGTGTAACGTGTACCAAAATTGTATATGTTTCGTACCGACTGTAATGATTTCTCAAATTAAAAGTTTAACTTTTAGTAGAGGGGTATTATAGGCATAGGGAGTTAGATCAAAATTTTAAGTTGCGGTAGGGAGTTTGAATTAAGTTTTTCTGATATGGAGGCTGATTCCATAATTAAATTTGACAATGTGGATTTTTTTTTAGTTTTTCCTTAAATTATTTGTATTAGATATAATATTTTGGTTAAAACATAAAATAAAATGGAGAAGACTGTAGGACCTTAAAAAAGATTGCATTGGTCTTACAAAAATTAAGAAGAACAATGTAACGGCATAGTCTTGTCAATTACTGAGATAAACGAATGAAGTTAATCAATTGCGTGCAAATAAGACCCTCCTTATTTTACACATGAATAATGTGAAAGCAATTTAAATTTTTTTAAAAAGAATATACAACTTTTGAATATATATATATATATATATATATATATATATGAGAACTTGGATCAGGACACCTGATTTCAGATCAACAACCCCAATTCATTTGGGGTGATAGAGTCCATATATTTATATGTGGATCTCATGCTCCAAAACATTTTGTGCCGTTAGATTTGTTCCCCATATATATATATATATATATACACACGAAGCGCCTAATGAGGTATTAACCTTGGACAATAATATTTAGTTTTTAATTATTGGAATTGCTTGAATTCGACAAAATCTGCTATGGAGCTGATATTAGATAATAAAAACAAAAGGAGTGAATAAATATTGGACGAGAGAGTTATAAAAGCATGTGAAATAGCTAGGGTTCAATGAACTTGTTTAATCTTCCTCAACATAGCCTTAACTTCTTTATCTTCCTCTATGATTTTTTTACTAATTGTGCTTAGTTTCCTACTCAATTGTATAGTATACGAGTTAATACATATCTCATGAAAATATTATAAATCCATACACCATAGTTTATATTGTATGATCCCCCAATGAACCATTCGCAAACGTGCTAAACTAAGTTTTTGAAGACTTCATCAATCCACGGTGATTTGGTTTTTAGTATCAAACGTTTACCACTTTGTTAAAAACTCTAACTGTTAGCACAGACAAAACATTATTTTCTTATACAGTAGCATCGTAAAGCCCCGTATTAAGCGATATGTGGATAAGAGGGGCTGCATCATGTGAATGTCTATGTGTCAGAATTGTTATGCCTTAGACAATAGGTGAATATATTTCCGTCTACGAGCATATAGAAAAATTGATGAGTACACAACTCTCAATATCGGTGAAGCCGAACTTCTCATGTTTATCTAATCGTAATAGGTAGTCATATATTTAACCTTTATGATAAGATGCTAAGCCTCACTATTTGTTACTATTATAATGAATAGCAATGAATAGTAAATACTATTCATTATATTTTTTTTTTCAAAAAAAATTTAGTTTTAAGAAAATTATTTCTTAGATCAAATTTTTTTCTGTTAAATAATTTTTTTTATTGATGTGCGTGTTTGGTCTGTTAAATAAATTATTTCTTAGAAAAAATAGCAATAGCATGGTCGTTTTAATTCTATTATAATAGCATTGTCGTTTTAACCAAAGGATTGACTCTATTATAATAGAGTCAGTCCTTTGGTTATTTTTTTCCATTCTATTTTAATAGCATGGTCGTTTTAATTTTTTTGTTGATGTGTGGGTTTGGCCTGAACCGAAGGAGTAAATATATCTTAAACAATTGTTGATGAGCGCAATTTCATATGTTATTTTTTCAGTTTATAGTAAGATTTACATCCTTTTTATTAAAAAAAATTAGAGTCGGTCTTTTGGTTATTTTTTTTCATTCAAATACAATAGCATGTTCGCTTTTTTAAAAGGTTTGTTGAATTCAGCCATTTGAAATGTTATTTTCAATCGAATTGGAAAAAAATTGACCAACATACTGGTACCTGACACCACGCCTTGGTCGGTGACAATAAAAACTAGTCTTGTAATATGATGAACTAAATTTAATAACTTTTCCCAAATTACATGTGAGAAGATATATAATTATCCCATCTTGTGATTTATTATACTTTAAAGAATATACATATTATAAAAATAATTTTCCTAATGGGAAGGGGTGACATTATGGGATGGAGCACATGGTAATAATCCTTCCCTAGCTGTTGACATCTTTAATAGTTTTCAAACAAAGTAGGACATGATCCCCACCTATCCTTACACTTGTATTTATTATTATTATTATTGCTCCTTGATAATGATACATTCATTTATTAAATGTGGATACATTGTGCATATAGCTTCTTTCTAAAATAAAATCTCCATCTCGTAAATATAAACAATTAAATTATTTTAAAATGAAATTGTATTCTTACATAGTTATACATGAAAACTTTTTCACTTCAAGAAATGTCTCAGTCGATAAACTTTTTGAATGCACATAAGAGTGTAAATTTAGTCAAATAATGCACCAATGAACAATATTTCAAGTGGTAAATACCGAGAGATTAAAAAAAAATTAACAATAATAATAATAAGTTTAGTTCAACCAGAGACAGCGGTCGATGATTTAGTTTCATTCTTAGTTTTAAAAAAAACATAATTCACAGTTCAATATAAAAAAAATGAAACTAATTTATTTTTATTTTTTAATAGGTAATTTGAAGCCAACTAAAACAAAGAATAATTGAGATCAAATTCTTACCGCTAAGCTAATCTATAGCTGATGATATAAATGCAACTCTATTTACTTGTACAGTGACAACACTAACCCTATATTAAGCGACAGATGGACATGAGGATCGCACCACGTGAGTGCCAATGTGACATGCTTGTTAAGACTAGACGATAGATTACTACACTCCGTCCACAAGCGCACATAAGAATTGATGGGACCACTCCCAACAATCCCCCCTAAATTGCTTCATAGGTGGCTCGAACACATGACCTCGCTCTGATACTAATTGTTAGGATCAAACACTTACCACTAATCTAAAAGTTACAATTGATAGCATAGGCTCATTTATGTGATGTTCGCGAATAAGTCATTAAATACAATTGTCTAACTTAAGTAATTAAGAAATTAATTACTGTATTGTGTGGACTCGGTTTTTGGATGAACTGGGTGAGGTTGAATACATGGGTTTATTGAATTCATGATTCTGAGAATTTAAAATTTAATTGGGTTGGAAATAATGGCATGAGAATGGTTGAGACTTAAATAAATGTGGTAGCTAGCAAAAACATATACATGCACACTTTTCACACATAAAATCTCTACACCTTTTCAAAACCCTTATTTTCCCCCTCTTTTGTCAAAGCGTTGGTGAACTCGTGAGGCTTGAATCTTGCCTTTCAAATTTGGATTTGAAAGCTTCTAAGGGTAAGAAAGTAGTGATGATTTGAGTTTTTGATTTGTTTTGCTAAAATAATTGTTGAGATGATTTGGGGAAAAAACTTGTGTATTGATTGAGGGATTGATTTGTTAGACTTTGAGGATTAGGTTGTTAATGGTTGCATGTTGAGTAGTTTTAATGTTGAGTATTGAAGATGTGGTGGGTTTGTAGCAAATGGTATGACAACACATACAGAGCTCGGCGATCGATCGACGCGTTTTCGCGATCGATCGCGCGCTGCTGGACAAGGAAACAGATCGTTTCCGTGATCGATCGCGAGACTCCACGATCGATCGGCAGGGTCTTCTCGATCGATTGCGAAAGGGCGATTTTTTGTGCCAATTTTAGAATGCCTTGCAATTGATCACGAGGCATGAATTTTTGTTATTTTGTTATTTTTCTTGGAAATTTTATAGTAGGATCGTTTATACATATTAACATTGCATTGTTGGAATTGTATAGAGCCTTCCCAACAGGCGGGACATCGAAGAAGATAACTTCTGACATATCCCCACTTTTGACGAACAAGGTACGTAGAGACGTATGTGTATCTCAAATAGTATGATGTTATACGTATGTGTTGTTGTGGAAACTATATGTGTTTGAATTGGTATCTTGTCGTTGTCTTATCGTAGCGATGAATTATAGTATATGCCGCTGTCATGTCGAAGCGATGATAATGTCGCTGTCGTGTCGAAGCGATGCTATATGTCGATGTCACGTCGAAGCGATGATAATGCCGCTGTCACGTCGAAGCGATGACTATTATATATGCCGCTGATAATTCAAAGCGATGTGTGTCATAAATGTTGTATTATACCGAAAAGTGAATTGTTGTATACGTATGAATAAATGTCGTGACATTCAAGAGGGGTGTATTTTTCTAACAATATGGGAATGAATTACATGAACAAGAACTATCGACGATAATATTCCAAACCATTGAATACATGAAGTATATTTGCATTGTACATAATGCTTAACGATTGCTATGATTTAATTCACTTGAGAATGATGTGTATATACTCATGTTTTGGGGGTTGTTACTATATGAGCTTTTGGCAAGGGGAGCTAAGGCAAGTGTTGACATTGTGAGTGGTGTGAGGAATAGAGCTATCAACCTAGAAGGACAAGTTGCATTTTGTGTAATCTCTATGAAGGTTTAGCGTAAATCTATTATTGATTACATTCACTTTACTTATTATTTTGTATATGGAATATGTGATAGCCCTGAGTGCTCATTACCTCCACATAAACTTTATTACTCTGATAAATAATTAGCCTTTTTGCTCTCAATCATAATGAAGGTAGCGAGGCCTTACAGGGTCCTTACAATTTCCTTACAATAACAGCGTAAAACCTCGTAATAAGTGACAGACGGACATGAGGGGTTGCACCACGTGGATGCCAATATGTCGGACTTGTTATGCCTTAGACGACAGATGATCACACCTCCATCAACGAGCGCATAGAAATTACTGGGCCACTCCCAACCGACATTGATCATTGAATAAGTTATTCATTGTATATTATATTAAAATATAATAGGGGCTTGGATTATCATTATCAATAAAATAATTTGTTTGCATGTGAATTTGGGAATATTGGTTGATTAATTGTATCAGTATCCTTTTCAATCTTTCATTGTTGGATTTATCTAGTTTTAAAATAATTTAAATTGTTACATTGCACATGGTTTGCTACGTTTGATTAGAATGTATATCTTGTCTTTGAGAACCTTTTTGCTGTCAAATTTTATGTGATTAAGATGTTGACTGCGTGTGTTTATATGTGGAACAACTAAATATAGCTGGCGATACATAAATTAATCGATAATTTGAGACCAACATAAAACCAATATAACATGATTGAACAAGGTTGTGTGTGTCATTTTGTTTGGGGTATATAGAAGAATTTTGACGACCTCGTGATTTCTAGGGAAAGCTATTTGTTCAATTAACAGAACAGTAACATATTTGTTTCGCGAGACGGTGGTAATTACCCCTTGGTAACGTTAATATACATTTTACCCATATGATTTGTAAATAAGCATTTACCTTCATTTGGTATCGTTAATAGGCGCTTACCATACTTTGCAAGCATAGTACAATGTCCTCTCACACGTTATATATGGATGTAGTGTTTTGCACGCACCTATTCACAAACCATAGGTATGTAAATTGCATATTTTCAAAACACGGGGTTAAACTGCATATATTGAAAACTACAATGTGATAATATATATATTAAAGATACCATATAGAGTAAATACACATCTACAAAACCATATGGAAGTTCGTCGCCGTCGCCAAAAACCGGATGATAACCGTATTTTAGAATACACTAGCCGTTATATTAAACATTTGAAAAAAAAATCATAATAACTAATTTTAACGACTATTTTTCTTTTCAGTTATATGTACGCAGAACAACCATTGAACTAGAGAGAATTTATATATACTAGCTGCAGACGCACACGTCTTACGTGTGTAATGAAATTTTAAATTTTATATATTATATATGTATACTAATTATTTTATGGGAAAGAGAAAACAATGCCACATATTAATAGGCGATATTTCGATATTATCATTTATCTCATGATCTCATGGTTATTTGGAATTTCACAATGGTAGTTACTCTAAAATGCTCACACATTATAATATATATATATATATATTATTTTTTAGTTTTTAGTTTTTATTTCCCTTCCACACGTTGAATGTTTACAGAGTCAACATCATTTTCCGGTCGTTCTTGGGTCCTGAAATTGATATGATATGTCGATACTAGAGACTGTTTTTGTCATAAGAGATATATGTAGTCATAAATATTGTGACAACGATGCTGAATGTTCAATGTTTCTCCAACCGCATTAATTTGTGGGACATTATATGGTATCAATAATTCTTTTTTTTAAATGATAAAGCATAGCTATTTAATTAAATTTTAACCGAACTCAAAATTAGTATTGTTGGGATATTTTTTCTATTCGAATTTGGATCACGACCAGAACTTGGAATCAAGACCAGAACCACAAATTAAATAAACAAATTTTAAAAAACTATGTAGGATATTTCTGAAAAAATATTAAAATTAAACGATATATGTACATGTTTATTAAGCTACATCTTGGCTGATGAAAACAAAATTGTGCTTTTTCATGTGGATGCAATTTCGTAATCAATATGGCTTAATTTCGAACTACTCTCGCAATCCCATCAAGGAAACGGGCATAGAGACGAGGTAGCATACAACCTATGATATATAATTTATGACAAATTCATGCTCATTCCTACCATTTGTTCTCATCATGCCATTGATACGAACGTGCGAGGATAACCTGTTTTCTATAGATGCCCCATAGAGGCGCTTTAAAAACTTATTAGACAATATAATATAGTATATCCTTTATTGTTAGAATAAGAAATCTATCAATAATAAGAAACAAAACAAACAAACAAGTAAATAAGAGAGATAGACATAGAGAACATTGGTTAAATCAGAAAATCGATGAACCAGATGCCACTCAGAATCGGTTAATTAAACCAGTTTGTTGTTGACCGATAACCCAGAAAACGGAAGGTTTTTTATTTAATATAGTGACCAAATTACCAAAATCACCGGGTTATTTCTATTAAAAGATTTGTGAAATACTGATAAATATGTCAATATTATAATTATTATTATTTAAATGACAAAAACTACATCCGTCATGCAATATGAGAAAATTGAAGGCCTTACAACTCAGCCTGGATAGTTCATCTAAAGACATGAGATTGAACTTGAGCTCAGACGATCCACAATAAAGAAACTCAACCTCAAATTCAGCTTGGGCACACAATTTTTTTTTTAAAAAATTAACATGACTGTAAGATCAGATCACATATATTTGTTTAGATATTTTTTTTTTTTTGCTGAGACAATCTTTTATTCAACGAGTACCAGAAGTACTCCAAAAACTGAAATTACACAATGTTTACCCAGCTCTAACACAACGATAAATAATGGCTGGGTTCGAAAACCAATCATTGAGTGAGTAATTACATACTGCAAAAGAAGATGAAATCCAAGTTAAAAAACTAACATTCACTTCCTCAATAAGTTTGTCACAATTCGGTTCAATCCTAGGAAAGAAGAAACCATTCCGCGGTTTTCAAATGTTCAAAATAATGCATTGTCATAGTACATTCCAAATCTTGCAAGACTTTCGAATAGGATTCATGTCTTGATGTTGTAGAATTTTGTGTTTAGATACTATTGGATTATTAACAAAGACTATTTAAGTTTGTCAATCAGCTCACGAGACTCATGAGCTTTTAAACAACTAAAGTTGAACTCGAATTTGAGCTTGCCCGAACTTGCACCTTCAACATCAAAGTTCAATTGAACTTATATTGATTTGGCTTGACAAGTTCTTGAATCCATTTGACTCGATTTTACACCCCTAGTACTTGCTCAGGGGAATGGCAATACCATTATTAGTATAGGATACAATTAAATGAACAGGCCTAAAATCGATCCTGACTTGTGATATCAGGTTCGATTGGTGGCGACTGTCCAAAGCATGGACTCAACCTTTAAGAACACATCATCAAGTTATTCAAGCACTTCTTCAACAACCAATTTGGACGACCAGAGTAAAAGCCATGGTGAGATTACACCCTTGAAATATTTTCTTCAATTTTACTAGTATTTTCCCTCAAGTCAATTTTTTGGTTGGTAATAGCTGCTATGTTAAACTCGATAGTCGAATTTACTCGGTCAAAGGTTCTACCGAACTGAACTAAGAGTGCTTTTTTATCGGATAGATAAGCAACCCTTCTCCCCCAAAGGGCGATTTGTGTCCGAAGAAGAAGATCAAAGCAAACGAACTGCTTGTGTGGAAGCACATTAGGATATCGAGTGGCATACAATGTACACTTAACCATTGAGACATGGGATACAGTTGGTGTTCTATTTCAGTCGACTCCAGCGGTATGGTTTTACTGTACAATATTACGATGACTATTTTATACATGCAGGCAGTTGGTGTTCTTTCCTAGTAAGTATTCAGACCCTTTTCTATATGTTGCTCTTAAACAAAACATTGGGTGGCAGCGGGAGAAGTAAATATATAAAAAGGGTAGATCATAAGAGGCAAGTGCGAGCCCGTCGATGACTCCAGTAAATGAAGGGATGATCAAAATAAACTAGACAAAAGTTATTGAGAATGAAAAAAATAGTTTGTAAATAATTGGGACATAAGTCTCAAATTAAGGCGATAGAGAGGATTGGTAAACTAAGCTATACCATCAAATGCTAGTCCTAGGGAGGCAATCTGGTCCATAATCTTGGTTTTATTATGACTGCTGGCATTACTTTCTCGATTTTTATCTACCATTAGCTGATACAATGCAATAATCATTGAAAGTCGGTAATCTCTTTTCTTGCACTTATATTTGATAATTGCATGTTGCATATGAATTGTGTTAGTCAAATCTTCATTGGCCCACAAAAGAAAAATCATCCGACAATCTTTTGTTAAATTCAAAAGTATTGAATTTTGAAAAGTTGTCAGTCCCAACAACCGAAATGGTGCATGGAAGAAAATTTGAGTGAAGACTTTTGCGCAAATTAAGCGTGAATTACGGTTGAAAATTTTCTTATAAATAGGATGATATTTCATTCAGTTTAATATACCAAATTGTAGAGAGAAAAATAACACAGTGTTATCAGAGTAAAAATACTAGTGAGAAAAAATTGCTGTATAATTTTCTGAGTGTTTTTCAGATTGAGTGTTGTCAGTGTTTTGTAAACACTTGTATTTTTCTTCAATAAAAGATCTGTAGCATCCCCGTGGACGTAGACTAATTTTTTGCCGAACCACGTAAACCGTGTTTTATTCCGTATTTATTTTTTACTCCCACATATCTGACAAGAGAAAATATGGTGTTATTTTCCCAACAACTGGTATCAGAGCCATGTTGTTAATTTCAAAAATAGTAAAATTTGGTCAGCGAAACCAAATTCGTCCACAGCGGTGTTTTTCAATAACACGGTGATTTTTTCAAAAATTGTCAAAACAGCAATCCGGTGGGAGTCAGGTTCGAGTGGAGTAATGGCGGCAGATGAAGGAAAAATGAATATTGAAAAGTTCAATGGTTCAGATTTTGGCTTTTGAAAAATGCAAATAGAAGACTATATGCACCAGAAAAAAAGGCCTTTATCAACCTCTCTCCGGTGTGAAGCCAGAAGGCATGAAAGATGAAGAATGGGCTCTTCTAGATAGAAAAGCTCTCAGAGTTATCCGACTGACATTGTCACGCAACGTTGCTTTCAACATAGCAAAAGAAAGACCACGGCGGGTCTTATGGCGGCTCTTTCAAGCATTTACGGGAAGCCCTCAGTTTCAAACAAAGTTCATTTGATGAGGCGGTTCTTCAATTTGCGGATGGTAGAAGGTGGATCGGTAGCTCAACACCTCAATGAACTCAACACAGTGACAGCTCAATTGAGTTCAGTTAGCATTGATTTTGATGATGAAGTACAAGCATTAATACTTTTGTCTTCCCTACCGGAAAGAAGGAATGCTATTGTCACAGCTGTGAGTAGCTTATCGAGAAGTACAAAGTTGAAATTTGACGATGTTCATGATCTGGCTCTCAGTGAAGAGATCAGACGGAAAGATTCAAATGAATCATCAACCTCTTCAGTATTACATACAGAATCAAGAGGTAGAAAATCAAACAGAGGAGGTGGACGTGGCAAACAAATGGACATGAGGTCCAAATCTAGGAATCCCCCTAATTCTCAGAACTCAAAGACTATCGAGTGCTGGAAATATGGGCTGCCCGGACATTATAAAAATCAGTGCAAAAATGCACCGAAGAATCAGGAGGTGAAGGCAGAAGCAAACGTTGCTTCTGGAGATGATGCATTAATATGTTCCTTAGAGTACAAGGAAGAGTCTTGGGTGTTAGACACCGGAGCATCATTCCATGCTACTTCGCAGAGAGAACTCTTCAAGAAATATGTCCCTGGCAACCTTGGTAAAGTCTACATTTGTAATGAACAATCTTGCGAGATTGTTGGCAAATGTATCATAAAGATTAAGTTGAACGGGTCTGCATGGGAACTATAGGATGTCAGACATATTCCCGATCTGATAAAGAACTTAATCTCAGTTGGCCAGTTGGCCGGTGAAGGTCATACAACAGTCTTTCACGGTGATACTTGGAAGATCTCAAAATGTGCAATGATAATTGTTCCAGGCAATAAGAGTGGTACTCTTTACCTGACTGCATGAGCACGTTGTTCAATTGTAGTTGCAGCAGACACAGAAAGTCCTACTCTTTGGCACCAGATACTTGGCCACATTAGTGAGAAAGGAATGAAGATTATGCACTCAAAGGGGAAACTTAGGGGCCTTCAGTCAATTGATATTGACACGTGTGAAAGATGTATTTTTGGAAAGCAGAAAAGAGTTAGCTTTCAGACAAGTACAAGAACCCCAAAGAAGGTGAAACTTGAACTAGTCCACTCTGATGTTTGGGGACTAACGTCTGTCTCATCCATTAGTGGAAAACACTACTTTGTGACTTTTATTGATGATCACTCCAGGAAAGTATGGATTTACTTTCTGAAATATAAGTCAGAAGTATTTGAGGCTTTCAAGATTTGGAAAGCGATGGTTGAAAATGAGACATGTTTGAAGATAAAGAAGCTCAGAACCGACAATGATAGTGAATATGAAGACACCAGATTCAAGAAGTTGTGCTATGAGCAAGGGATCAGAATGGATAGAACCGTGCCTGGTATGCCTCAACACAATGATGTAGCTGAGCGTATGAACCGGACGTTGACAGAACTTGCCAGAAGTATGCGGGTACAATAAGGCCTGCCGAAGCAGTTCTGGGCAGAAGCAGTCAACACAGCAGCTTACTTGATTAACCGAGGTCCATCGGTACCATTGGAGCACAGAATACTAGAAGAGGTATGGAGCGAAAAATAGTTAAACCACTCATATCTTAAAGTTTTCGGATATGTAGCATATGTGCATATCAGTGATGCACACAGAAACAAACTTGATCCCAAATCAAAGAAGTGTGCTTTCATTGGTTATGGTGAAGATGAGTTTGGCTACCGCATTTGGATGATGAAAACAAGAAGATGATCCGCAACAGAGATGTAATCTTCAGCGAACGAGTGATGTATAAGGACATGCATAACACATTTGGAAGCGACTCAGAACAGAGTGAGCCAGTGGATGCAGAGGTGGACGATATCCCAGAAAGTCATGTGGAACAGATAGTTGAGATTCCTCAGTTGGGGAAATCAATGTAAGTAATCCTATGAGCATACAACGCAGCGGAATAAAAATTTTAGGATTACAAACCAGCAGATCTATACATAGGTTATCATATCGGATTAAGGAATACGAAGGTCTCACCCTTGTAGCGTGTTTGAAGCAGAATCCACGGAGCAGCACCACGTCCTACGCCTTCTCCGAGTCACTAGCAAAACTCAATGAGTTTTGCCTCAACGGTATTCACACGATCAAATCGAGTGAAGGGATGGTTTAATAACAAGTTGCTAGACAAGTTATTAAACCGATACACGAAGCTAACTCGATTCACAATCGAAAGATGGCTCGAAAACCACCAAGAACCACACGACTTTGAAGGGGGCCGAGAGTTCAAGTGTGCGGCCGAGAGCTTATTAGCTTGTGTAGGGTTTTGTGTTATGAAGTTGTCTTACTAATTAAACACCTTGCAATCATATTATATATGATTAATTAAAGGCTTTCATAAAGCCTCATGGGCTTAAGCCCATGATTTAATTAATCATTATGATTATTAATTAAGACTCCTCTTATTTATTTAATTCATCTCATGAATTTAATTTCCCTTCTCGATTTAATCTTTTGTGCGACCCGATAGGATCTTGTAATGTTGGCAGTGACATAAAATCTCATTTTACGTCTCAAGCATTGAGCGGTATCTAGCAACACATCAATGCTACCCAAATTACAAGAATGTCAATGACTCGACATAACCTTTAGAACTTGTGATAATATTAATCATGTAACTTAATCCCTTTGTCCTTTGTGTTTAGATTGAACACGAGTCATGGAACAGTCATACTCGTATATCCAATCTTTATTTCTTGATCCCCAAGTAGAACTAGAATAAACGAATAAGCTCGATATCTCATATCGACTCATTCGAGCATGGCCATGCATTTTAGTTCTCGCTTGATCAAGGGCCAAACACATCTCCTGTTATATAGGAGGGACAAATCCTATCTCGATCAGTCAACATCCCTCTACATAATTCGTAGTGTATCCAATAGTCGCCTTTATAGTATACCCTGTTACGGGTAACGTTTGACGATATCAAGATACATAACTCCTTATGTTGGGATCTCTGATGATCACAAGTCGTAAGGATTTCATACATTATTATCACTATGAGAATTGCATATGACGATCATATAACTATCCATGTTGCATTCTCATGGTGGGTCTGTCCAGTACATCGTTCTCTAACATGTACCCATATGTTGATTTGATATCTCATATCAATGAACAATTCATCGATCAACATATACTAGTCTCTACGTATTATCATTATCTCTATTCATGATAATACTTGACTAGGGACATCTTTAAGAATAATACAATATTATTCTAAGGACATTAACATATATATTAATTCACAATGCACAGTTAAAAGAATAATATATAATAATGAATTGCCATTCATAAAACCATAAACATTGTAAGTCTTAAACAATCATCTAATGACTTGTCTTAGGGCATATCCCAACAAATCTCCCACTTGCACTAAGACCACTCAGACATATACATAATGCCTAGAGATCTAGTATGACGATCATGCTTCTGCTGTGACAGCGGCTTCGTCAATGGGTCAGATACATTATCATCTGTTGGTACTTTGCATATTTTAACATCTCCCCTTTCAACGATTTCTCGAATGAAATGGAAACGCCTAAGTATGTGCTTGGATCTTTGGTGAGATCTTGGTTCCTTAGCCAATGCGATCGCTCCATTGTTGTCACAATTGAGTTCTATCGGATCTTTAATGCTAGGCACCACTCCAAGTTCAGAAATGAACTTCCTCATCCAAACAGCTTCCTTTGCTGCATCCGAGGCAGCAATATACTCAGCTTCCGTTGTAGAATCGGCTACTGTTTCTTGCTTTGAACTCTTCCAGCTCACAGCACCTCCATTCAGGCAATACACATATCCAGATTGCGATCGAAAATCATCTTTGTCGGTTTGGAAGCTTGCATCAGTGTAACCCATTACATTGAGCTCTTCCTCACCTCCATAAATCAAGAATGTATCATTAGTCCTTCTCAAGTACTTTAGGATATTCTTGACAGCAATCCAGTGACCTTCACCTGGATCAACTTGATATCTGCTCGTCATGCTCAAAGCATACGATACATCGGGACGAGTACATATCATGGCATACATGATAGATCCAATAGCTGACGCGTATGGAATCTTACTCATGCGTTGTCTCTCATCTGGTGTTGAAGGACACTGTTCCTTCGAGAGATAAATATCATGTGTCATAGGCACGAATCCTTTCTTGGATTCTTGCATGCTAAACCTTTTAAGCACCTTGTCTATGTATGTACTTTGATTTAGACCAAGAAGCCTTCTCGATCTATCTCTATAGATCTTGATTCCTAATACATAGGTGGCTTCTCCTAAGTCTTTCATCGAAAAGCAATTCCCTAGCCAAATCTTTACAGATTGCAAGGCACGGATATCATTTCCAATAAGAAGTATGTCATCTACATACAACACTAGGAAAATGATTACGCTCCCACTGACCTTCTTGTAGACACAAGGTTCATCTTCATTTTTGATAAAACCAAATTCTTTGATTGCATCATCAAAACGAAGATTCCAACTCCGAGAAGCTTGCTTCGATCCATAAATGGATCGTTGTAGCTTGCATATCTTTCCAGCATCCTTTGGATCGACAAAACCCTCGGGCTGTGTCATGTACACATCCTCGAGCAGATTTCCATTAAGGAAAGCTGTTTTGACATCCATCTGCCAGATTTCATAATCATGAAATGCAGCTATTGCAAGTAAGATCCTTATGGATTTAACCATGGCCACTGGTGAAAAGGTTTCATCATAGTCAATACCATGAATTTGTTTGAATCCTTTTGCAACCAGCCGACCTTTATAGGTTTGTACGTTACCATCCATATCGGTCTTTTTCTTGAAAATCCATTTGCACCCTATGGGTCGTACCCCTTCAGGTGGATCAACCAAAGTCCATACTTGGTTTGTATACATGGATTCCATCTCAGATTCCATGGCCTCTTGCCATTTCTCAGAATCATTGCCCATTATAGCTTGTTGATAAGATGACGGCTTATCCTCATCAATAAGTAGTAAGTCACCTTGTTGAGTCACAAGAAATCCATATCTCTGTGGCTCCCGGTGTTCTCTTACAGACCTACGCTGGGCTTGTGTCTCTTGAGCAGGTACTTCTTCCACAACAGCTTGCGGTGCCTGCTCTGTTTCCATCTCAATCTCAGGTTCAGTGTTTTCTTGTGGTTGAACTTCACTAAGTTCTATTTCTCTCCCACTGGTTTTTTCTAGAAATAAATTCTCTTTCAAGAAATACACCAGTCCGAGCAACAACTACTTTGTTCTCGGTGGGATAATAGAAATAGTATCCTTTCGTTTCCTTAGGATACCCCACAAATAAACACTTATCAGATTTGGGTCCAAGTTTGTTAGTGGCGTGACGTCTAACGAAAGCCTCACAACCCCAAATCTTCATAAAAGACATACTAGGACGCTTCCCAGTCCATATCTCATATGGTGTCTTTTCCACTGATTTAGATGGGACACGGTTCAGTAAGAAAATCGTTGTTTCTAGAGCGTGTCCCCAAAACGATATCGGAAGATCTGCATGACTCATCATTGATCTAACCATGTCTAACAAGGTTCGATTTCTCCTCTCGGATACACCATTCCATTGTGGAGTATACGGAGGAGTGAGTTGTGGGACTATCCCACATTCCTTTAGATAGTCATGAAACTCTTGGCTTAAGTATTCTCCTCCTCGATCTGATCGAAGGATTTTGATACTCTTGCCAAGTTGGTTTTGTACTTCATTCTTGAAATCTTTGAACTTTTCAAAGGTTTCATGTTTATGTTTCATTAGGTACACATACCCATATCTACTGAGGTCATCAGTAAATGTAACGAAGTATTGAAAACCACCTCTAGCTTGTGTACTCATTGGTCCACATACATCACTATGTATTAGTCCCAATAAAACATTTGCCCTTTCAACATGTCCCTTGAAAGGGGCTTTAGTCATCTTGCCCATTAAACAAGATTCACATGTTTCATATGATTCAAAATCAAATGAATCTAATACTCCATCCTTATGAAGTTTAGATATGCGGTTCTAGTTTATGTGGCCCAAGCGACAGTGCCAGAGATAAGTCGGATTACAATCATTATTTTTAATCCTTTTAGTATTTATGTTATAGATAGGCATATCAAGATTTAATACATAAAGACCATTCACCATTTGTGCACCAGCATAAAACATATCATTTAAATAAATAGAACAACAATTGTCCTTTATTATAAATGAAAAACCATACTTGTCCAAACAAGAAATAGATATTATGTTTTTAGTAATAGAAGGCACAAAATAGCAATCTTTCAAAATCAATGATAAACCAGAAGGTAAAGCTAAATGATAATCTCCTATAGCTAATGCAGCAACTCTTGCTCCATTTCCAACTCGGAGATCAACTTCACCTTTCGCCAATGTCCTACTCCTTTTGAAATCCTGCACATTTACACAAATGTGAGATCCACATCAATATCTAATACCCATGATGAAGAAGTAGATAAATTGACTTCTATAACAAAAATACCTGAAGCGGAAGTCACACTTCCTTTCTTTAGATCCTCCAGATATACTTTGCAGTTTCTTTTCTAATGGCCGGTCTCACCGCAATGGAAACAGTTCCCTTCCTTTGCTATCCCTCCCTTTGGCTTTAGTGCAGAAGACTTTGGCTTAGATTTAGCAAAGACCTTCTTTGCTTTCTTGTTGCCTTTAGCTTTGGCCCTTCCTTTGCCCTTATTCACAATAAGGACATTTGTGGCCTTAGTCTTCTTAGTATTTGCTTCATATGTTCTCAACATACCAAGCAACTGTGGTAGAGTCTTTTCCATGTCAGTCATATTGTAATTTACTACAAATTGACTGAAGCTCTCAGGCAACGATTGCAAGATCACATCGGTGGCCAACTCTTGGTCCAATGGAAAACCTAGCTTGTCCAGATTCTCAATGTACCCAATCATCTTGAGCACATGAGTTCCAACTAGGCTTCCCTCTACCATCCTGCACTGGAATAACGCTTTAGAGACGTCATACCTCTCTTGTCTAGCTTGCTGTTGGTACAACTGCTTTAAGTGTTCGATCATATCGAACGCCTCCATTTCCTCATGTTGCTTCTGAAGCTCAGAGTTCATGGTGGCAAGCATGAGGCACCCAACATCAAGTGCGTCACTCTGATGCTTCTTGTAAGCATCTTTTTCAGCTCTTGTAGCTGTTAGGGGAGGTTCCTCAGCGGGCAAGGGTTCCTCTAGGACATATTGTTTCTTTTCTTGTTTGAGGACTATCCTCAAGTTCCTATGCCAGTCTAGGAAATTCGTCCCATTTAATTTGTCCTTCTCAAGGACCGATCGCAGTGATAAAGTGCTAGTAACGTTGTTAGTTGCCATGGATATCTACAATATAAATATGCAAAATAAGTTTATGATTTAAATCATTTAACATGGTCTTATATTAAATGATACTCCCACTATTTTGTTTGAAAAAATATCAACCCTCGAAACCTTTAGTGGCCAAGATCCATATTTCGCCTAATCTTGAGTTAGCTTTGGCTAATCGCCCAAGACTCGGTTATTTAGGTAGACAACACTTTGTCAATTACATCACATATAATTCTTGGATAGTTGGACGAACAACACTTTGTTCAATTCATCAAATGAATTATAATCCAACCCATGCCTCTAGGTTCCCAATCCTATTGAGATAACCTAGTTAAGTCGTACCCAATTAAAGTATAACGGATATCACTTTTATCCTTTCGCGCCTTACTAAGATTGCCACGGTGCTTTGCTTTGGCAAACCCACACATGTACAATCGAAGTTATTGACGAGTACTTTTAATTTTGGAAGGCATCTAAAACTTAATATTTTAGAGGGATTTATTGATCTCATGATTAATTTGATAATTTAAAATATGTCCACTACATATAGTTGTATACATATCTACATATATGTGTAATACTATTATCAAACTAAAACATAAGATAAATCATGCATCAACATACATAATTAAACGTGACATGGTTATAGCCCCTACTAATGATTTTCTCAAGCCAATGAGAAAATCCTATGAGTCAACCTAAGGTAACTTCACAAGCACCTTCCTTTGGCTCCAATTTGTGAATGGCCTCCTCATCCCGGCACGATGCTCCATCTTCATTGATCACCATCAATAAAATAAACTACACTATTTACAAGATATAGAATTCCTCGATTCACATTCGAGGGGAACATAGGGGAGGGATTACATTTAGAATGAAATAGAGAAAGGCACGACACGCAGGTCGTATTATAAATTACAAACATCCACAAATCCTATCTAATAGGTCAAAGGGCTATAACCACGCACCGTGCTCAAACAACACATAAAGCATGCATTAACATTTAATTAATTAAATTCTAAACATTTTAAATTTAATTCTAATTAAAACTGTAAAATAATTTTTGAAAAATTATCGTACGCTCGGGACATCTCATGCCACGAACTAAAGCGACTAAGACACGAACCACCATGGTTCGAACCATGAAGCACACGGCTGGACCAATAGTGGGCCTAGGGTTCGAAACCCTAGCCCATGGCCGAGCCATGGCTCGTGCGGTGGCGGCGCTAGGGTTCCAAACCCTAGCCGCCTCGCACCTTCATGCATTCTTATGGAATTTTATCGAGCCATCTTGTTTTAGACGCCGGAATTTGTTAGCCACGAGTCACGGTCAGGCCATGCACGGGGTTGGCTCAACCATCTCGAGCTAAGGGTTCGAAAAACCTTGCTCTCATGTGGTAAAGTTACTAATCCATGCATGCGTGAAGCATTATCGAGTCAAAGAGTTCAAAACTCATCCACGTCTCAAAACTTTAGAAAATAAGGCGATGATGGCCGAGCCATGCACGGCTATTAGGGTTCGAAACCCTAGCCGTCATGAGCTAGCCGTCACGTCCAATGGGTTCTAAACCCTAATTAATTTTTGACACTTTCATGCACAATTATTAGCCACAACGACTAAGCCATCTCGAGCCAAGGGTTCGAAAACCCTAGCCCTCATGTGGCTAGCCGTGGTGACATTTGTGATGGTGATGGCCGAAAACTTTATGACATATGGTTCGATATTCGCCTAATTATATCAAATACAACTTTACGATGATTTTCAAAAACTAAATATTTATTTCATATCATATATGAATTAAACAGTTTTAATTAGCATGCAATATTAATTCTAATATGATTAACACAATTTAATCACATAAATCCGATATGAGCCTTGTACACGGCTCTGATACCACTGTAAGTAATCCCTTGTAGCGTGTTTGAAGCAGAATCCACGGAGCAGCACCACGTCTTACGCCTTCTCCGAGTCACTAGCAAAACTCAATGAGTTTTGCCTCAACGGTATCCACACGATCAAATCGAGTGAATGGATGGTTTAATAACAAGTTGCTAGACAAGTTATTAAACCGATACACGAAGCTAACTCGATTCACAATCGAAAGATGGCTCGAAAACCACCAAGAACCACACGACTTTGAAGGAGGCCGAGACTTGTGTAGGGTTTTGTGTTATGAAGTTGTCTTACTAATTAAACACCTTGCAATCATATTATATATGATTAATTAAAGGCTTTCATAAAGCCTCATGGGCTTAAGCCCATGATTTAATTAATCATTATGATTATTAATTAAGACTCCTCTTAATTATTTAATTCATCTCATGAATTTAATTTCCCTTCTCGATTTAATCTTTTGTGCGACCCGATAGGATCTTGTAATGTTGGCAATGACATAAAATCTCATTTTACGTCTCAAGCATTGAGCGGTATCTAGCAACACATCAATGCTACCCAAATTACAAGAATGTCAATGACTCGACATAACCTTTAGAACTTGTGATAATATTAATCATGTAACTTAATCCCTTTGTCCTTTGTGTTTAGATTGAACACGAGTCATGGAACAGTCATACTCGTATATCCAATCTTTATTTCTTGATCCCCAAGTAGAACTAGAATAAACGAATAAGCTCGATATCTCATATCGACTCATTCGAGCATGGCCATACATTTTAGTTCTAGCTTGATCAAGGGCCAAACACATCTCCTGTTATATAGGAGGGACAAATCCTATCTCGATCAGTCAACATCCTTCTACATAATTCGTAGTGTATCCAATAGTCGCCTTTATAGTATACCCTGTTACGGGTAACGTTTGACGATATCAAGATACATAACTCCTTATGTTGGGATCTCTGATGATCACAAGTCGTAAGGATTTCATACATTATTATCACTATGAGAATTGCATATGACGATCATATAATATAACTATCCATGTTGCATTCTCATGGTGGGTCTGTCCAGTACATCGTTCTCTAACATGTACCCATATGTTGATTTGATATCTCATATCAATGAACAATTCATCGATCAACATATACTAGTCTCTACGTATTATCATTATCCCTATTCATGATAATACTTGACTAGGGACATCTTTAAGAATAATACAATAATGCACAGTTAAAAGAATAATATATAATAATGAATTGCCATTCATAAAACCATAAACATTGTAAGTCTTAAACAATCATCTAATGACTTGTCTTAGGGCATATCCCAACAATCAATTGATCAAGACAGCGAGCAGCAGCATGATGCATCTCATGCTCCAGGTCTTGAATTGAGAAGGAGTTCTCGGTCTCATGTACCTACCAGAAGGTATATAAACTATTTGTTGCTAACCCATGCAGGTGAGCCTGAATGCTACGAGGAAGCATGTCAGACCAAAGATGCCGGCAAGTGGGAGCTTGCCATGAAAGACGAGATGAAGTCTTTGATGTCCAATCAGATATGGGAACTTGTTGAGTTGCCTATGGACAAAACGGCACTTCACAACAAATGGGTGTATCTGGTGAAGGAAGATCATGATGGTTCCACGAGATACAAAGCCCGATTGGTCGTCAAAGGGTTTCAGCAAAAACAAGGAATTGGCTACTCAGAGATTTTTGCTCTAGTTGTGAAGCTCATACTGAGTATTATTGCCAGTGAAAACCTCCATCTTGAGCAATTGGACGTGAAGACTGTGTTTCTTCATGGAGACATTGATAAGGAGATCTATATGTTTCAACCAGAAGGTTTTACATAAAAAGGGATGGAGAATAAAGTGTGCAAATTGAAAAACAGCTTGTACGGCCTGAAACAAGCTCCAATGCAGTGGTATTTAAAGTTTGACGGCTTTATGCACAAGGAAGGTTTCCAGAGGTGCAACGCCGACCATTGTTTCTACTTCAAGAAATATAAGTCCAGTTATATCATTTTGCTACTTTATGTTGATGATATGTTAGTAGCTGGTTTTGATACGGACGAGATCAGAAACTTGAAGCAGCAGTTGTCAAAAGAATTTGGCATGAAGGATTTGGGTCCAGCAAGAATGATTCTTGGAATGCAAATCACAAGAGATAAGCAAAAGGAAATTTTGCAGTTATCTCAGGCGGAGTACATCAATCGTGTTTTGCAGAGATTCAACGTGGGCGACGCCAAGACAGTTAGCACATCTTTGGCTAGTCATTTTTGCCTATCCAAGGACTAGTGTCCTCAGACGGAGGAAGAGAAAGAATCAATGGCTAAAGTTTCTTACGCTACGCGATGGTCTGTACAAGGCCAAACATTGCCCATGCAGTGGGAGTTGACAACGGGTTTATGTCAAATCCAGGAAAGGCTCATTGGAAGAAGTTAAGTGGATTTTGAGGCATCTACGAGGCACTGCAAATAAGTGTTTGTACTTTGGAAAAGGAGAACTAAAAGTACAAGGTTACGTAGATGCAGACTATGGAAGTGATGTCGATCACATGAGAAGCACCATAGGTTATGTATTCACTGTTGGAACTACAGCTAGTAATTGAATGTCGCAGATACAAAAGATTGTAGCTTTATCCACTACAGAGGCTGAGTATGTTGCAGTTACAGAAGCCAGTAAAGAGTTGATATGACTTCAAGGTTTGTTAACAGGGCTGGGATTCAACCAGGAGAAAAATGTTTTGTGTAGTGATAGTCAGAGCGCAATACATCTGGCAAAGAATTCAGCATTTCACTCTAGAACAAAACACATTGGTCTCCGTTATCACTTCATCAGGTCTCTGCTTGAGGATGATGTGTTAACATTAGAGAAGATCCAAGGAAGTAAGAATCCAGCAGATATGTTAACAAAGGTGGTGACCATTGATAAACTGAAATTGTGCTCAACTTCTGTTGGCTTGCTAGATTAACAGGCCAGAAGAGGGTGTTGCATTGATCAATGTATGAAGACAGAGTGAGATCAGTCTTCAAGTGGGAGATTGTTAGTCAAATCTTCATTGGCCCACAAAAGAAAAATCATCCGACAATCTTTTTTTAAATTCAAAAGTGTTGAAATTTGAAAAGCTGTCAGTCCCAACAACCGAAGAAAATTTGGTGCATGGAAGAAAATTTGAGTGAAGACTTTTGCACAAATTAAGCGTGAATTACGGGTGAAAATTTTCTTATAAATAGGATGATATTTCATTCGGTTTAATATACCAAATTGTAGAAAGAAATATAACACAGTGCAATCAGAGTAAAAATACTAGTGAGAGAAAATTGCTATATAATTTTCTGAATGTTTTTCAGATTGAGTGTTGTCAGTGTTTTGTAAATACTTGTTCAATAAAAGATCTGCAGCAGCCCCGTGGACGTAGGCTAATTTTTGTCAAACCACGTAAACCGTGTGTTTTTTATTCCTCATTTATTTTTTACTCCCACAAGGTAAGGTTGCGCTTTGATTTATGTACTTGATAATTAATATTAGATCGTTTCGAATCGATATTAGTACAATACGAATTTTCAGAAATTTCGGAATTCAAAAAAACATAAAAAATCGATTGAAAAATGAGTTTTTAATTCAGACCCATAATATCACCACCACCGATGGCCAGCACCATGGTTGACCGCTGGCTGCGGTTTCACATCAAGCCTCGCGAAATCGCGACTTGGCTAAAGACGGTGGACGCGAGCGGCCGGCGGACCATGCAGGAGGAGATTTGTTCTCGCCGTGCCGGTGCGCAACTCTTGTTTCGCGAGTTCTTCTCGATCTGCTCACGCGACAGAGTTCTGAAGTAAGGCTCAAGATGACTACCTCGAGACGACGCTGATGTATTGACCGGCGGCGGCGAAGAGTTTGCGGTGGGGGCGCAGATTGTAGAAAACGGTGTTGTCAAGAAGCTGGAGGCGCCGGCGTAACACTAAGCCAGAAACCCTATTTAGATTTTATGGGAAGATGATGAACAGTATTTTGAAATAAACAAATACGAAAATGGGGGACTGAAATTTCGGAAAATTGTTTGAAATTTTATAAATCTTGGTTTCAAATTAGTTTGGAGTACATTAATTTTTTGGGTCATTTTACAAATTTTATTTGAATATTAATTTTGAAATAATAAATCATAGTACTTAATTTATTAAAAATATAATTTTTAATTAGTGTAAAATGAGATTTTACAATTTATTAAAATTTAATTAATTGAAAATTAAATGAAAATTATTCATTTAATTTGGTGAATATATGTTTTAATATTATGATTTGAAGGTAAAATAGTGATTTTATCAAGTAATTGAAAAGTTAATTAATTGGAAATTGAATGAAAATGTTTCATTTTTTTGCTTACTTTTATTTTTGATTAATATTATGATTAGAATGTAAAATTGAGATTTTAATAATTAGTTGAAAATATATTGCTCCAATGTAAATCCTTCATTCCTTTGAAGCTTTGGCTCTTCTTCCATGATCCTCAGTGGTATGCGAGAAAAACACCGACGACTCCTCTCTGAACATGTTTGAAGGAATTTTGCTTCAGTCTGATTCTGAACTGGATCCACTTCCATTGTCAGAATAGATATCTTCTTAGTACATGCTTTCATTTGAGGGGATGCCCTCAAATTGATACACATGCATCAATCTTGAAAATATACACCATCTTCAATTTCTTGGTATGCTTGAACTACCTCATTCATCGCTTTTGGTTTTCTCGACAATCTCTAGAGATATGTCCCCTTGCTCCGCATGTCTGAAAGTTCTCTTTGTTTGTGTTATGCTAGTGCTTGGTTGATTAGAACCTGTTGACGATGTTCTACTTCTGTTTGGTCCTGATCTCTGCCCTGATCTGTAACTTCAGGCTTTCTACTTTGACCAGAACTTTCTATGTCTCCATGAAGACCTAACTTTTCCCGAACCGCTTCCTCGGGCATATGGATGATTTTTGTGCATCTTCATCTTACGCCTTTGAGTGTAGCTTAGGGATGTCGTTCTCAACACAATAAAGAGGAACAACTTTGTTTACTCCTCTTGATCTGTTATAGTTCTTTCGGAGTGCTACTTGATGGCACCACTATGCAAGTTTAACTTTGAAAAATGACATTCTCCAGGCCACCGTCTCGGTTTCTTGCAGTATATACTATTGTATAAGCATTTCTCTCCATGGACTTGGGAAAAAATAGCTCTGTTGCATCCTTGTCAACAATCTTTTCCTTCCATCTATGCTCTGTAAAGAGTTTGATGTACTCATCTACATGGCAGATGTCATGTAATTCAAGCCTGTAAAAAGCTTGTTTTAGCCTTCTCTTGTTCCATTGCTTCAAAGTATCCAGCTCCTATAAAATGGATTTTGAATAATTTTGCCATCATGTCAAAAATTGTTTTTAGTGACTCTCCGGCTAAAGCTTCTTTTTTTATGCTTGGGGAGTGAGTTCAAAAGTAATTTTGGCTGATCCTTCCAAGCTTCTATTAAGGAGTAATAAACCCTTCTTTGTTGAGATCAAGTGTTCCTGCTACGATTCTAATGGTAGACGCCCACTCATCAATCAGTACCTCTCGATTTTTGAAATCGAATATCCATATTAAGCATGAGCCCATATGGATGTATCGGATCTAGCGAGGAAACTTCAAGGCCCAAGAAATAAGTTAGGGCACCGAGATCCTTCATACGAAAAGAAGACTGAAGAAAGTGTTTGAGCTGAGTGATGCCTTTAGTGTCATCTCCTGTGATGATCATGTCATCAACATATAAAAGTAGGACAGCCAGCTGCACTCCGGCAAATAAACATGGAATAGTCGTGTATCCAACCACCCTATCGGTATCACCTACGCTACTCATTTCTGATCCTTACCTTCTTGGTTTCGATATCCTATATGGAACTATCAGTCAGAGCTCCGAAATGACTTTCCCTCATAAACCTTCACTTCATCCTCACCATCCGTTAGCTAGCCCTACTTGTCTCGTATGGTGTTTGATGTATCACTGGCCTTCGGGAATGACTCGTTGTTTCAGCTAGGGGATCTAAAAAAGTCTTCACTGTGTGACATGTTTTGATCTCCGGGCGGTGACTCGTGTGACCCGAGACTTTCAGTCTCATACATCTTTAAGTTTACGATATTTAGCCCCGCAAACGACTCGTAAGATCGTGTAGATCTTCTAAATTCATTCTTTTCATTACTTCCTGAGAAGTATAGGTTCCCGTAGGACGTGATCATCTTCTCTGTCTCGGTCATTGGTCTTTGGACCTCCTCGGCTTTCACTGTTTGATGTAAAAGGGTTAATGTTCAATAGGATGGTGGTAACCACCATCCTTTTCGTCTTCCTGATTAGTTATTCCAATTTTTTGAAGTACCACATGTGAGTAACATCTTGAACATTCGTTTGGATCCATATTTCTTGAATAGTCTCATCCATTAGGATAAAACTAATACTCATAAACATTATTATAATATTTCCAGAATAAACATAAGGCACTGATACCATTTTTTCGAGGATCGGGTCATTAAGGGAAATGATACAACAAAGGACTAGATTGCACATAAAATAATACGTCAGGGGTATTATAATCTATCAAAAGTCCCTTATTAATTTAAAATTTAAGAATGAGACCACTATGAATAAAGTTTTTCATGTTTTGGCTTTTAATGTACTATTGTTTTTTTACCAGACCTAATTGAATTGTTATTTTGCAATTGGTACCTTCATGTACTTAACCCTACTTATTTTAACTTATTCTCTCAAGAAAATAATTCTATCCTGGCATGGTCTAAAAAAGACCGAGGTCTTCATTTGTCTTAACTTAGACAAGAAGAAAAGTATGCCTATGTTTAGAAAGGACATGATGACTACGATGTCAAAGAAACAACAGTATATTGTCAAATAGGCAAAACAAAAACCCAAAGTTACACACAAAAACAGATAATGATAGAGATACAACATGATGTGTCTCATAATGTATGATCGATGACATATAAACCCACAAATAACTATTTTTAGAATTGAAATAATAAATACGGTGTCAGAGGTGCAGCATGAGGTGTCCAACAATGAATGACTAGAGATATGTATCTAATGACGGTGGAAGTGGTCAAATAAAAATACAGACCGAGGCCTTCCTGACTTGATTTCCTGAGTTAAGTTCTAATCTTGACTCAATGTATGAACACAGAAATTCCAGACAGTCACAAGCCCGACCAATTTAGGTGATGCTAAAATCAATTATCTACAATGAATTACAATGAATGATAAGTGACAGGAGATAAATGATTACATTTATAAAAAAAGGCAATGATTATATTTTGGTAATGTAAACAGTATGACAATATGAATAGTATGACAATTTAGCAATATGGAACGACCTAATATCCATAATGTCCGAGCTACAATAAACATGTATAAATATCTTATGAATGTCATATTTTAATGTAATGTTTTTATTACACACAATTAATATATTGAGGAAATTATTACTCCTACATTAATTACAATTTAAATTTTATTGACTAATCATAGGAGGGGGTTCAACGGAATACATTTTCGGACCCATCTAACTTTGTTTCCGTGAGTGCATGAGTACGAAAAAAGTAACATGTGAAGTGAAACAATCGTTCTTTGAAGAGATGACATTACATTGTCACAACTTTCAGATAATAATTTGAAATACAGAATAATAAACATTTATCATGTTTAAATCCAAACTGTAACGTGACTTGATCGATCGAGCTACTGTTCCAAAACACACAAATTTTTTCTGGCCCGCTCGATAGATCGAGCATAGTGCTCGATCGATCAAGCATTAATTTTCTTCACATTTTTCCAACAATCCCCCACATGAATTAAATTAATGCATGTATAGCATCTGGTGAGATAGCTTGCAACTTTGAATCTTCCGTAGTAGTATTCAATCGGATTTACTTGACTTAATAGTGAACTTATAGTCTTGAACTATTTAGTCGTTGGCGTAAACCAAGAAAATTGAACCAACACCATAATAATTCTAAACTTCGTATTGGTTTCTCACGGTTGTGTCTGTTTCAACTATCGATCACGCTTGGTTTCATAAGTGCTTTCAGCGTTGAAGCGGCCACACTTCGCACTCACGTAGGTGATCTCCTACAAGAGTAGCCCGCTATACTCCAACATATTGTTATAAGTCTTAGGAATCATTGAAGTCATTTTGCCTATCATCGTACCCATTTTGCAGGCTACACCCATTATCATAGGAATGGGTCGGAGATTAATTCTCCAAGGTGTTTATACAATCTCGTAGTTTGATTGTCCCTTTTGAACCTATATCTTGGGATCTCCAGTCACATAGGTTGGGTATCCACTACAAGATTTTAATTATGAGCTTTTTAATCATATTCCTCTTTATAAACTTTCACATGATCTATCGGTTAACCATTTCATATGCGGATCCGCGGTTTCATATAATCACTCGCAATTATGCCACTAGAGATCATTTTGTCATATAGCATTATCGCAACACATTTTAGTTGCATGTGCACATGATTTTTCTCTACCAACTTACAAAGTCACTCGGCCGAAGAAGCTTTATATGTTTTGCATAGAGAATTTTTCACAACAGTATATCTTCAGTTTGGGTAATCACATTACCTCTTTTGTGTCATTTTATCCTTTTAGGATTTTTCCAACATCGAATTTAAAACGCGTTATTTCTTACAAAATTCGAGACCAATGAAATGCTCAACTTTAATTCACAATTTATATTTAAGCGCATAGATTCTTAAAAAATTACAAGTTCAAGATTCTATTTCTTGCAAACTTGAAATTTAAGTACAAAGTTTAAAATATGAAATTCGAATTAATCCTTGAGATTTCATTCTTCAAGTGTCTTGGAAACTGTAATTCCAACCAATGTTCTTGATGAAAAAATGTCTCGTCAACATTTTTCTTTGTTACTTGATGATTTCTAAATTGCTTCCGCAATGAGCATATCATCAATACACAAGCATACATATGTTTAGGTGTGTACACATTTATCATACTCGTTGACTTTTTTTTTTTACAACATTATTTGTCAAACTCTTCATGTCACACATTTGACGTTTGTTATGACTTCACTTTAGCCTGCATTTCTAGTTTAGCCAAATACCCGCACATTTCAATATTGTAGGAAACTCTATTTTCCTTCAATCACAAGGTTTTTCGTCCTGGTAAGTGATTGAATCCTAGAATTGCAACCCCCACAATGTCGGTTAGTCACGAAGTGCACTAGCGTTCAAACTTTCGTGTTTCAAGTTCTAAGCGTTATCATCTTACAAATTCC
The DNA here is from genome assembly GCA_907163345.1 of Haberlea rhodopensis. Lineage (NCBI taxonomy): Eukaryota > Viridiplantae > Streptophyta > Magnoliopsida > Lamiales > Gesneriaceae > Haberlea > Haberlea rhodopensis. Next base: position 2,120,923 of record CAJQUN010000021.1, on the reverse strand, counting down.
AAATTCGAGTTTTTATTTCTCGAAAATTTTGGATTTAAGCGTACTTGCTTACAAAAGTTGAAACTTGGATAATTTTCTCAAACTCGGTTCACAATTTGCAATTTAAGCGCACTAACCTAGAAAACTTGAATTCAAGATTTTAAATCTTGCAAATTCATGTTATAAGTGTACTAGCTTAGAAATTCAAAATAAACCAATTTGAGATATGACAACGTCTAGTCAAAATTTGTGGCTTCGATTTATCGCTTGTGTTTTAAGCGTACAAAACTTAGAAACTCGAATTCAAGATTTTATAGTATTGCAGGTTCAAGTTTAAGCGTCAAATTCTTAGACAACACAAGTATAATCTACTCACAATTTTCCATACCAAACTCATTTGCTAAATTTTATTGCAATCTCATTCTTGAAGTGCTTAAACACCTCACTGGCCTCGTTTTTGCTTCATAGCAAAAAAGTCGCAACAATATCATGTGCAAATATTGATAAAGTAACAAATTACTTTTCTCACATCTCTAGTTTGCACAATCTTTCCATCACAAACATCATTGTGAGTAAACTCTAGAGATGTTACGATTCTTCTAACAAATGAATGACGATTTTGTTAACTTAGTGTCCATACAAGCAATAAATTTAACATTACAATTTGTTTTGTGAACTATGGTTTAAATAATCCTAACAATCATGTCACAAACCATAAGATTCAATACAAGAAGTAATAACATAAATTTTATTGCTTTCAACAAATATCGTTATGACAGTTATTTAGAATCACTCCATTCTTGGAGTTTACAACTTTCAAAGATACACAATATAATTAAGCGGTAAGCACTAGATCATCCAAATCATTTGAGAGACGATCTCCTTCGGTCACATTAACTTGATCCATAGCCTTTCCACGATTGTCTTCATTGCGACAATCCTTCGCTATGTGATTTGTAGCACTTGCCTTTGAACTTCTTCGTCTTTCCAGATTTGGAGGCCATCCGTCAAACTTGCGCTTTGCTCGGTTCTTTGTTCAACTAGGTTAGCCCGTGGTTCCATTTGAAACCTACCCGTCTTCCTCTCAAAAACTTTGTTGTCCTCCTCGATTCGTAGTCAAACCACAAGATCTTCAAGACTCATCTCATTTCGTTTGTGTTTCAGATAGTTTTTGAAGTCCTTCCACATAGTAGGCAATTTTTCAATCATAGTGGCGACTTGGAATGAATCACTTAGACTCATTCCATCCGCATGAATGCCATGCAAGATCACTTGTAGATCTTGCACTTGCGCCATCACAGGCTTGGTATCAACCAGAACTGTCCAACTCTGAATTTCTTCATGCCGGCATCCTCGAATTTGTACTTCTTTTCTAGCGATGCCCAGAGTTCCTTTGTTATTTTCACAAGACAATAAACGATACACAATTTGTCTAACCCATTTAGGATGTAGTTCTTGCATATGAAGTCGCTTTGATTCCATGCATCCAGTGCCGCCCTCTTTTGGGTGTCAGTTTCTCCTTCTTCAACCGTATGAGGCTCCTCGGTTAAGAACCTTGCCAAACTCAGTGTAGTCAAGTAAAAGAGCATCCACCGCTTGAAATCGTTCCCATTGAACTTTTCAGGCCTTTCACCATGATGAACAGGAGCCATTGTTGCACTCGATGAAGCCATTTGTGTTGCTCGATATTGTCTTAAGATTGTAATACAAAATTTATGGGTGTGTATCTTAGGAAAGTAGTAAGCAAAAATAACAAATGACTTTGTATTAGAAATGTCGAGGCAAGATTTGGAATCTCTGTCATTAAGACAATATTACCCCGCTACGATGCTAATGGTTTACTTAAGCAAATTGTCTCACAGGATACAAAGACTATGATTTGTGATAAGAGCACTCCAAATCACAAATCCGTTAAACTACAAAGGTCTAAAAAAACTAAACCATAACAACGATGAAGACTCACAAAATTACTCAAATTTTGATCTTCAAATATAATGTGAATTTCGAAATTCTATGTCTAAAACAAGTGGGGCTATGTTATATATATATATATATATATATATATATATATATATAGTAAACCAAAAATAAGTCCGAATGGACACCATTTGGAGGCACTATATCGCCAAAAATCGCACCAGAAATGTGAATGGACATATCATTTCACAAAACAGATACAGTGCTCGATTGATCGAGCAAGGAGTTCAATCGATCGAGCTACTGTTCCAAAACACACGAATTATTTCTAACCCGCTCGATAGATCGAGCATTAATTTTCTTCACATTGAATATGATAGTGATACAGTTTACAAATAATACCAACGAACAGGATGAAACCTGGGCCTGCAGACGATCCGTGATCGGTCATCGAGCTCGTTAGTCGATGGGCATGGAAGTTGGAAGATTCTTTTGTATACCCGATGTGGGGGCCACCCTTGCATCAGGTGACACAAATGTTAGGTGTGGGACCCATATGCCGGAAATTTGAGTCAGTGTGTTTAGACTTCAGAAGACTTTATTTGAAACTAAATCCAAAGGAAAATGACTAAAAAGCTAACGTGATTTGCATATGAAATAGGGACTGCCTGTTTCCAACCCCTGGAAATTTTACAGTAAAATGTTTTTTTTTATATATTGATTCTGGCCTGGAAATTAGAAAGTTTTACATATACCCCACTAAAGACTGAAACCAACAGGCAATAAACAGAGAATGCTCCTTGTGCGTGGTGCTTGCTTGCCAATTCTTAAGTAATTTGTAAATTTATCTGGTGGTGATAAAGTGAAAGAGTTGGAAAGGTGGTACTAACGTTGACAATGGGGCGGGTGTAGGATATGTTTGGTCAAACTCAAGGCCCGCCCCATTATAAAACAAAGTTATCCTAGAAACCCACCCTGCCCCGCGAGCCCGTTTCTTCTTTTTAAAAAAAATTATTAGCTAAAAATCAATTTTAAAGCACAAAATTTGAGTTTCGTGATTGATTTCATGTTTTTTCTATTAAATATTTATAATAAGCCTTGTAAAACTATCTTTAAGCTACCAAATCTTTATTAATTTACTCAAATTCTCTTCAAAATGTCCAAATTCTTTAATATGATAACACATGAGTTTTTATATAAAATTAAATAATGTCATGTTAAATATATATTCAATATTAAATTTAAAAACAAAATTAATATGTATAGAGGGTCGGTTCGGGATCGGTTTGACCAAACACGGGATCCATCTCATCCCGCCCCGGCCCGCCTCACTTGAAAAACAAGTTAGACCGCATCCAGACTCGCCCAGATGAAACGGGTTTAATGCGGAACTGGGTAAGACCTGACTCATTGCCATCCCTAGTTAGTACCAATAATCAAATAACATATTACATGGGTTAACTACATGGATATACAATGTAAAAAAATAAATGGGTGCTAAAACCTTATAAAATTAATTAGCATTTAAATTTTTATGTTTTTTAAAACATAAGTTTATAACCCTTGTATAATATTAATTAGTATTTAAACCTCAATAGCTTTAAAATATAAGATTTGTACCCTGTTTTAAAAATTATTATACCATGTCAATTGGTTATAGATTCACATGATCTAAATGCATAGATAATATATATTTCACATTTTATTCTTTTAAATTTATAAAAAAGTCATATTTGTAAAATAAAATTTCATTTGGTTTTTATATTAGATCACCTTGTTTGTACAAGGTGTTATTAACTTTTGCAATTTATCGTAGTAAAATCATCAAATAAATAAAATTAAAGAAATATTAAATTGACCCACGATGGCTGTTTCTTAAAGTATAAAAAATAGAAGAATTAAGAGCATATAAATTAATTTTAATTTATAAATATAACATCTTAAAGAACACGAATTTGCAACTATATAATATGAAATTTTATTCTCCCGCTCTAAATATGACCTTGCATTTTAAAGAAACCGAATGGAATTATTTAACGAATGACCGAATATACCAAACACGAATGAATAGATTGTAGTAAAATCATAAAATGTCAAAATGTATAATAGAATGGCGCGCAGGAGAACTGGGAGGGTTTTTTGACTGTTTAATCGAAAAAATAAATTTATTTAACAAAATAATCATTTTTTTTTCTATTATTAAAGTAACCTAAGTCGCCATGTGAGATGGCGACTTCATTTGAAGTCGTCATCTCACATGGCGACTTCTACAAAAATTCTTAAAAAAACTATTATTTTCCGATGTCGCCATGTCAGATGGCGACTTCATTTGAAGTCGCCATCTGACATGGCGACTTCATTTGAAGTCGCCATCTGACATGGCGACTTCTACAAAAATTATTAAAAAAAAGTATTATTTTTCCGATGACGCCATGTCAAATGGCGACTTCAATTGAAGTCGCCATCTGACATGACGACTTCCATAAAAAATCTTAAAAAAATATTATTTTCGGAAGTCGCCATCTGACATGGCGACATCGTTTAATTTTTTAAAAGATGTCGCCAAGTTAGATGGCGACATTATATTAAAAAACAATTGTTTTGCCGGTGTCGGTATATAATGACAGAAATTTTTTTTGTTTTTAAATATTGTCGCCATCTGAGATGGCGACAAAAAAAAAATATTTTTTTATTTAATGTCGCCATTTTAGATGGCGACAATAATCAATTACTTTGTCTATAAAACTGAACAAAATGTTACTCCTTTTGAAATATAACAAATTCTCTTCGGCTTTCGAACAAATTCTCTTCAGAATTCGTGAAAATTCAAATTCTCTTCAGAATTCGTGAATATTTTCTCTGCAGGTATGTTGTTATACAAATAATTAAATTTCATAATATTATATATATTGTACTAATTTATAAAATTTGTGTTTATTTTAAGGTATGTCAATTAAAGTTTTGTTGTATTGGGGAGGCAATATATTACAAGATTCAGAATCTGTTAGATATGATCGTGGTTCGTCGAAAGGCATGACAATATCTCGCATAAATAGTTCAACATCAATATAAACTTGGTTATTCCACTATCTCATTCTCGATACTTTCTCATATCGCTCATGCCCACGGCATCACTACTCAACAAGTATAATCGGATCACGTACCACTACGTGTCCACCATTCCACGTGTATTAAACTCAATTATCAAACTCAATCACTGAACCTTAAACATCACAACATTTTTTAAAATACATGTATGCATGAATATATAAATACTGGGTATACCTGCTCGTACGTCACCACGTACCTGAGAATCGATAATTAAGATAACGCTATTCTGACATCTTGAGGTTCTTTTAGTATCTATATCAACTTAAGAGTCCAATATTAGTTCAGTACAATAAAATCAACATCTAAATACAACATCAACTCACATGTCCAATAACTTTAAAATAAATTTATCCAAATTACACAAGGTCATCAGTTAGGCCTATCCAATGAAATTCTAGAGACCAGTGTATGTAAAAGGCAACAAGAAAAGAATCTTTTTCTTGCATACGATGATTTCATATTTCTATGGAAAGGATTAAAACCTTTAAACTATGTCCCTTTTAATTATAAGTGCAACTTACTCTCTACTGTACCAAAATTTGAAGTCATAATTTAAATTACATGCATTTAACATGTGAAATCCACTCAATAACTGAAACAAGGCAATGAAAATTCCATATGCTACTTATCAGTCATACGCTATACAAGTTTTACTTTCATGCCATCGGCTAGCACTGCACTATACTTGTCATACCCAAGCAAGGTCCAAACAACATTCTGCACAAATTCTCTTTTTGATTTCAAGCTAAACAAAACACGTCAACAAAATCGCCCAAGAAATCCAACAAATCTAAGAGGCTTACCATAAACAAAAGCTACTAGTACAAGGAAAACAAATCTTGCAGCTGAGTTTGGGTTTTGTCAAATGCAAAGATAAATGCTTGAAATTGAAAGAGATGGGTTGCTTTTCATTCTTCTTTTCCTTTCCCTTTGTTTATTCCACTTCTCGATTCTCTTTGTTCATTATTTCTTTATCTATTTATCCTGATTATATTATTATTTCTGAACAAACCCACATGAGCAACTTGCATTATCAGCCAAATCTCTTAGTTCTTTGACACCGACTAGTTGAGATAACTAAAGCAAGTGGTGCGAGCAATGCTCTACGTGCAGCAACACAAATAAACTAACCATGACTCATCTCCTCTAGTTAAATTTTTGTTTCCAAACCCACGTGTACATAAAGACAATTGACATTTCATTTATGTTTGTCTTTTAAGTTTACTAATTGCATAATTTATCACCAACAAGGAAATTCACATATATATATATATATATATATATATATATATATATATATAGATAAATAAAAGTTTAACAAGACTTGTATAGTTCTTTAACTATATCACATATTTAAGATCAATCTAAGTATAGGTTATTACAGTTCTATCACTTGTAATTACTTAATTAAGATCATCATATTGTAGGGTATTACATTTCTCGACATATCATATAACCACCATAATTACATCAATTGCACCATTAATAATTATTTCGGACATTACAATAATAATTATTTCGGACATTACATCAAGAGTACAAAAACATTGTGGAAAGTGGTGTGCAAACATAGTACAAAAGATATGCCTTGTAGATGGTACCTGCGGGCCTCGTTGAAGAAAAAAGTTGGTTTATTCAAAATAAACAAGTATGGAGGTTCTCACACTTGCCTTTTGAGTGAGCTGTCGATCGATCATGCAAATTTGGACAAAAACATGATTGCTAGCTTGTTAGTGGGAATTGTTCGGCGTGATCCAGCTTACGAAATAAAGTATGTAATTCAAACAGTGAAAGATAAATATGGATTTGAGATCTCCTATGCAAAATGATGGTTTAGTTTACGACTTCATTGTATGGCGGGAAGTTTCTGTCTCGTCGGTCACGAGCCACTCGCACCACATTGTCGAACATAGTCCTGTGTTGCCTCATCGACTCTGTCGTAATAGGCACTCCATCAGCCAGATGTCGTTCATAGCTTGTAGATAACTGTTCCATCTGCTCAATCTGCAAAGTACAAATGTCCATATAAAATTTATACATCGAAACACAAATATAAAATTAAAATTTCACGTAATTAATGTACCACATGCTGCCATGCCGGGCCATCACCATGTTGATATCCTGTCTGTACAAAGTATTCTTGACGCCCAATGTACCTACGTGTGACTTGTTCATACCACTCACTGTATCCGCCAACAACGTAGTAACCACCGTCAGTAAATCGTGGTCTGTCTACACGTAGATCATTTGCCCTCTCCCAGCAAAGTATGTGAGCTATATGCCTAGTGCTCCAGTTTTTGTTGACATTTCCCCTTCGACCAACATTATGCAATGCCTCATCCCCCGATGGTGGATCTTCTGGGATATCTTGTAGCATCCCAAATTGTCGCAGTACTCGATCAGAGCGTTGCATTTCAACTATGTCGAAGAAAATCAACGCCCTTATATGTCCCCAACTCAGTGATTCCTTCAGTGTACTCATCAGGGTACGGCTGCCAATTAAACTGCAAAACAACATTGCTTTTACATACTATGAAAAGAGTATATTTTTGTACAAATTAATTCAACAGCATGCTTACTTGAGTTACTGGCTGGTCATCGAGGATGTCCCTTATGATGCGTATGGAATGACTCCCAGTTTCTGTAAAGATTAAATGACACGACCACCTGTATATATTCAAATAAATTATTAAATGCATTCACACATAACATCAATTATAAAACAATGCATATTTGTACTACCTTACACCATATGGAGCAGAAGGTAACACATTGTTTGTGCCGACAATTATTGGTCCAATATCAGATCTATCGCTACCCAATTGCGGAGTCAAACTTGGGATTCGTGACCATGCCCAAATCTCATTTATTGTAGTGACATCAATAACACAAGTTAGATTGACCAGAAACATATTTTAAATATTAAAAAAAATAAACATATTATTTACCTGTAAGAGTTGCACTGCACCACCTATAACTTTTTTCCCTTTCTCTGATGACGTGCACAACTCACGATATAAGTATGCCAATACAGCACTGCCCCAACTATATGTACTGGCAGAGTCGATATCCTCAAACTTTTGTAAATATAATAATCTAACAAAATTGCCTGAGGAATCAGGGCACATAATCCCCCCTAACATCAATAACGCACAACCCCTTGTGAACTTAACAACATCATCTGCTGTACTATTTTCATCCAATGGATTGAGCAGCAAATGATTATGCAAAGCAACTAATTTCAAACGTGCGCCCTTAAGGTCTGTGATGGCTGATAAGAAACCTAATATGTATGGCAATATTCTTGCCAATCGGGTAGAGTCCTATAATATCAATCCCCGACACTACGATGCCATCTACTGGCAACGCCCATATTACTGCAATGTCTTGCAGTGTGATGGACGCTTCTCCTGATCTAAAATGAAACGTGTGTGTTTCACGGCGCCATCTCTCAACTAAAGCCGTGATCAGGTGCATGTCAAGTTCAATCTTACCACACCTATAGATACCATAAAATCCAATAACGTGCAATAAATTAACAACACGTATATCTAATGGACATATCCCAAAAATAGATATCTGGGTTTCTCACACGAAGTATACTATCCATATCACCTGCCCATACATCCTCAGATCGATGTGAAGGCTGCAACGACAAAAGATGTGTGTCAACCGGGCCTGGTTGTCTCATTTGATCCATCCTGAAATATAATACAAAAATTAACAACATTAATCTCAACATTACAAAAACAACCCGTCCGTCGCCCACCGCCGCCGCCCACCACCCGCCGCCGGCGCCGGCGCCCGACGCCGCCGCCGGCCGCCGCCTCCATCCGAAGTCAACTTAAATTTTAATCTTTCACATCACAAAAATATACTCCAACAAGTAATATACTCCCACTAAATATATCAAAATCATAATTTATCTACGATACACAAATAACAAAATTAAAAAGCTTACCTTAAATATTTTGGAAATAACTTGATTTTTGCAGAAATGTTAGGAAGAAAATTTGAGAACGAGCGGACGAAAGAATTGAGAATTTGCAGAAGAAGAAATGAGAGAATGAAGTGCGGCGGCGGCGTTTTGTGGAAAAGGGTTTAGGTTAAAAATTCATTGGTGTCGCCATCTGAGATGGCGACACCAATAAATTAAATTGATGTCGCCAACTGAGATGGCGACATCAATAAATTATATTGATGTCGCCAACTCAGATGTCGACATCATAAAAATTAATTGTTTTTATTAAAGTCGCCATGTCAGATGGCGACTTCAATTGAAGTCGCCATCTGACATGGCGACTTAGGTTAGTTTGATAATAAAAAAAAAATCGGTTAAATTGTTAAATTATTTTCGAAAATCGAATATTTCATTAAAAAACCAGAACTGGGAAGCACGAGAAATATAAAAAATAAATAAAAGAATAAAATATGAAATACACATATCAAATGCAATTATAGCGCGCAAATTTGGAACCATAAAATCGAGGTGGTATAACCTTAATTTTAAAAATATAGGAGTTTAAAGCTTATGTTTTTAAAGCACAAGAATGTAAATAATTAATATTACAATGAATTATAAGCTTATGTTTTACAAATACAAGGATTAAACACTAAGTGTGTGTTTGCAAATATTTTACAAACTGCTTATCAGCTTTTCAGATAAACAAAAGCAGAGTTTGACTGTTTTATTTTCTTGCTTCTGCTACTGCTTCTCTCAAACACTCAATACTTTTGCTTAGAAGCAACTTTTTTTAACTTTAAGTAAAAAACAACATAGAAGTACTTTGAATAAGCAATTCAAACACACTCTAATAATGTTTTTGCTTCCCATTTTTATTTTCACATGGGTTCACCATGCAGTTAGCCTATTAATGAGAATTGTTAATCACACAACAAATACAGATAACGGTAAGGGTTGAACAACATAATAAAACTAATGTAAAACTATTGAGACAAACAACAACATAAATCGTTTCCTTCTGTTGTGTTAACTAGCAATGATAAATCACGTTAAATCGTGTTATCTATATATATATATATATATATATATATATATATATATATATATAAACATGATCAAGAATTTTAAGAAAAAATTATATTTAAACATAAAAGTAGAATCCTCGACTTATCAGTCGATTCCATTTTTCTTAAAAAAACAGATTTTATATTAAATTTAATTTTTTAAATTTCTAAATTTCATCTTATTCATCCATACGCTTAAATGGGTGTTTAAATGTGTCCATCAATTTTATTAACCTAGAGGAATATATAGTAACTACTATTTGCTCTTTTGATGATTTTTTTATATAAATTTTATAAAGTATCCTCTTCATGATTATTGATGGAATCATCAAATGTTAAATTTGAAATGACTAATTTATTATACACATAATCAATTACTCGTATTAATTAGTGGTAGACCTTCAATATTGTTATTTTTTAATAATTCATTATGCAAATGTAATATATACTAGAGGTGGCAAACGTGTCGGCAGTACTAGGCCCGACAAGGCCCAGTTAACTATAGAACGGGTCGTGCTAGGTGCGGTCCATAGGATTGGGTCGTGCTGGGCCACGAATGTAGGACCACGGGCCGTATTGGCACGACACGGCCCGTTCGCAAGATCTTTTATTTTAAAAAAAAAATTAATTGGCATATTGCAAACGATCAATCGCCAAAGCACGAAAGTTAAAAAAGGGCATATGGCGATCGATCGGCACATGCCAGTCGATCAATCACCGAAGACAACAATCATATTTTTTTATCGTTATATGCACTGGAGGTCGATCAGTAGTCATGTACCGATCGATTGTCATATGCATAAACAGTCAAAAAATCGACCATTGATTTTTTTTATTGTTATATAAATGGAGTGTTGGTTGGCATTTGCTCACAATTTGCTTTCTCACATTACTCACAATTACCTCTCTCAATCTCTAAGCTCCTCATATCAATTTCTAAGCAAGAAGAAATAAGTTCGACTAAAAACTTGGCAATACAAGACATAAGGTCATAAGCAAAATATTTGGTAATATTTATTTTGTTGTACAGGTAAAATTTTACATAATTCTGCTTTTAGATAATGGTCGGTTCATCTTATAATTTGAATTATGATTATGAAATTGATCAATATCAAAATGAAGAAGAAAGTATACCAAATATTTCATCATCAACTCAAAAAACTTCTAAAAAAGAACTAGTGACGTGTGTCAATTATTTGATGTCGAAAAGGTGGGACGAATCATTTACTTAGGCATATGGCTAACATGATAGAGAACCTAATGATAGTACCCAAACTACTATTTCCCAATTTTATAGTGGTATTAGTAGTAGTTAGGGTTTTTCACTTATTCGGTTGAAAGAGATAAGAGAGAATTAGCTAAATACATAGTATGGACAGATAAACATTTTTCAATGGGCGTATGCAAAATTTACTAATTATATTCATTTATGTTTGCAACTTCAACATAAAAGTTTTTCTAGAAATACTATTAAATCGGATGCATTCACAATTTTTTCATAAATATAAAGCAAATTTAATTTCTTATTTATCAACTATTTCTTAAAAAATAGCACTAAACAGTGATAGTTGAACAACTTATATTGTCAATGCATCATATATATGTGTTACAAGACATTGAATTGACGATAAATGGGTGTTACATAAAATGATTTTATATTTTGCAAAAATTGATTGACCTCATATGGGTGGAGTTATTTCTAATGTCATTATGCAAGTAACTAATTTATATAATATTAGTAACAAAACATTTTCTATTTCTTCTAATAACAACTCCTCAATTAATCATTTAAAAGCTTATTTGAAACTAATTTTAAATGATTATCTTTTTCATATTCTTTTTGCATGTCATATTTAAATTTGTGTGTGCAAGATGGTTTTGAACCACTTGAGACTTTAAATGTTTATGCATTTCTCGTGGTAAAAATCATAATGATTTTTCTTATGATGTTCCTAATAGGTGGAATTCCACCTACTTAATGTTGCAAACATACTTAACTTATAAATATGTCATTACATTGTTTTTTTAATAAAAGGACGCTAGACCATTTTCATATTTGTGAAAAAGATTGGGGAACTGCTTCTAATATTTAATTTATTGGAACCTTTTTTATGCTGCTAAATTTTTTTTCAAGGTGTTACTATCTAACTTCTTCAATATTTTTAAATAAAATTTATGAAATCAATGAATGTTTTGCATTATCTAAAGGAAATCATTTTTTTAGAAACAATGTTAAACCAATGAAGTACAAATTTAAAAAATATTGAAAAACTATTAATTTTTTGAATTGTTTGCCCGCAATTATGAATCATATATTAAAATTTTATAGTATAGAAATTAGAATGGAATCTTATTACAATAACATGAATTATGATAATGAACAAAAAGAAAACCTTAATAATCAATTATTTTCGTTGTTTTCTTTATATGATTCATTATGTGTTTCAATAAAAGAAAGCGGTAGTATCGGTGGTACTAGTAGTAAAAGTTCTATGTGGATAACTACGATGCACGAACACCGACATGACGACACTGATACGGCACGACACGACACGACACAACGATACGAATTTTTAAAATTTTTAGGATACGACATGGCTCGGACACATCTGTATATTTTTATATATATTATACATGTACTATATTACAAAACACTAACATTCACATTTTTTTATTCTAAAACCATATAAAATTAATTAAAATGTTCTTACCAATTCAAAACGCACATAAAAATGCATATAACTGGAATCACCATAGTAGTATCAGTCATGTTAACAACAAATGCATATTATTTCAATTAATATAAAGTTTAACAAACACGTCAAAGTAAAAGATAACATAAAAAATATTCCCAAATTCAAAAATCATATAAATAAATGTATGTTACTGAAATCATTATAATATCATTCATAGTAACACCAAATGTATATTACTTCAATTAAAATAAAGTTTAGCTACACATTAGCAAAAAAAAAAAATTAAATTGTACAATTAACCCCAAAAAGTGTCCTTATATGTAGGACATAACCATCGACCGTGTCCGAAATGGGTGTCCGATTTTGAGTGGATGTCCGATTTTATTTTTTTTTTAAAAAAAACTAAGGACATGCCATGTGGCATGTCCACTTGTCCGAGAAGTGTCCAAAAAGTGTCGGTGTCCTGGAAGAGTTCGGTACTACACCGAATGATTTTTAGGAGTGTTCGTACATCATATGTGGACAATGATAAGAAGAAACAAAATTATATTTCGGATTATTCTACTCAGTCTTCATTTACTGAGCTTCAATTATATTTAAACCATGTAATTAATTTTAGTGAACAAGAATTAGAAACATTTGATATTTTGGCATGGCGGAAAGAAAATGTTAAACTTTGGCCAGTGTTTTCCATCATGACACGTGATCTACTAACACCTACAATATCCACCATCTTAGTCTTATTTTAGTGCGGGTGACAGACTCCTTGATGTAAATAGGAGCATAATGAAAGCAGACACCATAGAAATGTGTATGTTATTAAAAAATTGGTTAGATGCTGATAGTCGATTAAAAGATGTAGGAGATATGATGTATCTTTGGATGAAAATGAAGATAGTTGACTATTTTATGCTAATATTTTGTGACTTTGTTATTTTCTTATTTGTGAATATAATTTGTAGTTATTCAATTCATAATCAATAAATTTGAATATTCCACTTATATTTGTCAATCTATTTCTTGTTCTACTATTCTTATATTTAAATAATTTAATTAAAATAAATTATATTTTTACAAATAATTACAAAACAAATATTGTAGCGGGACATGTCAGGCCAACCCATTTTGGCAACGGGTCGTGCCGGCATTTCCAAAACATGTCAGGCCAGCACAACCCGCTATAGTGCCGAGCGGCACAGTTTCGCAGGCACGACTCATTGCCAAAACATGTCAGGCCAGCACAACCCGCTATAGTGCCGGGCGGCACGGTTTCGCAGGCCGTTTTGACACCACTAATATATACCTACGAATATATGTTCTCCGATTAACTTATATAATTTACTACCTTTTTAAGTTTGAGATTCTCATCCCAAGCAAACAAATTTAACTAATGAATTTTTGAACATATGTTGGGTTTGGAAAACCCAAATAATCTTGATCTTGATGCTAAAAAAACTTGTTATTGTATTGCTAGCATATTTTATAAAATGTGCAGTTCATAAAAGACATTGTACATCTTGATGAATTGTAAAGGAAGTTATTTTGCTGAAACAAGAATTCAACCTCCGCTGGACCCCGAGCGCTGCTAACTAAACCAATCATATCTCATAGCTCAAATATCAAAACAGCGTGCTTCTAAAGGGTTTGAACAGCCAACTCAATACTCTACAAGTCGTACCTCAGACCACCAAAATTGATTCGAAGGTAAGTGACGAAAACTTGTCAGCAAATGTCTGCTGGTGCAAACCCAAAACAACAGCAGCGAGATTGTAGCAGTTGTGGTAATTCGACCATAACTCGCAGCTCAGCTTATTCGTTGCATCAGTCGAGTTCTTTCTGCACTATCTTTCGTTACTTGATTGTTCGGTCTTTAAACAATAAAATAGCCTTTGGTTGTTAACTCGACCGAAGCAGATTTTAAAAATAGCTAAGTAGAGCGTGTGAAGATATTCAACCCCCCTTCTATCTGCATCCCCAATCATAACAACTGGTCTAAATCGATAATATTTCATAGCTCGGATATCAAAATGACGTGCTTCCAAATGGGTTGGACAACCAACTCAATTCTATACAAGTCGTATGCAGACCAAGAGACTGATTCAAAGGTTTAAGTGACGAAAACTTGTCTGCAAGTGTCTGCTGGTGCAAACCCGAAACAGCAGCATCGAGATTGTAGCAGGTATGGTAATTCGACCATAACTCTCATCCAACTTATCGAAATGGAACAATTTAGTACGGGTTGGAAAGATAAGACAAAGATCTATAAATCATATTCAGAAGTCAAAGACTGAAACAGACATTAAGATGGTCAAAAAGCTTTTGCAAGTCTCATATTGTGTAGACGAAATCAGTAGACTTGCAGCAGGAGTACCACCTCGTATTTTGAGCATATCTCTCGTGATTCTTGATTCCGTGGAAAATAAAGGAATGAGCTACAACTTTCATGTTGATCACTTTGCCCAAAAAATCAACGAATGAAGAGTCATAACCAAGAGAACAAAGCAGCAAACCTCTCAACTTGGAGCAATAGACCTTGAGCAAGCGTACTTCGAGCAGTAGAATTTGACTAGCAGACCTCAAACCATTCATCTAGTAGACACAACTAGTAGACTTCGACCAGCGAACTTCGAACCAGTAGAGAACCCTTATCACTTTTTATTTGAACAATAAAATATTAGAGTGTAGCACGATTTAACCGCAAGTGCACGGTGTCAAGTTTTATTATAATGATATAGAAGTAGGGATGTCGTACCCACATGGACTAACGTATAAGTACCAAATAAAATTAGATAAATTATATTTAGCCTACGAAATATATGAATTATTAACTAATCAAAATAAATACTTAAAATCTAAAATCTAAAACAACAACTTTGAAGATGCAAAGGAATTTCACTCGAGAAATTTATCAAGACGTCGGTTCACTTGTGTAAGGACCCTGGTACTTTAAGTGCGGATTAAAGGCATAAGAATAGCTAAACATACATCTAACAGACTATAAAGTTCGTGTTGATGCCCCGAGCTATTAAGATTACAGTGCCAAAATAAAATTCCAAAAGGATTAATTACATTCCCAACCAAATGAATGTTAATCATATAGCTTTACACAGTAGAGACTATACAAAAGAATCATGTTTTTCTATACCAAAAGCACTCCTCACAAGCTCACGCATCAACCCGTCCTTAGCCCTTCATCCCAAAATGTACTTACAAGAACAACTCCCAAACCATGAGCATATAATAGCCATAATCATACCAACAAGATTATGATATAAAATGCATAATCGTACATACATTCACTTCTTGTAAATATGCACTTAAAAGCTCCCTTTGGTTGTCCCTGGACCACATGCATAATCAATAGATTATAATGCCAATAATGTATATCATGACATGCATCCGTTCTATAAATACCAATATCCAATTCCCAAGTCTTATTATATCAGTGGCATAATACCCCTCGCTTTAACATGACAGCGTCATTAATACCCCTCGTTTAGACAATACCAGTGGCAAATAACAACCTTCGCTATAATATGACAGCGGCGTGTTCTTCGCTTCTACATATTAGCGGCAAATATTCTCTCATCGCTACGGTATGACAGCGGCAAGTATTCTATCATCGCTACGCCATAACAGCGACAAGTACTCTTCATCACTGGAATATAATCCCGACTTACAATCACATGCAACAATGCATCCAATGAGTGTATGCAACCATAATGCATAACTAAATTCATGTATGCAACCATAATGCATAACACAAGCTCATGTATGCAACCCTAATGCATAACCAAGGTATGTATGCAACCATAATGTATAGCCCAACACATAAAAACATATTTTACCGTCCGATGCCCGTACGTCTCACTACGTACCTTTGTTCCAAAAGTGGAGATGTCTTAGGACTTTATCTCCTTGGTTGTGTTGCTACCTGGGATGGTTCTACACAATCACACAAACCAATATTAGAAGCCAATAATAGTCAAATATCAAAAATCCCACAAAAATAAACAACATCCCCATTTTTGGTGACTCGCGATCGATCGCTATAAAGCCCCGATCGATCGCGAGATCACACTTGCCAAAGCCAACAAAAATATGTCTTCGGCGATCGATCGCCAAGTTTGGCGCGATCGATCGTGAGACCCACCGATCGATCGCCCAAACTTGGCGATCGATCGCCAAAGGCTTCTGCCCACTACTGCTTGCGCGCGATCGGTGGCCAAAAACGGGCGATCGATCGCCGCGACCTGTAACCCAAAAATCGTCATTTTTCTTCCATTTTCCTTCCCCAATCCCTTCCAACTCAACTACCAAGCCAACAACAACATCAAAACACCATAAACCCTCAATATAAACACTAATAACACCAAAAATCCAACACCCAACCAAATACAACATATTCCAAAAATCAAACCATTGTTAAATCCCAAAACACAAACCCATTTCCTTTCAAAATACATAAAAACAATAATAGTAGGGTTTATACCACTTGAAGCTTCAAACTCCTTGCAAGAATCAAGCAATATCAAGATTTCCAAAGTTTTCTCTTCCTCCTTGTTGTGCAGAACGTTTTGGGATTTTTGGGAAATAAGGGTTGGGGGATTTTGATTAAGAGTGATGAGAGAGTAAAGTGTGAGGGGGGTATAGTGGGTTTAAAGATTAAAATGGCACCCCATTAATTAGCATGATGTATAAAATATCCCTACATGATATTTTAAAAGCATTTTCCAAAAATGCACCACAACCTCAATTACACATGCATTACCAAATTAATCATTATCCACCACAAATAAACCATGCCATTACTCAAATTCCCAACATGCATCACATGCACCCTGAAATGCATTACCAGGTCACGCCCACCACATGACTAAGCATTTTATCATAATAATTAATTCAACACCAAATTAATTAACACCATAATTAGCGCATAAACATAATTAATGCCAAAATGCACATAATAATTTCGGGGATATCACAATACTCTCCTACTTATAAGATTTCGTCCTCGAAATCGCATGCACTTACCAATCCGAAACTAAACATAAATCACATACCAGAAAATAGTTCCGGGTAGTGCTGCACCATATGCCGCTCCGTCTCCCACGTGGCCTCCTCGACACCCCTGTGATCCCAATGAACCTTGACCATCAGTATCACCTTGTTCCGAAGTCTGCGATCAGTTCTATCCACAATCCTGACTGGTCGTTCCACGTAGGACACATCAGAATCTATCTGCACCTCCGAAGGCTGCAATACATGTGACAGATCCGGCTCATATTTCCACAACATAGACACATGGAACACGTCATGAATACCCGATAATCACGGTGGCAAAGCCAAACGGTAAGCCAAAGTACCAATGAACTGCAAGATCTCAAACGTCCCAACATACCTCGGAGATAATTTCCCGCGCATACCAAACCGCACTACACCTCGGAAAGGTGAGATCTTCAAAAAGACTTTATCTCCCAATTGGAATTCCAACGATCGCCGCCGTTTATTCGCATAGGCTGCCTGCCTATCATGGGCTGCTTTCATCTTTTGTCGGATAACCTTTATCCTTTCCTCCATCTCCCAAATCAATTCGGGTCCTCCGACTGACTTACCAGTCAAGTCATCCCAGTACAATG
The DNA here is from genome assembly GCA_907163345.1 of Haberlea rhodopensis. NCBI lineage: Eukaryota > Viridiplantae > Streptophyta > Magnoliopsida > Lamiales > Gesneriaceae > Haberlea > Haberlea rhodopensis. The sequence continues at coordinate 2,102,553 of CAJQUN010000021.1, read as the reverse complement.
GTGACCTGCAACGTCAACCATATAGAGCCTCGAATGGAGCCATCTGAATGCTCGCCTGATAGCTATTATTGTATGAGAACTCTACCAAGGTCAATGAATCCTGCCATGAATTATCAAACTCCAATACACATGCCCGCAACATGTCTTCGAGCATCTGTATAGTAAGGTAGGTCTGGCCGTCCGTTTGGGGATGATATGCCGTGCTCAATCTCACCTCAGTGCCCAAAGCTGACTGAAGACCTCCCCAAAAATGAGATGTAAACCGCGGGTCTCGGTCAGGCACGATAGAAACTGGAATCACGTGCAGTCTCACTACATACCAAACATACAATTGAGCCATCCTCAAGTATGTGAATGTCATACTTTACGGAATAAAATGAGCTACCTTCATCAGCCTATCCACGATCACCCAAATCGCATCAAACCCTGAAGTAGTCCTTGGCAAGTGGGTCACAAAGTCCATGGATATGTGTTCCCACTTCCATTCAGGTATCTCCAAGCTCTTTAGCTCACCACCAGGTCTCTGCCTCTCTGCCTTCACCTGTTGACAGATCAAGCATTTCTTAACGAATGCTATCACATCTCGTTTCATCCGTTTCCACCAAAATTGATCACATAAGTCCTTGTACATCTTCCTCCCGCCTGGGTGGATACTAAACCTGCTGCTATGAGCTCGCTGTAATATTCCTCGACGCAACTCCGGCGTACTCAGAACTACCCAACGGTTACCAAGTCTCAAAGAACCGTCATCAGCCACTCTGAACTTCGATGGCTGCCCAAGATGTACTAAAGCCAACCATCTCTGAATCTCATCATCTGTCTTATGAGCTCTCTTGATATTCTCATAAACATTCGGCTCTGCCAATAAGGTTGATACACGTACCGGTGATTTATCCACATCAAAAACATAGCGCAGATGACAGTAAGAAGTCATCATAGCCGATAAATGCATAGCGTCCTCTGCACTACACTTCACCTTCAGATTTAAGGCGTCTGCTGTCAAGTTCGCCTTTCCAGGATGGTACTCTATTTCACAATCATAGTCCTTGAGTAAATCCATCCATCTCCTCTGCCTCATATTCAGCTCCGCCTGAGTAAATAGAAATTTCAGGCTCTTGTGGTTCGTAAAGATGGTAAACGACGTACCATACAAGTAATGCCGCCAAATATTCAAGGCAAAAATGATAGCCGCCAACTCCAAGTAATGCCGCCAAAAACGGACGATCGATTGCCGCCAAAAACGGCGATCGATTGCCGCCAAAAATGGGCGATGGATTGCCGCGACCTGTAACCCAAAAATCGCAATTTTTCTCCCATTTTCCTTCCTCAATTCCTTCCAACTCAAATACCAAGCCAACAACAACATCAAAACATCATAAAACCTCAATATAAACACTAATAACACCAAAAATCCAACACCCAACCAAATACAACATATTCCAAAAATCAAACAATTTTTAAATCCCAAATACAAACCCATTTCCTTTCAAAATACATAAAAACAATAATAGTAGGGTTTATACCACTTGAAGCTTCAAACTCCTTGCAAGAATCAAGCTGTTAGGATCGGTCCGGAGTGTTTAGAGGGGGGTGAATGAACACTCCTTCTAAAAATTAATCATTTGTGATTTCTTTCGGATTAGTGAAAGAAATCTGTTTCTTAATCAATTCTTGTACAGAACAGACCACTGAAAGTAAGTGCGGAACGGTCTGTTCTTGTATTTAAGAACGGCTCGATGGCTAGGATGAAAGAACAAGTGCAGAAATAAGATACACAGGATATGTTTCTGGAAGTTCGAAGGTGGTGTAATCCTTCTACGTCTCCCCTTCTTCCAATTAAGGAAGGTTTATACTAGAAGACTTTGATTTATACAATCCTGTTGTACAAACCCGATTCAGACTGGATTTACCTCACTACCAATCTGAAACTCCTAGTCACTCAATCTGCTCAGACACACTCTGTCTGGCAGTTACAATATGTTGCTCACTTTCTGATTTTCAATACAGAAAACACAAGATGCGCACAGTGATCCTAAATGATCAAATGTTACAAATAAGACGTGCTTAAGAATGATTTCAGCTCGAGAGCTTCTGAGCTTGTAAGCTTGTGCTGTTTTTGCTTTCTTGTGTGTTTTTCAATTTATCAGCGAGAGTCAGCAGCAAGCGTCCGTAAGTTCCTTTTGTTGCATCCTTTTATAGTTGAAGGTACCAACGACATTATTTCCTTTAATGTGCAACTTTGACTCTGCTTAAACTCTGAGTAGGCTTCAGTCTTCTTCTTCAGGATACTTGCCGTTCTGGTTCATACTTTCGGCGACTGTCAGGTAAGCTACTCTTTGTCTTCTTACCTATTATGGCAATCTTCAGTCTTTGGTCCTTTGTAGCATTAATTACAACATTAAATGCTATAATAAATAGCCATTAATGATTCGGACTGAGGAGCCATTTTGTATATATCCTAAGCTGCTCTGATCTGATAAAGATAGAGATCGATCTGAAGCTTCGGTTTAGTCAATATGATATTCATCGATCCGGTCTGAAAGGTAATGTGTCTTATCAGCTTGTACTTTTGTTGAGCGATCGATCTGGTCAGTCTGATTACCCTCGATCCGGTCTGATATGCTATGTCCTCTTATCAGCTTGATCTGTTTTGGGCGATCGTTCTGGTCAGTCTGATTTCTCTCGATCCGGTCTGATATGTTTTGTCATCTTTAAAATCTCATTGATAAGATCCGGGACTAACAAATTCCCCCTTTTTGATGATGACAAAACCTAGCTTCTAAGTCTTTTTAACCAGTCTGATAAGAACTCTGAAGCGAAAACTTTCGGATCGATTACTCTTTCTTGTTCAAAATAAATGAACATCATTAAGTTGGATCGATTAAGCTTTTATTATTAAGCCTTATGTTGTAGTTCAAAATAAATGAACACGGACTTAATCGAAAGAGGATTTTATTGATCACCAAAAAATCCTAAATACAGACAGTCTGAAAATATTATTTTCTAGAAGACTGAGACGCAGGCGGCCTGAAGTCTTTCTTCTTTTCCCCCTTTTTGTCAGCAGCAATCTCTTGAAGAAAGTCAACAACTTGTGCTAGCTGCGCGCTGATAGCGTCAAGACGAACGTCTTGAGCGCGGAGGGAATTGGCAACAGATGCTCTGACTTCAGTGGCTAGTTCGATCTGCTCTTTTCTTAGACTGTTCTTATAAGAGGCTTGTTGAGAAAACAGATCGTTTATGCCTCGCTGAAGGCTTCCGATACTGGCAGTCATCTTCTCTTTGAATGAATCAAAGTCCAAAGCTGTAAGCCTCTGACCTTGATGAACTTCGAGAATGCGTTGAGAGAGTGACAGGCAGTTGTCGGAGAGATGCTAAAGAGTCCTTGCCAAAAATGGAGGTGCATCAGATTGTTGGCTGGGAGAGCGATCTGATGAGGACAAAGCCTGTTCATCGTCTTCAGCAGTAGGTACAAGTGAAGATACAACAACTTGGTGACTTTCGGACCGGATCAAGGTGACCAGATCCGAAGAAAATGTTTGAATAAAAGCCATATCTTCATCTGATTGGATTGGAGGAGTGCTTGGTCTGGAGGGCTCCTCAATCTGGAGAGCTGCAACAACGGTGGACACGACCAGATCCGGATCGACGAATTCTGGAGCGCCAACTGTTGCAAGTTCTACTGTTGGACTGATTTTTGCACGGGAGGCTGAGGACCCCAAAGGAATGGAGGTTGTTGGAGAGTCCAACAATACATTCAATGGTTCATCATCGGGCACAGACGGAGCATTAGGCAATTGCTGATCCGCTGTCTGGTCTAGTAGTGGCTCTGCAGTCTGATCTGGTATTTGCTCTGTAGTCTGATCTGCTGCTGGCTCGGCTGTCTGTTCTGCTGCATCAGAATGAATAACCTCAACGAAAGGTTCTGCCATAGTCTTGCTTGCAGAGGGATGATCCAGGCTGGTTGTGGGAGTGGATACACTGAGCTTCTGTCGTTGAAAATAGACAGCTAAGTGAAGAGCATGAACATCCATCTCGAGTTGAGCAATAACAGCCCCATCATCTCTGGCAGTAGGGGCAAGCGGATCGAAGTTCTGTTTCTTAGCAGCTAGGATCAGAGTGGCCATACTGAATCTTTGATTAGCCGTAAATAGCTATTTGCGCTGCACGGCAAGCCGAACATCATCAGTCTCTGTTCCTTTCAGAACTTCCTCTTCCATCTTCTTCAGTCTGCTCAACTTACCGAAGAATAACTCAATGTGGTTGATAGTCCGGTACTGGACATATTCATCAAAGACCACAATGAGTGCCTTCACCTTCTCATCAACATCTTCCATAGCGATGTCGATGGCTGTCTGCGCTGCAGATTTGGGTTTAGAGGAGAGGGGTTCGGAGAGAATGGCTTTTCCCTTGCCGATGGAGGAAGGGGACTTGATCCCTGATTGGGTATAGTCGCCCAACTCAGTGATAACAATCCCTTTCACCACGGGAATGGTAGAGGGGACTCGGATAGTGACTTTATGTGCAAGGGTTGAAGCTTGTGAAGGTTGGATGGAAGGTTGGGGTGCAAGGGTGGCTTTAGTTGGAGGCAATATGGGTAAGGCTTTGAGGGGTAATGGTTTGCTGGGCTTGGTAATCTGGGTTCTTGGCTTTTTGGGAAGTGGCTTGGTTGGTGGCGAGGGAGCAGACTGAGTTTCTTCCGAATCAGTCTGGATGGTCAGTTTGCGCTTGACGCGAGGTTTGCGCGCAACAGCTTGTTCTTCGCCTTTCTCAATCTTGACTGCAGCTAGAGTAGCAGGAGTAGGCGGAGCACTCTTGGACTTCAGCAATGCAAGTCCTTTGGAGTTTAGAATCTTAAAGGGGCTGAGAGCGGGCTGCTTTCCCAGCTCGATGTCCAAAGACTCCAGTAGCTTGCTGAGAGGAACAACAAAGCATACAGCTTGCTTAGATGCAATCACCGTTTCCATCAGAACTCCAAACAGAATCACGGACCAGTTCATCTTCTGTCCGGATACAATAGCCGCCATAGCCCTGAACTTCTCTGCGATCACATCGTCAAAACTTCCTGCTTTGCCCAACAGAGGCTTACCCACAATCTCGCACAGCACCTGGAAATGAAAGAGCATTTCCTTCTTCTTAAACGATGGTTGCAGGCGGTGGCCAAGAATAGATATCTTCCCTTGAAGATCGGAGAGTGACACCTGAGGAATCTGTCCAAATTCCGTCAGTCCGGAATTGGGGAGGCCAAAGGTTTTGGCCAGCGTCATCGGCGAGATCTCAAAAGATTTGCCCTTGACAGTAGTAGATATTGAGATCTTTTGGGAGACGGCATTGGCGAGTAGTTTGCGGATTTCTGATTCATAAACAACGGTGCCGCATTCCAGAAAGTTTCTCAGACCAGAAGATTCCAAAGCTCTGAAGATGGACACCATCTCTGCATCTTCTGCCCTGTAAATATCATTAAACTCAACGGAGAGGGAGTTATGAGTGATGGTAGCCATTGGAATGAAATCAAACGAATGCGAAGATTTAGGAGAGTGAGAGAGTAAGAAAACAGATAGCGGTAATTTGTAAAAAGTGAAATAAAATGAAATGTTCAGCCCGCTAAATAGGAGAGAGAAGACACGTGTCTTTATCTCGATGACTGATGAAAAGAAATTCAAAAATAAACGGTCAGGATAACAGATAGTTAAGGCGGTAAAAATGCGATCAGTCCGGGCTGTTTTTGTAAAAGTAAATTATTGACCAGACAGATCATGGGATAACATCAGATTGACATGGATCGGTCTAAAAGTTCGGACCGGTCTGTGTCTTTCTGAACATTGTATTATCGATCTGTGGTAACAAAAATCTTTAAGTGCGAAAGTAAGAGAACATCTAAACTATTATGATAAGTCAATTAAACCAAGAATTTGATGAAAATAATTAAACTTAGCCTCTGGGAGCGGTTTGGTGAAGATGTCTGCTGCTTGCTGCTCTGTTGAGATGTGCTCGATCCGAATTTCCTTTTTGCCAACATGATCTCGAATAAAGTGATGGCGTATATCAATGTGCTTTGTTCGAGAGTGCAAAACTGGATTATACGTTATAGCGATTGCACTTGTGTTGTCGCAAAATATCGGAGAGTCAACAGCTTGGATGCCATAGTCTTTGAGATGGTGTTGAATCCAGAGCATTTGAGCGCAACAGCTTCCAGCGGCTAGATACTCTGCTTCAGCTGTGGATGTGGCAATCGATGTCTGCTTTTTACTGAACCAAGAGATCAATCTTTCACCTAGAAATTGACATGTTCCACTGGTGCTTTTACGATCAATCTTACACCCAGCGTAGTCTGCATCTGAATATCCGATCAAGCTGAAGTTCGAATCTTTGGAGTACCAAAGACCAACGTTCTGAGATCCTTTTAAGTATTTCAGAATACGCTCGGCAGCAATAAAATGTGATTGCTTTGGTTCTGACTGAAATCTGGCGCACATACAGACTGAGAACATAATATCAGGCCGGCTCGCTGTAAGATACAATAGCGATCCGATTAGTCCTCTATACATGGTTACTTCAACTGCTGTTCCCCCTTCATCTTTGTCTAACTTGATTGTTGGACTCATTGGAGTTGATGCAGTTGAGCATGTTTCCATTCCAAATCTCTTGAGGAGCTCTTTGGTATACTTGGTCTGGTTGATGAAAGTACCATTGCTAAGCTGTTTGACTTGGAGACCCAGAAAGAATGAAAGTTCTCTCATCATGCTCATCTCAAACTGTCCCTGCATTAGCTTAGAAAATTTCTCGCACAATTTGGGGTTAGTTGACCCAAAGATTATGTCATCAACATAAATCTGAACTAATAGGGTATGTTCCCCCTTAATAAATTTAAAGAGAGTTTTATCTACTGAGCCGATCTAAAAATCATGGTTCAGCAGAAATTGAGATAGAGTGTCATACCAGGCTCTTGGAGCTTGTTTCAGACCATACACTGCTTTATTCAGTAGATACACATGATTGGGATGCAAATGGTCTTGAAATCCAGGTGGTTGCTCAATGTAGAATTCTTCCTGAAGCTTTCCATTAAGAAAAGCGCTCTTAACGTCCATCTGATATACTTTGAAGTCTTTAAAGGCAGCATATGCAAGGAAGATCCGGATGGCTTCAAGTCTGGCGACTGGTGCAAATGATTCATCGAAGTCGATTCCTTCTTCTTGTCTGAATCCTTGTGCCACCAGTATGGCTTTGTTTCTAACCACAGTTCCATCTGTGTCCAGCTTATTTCTGAAAACCCATCTGGTTCCAATGACAGGCAGATCGCTTGGTCTGGGGGTTAGACTCCAAACTTGATTTTGTTCGAATTGATTTAGCTCTTCTTGCATGGCCTTAATCCAGTTGAAATCAGTGAGAGCTTCATCGATCTTCTTAGGTTCCAGAGTAGAGATGAAAGCAGCATGTGTGAATTCATCCATCATCTGTCCTCTGGTTCTGATCGGTGCAGAGGGACTACCAATCACTAGATTGGGTGGATGCTTCTTAGTCCATCGATAGCTTGACTCTGGATTGTCTGGTCCGGTCGGATGAGTAGTAGCAGCATGATCAGCATCTGCTTTAACATTTGAGTGAAGAACATCCGGATCAGCTCGATCTGAAGAAGCTTCAATGGCTTGATCCGGTCTGTCTGGTACTTCTGGTTCTGGTGGATTGTCTCTTGACCTGTTAGCTACAATCTCATCATCACTGTTAGCTTCGAGATGGATATTTTCCATCTGATTTTGAATTGATTCTTTGTTGCCCTCAACACATAAAGATTCATCAAAAACTACATGAACAGATTCTTCTACAGTTAAGGTTCGATTATTAAAAATTCGATAAGCTTTGCTAGATGATGAATATCCTAAAAATATTCCATTATCTGACTTAGCTTCAAATACTGTAAGATGATTCTTACCATTGTTATGAACGAAGCATTTACAGCCAAAAACATGAAGGTGAGAAATAGACGGTCTGTTACCAGTCCATATTTCATAAGGGGTAAGGTTCAGCTTCTTGTTGATCATGGACCGATTTTGAGTGTAGCAGGCAGTGTTACAGCTTCTGCCCAGAACTTTTGCAAAATGCCAGAATCAGCAAGCATCGTTCTTGCTGCTTCCTTGAGCGTTCTGTTTCTTCGTTCTGCAACTCCGTTCTGTTGAGGAGTTCGAGCGGCTGAAAACTCATGCTTGACTCCATGATCTTCTAGAAAGGATTCAAGATTCTGATTTGAAAACTCGGTGCCTTTGTCACTACGAATCCTGTCTATGCTGGATGATTTCTCGTTCTGAGTGTGTTTCAGCAGCTTGATCAACTTCGGACCGGTCTGATCTTTACTGCTCAAAAATATAGTCCATGTAAAGCGTGAGTAATCATCAATAACAACAAGAGTATACCGCATTCCCCCTAAACTTGTTATTGGTATAGGACCAAACAAGTCCATATGCAATAATTCTAAACAGCGGGAGGAGGATTTGGCATTCTTGTTTTTGAAGGATGATCTGATCTGTTTGCCCATTTGGCAAGCTTCGCAGATCTTATCCTTAGCAAAATTGATCTTGGGCAGACCGATAACTAAATCATGTTTACACAGGCTGGAAATGGTCTTAAAGTTTATATGATTCAAGCGTTTATGCCATAGCCAGTGTTTATTATCTTTGTTAGCAATGAAGCAAGTAGGATTATCAGGTTGAGCATGATTCCAGTTAATCTTATATATATTTCCATTCCTGATTCCTACAAGCATGGTTATACCGTCTGATGATTTAACAGTGCAGGTGTGTTTGTGAAATTCTACAGCATAACCATTAGCACAGAGTTGACTTATACTAATCAATTATAGCACAGATTTTCAACTAACAGCACATTATTGATAATAATGTTACCATGGACAATCTTACCCTTGCCCACGGTCTTACCCTTTGAGTTATCTCCGAAGATGATCTTGGGTCCAGTGCATTCTGTGACTTCAGACAGCAGCTCGATGTTTCCAGTCATGTGACGGGAACACCCACCGTCCAAATACCAGTCTGATGCGAGTTTCTTCGGTACCTGTCATCAAATATAATTATTGTTGGTACCCAATCCTATTTGGGTCCAGAACGGATTAGCTCTTTGGGAACCCACATCTGTATCAGCTTCAATGGCTTGTGTGTGTAAGGTGTGCTGTGTGCTGGTCTGTTTCGATGTTCTGTGTGATAATGTGTGCGCTGTGGAAACCTTTGATTCTCATAAGGTAGTCTATATCTTCGTTGAATCGGTTTCGAATTGTAGTAATTGTATTGTCTTCCTTGCCTCAAATCTTGCACCTTTGGATTCGGTCTGATAGACGCAAATCTTGCTGGTGCCTTTTCTTTGGCTTGGTCAACATAACAAATTCCTTTTCTCAGATTTTGATTCACGTAAGAGACTCCTGTTTGAATCTTAGGTGCTTCAGTCTCATATACTGTGCTGGATTTAACAAATGTCATTTGTTTGACTTGGTTCTTTACCAGCAACAGCTCAGATTCATCTTTGGTGCATTCTTTGGTGTCAAAGCCTATGCCGGTGAAATCACCGACGTTTCTTTGAACCTCTTGTAATTCTTCCAAGGATGTTCTGGATTTTGTCCATGTTTTGAATATATGAGAGAGCTTAGCATTTTGTGTGCTAATTCTCTTGTTTTCTTCATGGAGCTGATCATAAGAGATTTTCAGCTTATTCAGCTCGATCTGGAGATTGTTGCACTCACCCTGCTCAGAGCAGCTTGGTTTGTTGTGCTCATCCATTTGATCACTGACTTTAGCTTTATTCTTCTCAAATGATTCAGCTAAGATCCTATAATCATTAGCCATGTCTTGCAGTGCGGACATGAGCTCTTCTCGTGTAAATTCATTTGAGTCAAGATCATATACCTCGTCTGTCTGACTCATCTCTTCGTCTGCCATAAGACATTGAATATCTTCTTCGCTTTCGCTGGAAGAATATTCAGAGCTTTCCGAGTCTGAGTCTGTCTGAGCCCATTTGCTGTTTCCTTCTTCAGCTACTAGGACTTTTTGGGATTTTCCATGATTCTTGCGGTCTTTGTAGTGCTTCTTCTTCCTATCATCATGATGCTTCTCTTTCTGTTCTTCTTTCTTCGGTCTGGTGCAATCTGCAATAAAATGTCCGGTCTTACCACAATTGTAGCAAGCCTGATCGTTAACAGTATCATCTTTTCTTGATTTATAATGATGAGAGGGTTTGAAGTTCCTCTTATTCTTAGACATGAATTTACCAAATTTCTTGGTAAATAATGACATAGCATCATTACTTATCTGTTCAGCGGATCGGTCTGATGTTGAAGCGATCTGGTCTGGAATGGCTGCCAGGGCCTTGTTTGGTTGAGAGATGAATGACTCTGCTTCACCTCTGCTTATCAGTTCAAACTCATAGGCCTTAAGATCTGCAAACAGATCATGAAGTTCAACCTTGTTAAGATCTTTTGATTCCCTCATGGCAATGGTCTTAACATCCCATTCCTTTGGCAGAGCTCTCATAACTTTCAGAGCGATCTCTCTGTTAGAATATTCCTTCCCCAGACCATTCAGTTCATTTATGATGCCAGTGACTCTTTCATCAAACTCATTTAGAGTTTCTCCACTTTTCATCTTTATGCTCTCAAATCTTTAAAGAGCAACAGTTAACTTGTTTTCTTTGGTCTGGTCGTTGCCTTCACATAGCTGTGCTATCTTCTCCCAAATTTCTTTGGCAGTAGAGCACATTTTGATTTTGCTGAACATGTTCTTGTCCAGTGTCTTGAACAAGATGTCTTTGGCAACGTTGTCGAGATTTGCTTTCTTTCTTTCCTCATTCGTCCAGAGGGATCTGTCCTTTTCTACCATTTGTGGTTCACCACCAGTAATGACGACTGCTGTATTTATTTTTTGAATCTTCATTGGTCCATCAGTGATGACGAACCACATATCGTCATCCTGAGCTGCCAGATGAGCTTGCATTCTGATTCTCCAGTCATCATAGTCTTCTTTTGAGAACATAGGGATTTTGTTGAATGATGCCATCAGCTCGAGTGATTTTGTGCTGATTAAGATGACCTGCTCTGATACCACTTGTTAGGATCGGTCCGGAGTGTTTAGAGGGGGGGGGGGGGGGGGGTGAATGAACACTCCTTCTAAAAATTAATCCTTTGTGATTTCTTTCGGATTAGTGAAAGAAATCTGTTTCTTAATCAATTCTTGTACAGAACAGACCACTGAAAGTAAGTGCGGAACGGTCTGTTCTTGTATGTAAGAACAGCTCGATGGCTAGGATGAAAGAACAAGTGCAGAAATAAGATACACAGGATATGTTTCTGGAAGTTTGAAGGTGGTGTAATCCTTCTACGTCTCCCCTTCTTCCAATTAAGGAAGGTTTATACTAGAAGACTTTGATTTATACAATCCTGTTGTACAAACCCGATTCAGACTGGATTTACCTCACTACCAATCTGAAACTCCTAGTCACTCAATCTGCTCAGACACACTCTGTCTGACAGTTACAATATGTTTCTCACTTTCTGATTTTCAATACAGAAAACACAAGATGCGCACAGTGATCCTAAATGATCAAATGTTACAAATAAGACGTACTTAAGAATGATTTCAGCTCGAGAGCTTCTGAGCTTGTAAGCTTGTGCTGTTTTTGCTTTCTTGTGTGTTTTTCAATTTATCAGCGAGAGTCAGCAGCAAGCGTCCGTAAGTTCCTTTTGTTGCATCCTTTTATAGTTGAAGGTACCAACGACATTATTTCCTTTAATGTGCAACTTTGACTCTGCTTAAACTCTGAGTAGGCTTCAGTCTTCTTCTTCAGGATACTTGCCGTTCTGGTTCATACTTTCGGCGACTGTCAGGTAAGCTACTCTTTGTCTTCTTACCTATTATGGCAATCTTCAGTCTTTGGTCCTTTGTAGCATTAATTACAACATTAAATGCTACAATAAATAGCCGTTAATGATTCGGACTGAGGAGCCATTTTGTATATATCCTAAGCTGCTCTGATCTGATAAAGATAGAGATCGATCTGAAGCTTCGGTTTAGTCAGTCTGATATTCATCGATCCGGTCTGAAAGGTAATGCGTCTTATCAGCTTGTACTTTTGTTGAGCGATCGATCTGGTCAGTCTGATTACCCTCGATCCGGTCTGATATGCTTTGTCATCTTATCAGCTTGATCTGTTTTGGGCGATCGTTCTGGTCAGTCTGATTTCTCTCGACCGGTCTGATATGTTTTGTCATCTTTAAAATCTCATTGATAAGATCCGGGACTAACACAAGCAATAGCAAGATTTCCAAAGTTTTCTCTTCCTCCTTGTTGTGCAAAACGTTTTGGGTTTTTTGGGAAATAAGGGTTGGGGGATTTTGATTAAGAGTGATGAGAGAGTAAAGTGTGAGGGGGTATAGTTGGCTTAAAGATTAAAATGGCACCCCATTAATTAGCATGATTTATAAAATATCCCTACATGATATTTTAAAAGCATTTTTCAAAAATGCACCATAACCTCAATTACACATGCATTACCAAATTAATCATTATACACCCCAAATAAACCATGCCATTACTCAAATTCCCAACATGCATCACATGCACCCTGAAATACATTACCAGGTCATGCACACCACATGACTAAGCATTTTACCATAATAATTAATTCAACACCAAATTAATTAACACCATAATTATCGCATAAACATAATTAATGCCCAAATGCATATAATTATTTCGGGGATAATTATCATCAATGATTCGTTTGTAAAAAAATTTACTATCCAATTAATTCTTAAGGTTACGCGTAAACATTCAACACACTTTCTCAAGCTATATGGAAACTATTATCAAAGACAAGTAACTTTCGTTCACTTAATTACCAAATTGATATTGCTAAAATCTCAGTGAAACCCTCTAACTTTAAATCATACAATCTAAAGTTATCACGTATGTGATTTCATCTATCGATCTCAATCTTGAATATACAACATGAATTACTATAGCGTATTATAATTTAATCTCTCAATCTAAATTATAATTCTCACAAATCAATCAAAGTTAGCAAAGCTTTGAAAGCATTAAGATTGTAAATCATGAAGAAAAGAATAAATCCACTCAAGAACATTCAAATCATCAACTCAAACACAAGATCCCCTAATCTTGATAAAATAAACTTAGTTCATGTTTAAATTAAAAATAACAAGATGTAAAGTGTTTCTCAACCAAATCAACATCATGAAGCCTAAAATAATCAAAAAAACAAAGGTTTAGAAGTACGATAAAACGATAGGTGTCGACTCCGTGTGTTGCAACATATCTTCTTCTCTTGCTTCCTTCCTTGCACTTCAATGGATTGATCTTGTGGTTTGTGGTGGATGGAGGATGATGAAAGTCAGCTATGTATTGTGTTATAAGGTGTTGAGCAACCCTTATTTAGTGCCCTATGTCTAGTATAAATAAGGGAGGAGTTGGATGGAAGTGTCAACAAACTCAACAAATTTTTTTTTCTGAAAATTCTTCTTGGCGATCTATCTTCATAAGTTCCCGATCGATCGTCATATCTTTCTAGACATGATTACCAAACATTGTCATATCCGTGATCGATCGTGGTAGGTGACCGATTGATCATGAATTATTTCTAGACGCTGGCGATCGATCGTGGCTATATGCTATCGATCGTCATAATGAACTGGTTGGCTCCTAGAGTAGCTGATAAGTGTGATTTTTACACATTTGATATAAGATTAGGGGCGTTTTTGTAGTGATTCCTGGAAAATTTTACGTTTTTGGTATATATTTGTATATTTCAGGAATCTAGGTTCAAATGCATAAAAGTGGATGAAATAGGCTTAAAATGATGAAAAATGATCAAACCGAACAAACACGGAAAAGGAGGGACGAAAGTGCAAAATGTTGAAAATAAGTTACAGCGATCGATCGACACTTTGTCGTGATCGATCGCCACAAAACAATGCACATTCGCGATTGATCGGTAAAAACCAGTGATCGATCGCCACTTCAAAAATTTTGAAAAATAAAACAAGAATAGTTTGGCGATCGATCAGCACATTGTAGCGATCGATCGGTAAACCCGAAAAAATTGAGATTTTGTTCCTTATCAAGCTATTTTGTGTCCAAAGAATTAAAGACTCCTCCAAAACAATATATAGAAGATTTCAGACGAAATTGAGGGACTCTTGGCTCATAATAAACTCTAGACTCTTGGCTCATAATAAACTCTAAAACTCAGCCACCACCACCTTCATCATCTACCAACCATCCATACACCATAACCATTGAAGAGGAGACGCATCGGAAGAGACGGGATGACGGAGCAACGCAAGGAATCAAAGCCTCTCGTTATTTCCGTATTTATAAACTTTGTTTGTTTCTATTTGATTTCATTATGCTTTTGATGTTGAAAAACACGATTTTGCATTTGATTTTGAATATGTTTCTAGGCTAAGTTTTGTTGTCAGGACTTAGGGGATCCCATGTTTTCAACCCACAATTTTAATTAAGTTTTGATTGTTCCTACAAATTCTTTGAGTTTAATTTGTTTTGTTCAGGCTTTCAATGGATTAATTGATTATTTATTGCAATTGAATTGACCATAGGAGATTGCGATACGATATAGTAAATTAAACCGTGGATTTCAGACTGATATCGAGAGATGAAGTCAAATACACGTGTGATAGCTATAGATATCTAGTAATCAAAAGGTAGAAGTTTTCATAAATCAACTTACAATATTGAGTGTTAAATAAGTGCATGATCATTGCCTTGTTGCATCTTAGTATTAGACTTGTTGTAACCGGACTAATGTATAACAAGTGCTTTAGGAAAACTCGTCACCTTAGACATTTGAATTTAATTCTTAACTAAAGGCAAATCGTGGGGGATTGCATGGGTGAACCAAAGTCTTGATAATTGTCTCTGTTGATTCTAATCTTCTTTGTTCTTGCTTGTTGGGTTGATTATTGAGTTAATTAGTCAATTTAGTTAATTAATCATAACTAGTTATCGCAGACTAAATATAGTTAAACTAGTGGGTTTCGTAATTATTTCCTAGTCCTCGTGGGTCGACAATCCGTACTTTTCATATAATTATACTAAAACTTGGCACCGTGCACTTGCGGTACGCAATCGCTACACTGAAAAATATTGTTTAAAAAATAACGATCAAGTTTTTGGCGCCGTTGCCGGGGACTAGTTTTAATAATATCAAATGAGATTAGTTTACTGTAGTTTAGTCATTCATTTTTCTTTTTTTTTCGATTTTTTTATTCTCTCCACTCTTCTACTGTTTGTGTTCTTTTTGGTTGATTGTTACAGGTTATTATCTCTTGGTGCATGCTAAGGAGTACCAAGCCTAGACTTGAGCCTTTTGATCCCAAGATTGAACGCACTTGTCAAAGGAGGCTAAGGCAAGCAAGAGCATACATGGCTAATACCGAGGAGATTCCGGTACCACCAGTTACAAGATCACTCGTGGACTATGCCCACCATGCATTCCATGGATCAATGTCGAGTATCATGAGTCCAACCATACAGGCTAACAATTTTGAGATCAAGCCTGCTATCATACATATGATCCAACATTTGGTCCAGTTTGGGGGAGCAACTACTGACGATCCAAATGCCCACATCTCCAACTTTTTGGAGATTTGTGATACATTCAAGCATAATGGCGTTACTGTCGACGCCATCAGGTTACGTTTGTTTCCCTTTTCTTTACGAGGTAAAGCTAAATCTTGGTTACAATCATTGCCTGCAGGTTCTATTACTACGTGGGATGGGATGTCACAGTTGTTCTTGTCAAAATTCTTTCCACCATCCAAGACCGCCAAGATGCGAAATGACATCACTACTTTTGCTCAATCCAATCCAGAGACACTGTATGACGCTTGGGAGCGCTTCAAAGATCTACTGCGGAGATGCCCACATCATGGCCTCCATATCTTGCTGCAGGTACAAACATTTTATAACGGTTTATTTTCTGATAATCGTTCTATGATTGATGCAGCGTCAGGAGGAACTGTGATGAGGAAGACGCCCGAGGAGTTTATACGCTGTTGGAGGAGATGGCTACTAATAGCTGTCAATGGCAGTCCGACATGAACGTGCCAAAGAAACAATCCGGAGTGCATCAAGTGAGTGAAGTCACTACCCTAGCTGCCCAGTTGGAAGCGCTAAACAAGAAGATCGATAGTTTGAGCATGCATGCAATGGAAGTTCAAACTGTTACATGCGAGCTTTGCCAAGGAGGACATCCGAGCACTGAATGCCAAGTAGGTAACCCTTTCATTATAACTAATGAAGCTGTTAATTTTGTAGGGAACCGACCACCACATACCTACCCCAACCCAAGTACATACAATACTGGGCCGAGGAACTATCCCCAACCACCACCGGGGTATGCACCAAAGCCAAGCATGGATGAGATCTTAACCAAGTTCATTTCGTCAGCTGAAACAAGGATAGACAATCACGAGGCGTCGATAAAGAACTTGGAAGTCCAAGTGGGACAACTAGCAAAGATCGTAGCCGGACGGGCACAATGAGCACTTCCTAGTGACACTGAGACAAATCCTAGGGAGCAAGTCCATGCAATCATGCTGAGGAGTGGAAAGGATGTCGCTGAAAAGAAGGATGTACAAATTGAGTAAAAAGGCGAGGCAGACATCAAACAATAAGAGGAACAAACACGCGACAAAGGTAAGTCTACTAAAACCTCTACACCCATCACACCACCTGCTAAGGTAGATATCCCACCCCCATTCCCCGCTGCATATAAGAGAGCAAAAATAGATGCTAAGTTTGCTAAGTTTTTAGATTTGATAAAGAATCTCCATATTGAAATGCCTTTCATTGATGCTATTCGGCACATGCCGAATTATGCTAATTTTTTCAAGGAGATTTTGTCAAAAAAGCGGAAACTGAGAGAGCATGAGATGATAAACTTAACTGAGGAGTGTTATGATGTCATTCAAAATGAGTCACCTCCAAAGTTAAAGGATCCAGGGAGTTTCACTATACCTTGCAAAATCAATTCTAAATCTTTTAATAAATCTTTATGTGATTTGGGGTCAAGTGTCAATTTAATGCCTTTGTCTGTGTACATGAAGCTGGGCTTAGGAGAAATCAAAGCAATCAATGTTTCACTGCAGATGGCGGACAAGTCCATCAAGTACCCTCATGGGATAGTGGAGGATGTACCGGTCAAGGTTGATAAATTCACCATTCCGGTGGATTTTATCGTGTTGGACATAACTGAAGATGCAGACATGCCTCTAATTCTAGGAAGACCGTTCCTAGCTACTGGAGGGCATTGATTGATGTCCAAGAAGGGAAGTTGATCCTCCGAGTAGGGGGGATCAAGTGACTTTTGACATGTTCAAAGCTTTGAACACTACACACATTGAGCACCGATGTTGTAGTATTAATATAATTGATACAATGTCTGTTGATGCGATGCAGGTTAAGAGCGAGAAGAAGGTTGAGGTCACACCGAAGGCCCATCAAAGAGGAAGCAAATTCTGTAAAGGTGACTTAGTTCAAATGAATAGGAAAAAGATGCGACTGTTTCCATGGAAGTCTGACGCACCATGGGCTAGACCGTTCAAAGTTGTTGATGTTCTACCAATTGATACCTTCAAACTGAGAGATGATCACGGGGCACTATTCACTGTGAAAGAAAAGTGGTTACGACGTTACCACATCGTGGACAAAAAATCGTCCCCCATTGGCCCTTGCGGAACTTGAGCCTACATGGTAAAAAGTCCAGCTTTGGACTATAAATCAAGAACTTTTTCTTATCCTTTTGCTTTGTTTTTTGTTTGCTTTTGTTTTTGTTTTGATTATGGTGAGAGACTCCATGCGTGCTGTGATGTGTTCCAAAAATATGCCCCACGAGTTGACGAGGAATTGGACAACGATCACTGACAGTCGTTGTCAAGGTAAATGCTTTGTCTCATCTTCCATGATCATTACATTGAGGACAATGCATGAATTAAGTTTGGGAGAGTACATTACCGTTTCATGCTTCTTATTTGGAAATTGATCGTTCTTGGAGCACCAAAAAAAAATTATTTCTTGAAAATGAGTTCATTTAGAAAGATAAGAATGAATCATAGTAGTGGTCTCTATTCCATGATGATAAAATCTCACTATGCATGACAACTTGAGTTTTGACAATTGTAAGACTTGTTTGCGAATATCTTGTTTTGAGTAGCATGTCTAAGATGAGGAATTTATTAAGCACATTTGAGTCATAGTCTTGTGAATTGCATTTGTAGTAGTGAAAATCTTTGTGAACTTGATGAATTGTTTTGAGCATCTTAGAGTACCTTAGAACCTATTTGATGATGACACTTCTCGTTGAAATTTTATAGTTATGAACTTGACTTGAAAATGATTTAGGCGATCTTTGGACCGTTTGAGCCTTTCAAGCTTACCATTATATATATATATATATATATATATATATATATATATCAATCTCTAGTGTCCCATTTTGAGCCTAATTGAAAAATAATGGTGTATGTTTGTTAGGATCGGTCCGGAGTGTTTAGAGGGGGGGTGAATGAACACTCCTATTAAAAATAATCCTTTGTGATTTCTCTCGGGTTAGTGAAAGAAATCTGTTTCTTAATCAACTTTTCTGCAGAACAGACCACTGAATATTTTAGTGCGGAACGGTCTGTTCTTAGATTAGTAAGAACGGCTCGATGGCTTGAATAGTATAACGAGTGCAGAATGATAAAAGACAGAATATGTTTCTGGAAGTTCGAAGGTGGTGTAATCCTTCTACGTCTCCCATTCTTCCAATTAAGGAAGGATTTCACTAGAAGACTTTGATTTATACAATCCTGTTGTACAAACCCGATTCAGCTGGATTTACCTCACTACCAGACTGAAACTCCTAGTCTCTCGATCTGTTTAGACACACACTGTCTGACAGTTACAATTGATTCTCACTTCTCTATCTTAGTAAAGAATACAAAAGATAGACTAATTTTGTCTATGCACACAGTGATCCTGAGATGATCAAATATTACAATATGCTTGTGCTTATAAAAACTTTCGGCTCGAGAATGTCTGAGCTTGTAAGCCTGTGCTGTTTATTTTTCTTTTGCGTTTCTCGATTGATCAGATTCACTACTTGAGCTCTTTAGTTTCCTCCTTATATAGTTGCATGTACCAACGACATTATTTCCCTTTATGTGCAACTCTTGACTCTGCTCAAACTCTGAGTAAGCTACAGTCTTATTCTTTTGGGCACTTGCCATTCTGGTTCATGCTTTCGGCGACTGTCAGGTAAGCTCTTCTTTGTCTTCTTACCTTTTATGGTAATCTTCAGTCCTTGGTCTTTTTCAGCATTAATTGCAACATTAAATGCTTCAATAAATAGTCGTTAATGATTCGGACTGAAGAGAAAATTTTATTCAACCTTGTCTGCTCTGATCTGATAATAGTTGAGCTGTTCTGAAGCTTCGATCTGGTCAGGCTGATGTTCATCGATCCGTTCTGATTTTGCGATAGACCATATCGGCTTGATCTGCTTTGAGCAATCGATCTGGTCAGACTGATTTCCATCGATCCGTTCT
Source organism: Haberlea rhodopensis (assembly GCA_907163345.1). Lineage (NCBI taxonomy): Eukaryota > Viridiplantae > Streptophyta > Magnoliopsida > Lamiales > Gesneriaceae > Haberlea > Haberlea rhodopensis. The sequence continues at coordinate 2,082,935 of CAJQUN010000021.1, read as the reverse complement.
GATTTGTTTTGTCATCTTTAAAATCTGAAACTAACAAATTCCCCCTTTTTGATGATGACAAAACCTAGCTTCTATGTCTTCTTATTCAGTCTTTTAAGAGATTTGAAGCTTATACTTGCGGATCAATTACTTCTTCTTGTTCAAAATAAATGAACACAGTTAAGTTGTAGTTTGGATTGATTAAGCCATTTTGTTCAAAATAAATGAACGAAGACTTAAAAAAACTCTGATTTTTATTGAATAAAAATCTGATATACATTTACAGACATGTCTGACTTATATAGACCGCTACTTCCTTGCTGAAGACTGAGCTGGCTTGAAATCCTTTCTCTTTTCCCCCTTTTTGTCAGCAGCAATCTCCTGAAGAAAGTCTACAATCTGGGCGAGATGAGCGCTGATAGCATCAAGACGAGTGTCTTGAGCAATAAGGGACTTTGCGACGGAAGCTCGAACTTCAGTGGCCAGCTCGATCTGTTCTTTTCTCAGTCTGTTTTTATAGGAAGCTTGCTGAGAGAACAAATCATTCAGTCCGCGCTGAATACTGCTAATGTTAGCCGTCATCTTCTCTTTGAAGGATTCAAAATCCAAGAATGTAGCCCTCTGACTCTGATGAACTTCTATAACTCGTTGAGAGAGAGATAGACAGTTATCAGAAAGGTGTTGAAGTGACTTGGCCAGGGATGGGGCATCATCAGATAGATGGCTTGGAGAGTGATCAGATGGCGACGAAGGATGATCAACCTCTGCGGCAATTGGAACAAGTGAAGACATATCAGATTGGCGTATTTCGGACCGGATCAAAGTGACCAAGTCCGGAGAAAATTCTTCCAAAAATGCCAAGTCTTCATCAGGCTGAACTGGAGGAGTGATAGGACTGGTAGTCTCCTCAACCTGTAGAGCTGCAACAACTGTTGACACCACCAGATCCGGATCGACGGAGTCAGGTGAGACAGCTATCGTAGTTTCGGCGGTTGGACTGTGCGGAATTTGGGAGACTGGGGATGCAATGGTGATGGAAGTTGTTGGAGAGTCCAGCAAGACATCCATGGCGTCAGTCTCAGCTGCAGACGGAGCATTAGTCAGTGGTTGCTCCGCTGTCTGCTCCGTTGTACAAGAGGGAATTGGCTCAATGAATGGTTCGGCCAAGGTCTTGCTCGCAGATGGGTGATCCGGGCTGGGAACTGGAGTGGATATGTTGAGCTTCTATCGTTGAAAACGAACAGCCAATTGAAGAGCATGAACATCCATTTCCAGCTGAGCAATGACAGCACCATCATCTTTGGCAGTCGGTGTGTTGGCATCAAAATTTGCCTTCTTGGCTGCAATGAGCAAGTTGGCCTGTCTGAATCTGTGGTTAGCCTGGAACAAGTCTTTGCGATGAACAGCAATTCGGACGTCATCAGTCTCTGTCCCCTAAAGGACTTCTTGTTCCATCTTTTGGAGTCTTCTCAGCTTGCCGAAGAACAGATCAAAGTGGTTGATCGTTCTGTATGCAACATATTCATCAAACACCACAGTAAGCTCCTTGACCGTTTCTTCTACATCTTCCATGGCGATGTCGATAGCAGTTTGAGCGGCTGATTTGGGTTTGGAAGAGAGAGGTTCAGCGAGAACTGCCTTGCCCTTGCCGGAGGGAGACGATGTCTTGATCCCTGATTGGGTGTAGTTGATAAGTGTATTTTATACACTTATATTTCCTCTTATTTTGCATGGTTTAGTGTTAGTTTTCGATCAGAATTACACTTTTGGTCTTGTTCTGTGTTGTTTTGCAGGAATCCAGGTAATTACATGTTTTGTGGACTAAAAGGGTGCAAATGACGGAAGGAACGATGAATTGAAGCCAAAAATCTACACTATCAATCATGGCAACAGGCGTAAAGACGCCTACTTTGAGGCGTAACTACGCCTAACTCACGACATTTGAGTTTTTAAAGAATTTCATACAGGCGTAATTACGCCTACTTTGAGGCGTAACTACGCCTAACCCACGGCTTTTGAGAATTTAAGTGGCGTAACTACGCTTACGCCACTTTGGAGGCGTAATTACGCCTATCACGAGGGAAGCCAGATTTTGTGACACATCGACAGGCATAACTACACCACTTCGGAGGCGTAATTACGCCAATGGAATTTTGGTAATTTTGGAGACTTTCCTTATTTGATGCACGGGACTCAACGGTGAAATAATCATGTACCGGGACATGTCAATTGGCAAGATTATATTATATTATATTATATTATAATATAATATAATATATATACATGAGATTTGGGAATAAATTATGAAAGGAAGATGGGATACACGTACAAGGAAAGAAGGAGAGTAGAGGAACTCTCGGGAAATCTTTTAAAGAAAGAGATACGCATAGATATTAGAAAAAAAAGAGGGAGCAGGCGAGAGTTTTACGAGAGAGATTATCAGCTACAGGAGGAGAGGAGCAGCAAGCGAGAGCAACAGAATTGACGTAAAAACATTTGACGTAGAAGAGCAGTAGACGTGCGTGACCAAGAAGGGGAGGAGATCAATCGAGGCGGCGTGCTTACACCGAAGGGCATAGATTTTGACGACGGAGAAGACGACGGCGACTACCGGAGACGGAGGGCCATCTTCATATTCGTTTGAATATCTCTTCCCTTATGTTTATGATGATTAAAGACATGTCTATGTGTTTATTTAATGTATTCATGAACTAATTTATTATTCTAGAGTTAGACGGATCTTGACTTGAAGTTTATTTGGATTTCCATATGGTTTATTTATGTTTTCCTGTTCTTAATGCTTTTAATCTACTGGCCATGGATTGAATGATTCCATATTCGTGATCTATCACTCGGGAGAGGGGGTTGTGAATAGGAAAGAAGGAATTTGTATCGTGGTAGTTATATTGTTCGGAAGGCCTATAACTCCATAGAAGTCGTCATAGGAATTACTGCGCTTTTACAATTGTCTGATAATTCATCTTAGATAGGGATATCAAGATTAATGTTAGATAATTACTTCTGCTTAACACCCGGGAGGGGGAGTAGAAACAAATAAGAATTCTCGGCTAGTAAACTAGGAAAACACGACATAGTGGATAGTTGAGTGAAGTCGAACCTCTAGAATCCGTTCTCATTGATTTTCTCCACTTAAATATTCATATTGCTATTATTATTTTATGTTAGTAGATTAGTTTAATAATATTGCTATCGATTGTCTAAATAAAGTCGAGATTATTCTAATTACAGTACTTGGTGTAACTTAATTTTCAATCTCTGTGGGTTCAACATCCGTATTTCAAATTCCTATACTAAAACTTGACACCGTACACTTGCGGTACGTTTCACACACATCAAGTTTTTGGCGTCGTTGCCGGGGATTGATATAATTTTGTTTACTGATACTGTTACCAAGTAGTCTTGATTTTAATTTAGAATTTTATTTTTTGTTTTAATTTTATTTTTTTTGATGTTTTTCTTGTGAGGTACTTGGAGATGTTTCATCAGCAAGTTTCCACAAGCTTTGCCCAACAACCGTATGAACCATTCTATGCAGCTTGGGACAGATTCAACCACGACTTTTCAAACTACGCTCCTCTTCAATCTTTCTACAGTGGATTGGATGCAGACACACAAGAATGGGTATTTAATGGAGCTTTGGCAGCTGGTAGTCCCATATATTGTAGAGATGATGACAGGGTGCACCTGTTTAACCATATGGCGAATTTCGACTATCAGTGGCACTTTGATCCTTCAATGCTGGGTTGGAGTCACCAATATCCACCAGGGCATCATTACCCTCATTTTACACACCAATCATTCAAGCATCAAGCAGAGGATGAGTATAGTTCTGATAAAGTCTCTAAGTTGGAGGATATTTTGCGCAAATTCTGGCCATCATTTGAACCAAAGATCGAAAATGCCACCAGAAGTAGCCTTGAGCAGCTGATAGAGACATTTGTAGCGAGATGCAAAGAGGTTGAGATGAGATATAATCAAGGGGTGACAAACCAGGTGTGGTCACATGATGATGATCATTCAACCAACCAAGTTTGGGAGAGTGATCCTACTCATGCGGAAGATTCAAGGGAATATGAGCATTTTCAAGTGGTTGAACCTACTGTGGAAGAGTTATCTGATGAATTCCCATGTCAAGATGAGCCTAGCGTGACGTTGGAAGATGAGCATATTTTTGAAAATAGTGAGGAGTACTCATCGATGGTGATGTCCTATATGCCATATGTGGATCCGTTCTTCCCATCGATGCCAACTTCACCATATTATGATCTCCACGAGATGAAGCCAAGTTTAGAATCTTTCTCCTAAGCTTATCAATTTTCGAAGGACGTTGTTGGAGCGACGAGCGTTAACTGCCACTATCTTGCCAAGCTTGAGGGCATACACAACCAAGACTCAAATGTAGTGTCATATGATACTTACTATGGGCGGAAGCCGCTATTTGATGGTTGCTTCGCATAGTCTGGCTGACGACTTTAAACAAATCGCTTCTTGGGAGGCAACCCAAGCCTTGTATCCTTTTTATTTTATTTCAGTTTTTAATTTTAGTATTGCATTTTAGTAGCATGTCTTATTCATAGCCGATTGATCATTATTTTTCCCATTGCAGGGTCTATACTGATGCGGAGGTCCCTATCATCATCTTCTCACCATACCCATGAGCATGAGATGGGCGACGATTACTACGATCGTCGTCGCAGGTAGGTGTGTTGTCCATTATTTTATACATTGTATGGTACATTGAGGACAATGCACGATTTTAAGTTTGGGGGGGGTGTTTAAACATTGAAGATGTTTTGTTTCCTGGATTCCTATGTGTGTTGTGTTTTGTGTTTTTTTTTAGTCTTTTTCTTTTTTTCTTTTTGTGTCATAAGTCGTGAATTGAAGTAATTGTGAAGGCCGATGATGAAGAATTGAGCTTATATGTAAAAATTTTAAAACTTTTGTTCACTTTGCTCTTGAGTTTCTCACATTCATGCACTAGAGACCATGACCATTTGACTATTTAAAGTTGATTTGAATACACAAATATGATATAGGCGACTCTTGATAATATTTTGGGCCTTTATTCATTGATAGAAATTTGCCATAGTAGCCCCTTTGAGCTTAAATGTAAAAGAATGAGGATTGAATTGTTGCAATATATTTTATAATCTCATTCAAATTTGTTTCTTATATCAACTTGCTTTTGAGATACCATTTGAGCACATTGGTCAAATCATATAAGTTATTTGTGAATTGAGAGTAGTCTAGAACTTGCTTTAGTACCCTTTGAGGCGAAATACGGATGCTACGTGGCTTAGGAATGATTTAGGCAATTTTTGATTCGTTTGAGCCTTTGAATCCACCGAAATACATCATTTTTTATCCCTAGCTACCCTTTTGAGCTTATTGAAAATCGAATGGCATGTGCTTAGACACATAATAACCTCCATTCGGCATCAATTCAAAATCCCACATCGACCACCTTGTTGAAAGCTTATACACTATTTTCTACCCTCAAGTGAGTAAGACCCGTATTGCACTTTAAAATTTCAAATATCCCCCATGTTCCTCATTGAAAAAAAATTTGAAGGAGAGAAATAAAGAAAAAAGGGAATGAATGCATAAAAAGATTGTTGAAGAGTTGAAGAAATAAGTGATGGAAAGAATGAGAAAATAATGAGGTGAATGATGAGGCGGATGAGAAAGGAGGGTGAATCCAAAATTTGAAAAGAAAAAAAAATGATGAATCATCAATAGAAGGAATCGAAATTGAGATGAGAGTGCGCATCATGGTTAATATGACTTACTCACTTGTTTTGAAATTCCTATATTTTTATTGTAGCCATGAGCCAAGGCCTTACATTACAAGCCTATTAAGACCTACTGACCAAGCCACATTCATCTAATATACTATTGGAGAATGTTACGAATTGTAAGCCTATGGACTCTCGAGAAACACTTGTAATGCATATGGTTTTGACATTCACACACGCACATCTCATTATTTTGATTTGATGCATTGTTCACTGTTGGTCAAAGTTATACACCTTTGTATGAACAATGCAAATGAACCAATACACCTTGCAAAGTCCTATTGATTTGTGTGAGTAAAGATTGCTTTAATGGTTAAATGGAAGTGGTGACACACACACTTGAGAACTCTTGAGTAGACTGATATGCATACTTGACTTAAAATTTTTAGACAATTGATCTTCGAGGCCAATTTGCAATTATAACATTTCATGACTTGCATTAGTAGTGTGTTTTCTTTTTCTCTTTTATTTCTTAGTCTTTTTCCATTTCTATTTTGCTCGGGACTAGCAAAAGTTTAAGTTTAGGGGGTTTGATAAGTGTATTTTATACACTTATATTTCCTCTTATTTTGCATGGTTTAGTGTTAGTTTTCGATCAGAATTACACTTTTGGTCTTGTTCTGTGTTGTTTTGCAGGAATCCAGGTAATTACATGTTTTGTGGACTAAAATGGTGCAAATGACGGAAGGAACGGATGAATTGAAGCCAAAAATCTACACTATCAATCATGGCAACAGGCGTAAAGACGCATACTTTGAGGCGTAACTACGCCTAACTCACGGCATTTGAGTTTTTAAAGAATTTCATACAGGCGTAATTACGCCTACTTTGAGGCGTAACTACGCCTAACCCACGGCTTTTGAGAATTTAAGTGGCGTAACTACGCCACTTTGGAGGCGTAATTACGCCTATCACGCGGGAAGCCAGATTTTGTGACACATCGACAGGCGTAACTACGCCACTTCGGAGGCGTAATTACGCCAATGGAATTTTGGTAATTTTGGAGACTTTCCTTATTTGATGCACGGGACTCAACGGTGAAATAATCATGTACCGGGACATGTCAATTGGCAAGATTATATTATATTATATTATATTATAATATAATATAATATATATACATGAGATTTGGGAATAAATTATGAAAGGAAGATGGGATACACGTACAAGGAAAGAAGGAGAGTAGAAGAACTCTCGGGAAATCTTTTAAAGAAAGAGATACGCATAGATATTAGAAAAAAAAGAGGGAGCAGGCGAGAGTTTTACGAGGGAGATTATCAGCTACAGGAGGAGAGGAGCAGCAAGCGAGAGCAACAGAATTGACGTAAAAACATTTGACGTAGAAGAGCAGTAGACGTGCGTGACCAAGAAGGGGAGGAGATCAATCGAGGATGCGTGCTTACACCGAAGGGCATAGATTTTGACGACGGAGAAGACGACGACGACTACCGGAGACGGAGGGCCATCTTCATATTCGTTTGAATATCTCTTCCCTTATGTTTATGATGATTAAAGACATGTCTATGTGTTTATTTAATGTATTCATGAACTAATTTATTATTCTAGAGTTAGACGGATCTTGACTTGAAGTTTATTTGGATTTCCATATGGTTTATTTATGTTTTCCTGTTCTTAATGCTTTTAATCTACTGGCCATGGATTGAATGATTCCATATTCGTGATCTATCACTCGGGAGAGGGGGTTGTGAATAGGAAAGAAGGAATTTGTATCGTGGTAGTTATATTGTTCGGAAGGCCTATAACTCCATAGAAGTCGTCATAGGAATTACTGCGCTTTTACAATTGTCTGATAATTCATCTTAGATAGGGATATCAAGATTAATGTTAGATAATTACTTCTGCTTAACACCCTGGAGGGGGAGTAGAAACAAATAAGAATTCTCGGCTAGTAAACTAGGAAAACACGACATAGTGGATAGTTGAGTGAAGTCGAACCTCTAGAATCCGTTCTCATTGATTTTCTCCACTTAAATATTCATATTGCTATTATTATTTTATGTTAGTAGATTAGTTTAATAATATTGCTATCGATTGTCTAAATAAAGTCGAGATTATTCTAATTACAGTACTTGGTGTAACTTAATTTTCAATCTCTGTGGGTTCGACATCCGTATTTCAAATTCCTATGGCGATGTCGATAGCAGTTTGAGCGGCTGATTTGGGTTTGGAAGAGAGAGGTTCAGTGAGAACTGTCTTGCCCTTGCCGGAGGGAGACGATGTCTTGATCCCTGATTGGGTGTAGTCTCCCAATTCTGTGATAACAATGCCTTTGACCACAGGGATGGCAGAAGGAACTCGGATGGTGGCTTTGGGTATAGTGGTTGGAACTGTTGAAGGTTGGGTAGTAGGGGTGGCTTTTGTTGATGGCAAGGTGGGTAAGATTTGAATGTTGATGGTTGAAATGGGCTTGGTGATCTGGGTTCTTGGCTTCTTTGGAGGGGGCTTGGCTGGAGATGAAGGAGCAGACTGAGTTTCCTCTGAGTCAGTCTGGATTGTCAGTTTGCGCTTGACTCGAGTTTTTCTAGTAGCAGCCTGTTCTTCTCCTCGTTCAATCTTGACAGCCACCAGATCGGAAGGAGTGGGTGGAGCACCTTTGGACTTCAGTAGTGCCAATCCGTTGGGGTTGAGAATCTTGAAAGGGCTTAGAGCAGACGGCTTCCCTAGCTCGATGTCCAGAGTCTCCAATAGCTTGCTGAGAGGAACAGCAAAGCACACAGCCTGTTTGGATGCGATAACCGTTTCAAGCAAAACTCCAAACAAGATCGCGGACCAGTTCATTTTCTGTCCGGAGTAAATAGCAGCCATGGCCCGGAATTTTTCGGCAGTGACGGCGTCATAGCTTCCGGCTTTGCCCAATAGTGGCTTGCCAACAATCTCGCAGAGAACTTGGAAATGAAAGAGCATTTCCTTCTTCTTGAATGATGGCTGCAGTCTGTGGCAAAAAATGGATACTTTCCCCCGAAGATCGGTGATAGTGGCCGGAGGATGTGGCCAAACTCAGTCAGTCCCCTGTTGGGAAGACCAAAGGTCTTTGACAGCGTCGACTGAGAAATGTCAAAAGATTTGCCCTTGACGGAGGTGGAGATGAACGTCTTCTGAGACACAGCATTGGCGAACAACTCTCGAATCTCCGACTTGTAAACCACCGTCCCGCATTCCAGAAAGTTCCTTAATCCCGAAGATTCCAAGGATTTGAACATGGAGACAATTTCTGGATCTTCAGCCCTGTAGATTTCATTGAACTCAACAGATAGGGAGTTGTGAGTGATAGTGGCCATTTGAGTATGTAAAGAAGATTGCGAAGAAATTGGAAATATTTGAGAGTTCGAAACAGATAGCAGTAATTCGTAAAAAGTGAAATGGAAGTGAAATGTTCAGCCCGCTAAATAAGAGAGAGAAGACACGTAACTGTATCTCGATGACTGATTTTTAAGTAATTCAAAATAAGCGGTCAGGATGAAAGAGAGATAAGGCAGTTAAAATTCGATCAGTCCTGGCTGTTATAAACAATTACTTTATTAAAGACTGGTTGACAAGACAGATCATGGGATAACATCAGATTTGACATAGATAGGTCTGAAAGTTCGGACCGGTCTGTGTCTTTCTGATCATTGTATTATCGATCTGTGCCAGTATACAATCTTTAAAGCAAACAAAATACCTCTAAAATATCAAGATAAGTCTATTGAACCAAGAATTTGACGAAATAATTAAACTTAGTCTCAGGAAGTGGTTTAGTGAAGATATCTGCTGCTTGCTGGTCTGTTGAAATATGCTCGATTCGAATTTCCTTTTTGCCAACATGATCTCGAATAAAATGATGTCTGATATCAATATGCTTTGTTCGAGAGTGCAAAACTGGATTATACGTTATAGCAATTGCACTGGTGTTGTCACAAAATATCGGAGATTCAACAGCTTGAATGCCATAGTCTCTGAGCTGATGTTGAATCCAGAGCATTTGAGCGCAACAGCTTCCAGCGGCAAGATATTCTGCCTCAGCTGTAGATGTGGCAATATATGTTTGCTTCTTGCTAAACCATGAGATCAATCTTTCACCTAAGAATTGACAGGTTCCACTGGTGCTTTTGCGATCAATCTTACACCCAGCATAGTCAGCGTCTGAATATCCGACTAAACTGAAATTTGAATCTTTGGAATACCAAAGACCAAAGTTCTGAGATCCTTTTAAGTATTTAAGAATGCGCTTAGCGGCAATAAAGTGTGATTGCTTTGGATCTGAATGAAATCTAGCGCACATACAGACTGAGAACATAATATCAGGCTGGCTCGCTGTAAGATACAAAAGCGATCCGATCAGTCCTCGATACATTGTTACTTCCACTGCTGTTCCCCCTTCGTCTTTATCTAACTTAATTGAAGGACTCATTGGAGTTGATGCAGTTGAACAAGTCTCCATTCCGAATCTCTTGAGAAGCTCTTTGGTATACTTGGTCTGATTTATAAAAATACCATTGCTGAGCTGTTTGACTTGGAGACCCAGAAAGAATGATAATTCTCCCATCATACTCATCTCAAACTGTCCCTGCATTAACTTAGAGAATTTCTCGCAGAGTTTGGGGTTATTTGACCCAAAAATGATATCGTCAACATAAATTTGAACTAATAAGGTATGTTCCCCCTTAATAAATTTAAATAAAGTTTTATCCACTGAGCCGATCTGAAAATCGTGGTTCAGCAGAAATTAAGACAGAGTATCATACCATGCTCTTGGAGCTTGTTTCAGTCCATATACGGCTTTATTCAGTAGATATACATGATCTGAAAATGGGTGGTTCTGAAATCCAGGAGGTTGCTCAATGTAGACTTCCTCCTGAAGCTTACCATTAAAAAAAGCACTCTTAACGTCCATTTGATATACTTTGAAGTCTTTAAAAGCAGCATAAGCAAGAAAGATTCGGATTTCTTCATCGAAGTCAATTCCTTCTTCTTGTCGAAATCCTTGTGCCACCAGTCTGGCCTTGTTTCTAACCACAACTCCATCTGCGTCTAGCTTGTTTCTGAAAACCCATCTGGTTCTAATAACAGGCAGACCACTTGGCCTGGGGGTTAGACTCCAGACTTGATTTTGTGCAAATTGATTAAGCTCTTCTTGCATGGCTTTAATCCAGTTGTAATCAGTCAAAGCTTCATCAATCTTTTTGGTTTCCAGATTAGATATAAAAGCGGAATGAGTGAATTCATCCATCATCTGTCCTCTGGTTCTTATAGGTGCAGAAGGACTTCCAATTACTAGATAGGTGGATGCCTCTTTGTCCATCGATAGCTCGATTCCGGATTATCTGGTCCAGAAGGATAAGTAGTAGCAACATTATCTGCATCTGCTTTAACACTAGAGTTTAGAACCTCCGGATCGGCTCGATCTGGAGGAGCTTGATCTGGAATAACTTTAGTGCCTTGATCCGGTCTATCTGGTACTTTAGGTTCCGGTGGATTGTCTCTTGACCTGTTAGCTACAATCTCATCATCGCTGTTAGCTTCGAGATGTATATTTTCTATCTGATTTTGAATTGATTCCTTGTTACCCTCAATACATTAAGATTCATCAAACACTACATGAACTGATTCTTCTACAGTTGAAGTGCGATTATTGAAGATGCGAAAAGCTTTACTATTGGATGAATATCCTAAGAATATTCCATTATCTAATTTAGCTTTGAATGTTGTAAGGTGATGCTTACCATTATTGTGAACGAAGCATTTGCAGCCAAATACATGAAAGTGAGAGATAGACGGTCTGTTACCTGTCCATACTTCATATATAGTAAGATTCAACTTCTTGTTAATCATAGATCGATTTTGAGTGTAGCATACAGTATTTACAGCTTCTGCCCAGAACTTTTGGGAAATACCAGAATCTGCAAGCATTGTCCTTGCGGCCTCCTTAAGCGTTCTGTTCCTTTGTTCTGCAACTCCATTTTGTTGAGGAGTTCGAGCAGCTGAGAATTCATGCTTAATTCCTTGATCTTCTAGAAAGGATTCAAGATTCTGATTTGAGAATTCAGTGCCTTTGTCACTTCGAATCCTATCTATGCTTGATGATTTCTCATTCTGAGTGCGTTTCAGCAGCTTGATCAACTTCGGACCGGTCTGATATTTACTGCTCAAAAATATAGTCCATGTAAAACGTGAGTAATCATCAATAACAACAAGAGTATACCGCATTCTCCCTAAACTTGTTATTGGTATAGGACCAAACAAGTCCATATGTAATAGTTCTAAGCAGCGTGAGGAGGATTTGGCATTCTTGTTTTTGAAGGATGATCTGATCTGTTTGCCCATTTGGCAAGCTTCACAGATCTTATCATTGGCAAAGTCGATCTTGGGCAGACCGACAACTAAATCATGTTTACACAGGCTAGAGATAGTCTTAAAGTTGAGATGATTCAAGCGTTTATGCCATAGCAAGTGTTTATTATCATTATTCGCGATGAAGCAAGTAGGATTATCAGGTTGAGCAAAACTCCAGTTAATCTTATATGTATTTCCATTTCTGATTCCTACAAGCATGGTCATACCGTCTGACGATTTAACAGTGCAAGTGTGTTTATGAAATTCTACAGCATAACCATTATCACATAGTTGACTTATACTGATCAGATTATAGCATAGATTTTCAACTAACAACACATCATTGATAGTAATATTACCATGGACAATCTTACTCTTGCCCACAGTCTTACCCTTTGAGTTATCCCCGAAGATGATCTTGGGTCCATTACATTCTGTGCTTCAGACAACAGCTCGACGTTTCCTGTCATGTGACGAGAACACCCACTGTCTAAGTACCAGTCCGACGCTTGTTTCTTCAGTACCTGTCATCAAGCATAATTACTGTTGGTACCCAATCATACTTGGGCCCAGAACGGATTAGTCCTTTGGGAACCCACACCTGTATCAGCTTTAATGTCTTGTGTGTGTCTGGTATGATGTGAGCTGATCTGTTTCGATGTTTTGTGTGATAATGTGTGCGATATGGAAACCTTTGATTCTTATGAGGTAATCTATATCTTCGTTGAACTGGTTTTGAGTTATAGTAGTTGGATGGCCTTCCTTGCCTTAGATCTTGCACCTTTAGATTTGGTCTGATAGACACAAAGCTTGCTGGTGCCTTTTCTTTGGCTTGGTTAACGTACCCAATTCCTCTTCTCAAACCTTGATCCCCGAAGGAGACTCCAGTTTGAATTGTAGGCGCTTCAGTTTCATATACTGTGCTGGATCTAACAAATGTCATTTGTTTGATTTTGTTCTTTACCAGCAACAGTTCAGATTCATCTTTGGTGCAGTCTTTGATATCAAAGTCTATGCCGGTGACATCACCGACATTTCTTTGTACCTCTTGCAATTCCTCCAGTGATGCTCTTGATTTTGTCCATGTTTCGAAGATATGAGAAAGCTTAGCATTTTGTGTGCTAATTCTCTTGTTTTCTTCATGGAGCTGATCCTAAGAGATTTTCAGCTTATTCAGCTCGATCTGTAGATTATTGCACTAAACTAGCTCAGAGCAACTTGGTTTGATAAGCTCATCTATTTGATCATTGGCTTTAGCTTTAGTTTTCTCAAATGATTCAGCTAAAATTCTATAATCATTAGCCATGCCTTGCAGTGCGGGCATAAGCTCTTCACGTGTGAATTCATTTGAGTCAAGATCAAATACCTCGTCAGTTTGACTCATTTCTTCGTCTGCCATTAGACATTGAATATCTTCTTCGCTTTCGCTGGATGAATATTCGGAGCTTTCTGAATCTGAGTCAGTCTGAGCCCACTTGTTGTTTCCTTCCTCTGCTACTAGGACCTTTTGGGACTTCCCATGATGATTTTTACGATCTTTGTAGTGCTTCTTTTTCTTGTCATCACGATGCTTTTCTTTTCGTTCTTCTTTCTTCGGTCTGGTGCAATCTGCAATAAAGTGTCTTGTCTTACCACAATTGTAGCAAGCCTGATCATTAACATCATCGTCTTTTCTCGATTTATAGTGATGAGAAGGTTTAAAATTCTTTTTATTCTTAGACATGAATTTACCAAATTTATTGATAAATAATGACATAGCATCATTACTTATCTGTTCGATAGTCGATCTGTTGTCTGGTCTGGAATGGCTGCCAGTGCTTTGTTAGGTTGAGAGATGAATGGCTCTGCTTCACCTCTGGTGATCAGTTCGAACTCATATGCCTTAAGATCTGCGAACAGATCATGAAGTTCAACTTTGTTCAGATCTTTAGACTCCCTCATTGCAATGGTCTTTACATCCCATTCTTTTGGCAAAGCTCTCATTACTTTCAGAGCAATATCTCTGTTAGAGTATTCCTTGCCCAGACCAATAAGTTCGTTGATAATACCAGTAACGCTTTCATCAAACTAGTTTAGAGTTTCTCCAATCTTCATTTTTATGCTCTCAAATCTTTGTAGAGCAACAGTCAGCTTGTTTTCCTTAGTCTGGTCGTTCCCTTCACATAGCTGTGCTATCTTCTCCCAGATTTCTTTAGCAGTTGAGCACATTTTGATTTTACTGAACATATTCTTGTTCAACGTCTTGAACAAGATGTCTTTGGCAACGTTGTCTATATTTGCTTTCCTTCATTCGTCCAGAGGGATCTGTCCTTCTCGACCATTTGGGGTTCACCACCAGTAATGGAGGCTGCTGTATTTACTTTCAGAATTTTCATTGGTCCATCAGTGATAACGAACCACATATCGTCATCATGTGCTGCCAGATGAGCTTGCATTATGATTCTCCAATCATCATAGTCTTCTTTTGAGAACATGTGAATCTTGTTGAATGATGCCATCAGCTCAAGTGTCTTTGATGATTGAGACGACCTGCTCTGATATCACTTGTTAGGATCGGTCCGGAGTGTTTAGAGGGGGGGTGAATGAACACTCCTATTAAAAATAATCCTTTGTGATTTCTCTCGGGTTAGTGAAAGAAATCTGTTTCTTAATCAACTTTTTGCAGAACAGACCACTGAATATTGTAGTGCGGAACGGTCTGTTCTTAGACTAGTAAGAACGGCTCGATGGCTTGAATAGTATAACGAGTGCAGAATGATAAAAGACAGAATATGTTTCTGGAAGTTCGAATGTGGTGTAATCCTTCTACGTCTCCCCTTCTTCCAATTAAGGAATGATTTCACTAGAAGACTTTGATTTATACAATCCTGTTGTACAAACCCGATTCAGCTGGTTTTACCTCACTACCAGACTGAAACTCCTAGTCTCTCGATCTGTTCAGACACACACTGTCTGACAGTTACAATTGATTCTCACTTCTCTATCTTAGTAAAGAATACAAAAGATAGACTAATTTTGTCTATGCACACAGTGATCCTGAGATGATCAAATATTACAATATGCTTGTGCTTATAAAAACTTTCGGCTCGAGAATGTCTGAGCTTGTAAGCCTATGCTGTTTATTTTGCTTTTGCGTTTCTCGATTGTTCAGATTCACTACTTGAGCTCTTTAGTTGCCTCCTTATATAGTTGCATGTACCAACGACAGTATTTCCCTTTATGTGCAACTCTTGACTCTGCTCAAACTCTGAGTAAGCTACAGTCTTATTCTTTTGGGCACTTGCCATTCTGGTTCATGCTTTCAGCGACTGTCAGGTAAGCTCTTCTTTGTCTTCTTACCTTTTATGGTAATCTTCAGTCCTTGGTCTTTTTTAGCATTAATTGCAACATTAAATGCTTCAATAAATAGCCGTTAATGATCCGGACTGAAGAGCAATGTTTATTCAACCTTGTCTGCTCTGATCTGATAATAGTTGAGCTGTTCTGAAACTTCGATCTGGTCAGGCTGATGTTCATCGATCCGTTCTGATTTTGCGATAGACCATATCGGCTTGATCAGCTTTGAGCAATCGATCTGGTCAGACTGATTTCCATCGATCCGTTCTGATTTGTTTTGTCATCTTTAAAATCCGGAACTAACAATGTTTAACATACTATTAGCCAAATTCAACATTTTTTGGCAACTCATTATACCTACCTATTTGAGCTTAAATTGAAAAAAATTATCCTTACCCTAAGGGAGTATAATGATTCTCAGTATATGCACTTGAATTGCTACATTTGGATGAGCTATTGTTGAAAAATTGATGAATGAGAGAAAAAAAGGATAGATAAAGCCTCGTGAAAAAAAGTGACGAAATAAGATCCAAAGTGGCCAAGGCTAAAAGAAAAAGAAGAGAAGCTCAATTTTGTGCTAAAAATATGAACATTACATGCTTATACTCTCTTCTTTGTGCTATCCTATCTTTTCTTTGAAGCCAACACCTAGGCCTAACATTATAAGCTTAAAAAGACCTATTGATCCAAGTCTATGGAGTGATTACGTTAGTGGAAAAGTTGTTTGAAAATAGGTCTATGGAATGCTCAACGATAATTCATTGACTAGCACGATTTGATCTATGAAAATTGCATGAAAGTTGAAAGTGACAATAACACACACACACGTTCTGATTTGGAGACATGTTGCTTGATCTAAGAGAAAACACGACTTGTTAAACATTTTTGATTGACTTTTGTTTGTATGCAAGTGAGATATCTGAGCTACATGATTGACTACGAATTGGTTTATTTGAATCTTCAATGTTGAACTCGACTTTTTGATTTTATTTCTTGCTCGAGACGATCAATTTTAAGTTTGGGGGAGTTTGTTGGGTTTTGGAAACCCGAATAAACTTGGTTGTGATGTTAACAAAACTTGTTATTGTGTTGCTAACATATTTCATCAAGTGTGCAGTTCATAGATGATATTTTACAGCTTGATGATCTGCTAAGAAATGGCCTTGAGTTTGGTTGCTGAAAGAATTCAGCATCCAGTAGACCCCGAGCGCTACTGACTAAATAGATCATATCTCATAGCTCGGATATTGAAACGACCTGATTCGAAAGGGGATGGATAGAAAACTTAATTCTCTACAAGTTGTATTTCAGGCCAGCAGACCAAATTCGAAGATTTACTTGACAAAAACATGACTGCAAGAGCTTGCTGGTGCAAAGCTAAAAGACCTACCGGATCACCTACCAGAAAGACCTACCGGATCACCTACCGCATCACCTACCGGACCCGACTAGCGGGCCTTCCAGAAATAGCCCAGAAACCAGAATATGACCGTTGCAAGCTCGGGAATGGTGCAGAACCTTTTCCAACGATCATATTCTTGTATCTAACGTATATATCGTTACTTGGAGCTATATATACATGATTTGGAAGCTCAATAACAGCTGATTGAAGATCAATCCAAGCCTTCCAAAGCAAACCCACTTGGGATTCAATTGAGGAACTTCAAAGATAAAAGTTGCTAAATGAAGAGCACTCCTCAAACCTTTGGCACCAATTACCTTGTTGTATCAAATTCATTATGAAATCATTTGTGCCTTTGTATTCGCTCTATTAATTGTATTTGTGAGCTAAAATAGAAGAGTGAATACCATTGTAACAGTTGGTGATTCATCACAACTGGGTGAGGTCTTTACATGTGAGACGTTAAAGAACATGAACTTGTGTGGCTAAGAGTTTAGGCTATCTGTGTGGTATTAGCCTAAGTAGGTTGTATGTTGTAAAGTGTAAACCAAATCTTCTAGTGTATCCTTCCATGAGATGGAAGAAGGGGAGACGTAGAAGCGTTGTGCTTCGAACTTCCAGAAACAAATGCTTGTGTTTTTACTTTACTGCATTTATTTACCTAACTGTTTTTACAAACTTTCTTTCATATCTTTAAAATGACTTTCAAATGGTTAATCGGTTATAGAGCGGGTTATATTGAGTGTCTTCTGCTCGGTTTTGCATCCGAACTCGATATAATCTCTCGGTGCAATTTTTTCAAGAACACGAGCTATTGAAGCTCAAGTTGGTTGAACTCGGGTGTGGAATGACAACCCACCCTCGGAATCGATCCTAACAAGTGGCATCAGAGCCAGGTAATTCTTGGACAGCATTTTAATTGATTTTAGGCGGAAATCTTTTAAAGAAAATTTCTCATGAGCATGAAATTATTTTCATAGCATAATTTTCTAAAACTTGATGTATGGAAATTTTTAGCATAAAAATCAATTTCATTGCATTCATTTTGCACGAAAATAATTTTAAAATCTATTTTAAATGTTCAAATTCTCGTTCAATATGTTCTAAACTCATTTTAAGTTTAAAATTTTTATTTTGAGATTTTATCTAACAATTTTCTAAGCATTTTAGTTTTTCTGGCTGCTTACAGCGACTTTGGGAAAATTGGCATAACTTCTTGCTCGGATGTCCAAATGACGAACCGTTTTTTTTGCGTTGTAAACTAGACTCATAGAGGATTGCAACGGTATAGGTCTTGCAGCCCAAACTTGCTCGAGCAAAAGCAATTTATTAGTTCAAGTTGGACTATGTATGCTGACACCGCAGAAAGATGAAATGGACATTGTTGAGTTTTGTCAAAAAAATTCAAATTTGTTGCCAAGTATGCTTTACCCATCATCAAAAGAGGTTATTTTTGTTCAAAAATTAAGTACACTGCATTTTTTTTAATTTGTTTTAGTCTACCCCATTTGGCCCTCACTTGCTCAAATTTTCAAACATTTTAAAATTAAGGGGGAGAGTTTAATCTCAATCCTTGAGGAGGAGTAAATTTATTTGTCTTACTTTTTTTGATTCACTCAAAAAGGAGGAGAAATATATTGTTTAAAAAATATGATTTTTCTTGTTATGCAACATTGTGCTTTAATGTTTCATATTTTTATTCAAGTTTTGTGATCATTAAAAAAGGGGAGATTGTTGGGTTTTGGAAACCAGATTAATCTTGGTTTTGATGTTAACAAAACTTGTTATTGTGTTGCTAACATATTTCATCAAGTGTGCAGTTCATAGATGATTTTTACAGCTTGCTGATCTGCTAAGAAATGGCACTGAGTTTGGTTGCTTAAAGAATTCAGCATCCAATAGACCCCGAGCGCAGCTGACTAAATTGATCATATCTCATAGCTCGGATATCAAAACGACCTGATACAAAAGGGGTTGGATAGAAAACTCAATTCTCTACAAGTTGTATTTCAGGCTAGCAGACCAAATTCGAAGGTTTACTTGACAAAAACATGTCTGCAAGAGCTTGTTGGGGCAAAGCTGAAAGACCTACCGGAAAGACCTACCGAATCACCTACCGCATCACCTACTTCATCACCTACCGAACCTGATCACCTACCGCATCACCTACCGGAAAGACCTACCGGATCACCTACCAGACCCGACCAGCGGGCCTTCCAGAAATAGCCCAGAAACCAGAATATGACCTTTGCAAGCTCGGGAATGGTGCAGAACCTTTTCCAACGGGCATATTCTTGTATATAACGTATATATCATTACTTGGGGCTATATATACATGATTTGGAAGCTCAATAACAGCTGATTTAAGATCAATCCAAGCCTTCCAAAGCAAATCCACTTGAGATTCAATTGAGGAACTTCAAAGATAAAAGCTGATAAATGAAGAGCACTCCTCAAACCTTTGGCACCTCTTAGCTTGCTGTATCAGATTCATTATGGAATCATTTGTGCCTTTGTATTCACTCTATTAATTGTATTTGTGAGCTAAAATAGAAGAGTGAATACCATTGTAACAGTTGGTGATTCATCACAACTGGGTGAGGTCTTTACATGTGAGACGTTAAAGAACATGAACTTGTGTGGGCTAAGAGTTTAGGCTATCTGTGTGGTATTAGCTTAAGTAGGTTGTATGTTGTAAAGTGTAAACCAAATCTTCTAGTGTATCCTTCCATGCGATGGAAGAAGGGGAGACGTAGAAGCGTTGTGATTCGAACTTCCAGAAACAAATGCTTGTGTTTTTACTTTACTGCATTTATTTACCTAACTGTTTTTACACACTTTCTTGCATATCTTTAAAATGACTTTCAAGTGGTTAATCGGTTATAGAGCGGGTTATGTCGAGTGTCTTTCGCTCGGTTTTGCAACCGAACTCGATATAATCTCTCGGTGCAATTGTTTCAAGAACACGAGCTATTGAAGCTCAAGTTGGTTGAACTCGGGTGTGGAATGGCAACCCACCCCCGGAATCGATCCTAACAAAGTTGAAAAGTGTGATTTTTACACTTAATTTGATATAAGATTAGGGGCGTTTTTGTAGTGATTCCTGAAAAATATTACGCTTTTTGGTATATGTTTGTATATTTCAGGAATCTAGGTTCAAATGCATAAAAGTGGAGGAAATAGGTTTAAAATGATGAAAAATGACCAAACTGAACATACAAGGAAAATGAGGGACGAAAGTGCAAAATGTTGAAAATAAGTTGGAGCGATCGATCGGCACATTGTTGCGATCGATCGCCACAAAACAGTGCACATTCGCGATCGATCGGTAAAAACCAGCGATCGATCGCCGCTTCGAAAATTTTGAAAAATAAAAACAGAATAGTTTGGCGATCGATCGGCACATTGTAGCGATCGATCGCCACACCCAAAAAATTCGAGATTTTGTTCCTTATCAAGCTATTTTGTGTCCAAAGAATTAAAGACTCCTCCAACACAATATATAGAAGATTTCAGACGAAATTGAGGGACTCTTGGCTCATAATAAACTCTACAAACTTAGCCACCATCAGCTTCATCATCTACCAACCATTCATACATCATAACCATTGTAGAGGAGAAGCATCGGAAGAGACGGGATGGCGGAGCAATGCAAGGAATCAAAGCCTCTCGTTATTTCCGTATTTCTAAACTTTGTTTGTTTCTATTTGATTTCTTTACGCTTTTGATGTTGAAAAACACGATTTTGCATTTGATTTTGAATATGTTTCTAGGCTAAGTTTTGTTGACAAGACTTAGGGGATCCCATGTTTGAACCCACAATTGATTGATTCTTACAAATTCTTTGAGTTTAATTTGTTGTGTTCATGCTTTCAATGGATTAATATCATTGATTGATTATTTATTGCAATTGAATTGACCATAGGAGTTTGCGATACAATATAGTAAATTAAACCGTGGATTTCAGACTGATATCGAGAGATGAAGTCAAATACACGTGTGATAGCTATAGATATCTAGTAATCGAAAGCTAGAAGTTTTCATAAATCAACTTACAATATTGAGTGTTAAATAAATGCATGATCATTGCCTTGTTGCATCTTAGTATTAGACTTGTTGTAACCGGACTAATGTATAACGAGTGCTTTAGGAAAAATCATCACCTTAGAACGTTTGAATTTAATTCTTAACTAAAGGCGAATTGTGGGGGATTGCATGGGTGAACCGAAAGTCTTGATAATTGTCTCTATTGATTCTAATCTTCTTTGTTCTTGATTGTTGGGTTGATTATTGAGTTAATTAGTCAATTTAGTTAACTAATCATAACTAGTTATCGTAGACTAAATATAGTTAAACTAGTGGAGTTTGGTAATTATTCCCTAGTCCTCGTGGGATCGACAATCCGTACTTTTCATATCATTATACTAAAACTTGACGACGTGCACTTGCAGTACGTAATTGCTACACTGAAAAATATTGTTTAAATAATAGCGATCAGTAGCAGCTCCGCAATCGATTGCGGCTGATGATGCCGATCTATTGCGAGTTCAAAATCTTTGGCTCTTCGAGATTCCGTTCGTCTTTCAGCGTGTACGCTCGGTTTGGTCCTTTTTCAACATTTTTAACTTCCTCCAACTCTATGTACTTGGACCTAGATTCCTGAAACAGAACAAATATATACCAAAAAGCATAAAATCGTCCAAGAATCAACACGAAAATCAATATAAAACCATAACAAAATGAGTGTAAAATTCACACTTATCAAACCCCTACTGGACTCTACCTGAACCTTGGCAAGTTGACTACCCTACTGGAGCTGTAGCAAGTAGACTCCCCTACTGGAACCTTGGCAAGTAGAATAACCTGCTGGAACCTTGGCAAGTAGACTACCCCGCTGAAGCTTTTGACAATTAGACCTACCCTACCGGAGCTGTATACCGAAGCAAAATCAGCAGACTTCCAGAAGTAGGTCAGAAGCAGTAAATGACCGGTGCAATATTTGAAAACATACCAAAACTCTCCCAACGACATATTCTTGTATCTAACGTATATATTATTTTTTCGGGCTATATATACAAGACTTGGAAGCTCAAAAACACAAGATTGAATATCAATCCAAACATTCCAAAGCAAACTTACTTGGATTCAAATATGGAACTTCAAAGGCAAAATCTACTAAATGAATAGCACTTCCCAAACTTTTTGGCACCTCGTTCAAGCTTATATCATATATGCTACGAGATCATTTGTGCCTTTGTCTTCACTCTATTCACTGTACTAGTGAGCTAAAATAGAAGAATGAATAATATTGTAATAGTTCGTGATTTGTCACAACTGGGTGAGAAGGTCTTTGCATGTGAAAAATTTAAGAGCATGCTCTTTGTGGACTGCGTGGATTAGGAGTTTAGGCTATCTATGTGCTATTAGCCTAAGTGGGTTGCACATGTTTGATTGTAAACCAAATCTTTTAGTGTATCCTTCCATTTAATGAAAGAATGTGAGACGTAGAAGGATTACACCACCTTCAAACTTCCCTAAACAAATATTTGTATATTTACTTTATTGCATGTATTTAACTTACTGTTTTAGTTAGCATTGATGAAGCATTTTGTGATTGATAAAACACCAAAGTATAACTCAATAAGTGTTTGATAAAATGCTTCAACCAAATTGTTTGTTATAGTCTACTTGCATATGTTTAAAATGTTTTTCAAATTGTTAATCAATTATATATCGGGTGATGTCAAGTGTCTTCCGCTCGATTTTGAAACCGAACTCGATATAATCTATCGGTGCAGTTATTTCAAGAACACGAGCTATTGAAGTTCACGTTGGTTGAACTCGTGTGTGGACTAACAACCTACCCCCGGATCGATTCTAACAACATCCAATGCCCTCTTACCAAGAATAACCTGAAACCGTGAATACTCATGGAGCTGGAGGTCAGTCCTAAGTTTACAACATAAAAAATTCATTAATTTTCTCAAACTTTTCGTCACTTATTTTAGTATCTATTGATTAAACAATATTATATTATATCAGTAGGCATGTTTAATGCAAGAAGATGAAGAAGATCAAAGGTTCCCACATCAGAAGAAGCCACCCGTATATGTCTCAAAGGATCACGTCGCAATTCTTGGTTTATGATTTTTAGTGGGTGCTTTTAAAAATCAAAATAAACTAAATACCACTTTCTTAATGAAGGTATGTTTTAAAACAACTTTCTTATAAAAAGTATGGTAAAATGCATGTTTGACCTATAGGTTATAACAAATATGCATGAAACTCCCTTGAGTTAATAAAATAGGTACAAAACCCATCTATTTTCTTAAACTATTCATGAAATTCCAAATGTGTTAACAAAATAGGCAAACCAAACGCCATATTTTATTAAACCATCCACAACCACCTGTTAGGATCAAGTCCGGAGTTGGGTTGCCATTCCACACTCGAGTTTGACCAACTTGAGATTCAATAGCTCGTGTTCTTGAAATAATTGGACCGAGAGATTATATCGAGTTCGATTTCAAAACCGCATAGAAGACACTAGACATAACCCGCTCTATAACTGATTAACAATTTGAAAGACATTTTAAATGTATGCAAGAAAATATGCAAAAACAGTAAGGTAAATAAATGCAGTAAAATAAATAACACAAGAATTTGTTTCTGGAAGTTCGAAGCACAAAAGCTTCTATGTCTCCCTTTCTTCCATCTCATGGAAGGATACACTAGAAGATTTTGTTACACTTTTCAGTATACAACCTACTTAGGCTAATACCACACAGATGGCCTAAACTCCTAGCCCACATAGAATCACAAAGAGCATGTTCTTTAACGTCTCACATGAAAAGACCTCACCTAGTTGTGATGAATCACCAACTGTTACAATGTATTCACCCTTCTATTTTAGCTTACAAATACAATTAATAGAGTGAATACAAAGGCACAAATGATTTCATAATGAATCTGATATAACAAGGTAAGTGGTGCCAAAGGTTTAAGGAGTGATTACTCATTTAACAGGTTTTATCTTCTAAGTGCCCCATTTGAATCCCAAGTTGGTTTGCTTTGGAAGGCTTGGATTGATCTTGAATCAGCTGTTATTGAGCTTCCAAATCAGGTATATATAGCCCCAAGTAACGATATATACGTTAGATACAAGAATATAGCCGTTGAGACAATTTTGGTAAGCTTTCAAACATTGCAATGATCATATTATGCTTCTGGGCCGTTTCTGGAAGTCTGTTGTTCGAGTCCGCTGCTGAAGTCCGCTGCTCCAGTACGCTGGTTGAGTGTGCTGCTCAAGGTCTACAGGTACCCCGCTGGTTGAAGCTTCAAGGTCTGCTGCTCTCTTCTCTTGATTATGACTTTTGATTCGTTGATTTTGGGCAAAGTGATCAACATAAAAGTTGTAGCCATTTCTCTTAGCTTTCCATGGAATCAAGAATCGCTAGATTTCAAGTTTGTATGAAAGAGTTATGCTTGAATACAAGGAGATTCTCCTGCTGTAAGTTTGCTGATTTTGTCTGCACATGGCGTGTTTTACAGAAGCTTTTTGGCCATCTTAGCGTCTGATTCAGTCTTCGACTTCTAACTATTATTTGTAGATCTTTGTCTAGCTTTCCAACCCACACTGAATCGTCCCGTTTAGATAAGCGAGCTGAGAGTTATGACCAATATACCACAGCTGCTTCAATTTGTTCGTTGCTGTTTCAGATTTGCACCAGCAAGCTCTTGCAGACATGTTTTCATCATGTAAACCTTCGAATCAGGTTTGCTGGCCTGAGATATGACTTGTAGCAAATTGCGTTGGCTATTTAACCCCTTTCAAAGCACATCATTTCGATGTCTGAGCTATGAGAAATGATCGATTTAGTCAGCAGTGCTCGGGGTCTACTGGTTGTGTCTACTGATCCAGTAGACTTTTGCTTGTGTCTACTGGTCCAGTTTACTTCAACCCATTTCTTTGCTAATCGTCAAGCTCCTAATCATGATCTATTCTATGCACACTTGATGAAATATGTTAACAACATAATAACAAGTTTGTTAACATCAAAACAAATATTATATTATGATTGATACCTACTTCAGTGAAGACTACTCAATAATCTTGGATTCCTTTGAAGAATGGAGTATTAAGGTACTTTTGGTATTAAGGATATTCGGGTTTTCAAAGCCCTACACCACCCGTGTTTATAAATATAGGTAACAAAACCTATATATTTTCTTAAACCGTGCACAAACTCCCGGGTTAAAAAATAGGCAAAATACCCCCTCTATTTTTCTTAAACTCTGTACGAAACCTCATCTCCTTTAAAAACTATCATGTTTTATTTAATCTCATTAAGATGTATATAAACCTATATATACTATATATGAACAATTATGAACTTGTTCTCATAAAACCTGCATATAGGTTTATATACATCTTATTTTTGAAAACATATTTGTAAAGAGAGGGGGTTTAGTGTAGTATTCAAGAAAATAGAGGATTTTTTTGCCTATTTTTAACACATATGAGTTTCGTGCAAGTCTTAAGAAATTAGAGAGGTTTGTTCCTATATTTATAAACACGCGTGGTTTTGTGTAAGATTCAAGAAAATAGAGGGTTTTTTAGCCTATTGTCTTAACATATGCGAGTTTCGTGTGTAATGTCCCAGAAATGATTATGTACAATTGAACATTAATTATGCTTATG
This sequence comes from Haberlea rhodopensis, assembly GCA_907163345.1. Lineage (NCBI taxonomy): Eukaryota > Viridiplantae > Streptophyta > Magnoliopsida > Lamiales > Gesneriaceae > Haberlea > Haberlea rhodopensis. The sequence goes on along the minus strand of CAJQUN010000021.1, from coordinate 2,057,368 downwards.
TGAGGATTATGGTATTAAATTATTGCGGTTGAATTAATAATAATATGGTGAAATGCTTAGTCATGCGGTGGGCGTGACCTGGTAATGCGTTTCAGGGTGCATGTGATGCATGTTGGGAAATTTAATTATGGCATGGTTTATTTGGGTTAATGATAATTGTTTTTGGTAAAGCACGTTTAATTGGAGTTTGATGCATTTCTTTTATTTAGAGTAAATGCTATAAAATATCAAGTTGGGATATTTTAATACATCATGCTAATTACCGATACACAATTAAACATGTATACCATGCTATTCCTACTACACTCATTAACCACCCCCCCAACCCATACCTATCTGAAAAGCTACAGCATGAACATACCCCCCATTTGCTATCCCCTCACTCAACCCTCATCACTCTCAAACCTCTCCCCTTTTCCCCAAAAAACATCCAGCATTAGGCAATGAGGTAAGAGGAAGAAATCTGCCATTTCAAGCCTTGAAACCTTGCTAAAAGTTGGAGCAAAAAGGGTGAGGAACCATGTTTTGTCTTGGTTAATGCTTGTTTAAGGAGAGTTATTTTTGTTGGAATCGAAGAGGGGGGGTGAATGAGATTCCTTGGCTACTTTAGCGTTTTAAAATGAGTTTGCAAAAACAAAAGAGTTTGCGCTTAAGGAAGCCTTACGTCAATCGATAAATAAAAAGAATAAGTAAATAAATGCGTAATGAAAATTAAAGTAATAAACGACACAAAGATTTGTTATAGAAGTTCGGCGATGAATCGCCTACGTCTCCTCTTCCCGGTTAGATAACCTCCAACCGAGGTTCCACTAGAATAAGTGATCTTGGCCTTGAGGGCTCCAAGTTAGCCACAACCCAACTCTTCCCGAGTTTACAAAGCTCTTCCCGAGCACACTACTCTTCCCGAGTACACAAAGCTCTTCCCGAGCACATTACTCTTCCCGAGTACACAAAGCTCTTCCCGAGCTACCAACACTCTTCACGAGTCTTCTTGGCCTTAAGGGCTCCAAGGATAGCCACAACACATGCACCAACTTTACTTGTTGGCGACTTTACAATTTCCAACTTGCTTTGGTGTTGGAGGACCTTTACAATAAATCAAACCAAAAACACCTTCACGGTGTACTCACACGAAGACAACAAGACTCTAACAAAAAGAGAATTACAAACTCCAATACAACAACAATGTATGGAGATTGCAATGCAATTTGAAATTATAATGAGCAAGACTTTGTAGAAGTTTGTAGGCTTGTTTCTTAGCTTCAAAATGCTCCAAAGCATCAATACTTATAGTGTAGGAGGCCCCCTAGGTTCCTACTAGCCGTTGCTACACAAAAGGCTGAAATCACTCGTCGATCGCCTCAGCCATCGCCTCAGGCGATCTCCATCGCCGCGCTCCAACAGTCAACATAAATCACGCATCGCCTCAGGCGATGTCCCGATCGCCTCAGGCGATCCAAGCACAAATCCAATGCCGTAGCCTCAGCAGATCAAATCCTTGCATCGCCTCGGGCGAAGTCCAGATCCCCTCAGGCGTTTAACGCATTGCCTCGGGCGATCATGCCATCGCGCCAGGCGATCTCCCCCTGCGCGCATGCCTCGGCGTCGCTCCAGTCGATGGCCATGGCGAAGTCCCCATGGCTGCCATCGCCTGGGGCGATCCACGCCAGATTGTCCACACTTGATTTTCTTCATTTCAAGCCACTTTTAATCACTTAATCTGCACATTAAGTAGACACATTAGTATAACAAACACAAGTTTTGTTGATCATCAAAACTCAAAAATAAACCGGAGATAAATTAACGCATTAAACACAACCATGTGTTTAAGGCTCAACAATCTCCCCCTTTTTGATGATCACAAAACTTGATAAACTTGAATATGTAATTATGCATGAAATGCGAGTAAAACATGACTCCCCCTTAACAATTGCATAGCACATACAAGATTACCAAGTAAATCATATACCCAACAACTCTCCCCCTCAAACCATGCATACACAAGATCTCCCCCTTAAACTATGCATGAGTTAAGTTTCAAGTTAAGCTTCAAGTTTATCACAACATTCTCCCCCTTTTTGTGATAATCAAAAAGCACAAAATTTAAATAAACATAGCATAATTTAACAATTTACACATGTTCATCATCAAGCATATAATAAGTATAACAAGCCTAAGATTAAATCATAGAGATGAATCACAAACATGTGTTTAAGGCAATCAACAATAAATTCTAAGTGTTGCAATGTGTGCATATGTTCTACCATGAGTTCATGCACTTATGCCCAATTATCATTAAAAACATCAAAGCATCATTAGATAAGTTGCCAAAACATATAATTGCTCATTTCCACATAGCAAATTCAAATTTGAATACAAGGCATGTCAAGTTACTTACTATAAAAGGATAAGCATACATCATGCAATATAACAATTTATATGTGCATATGCTAAGGGGTTATCTATTTTACTACCAATGACTATTTGAGCTTCATATTTATTGGTCATAATTAATTTGTGCCAATTAAATTTTGAATTGCTCTTTTAAAATATATAAAATAAATGTTACCTCCGATGACAAGAGTGCGTTCTTGTCATTGGTCCTATGCCTTGCGCCTCTTCTATAGTGGTGAATAATATAAACTCCTCCTTTGAGTTGCTTGTGCCTTCATCCTCCATTCCATTGTTGTCCCTACAAAACACATTAACAATAGGAGGATCTTTGGTACCCATTTGATTTTTGGGTCCTAGAGGGTTAGCTTCCTTTGGCACATTTGGAATCCATTTCCACCTTTTGTTAGGTTGGTATTGGATTCTAGCAAACCTACACTTGTTTTTAGTGTGACCACTTTTACAACAATAGTTACAAGTAGGAGAATCATGCTTGGCTTTAGCTAACAAGCTTGAGAATGATTTTGATTTGCTTGAGAAGCCTAACCCGGCTTTATCAAAGCTACAACGTTGCAAGCCAAGCAACTCATTCATTTTTAGACTACTCTCACTAAATTTGCAAAAAGACATTTTTAAAGAGTCTAATTCATTTTTCAATGAATTATTTTCTTCATCTTTCTTAGCAACCTCAAGTTTGAGTAATATGTTATTCATCTTGGTTTTGCCAAGTACATCTATAAGCTCATGATAAGAATCTAAAAGTTCATCAATAGGTACCTCATTGTCGCTTTCATCTCCTTCATCTATGTCATCTTTTGCCATGAGACAAAGATTTGTTGCTTCTTCTTCTTCATCGGAGTCGCTATCACTCCATGTGGCTATAAACGCCTTCTTCTTCCCTTTGTCCTCATTCTTCTTCCTAGAACATTTACTAGCGTAATGACCTTTTTTTTGACAATTATAACAAGTTACCTCATTTTTGGATTCTTGTTTGGTAGCACTAGAGGCCTTTGTCTTGTTATGTTTGTTGAAGAGCTTCTTGAACTTCCTAGTGAACAAGATCATCTCTTCATCATCATCATCATCTTCATCCTCGGAGTGATCTTTTCTCCCAACCAATGCTATCCCATTTCTTTTGGATCTATCCTCCTCCTTTATTTCTCTCCTTGTTGCAACTTCAAGTTCATGAGTCACCAATGTGCCATGGAGCTCATCAAGGTCATAGGAAGCATTTTCTCCTTTGTTTGACTCAATGATGGCGGTTCTCTTTGCGTCCCATTCCTTAGGCAATGCTCTTAGGGCTCTCCTCCATATTTGTTTTGGAGGATACTTCTCTCCAAGTTGAGCAAGCTCGTTTATGATTAGGGTGAGCATCCTAAACATTGAATCAACTTCTTCTCCGGACTCCATCTCAAATGTCTCATATTTGAGTTGTAGAAGGTCAATCTTGGTCTCCTTTACTTGATTTGTTCCTTCATGACAAATTTGCAATTTGTCCCATATCTCCTTTGCGGTTGAGCACATCGAGATCCGGTTGTACTCCTTCATATCTAAAGCACAATGCAAAATATTAATAGCTTTAGCATTTTGAGATATTAAAATCATATCCGCTCTAATGAAATCGTCCATATCTTTGGGAACACTTATTCCCCCAACTTCCTTTAAAGGAATGTGTGGACCTTTCACTATTATCTTCCATAGATCATAATCTACAGATTGGATGTATAGAGAAATTCTATTTTTCCAATATTCGTAATTATCACCCGTGAAGAGCGGATGTCTATTTGTCGATTGACCTTGAGCAAACTCATTTGCTAGATTAGCCATATAAAAGATTTGATTTTAAAAAAAATATCAAATGGCTCTGATACCACTTGTTGGAATCGAAGAGGGGGGGTGAATGAGATTCCTTGGCTACTTTAGCGTTTTAAAATGAGTTTGCAAAAACAAAAGAGTTTGCGCTTGCGAAAGCCTTACGTCAATCGATAAATAAAAAGAATAAGTAAATAAATGCGTAATGAAAATTAAAGCAATAAACGACACAAAGATTTGTTATAGAATTCGGCGATGAATCGCCTACGTCTCCTCTTCCCGGTTAGATAACCTCCAACCGAGGTTCCACTAGAATAAATGATCTTGGCCTTGAGGGCTCCAAGTTAGCCACAACCCAACTCTTCCACAGTTTACAAAGCTCTTCCCGAGCACACTACTCTTTCCAAGTACACAAAGCTCTTCCCGAGCACAATACTCTTCCCGAGTACACAAAGCTCTTCCCGAGCTACCAACACTCTTCACGAGTCTTCTTGGCCTTAAGGGCTCCAAGGATAGCCACAACACATGCACCAACTTTACTTGTTGGCGACTTTACAATTTCCAACTTGCTTTGGTGTTGGAGGACCTTTACAATAAATCAAACCAAAAACACCTTCACGGTGTACTCACACGAAGACAACAAGACTCTAACAAAAAGAGAATTACAAACTCCAATACAACAACAATGTATGGAGATTGCAATGCAATTTGAAATTATAATGATCAAGACTTTGTAGAAGTTTGTAGGCTTGTTTCTTAGCTTCAAAATGCTCCAAAGCATCAATATTTATAGTGTAGGAGGCCTCCTAGGCTCCTACTAGCCGTTGCTACACAAAAGGCTGAAATCACTCGTCGATCGCCTCAGCCATCGCCTCAGGCGATCTCCATCGCCGCGCCCCAACGGTCAGCATAAATCACGCATCGCCTCAGGCGATGTCCCGATCGCCTCAGGCGATCCAAGCACAAATCCAATGTCGTAGCCTCAGCAGCTCAAATCCTTGCATCGCCTCGGGCGAAGTCCAGATCGCCTCAGGCGTTCAACGCATAACCTCGGGCGATCATGCCATCGTGCCAGGCGATCTCCCCCTACGCGCATGCTTGGGTGTCGCTCCAGTCGATGGTCGTGGCGAAGTCCCCATGGCTGCCATCGCCTGAGGCGATGGTGACCATCGCCTGGGGCGATCCACGCCAGATTGTGCACATTTGATTTTCTTCAATTCAAGCCACTTTTAATCACTTAATCTGCACACTAAGTAGACACATTAGTATAACAAACACAAGTTTTGTTGATCATCAAAACTCAAAAATAAACCGGAGATAAATTAACGCATTAAACACAACCATGTGTTTAAGGCTCAACAATTTTGTTGAGTGAAAATGGCATGTATTGTAGTATTCTTGTTGGAATTTGTTGTTGCGTAGCTTCATGGTAGTATAATGGAGTATTTGTATGTTAAGTTGTTGGGGTATGAAAGTTTGTGGTATGTTTGATGGTAGCATGAGGATGGTGCTCGAAAATGGTGGCTTTTCGCGATTACATTGGCGATCGATCGGCGCGTTTTCCCCGATCGATCGCGAGCACCATAGTGCGAGGCAGAAGCTTTCGACGATCGATCGCGAGTTTGCGCGATCGATCGGCGAAGTCAGCGATCGATCGGCATGTTTTCAGCGATCAATCGCGGAATGGAGAGTTTTGGGCTTTGAGGCAGGTAGCATCTCGCGATCAATCGGGGCCCATTGGCGATCGATCGCCAGAAGCCAAATTATGTGTTTTAATTATTTATTGTGGGATTTTTGGTATTGGGCTATTATTGGCATCTAATATTGGTTTGTGTGATTGTGAAGAACCATCCCAGGTGGCAACACAGCCAAGGAAGTAAAGTCCTACCACATCCTACTTTTGGAAAGGTACGTAGAAGAAATACGGGCACCCAACGGTAACATGTATTTTATATACTTATTGGAATGTGCATCGAGGATGCAAGTATATATTAAATTGTGCATCGTGAATGCAAATACATGTTGAATTATGCATTATGATTGCATATGTGTATGTTGAACACTTGGTGCACATCCCATGAGTCATGGTTATATTGGAGTGATGATTTTAATGCTTTGCCGCTATCACTTGAAGCGATGATAGAATACTTGCCACTGTCATATTATAGCGAGGAATGAATATTTGCCGCCAAATGTTGAAGCGATGGTATTGCTGCATGTCGCATTTGAGCGAGGTTATTCAATGCCGCTAATATGTCGAAGCGAGGGGTATTGGTGCCGCTGTCATGACATGCGAGGTGCATTAAAATACACTGTTATAACAGACTAGGGATTGGTAATTGGTGATATGTCATGACCTTTGTGAAACCATTGAATAATCCATTGATTATACTCATGAGTTATTATACAGGGACAACAAAAAATGGGGCGTTTAAAATGCAAAGGGGAAACATGAAGTGTTTTGTATTTACGGTTTATGCATATTTTTAATCATGCTACGTTTAATCTGGATTATTATATGCTCATGATTTGGGGGTTGTCCTTGTAGGTACATCTTGGCATAAAGGGGCTAAGGTCGGGTTGACGCAGTGAGCTAGCGAGGAGGGCTTTTGATATAGAAGCTGGGATCCTTTTGTATAGTTTCTACCCTAGGAGTAGTGTAAATCTATAGGATTAACCTTCATTTTGTTAGGAGTGTAATTAATCAATTTGGAAGTAATTATCTTGGCATGTAACCCTTAAAGCTCAAGGCCTCAACACGAACTTTTTATACTCTGATAATACACTTTAGCTCTACTTATATACTTATTTCACACTTAAGGAACAAGTGTCCTTATATTAGTAGTATCAGAGCCGTGGTTAGAGAACACGGGGATGATTGAAGGGTAGCCTTAGCAACTTGTTGGCTAGGAGTTTACATATGAGCATGTTTATGCATATGGTGCATATTGGTATATAATTGTTATGCTAACATGCTTTTGTTATTCATGTTATCTAACGGTGAAATATATGTATTGTTTCTGGAATGTTGTTAACCCTTGTAAAAGGCATGGCGGCCATAAATTTGGGGAATATCAATGAGGAGGTGGGCGATGTAGGCAGTGTTAACGCTAGCATTGCTCAGACGAATCCTCTACCACCACCTGTTGTGGGTGTGGAACCTGTTGTACAGCCATTATTGCCTGGTGAACTGAGTCTGACGTAGTTCCTAACCTTCAATCCATCTAGATTCGAGAGAACTGAGACTGGGGAAGAGGCTGAGGAATGGTGAGAGAGGTTAGAGCAGATCTTCATGTCGGCACCCTGTGCCAAACTGCCTGGCTGAGGTTAATGGAATTTCAACTGGCTAAGAAGTCCTCCATGTGGTGGAAGACAACTGTGATGGAGCTGAGAGCTCAAGGGGTACCTATTGATTGGAGCTTGTTCAAAACTCGGTTTTTGAATCGATATTTCTCAGCTGCTGCCAGAGAGCTGAAAGAGACCAACTTGAAATAGGGCAGTATGACTGTCTCAGATTATGCCATGCACTACTCGTCACTGTTGAGGTATGTCCCTCACGTTGCTAGCAATGGACATGCCAAGATGAGGCATTTTATGAAGGGTCTGAGACCGGAGTTATTTGACCATGTTATCTCCAATAATCCTAGCTCTTTTGATGATGCTCTTACTAGAGCAGAGCTGACAGAAATCAGAGTTGGGGCTTATGCTGATAATGTACCCCCACATGTGCCACCGCAGAGGTCAGTTGTTGATAGCCTGAGACCACGAGGAGAGCAGTTTAAGCCTCGTGGAGCTTCTTCATCTTCTCGATTTAGTGGGAAGAAGTCTTATAACCGGAAACAGGAGAATCGAAAGGGCAATGTGAACAGGACAGCGGAAACAAGATGCGATAATTGTGGAAGGCCACACTTATCAAACAACTGGCCAGCTTGTTTCAGTTGTGGCAAAATGGGCCATATTTCTCGGTATTGCCCCAGTCGGGGAGGACAGTCGGATTTCAGAATGAATAGGCCAAGATTTGATAATAGGACAGTACAATAGAGGCAGCAGATTATGCCTCGACCATCCGGAGGACAGACAGTGGGACCGCCTCAGGGACAAGTATATGCACTGACTAGAGAGCAGGTCGAGGCAGCCCCAGAGGAGGTGATTGCTGGTACGTGCCATTTATTTACATATCTTGCTTTTATTTTGATAGACACAGGTGCTTCTCATTCTTTTATATCTGCTGATTTTGTGGAGAGACATCGTATGTGCCCGTCTCTGTTGCCCACACCTCTTATGGTCTCGATACCCACCGGAAGAAATGTTATCTGATCAGTTTCTTGCGGACTGCCTCATTTAATTTGAGGGCAATGATTTGAAGACTGATCTGATTGTAATGAATATGGTAGACTTTGATTGTATTGTGGGCATTGATGTGTTGAACAGATATCAGGCCGTGGTTGACTGCCGACAGAGAACTGTTCGCTTCCGATCTGATCAGGGGATTCCGTGGATCTTTTATGGGAATGGTTCTCGTCCGAAAATCCCATTGGTTTCAGCTGTTAAAATGTCGCGGTTATTGGAACGTGGCCATACGGGTTACCTTATCTATGCCGTTGATATAGCGGAAAAGAAGAAAGAACTGAGGATCGAGGAAATACCGGTGGTAGCAGAATTTACTGATGTATTCCCGGATGAAATTCCAGGGTTTCTGCCAAGTAGAGATGTCGAGTTTGGAATCGAGTTATTACCAGAGACTTCTGCTATTTCTCGTGCCCCTTATAGAATGGCGCCGGCGGAACTGAGGGAACTGAAGGTGCAATTACAGGAACTCCTTGATAAGGGACACATACGTCCGAGTGTATTGCCTTGGGGTGCACCGTTCCTGTTTGTCAAGAAGAAGGACGGTTCGATGCGGTTGTGCATCGATTACCGACAGTTGAACAAAGCAACGGTTAAAAACAAGTACCCTCTTCCACGGATTGATGATCTGTTTGATCAGTTGCAGGGCACAAGAATCTATTCTAAGTGACTTGAGGTCTGGTTATCATCAGATTCGGGTTAGAGAGGAAGATGTACAGAAGACAGCATTTCGGACTCGATATGGACATTACGAGTTCTTGGTTATGCCGTTCGGTGTGACGAGCGCCATGGCTGTCTTTATGGGTCTGATGAATCGGGTGTTCCAGCAATATCTTGACCAGTTCGTCATTGTGTTCATTGATGACATACTTATCTATTCTCGGAGTGAGGAGGAACACGTGAGTCATTTGCGGACGATGCTCCAGATCCTCAGAAGTAATCAGCTGTTTGCCAAGCTCAGCAAATGTGAATTCTGGTTGAGCAGTGTGGTATTTCTCGATCATGTCATTTCTAGGGACGGGATATCAGTAGATCCCAGGAAGGTAGATGCGGTGATGGAATGGTCTACGCCTACTTCAGTGCCCGAGATACGGAGCTTTCTTGGTTTGGCCAGATATTACCGTCGTTTCGTCGAAGGATTCTCGAAGATTGCCAAGCCACTGACGCAGTTGACTAAAAAGGGAGTACCATTTTATTGGTCTGAGGCTTGTGAACAGAGCTTCCACGAGTTGAAGCACAGATTGACATCAGCACCGGTGTTGGTGATTCCCGGGGAGAACAAGAGATTCGTTCTATATACTGATGCATCACTTCAGGGCTTAGGATGTGTGCTGATGCAAGACAAGCATGTGGTAGCTTATGCATCGAGACAGTTAAAGCCGCATGAAACTAGGTATCCAGTTCATGATTTGGAACTGGCGGCTATTGTATTTGCCCTGAAGATTTGGCGGCACTACTTGTATGGTACCTCGTTTACCATTTATACAGACCACAAGAGCCTCAAGTTTCTCTTTACTCAGGCAGAGCTGAATATGAGACAGAGGAGATGGATGGACTTACTCAAAGACTATGATTGTGAGATTGAGTACCATCCTGGGAAAGGTAACTTGACAGCGGACGCCTTGAGCCGGAAAGTGAGGTGTACTGCGGAGAATGTCATGCAATTATCAGCCATGATGACCTCCTACTGTTATCTAGGCTATGACTACGATGTGGATGCGTCGCCTGTACGTGTATCGACTTTATTAGCTGAGCCAGATATTTATGAGAGTATCAGAAGAGCTCAGAGATCAGACGAGGAGATACGGAGATGGTTATCATTGGTACGTCTTGGACAGTCATCGAAGTTCAGGGTGGCTGAAGACGGTTCCTTGAGGCTCGTTAACCGTTGGGTAGTTCCGAGTACGCCGGAGTTTGCTTCAAGGAATCCTACAACGGGCTCATAGCAGCAGGCTTAGTATCCACCCCGGAGGGAGGAAAATGTATAAGGATCTATGTGATCAATTTTTGTGATGCCCAGAGTAATTATAATTGTGGAATAATATGAAATATTCGTGGAATTAAATATTTGGAATATTTAACATGGGTTTGGAATTTAAGTAGAATGGATTGTGAGGAAATTGTTGAACAAATTAAATAATTTGAGGGGTGTTTGTGCAAATATTAATAATTGATTTTGTTTAAAATATATATATAAATTGTGAGGATGGGATATTATTAAAGGTATGGATGACATTTAATTGAGTCACACTCTCTCTTCCCTTCCCTTACCCATCGTTTTTCCCTAATTACCCACCCATTCTTATCCTTTTCTTCACGGACGAACAAACGAGAAGGGCAAGGTGATTTCAGAAATTTATTTTGTGATTTTTCTTAAGGTTTGTGAATGTTTCTCTCCCTTTCTCCCTTTATCATTCATTCCCGTTGAATATGATGGGTTTTCGGTTGGGGTATGTCACGGTTTAAGGGAGATGGGTTGCAGTTGGTTTGGGCAATGCTATCATGGTATATTGCTTCTTGTTTAGGGGATTATTATGTCATTCTTTGTGTGTGTCTTTCATTGCTGTGTGTGCGTGCGTTTTAACGCAATGTGTGTGTGAATTTCGGTGTGAATGTGTGTTAGAGCGAGAGGTGTGTGCGTGCGTGAGCTGGTGCACCATTATTGATATCCTCTTCCACCTTGCATTTTATGGTTTGAGTTGATTCGTCATTGTTGTGGTTGTTAAAGTCCAAAAATCTGCTGCCATGTTTGGGGGATTTAATTGTTGGTTGAATTGGTATCTTTTGGTACAAATCTTGATGTTTTAATGTTCAAAAATATGTTGTTCTAAGTTTCGAATTCTACTGCTTTTGGTTCAAAACATGGCTGCTGAAATGGACCAATTTTAATGCCGAAATGAATTGGTTTTTAGGCTTCGGTTCTTGATCGAAAATTAGGACCTTATTGGGGCTTAAAATCATGCTTATAAGGTGTTTGATAATATACTTAAGTGATGTTCAAATGTTGGCCAAAATCTCTACTAAAGGTGTAGTAAGGAAGTCCACTCTTATGGCTTATATCATGGAAGTGTCTTGGTGAGTGTTGGGCTAAGGTTTGAGATGCTAATAACTTGGAGCATATGTGATTGTGTGAATAGGTGAGTTAGATAGATATTAATGTGTGTTATAAACATGTATTAAAGTGTATATTAATGAATATACTTGCATGTACGCAATAGCATGAATTGGAGACTTTGTTGAGAATTTGAATGACAAATCTATAAACTAACTATTTAGTTGAGATGGTGGATAACTTGATTAAATGAAGGATTATTGGTTTGTTTATGTAAACTATGAAGCATGAAAATGAAAAGTGTTTAATGAGATTAATTGCTTTGAATATGAGCTAATATTATATTGATATTCGATATAGATACTACATGAGACTTTGGAGGTTGATGATAGCTTGTTCATGTTGCCGACTATAAGGTACGTAGTGACGTACGAGCAGGTATACTTATTATGAAGTACTTACACATTCATATATTCATGAATTATTAAATGTCATGATGGAACGTAAGAAATGTATATGTGTGTTGAGTATGACATATATGGCATGGTGGATACGTATTTGTATGTGATCCGAAAATATGAATATGTATATATGTATGTGTGGTACGAGGGATGCGTAGTTATACTTGATCCGAGTATACGAGCTGAGTATTGATGCTTGGGGCATGATCAATATGAGAAAATATCGAGAATGAGATAGATTGATAGGCAGGATCATGTGCGATATGAAATTGTTTATGATTCAGCAAAAATAATAGAATTTGGTTGTATTGAATTTATCGTGCTGATGAGTATCATGTTTAAATAACGATACTGAACTTGATATTATGAAAGTGTGTGAGTTTGAAACAAGAACAGTGCGTGGAAGCTATACAGATTCAGAATTGTACAGGGAGTACATTTTTATAGATTTTCAATAATCGTAAATTGTGATATTATGATCGTATCATGATCTTTATGCATTGTTATAATATGGGTATTATGATGTTGGTATGCTCACCCTGTGTGCGGGCTATTTCTGTAGAAACAGGTAGAACAGGTACGACATGTACTACGGCGTCTTGGGATGGTAAGCTCGAACTCGTTGAACGATGCTGCTCCCCGGAGTGTGGTTTGTGGTTTGAATATCGGTTGAAGGCATATACTAATTATGTATTTAATTGGCATTCATTTATTTGTTGCTCGTATGTGAGCACTTGGAGTCGTGTATATGGAATGTATAATGGTGTTGAAGCCCACTTTTTATATCTCCTTACTACTGTGTTTTCCCTGGCCGGGAACTTACTTATGTTCTTTTAGTATTGTGTTTCTCCCTGGCTGGGAGTTAGTTTTAGTGATGTGTTATATTTTCGGATAGCCCAAATTATGGGGAGACTTTGTCCAAATTTTTATAAAAGTCAGGGGGATTATGTGAAGCATGTAATGATTCTTTAAAGAAATGAAAATTTTTATGCTCATTCGACGTCATAAATGCACTAATGACAAGTTAAGGGGTTGGGGCCTTACATTAGTGGTATCAGAGTAGTGGTTAGCTCTTTGGGATGTTTAATGGCCTAGGGATGTGTTGATAGACATGTATATCACATACTTTTATGCATGATTGTCGAGTTTTCTGTCATTGTAACATGACGCCTGCTATGTGCATTTTATGACATGAAGCAATGAAAATTGGTGTTATTGTTAACCATCATGATTGCAGGATCGTATGAGATACGAAGAACATCATATTGATAAACGACCAGCAATACCAATGAACATACACAATGAGGGTGGTATGGTTGAAAAGCCTGGTAACTCGTTTTATTTATATCATTAGCTTGACTATGGTGAAAATGATAATGCCTTTTAAGGTGCGTGATGAATGACATTGCTGGTGGTAATTAATGTTGATGATAAGTGGACGTTGATACTAGTAGAGGGATAAATGCGTTTTATTGAGGAGTTTTGTGTACATGTTATGTATATGTATGTGCAGTGCTGAGAAATCTGATTTTACAGGAGAAATGAGAAAATGAGATATGATATCTGAGGACAGGAAATGGTAGACAGTACTGTGCTGTTGGAATATGACAACAGATGATGTGACAATCGGGTATGTGTATGTCATTTACATGATGATATAGGTACGTGACAATGTATTAGCGTTGATTCAATCGTTCCTGTTTATTGTATAATGCATTGATGATTGGTGATCCTTGTGGATGGTGATTTATGATTGAGTGATGTGACAGGGTCACCGCGTGTAGCGAGTGATGTGTTTATTTAGAGGTCGCCACTAGAGTGTGCGATGTGATCATGTTGCGTAAATGTAGAGTGGGGTCACCGCTTAGGCGAGTGACGTGTATCTATGATTTGTGGTCGCCGCTGACGAGCGAGCAATGTGATATGGGTCACCACTGATGAGTGAGCGATGTGATATTGGGTCACCACTGACGAGTGAGTGATGTGGTCGCCGCTGATGAGTGAGCGATGTGATATTGGGTCACCACTGACGAGTGAGTGATGTGGTCGCCGCTGATGAGCGAGCGAGGTGATATTGGGTCGCCACTGAGGAGTGAGCGATGTGACTCGGGTCACCACTGACAAGTGAGTGATGTGGTCGCCGCTGGCAAGCGAGCGACGTGTATATTTCAGGGTCAATGCTAGAGAGAGCATGTGACGTGTATATTGATATTGAGTCGGTGTTAGGGAGAGCATGCGATGCGATTATTGTCGGGATCGACACTGTATTTTACGTGCCTCCACTATAGAGGGAGGGTGATGAATATACGTTGATTTAAATTGACCTTGTTGATTTGACATATTGTGATAATCAAATGTACAAGTGATAGCGATCATGGAGAGAGTGGATGAAGAGACATTATTGTTTTCTTTCATTTTTATTGCAGTGGATGCAATAGCGGGGTGTGATTGATACCGATATATATTGATGACATTTATTGGCGAGATGATGGTATGATTATATTGTGATATTTGAGATTTATAATATTTACCGCTATCATATCGAAGCGATGGAAATATTGTGAATGCCGCTGGTATGTCGAGGCAATGAATATTTTTGGACGGTCATGTTATTGATGATTAGTATATGAATTGTGTATTGATATGAAATTATATTTTGTGAAATGTTTATGTTGAGAACAGGGGCAGCTTAAAGGATCGAGTGTGGATCTACTGTGTACAGTAAGTGTTATTACATCTTATTGTTTTAAGAATGTAATTTGATTTACTGTGATTATGGATGTTATATGGATGCCAGTAGTGGCGATGATATTGTGAATACCCATAGTGCCGATGCGATTATGCATGCCAGTGTTGGCTATGAGTATTGATATATTGCTATTGTGTTAGCAATAATTATTGTTGTACCGCTATTGTGTTAGCGATGAATTTTAATGATTTGTTGATTGCAGATAGTAGTGAAATGAATATTGTTATACTGCTAGTTTAGCAATGTACATGGATGATGTGTTTATTGCAGATGGCAATGAACGTTGTGTTATTGTGGTTCCTTGGATACATGTGATGTAGGCCAAGATGATATTGGAATGTTCCAGGGGAACGAGGAATCGAGGTAAGCCATTTCGTTTGGTTTAACCTGTTCGATACATGTGGATTGTGAATTATTTTGATTGCTTTATATGGTTTATGAGAATCAATTTATATATGAGGAAGAATTGAGAATGAAATTGAAATGACACGTGAATGTATGTTGATATATGTTGAATTACATTATCTTAATTGATTTATATTGGTTATTAGAATCAATTATATCGATGGAACAATGGTGAATTAAATTAAAATGAAACATATGTTGCAGTGATGAGACAGGGTGTGATGTAACCGTTGTGGTGATACCATCATATCTATGGTATGCATTGGGTAATGATATTTGTCTTGTGAGGTGTTGTCCATTCATGAAATGGTACTCTGTTGAATAGATGATTGAAGAGAATTACGTCGTTGAGACATGAAATTGATTCTTGTGTTGAATCTCATCACACAGATATGTGATAGTATGTTGTAGCAGGATGTGTATGGAAATGTGTGAACCTTTTGACGTAGTGATATTCATGTTAATGCTTGAAATGTTATGAATATCTGTAATGCATAAATGACAAGGTACGTGGTTATGTTATGAGTATTTGAGAAATGTTAATGAGTTTATTTTAGTACTTATTCCCATACCAGATGATAGCTGGGTGATGAAATATGGAAAGGTTGATGCTTGAGAGCATGTGAGTACTGTGATGAGCATGACTATGATGCTATTGTACATTGTAGGTGACTTCACCTACAAATGTATGAGATTAATTATTCTATGTTGATGTGCGTATGATCACGACATAAGAATATTCATGTTAGATCATTCATTATGATTTGATATTGATGATATGTGGTTGTTGGTGCGTATAATGTTGAGAGACGTATATGTGAATTAATAATTGGCGTTCTATTAATTACTTTATGCCAGATAATAGCCCGAAGATGACATATAAGTGATTGATGTTTAAAGGCATACGGACAAGGGTGGTGTGCGGTATGACGAGGTAGTTATATATTGCATAATTTTGCAACCACACAGGTATGATGTTATTTATATGATAAAAGGTTGGTGTATCGTCATACATTCTGATATACACATGATATGCATGGATTGCATGATTTAGTGATTATATGATGTGTACTATGATAAAAGTAAACTAGGATGTATTAAGATTTTGTGCAAGGAAACTATACCGATGCGAGTACACAGGTAGTAAAATATGACAAAGAAGCTTGATGATTAAACACTGAAAGTGTGACTTTTACTAATTAAGGCGATTTTCTTGATAAGTTATTCATAGGAATAAGCTTCTAAAATGTAAATAAAGTTGAACAGGGCTAGTATGATGTTATTGCGATATTGAATGTCATATTGTTAAATGAACGTAAACGATTACTGAGACTGGTTAACAGAATACATGTAACACGGTGGATTGAAAGGAA
Organism: Haberlea rhodopensis; assembly: GCA_907163345.1. Taxonomy (NCBI): domain Eukaryota; kingdom Viridiplantae; phylum Streptophyta; class Magnoliopsida; order Lamiales; family Gesneriaceae; genus Haberlea; species Haberlea rhodopensis. The sequence goes on along the minus strand of CAJQUN010000021.1, from coordinate 2,040,778 downwards.
TGACTTGAACAAAAAATCTATATGCTACGGAAGATTTAAGTGATGAGATAGGCAAGTGAACGTGAAAAAGGGGATTGATTATTCTAGCTCATAAGATCTATTGTCGCTTAGATGTTACCGAGGAACATAATCAAACCTTTTCAATACCTTATGAACAGCTGGTAGCGAGAGAGAATGTATAAAATATTCAATCCATGGTAAATATGTGAATACGATGATTGATCATTCAGGAGTGTAGGTTGCTGAATAACTTAAATATGATGATGATTGATCTTGTTTAATCTACATGATAGTGGTATTAATATATGTTAGCTCATTGAATGGTAATGTTGGGATATGGTAAAGATGTGATTTGCAGTCTTGCAATCGTGGGCATGATGTGACACATATGTGAGCCGTGATGATTCGAATAACTTTCACCCTACAGATGGTCAAGTCACTCTCTTGAACTATATAACGGTACGTAAATTTTATTGTTGGCTTATGGTAAACATGCATTTAAATTTCGAGGACGAAATTTTATTAGGTAGGGAGAATTGTGATGCCCAGAGTAATTATAATTGTGGAATAATATGAAATATCCGTGGAATTAAATATTTGGAATATTTAACATGGGTTTGGAATTTAAGTAGAATGGATTGTGAGGAAATTGTTGAACAAATTAAATAATTAGAGGAGTGTTTGTGTAAATATTAATAATTGATTTTGTTTAAAAAATATATATAAATTGTGAGGATGGGATATTATTAAAGGTATGGATGACATTTAATTGAGGCACACTCTCTCTTCCCTTCCCTTACCCATCGTTTTTCCCTCATCCCCCACCCATTCTTATCCTTTTCTTCACGGACGAACAAACGAGAAGGGCAAGGTGATTTCAGAAATTTATTTTGTGATTTTGCTTAAGGTTTGTGAATGTTTCTCTCCCTTTCTCCCTTTATCATTCATTCCCATTGAATATGATGGGTTTTCGGTTGGGGTATGTCACTGTTTAAGGGAGATGGGTTGCAGTTGGTTTGGGCAATGCTATCATGGTATATTGCTTCTTGTTTAGGGGATTATTATGTCATTCTTTGTGTGTGTCTTTCATTGCCGTGTGTGCGTGCGTTTTAACGCAATGTGTGTGTGAATTTCGGTGTGAATGTGTGTTAGAGCGAGAGGTGTGTGCGTGCGTGAGCTGGTGCACCATTATTGATATCCTCTTCCACCTTGCATTTTATGGTTTGAGTTGATTCCTCATTGTTGTGGTTGTTAAAAGTCCAAAAATCTGCTGCCATGTTTGGGGGATTTAATTGTTGGTTGAATTGGTATCTTTTGGTACAAATTTTGATGTTTTAATGTTCAAAAATATGTTGTTCTAAGTTTCGAATTCTACTGCTTTTGGTTCAAAATATGGCTGCTGAAATTGACCAATTTTAATGCTGAAATGAATTGGTTTTTAGGCTTCGGTTCTTGATCGAAAATTAGGACCTTATTGGGGCTTAAAATCATGCTTATAAGGTGTTTGATAATATACTTAAGTGATGTTCAAATGTTGGCCAAAATCTCTACTAAAGGTGTAGTAAGGAAGTCCACTCTTATGGCTTATATCATGGAAGTGTCTTGGTGAGTGTTGGGCTAAGGTTTGAGATGCTAATAACTTGGAGCATATGTGATTGTGTGAATAGGTGAGTTAGATAGATATTAATGTGTGTTATAAACATGTATTAAAGTGTATATTAATGAATATACTTGCATGTATGCAATAGCATGAATTGGAGACTTTGTTGAGAATTTGAATGACAAATCTATAAACTAACTATTTAGTTGAGATGGTGTGTTAGTTCCGGACCTTATCGATGAGATTTTAAAGATGACAAAACATATCAGACCGGATCGAGTGAAATCAGACTGACCAGATCGATCGCCCAAAACAGATCAAGCTGATAAGATGACAAAGCATATCAGACCGGATCGATGGATTTCAGACTGACTAAATCGATGCTTCAGATCGATCTCAATCTTTATCAGATCAGAGCAGTCAAGGATTTTTAAAGAATGGCTCCTCAGTCCGAATCATTAACGGCTATTTATTGTAGCATTTAATGTTGTAATTAATGCTACAAATGACCAAAGACTGAAGATTGCCATAAAAGGTAAGAAGACAAAGAAGAGCCTACCTGACAGTCGCCGAAAGCATGAACCAGAACGGCAAGTATCCTGAAGAAGAAGACTGTATCTTACTCAGAGTTTAAGCAGAGTCAAAGTTGCACATTAAGGGAAATAATGTCGTTGGTACTTACAACTATAAAAGGATGCAACAAAAGGAATATACGAGACTCTCGCTGATCAATTGAAAAACGCACAAGAAAGCAAAACAGCGCAAGCTTACAAGCTCAGAAGCTCTCGAGCTGAAATTATTCTTAAGCACGATTACTTTGTAACATTTGATCATTTAGGATCACTGTGCGCATCTTGTGTATTCTGTGTTGAAAAATAGAAGTGAGAAACATATTGTAATTGTCAGACAGAGTGTGTCTGAGCAGATCGAGTGACTAGGAGTTTCAGACTGGTAGTGAGGTAAATCCAGCCTGAATCGGGTTTGTACAACAGGATTGTATAAATCAAAGTCTTCTAGTATAAACCTTCCTTAATTGGAAGAATGGGAGACGTAGAATGATTACACCACCTTCGAACTTCCAGAAACATATTCTGTGTTCTTATCTTTCTGCACTTATTCTTTCATTCTAGCCATCGAGCCATTCTTACATATACAAGAACAGACCGTTCCGCACTTATACTTTTAGCGGTCTGTTCTGTACAAGAGTTGATTAAGAAACAGATTTCTTTCACTAATCCGAAAGAAATCACAAGGGATTAAATTTTACAAGGAGTGTTCATTCACCCCCCCCCCCCCCTCTAAACACTCCGGACCGATCCTAACAAGTGGTATCAGAGCAGGTCATCTTAATCAGCACAAAGACACTTGAGCTGATGGCATCATTCAACAAAATTCCTATGTTCTCAAAAGAAGACTATGATGACTGGAGAATCAGAATGCAAGCTCATCTGGCAGCTCAGGATGACGATATGTGGTTCGTCATCACTGATGGACCAATGAAGATTCTGAAAGTCAATACAATAGTCGCCATTACTGGTGGTGAACCACAAATGGTAGAAAAGGACAGATCCCTCTGGACGAATGAGGAAAGAAAGAAAGCAAATCTCGATAATGTTGCCAAAGACATCTTGTTCAAGACATTAGACAAGAACATGTTCAGCAAAATCAAAATGTGCTCTACTGCCAAAAAAATCTGGGAAAAGATAGCACAGCTATGTGAGGGCAACGACCAGACCAAAGAAAACAAGTTAATTGTTGCTCTTCAAAGATTTGAGAGCATAAAGATGAAGAGTGGAGAAAATCTAAATGAGTTTGATGAAAGAGTCACTGACATCATAAATGAACTGAATGGTCTGGGGAAGGAATATTCTAACAGAGAGATCGCTCTGAAAGTTATGAGAGCTCTGCCAAAGGAATGGGATGTTAAGACCATTGCCATGAGGGAATCACAAGATCTTAGCAAGGTTGAACCTCATGATCTGTTTGCAGATCTTAAGGCCTATGAGTTTGAACTGATAAGCAGAGGTGAAGCAGAGCCATTCATCTCTCAACCAAACAAGGCCCTGGCAGCCATTCCAGACCAGACCGCCTCAACATCAGACCGATCCGTTGAACAGATTAGTAATGATGCTATGTCATTATTTATCAAGAAATTCGGTAAATTCATGTCTAAAAATAAGAGGAACTTTAAACCCTCTCATCATTGTAAGCCAAGAAAGGACGATGCTGTTAATGACCAGGCTTGCTACAATTGTGGTAAGGCCAGACATTTCATTGCAGATTGCACCAGACCGAAGAAAGAAGAACGGAAGGAGAAGCATCACGATGACAGGAAAAAGAAGCACTACAAAGACCGCAAAAATCATGGAAAGTCCCAAAAGGTCCTAGTAGCTGAAGAAGGAAACAGCAAATGGGCTCAGACTGACTCCGATTCAGACAGCTCCGAATATTCTTCCAGCGAAAGCGAAGAAGATATTCAATGTCTAATGGCAGATGAAGAGATGAGTCAGACAGACGAGGTATTTGACTTTGACTCAAATGAATTTACACGTGAAGAGCTCATGTCCGCACTACAAGACATGGCTAATGATTATAGGATCTTAGCTGAATCATTTGAGAAGAATAAAGCTAAAATCAGTGATCAAATGGATGAGCACAACAAACCAAGCTGCTCTGAGCAGGGTGAGTGCAACAATCTCCAGATCGAGCTGAATAAGCTGAAAATCTCCTACGATCAGCTCCATGAAGAAAATAAGAGAATTAGCACACAAAATGCTAAGCTTTCTCATATATTCAAGACATGGACAAAATCCAGAACATCTTTGGAAGAATTACAAGAGGTACAAAGAAACATTGGTGATTTCACCGGCATTGGCTTTGACACCAAAGAATCCGCCAAAGATGAATCTGAACGGTTGTTGGTAAAGAACAAAATCAAACAAATGACATTTGTTAAATCCAGCACAGTATATGAGACTGAAGCACCTACGATTCAAACGGGAGTCTCTTTCGTGAATCAAGGTTTGAGAAAAGGAATTGGATATGTCAACCAAGCCAAAGAAAAGGCACCAGCAAGCTTTGCGTCTTTCAGACCAAATCTGAAGGTGCAAGATCGAAGGCAAGGAAGATAATACAATTACTATAATTCAAAACCGATTCAACGAAGATATAGACTACCTTATGAGAATCAAAGGCTTCCACAGCGCACACATTATCACACACAACATCGAAACAGACCAGCACACAGCACACCTTACACACACAAGCCCTTGAAGCTGATACAGGTGTGGGTTCCCAAAGGGCTAATCCGTTCTGGACCCAAATAGGATTGGGTACCAACAATAATTATATTTGATGACAGGTACCGAAGAAACTCGCATCAGACTGGTATTTGGACAGTGGGTGTTCTCGTCACATGACTGGAAACATCGAGCTGCTGTCTAAAGTCACAGAATGTACTGGACCCAAGATCATCTTCGGAGATAACTCAAAGGGTAAGACCGTGGGCAAGGGTAAGATTGTCCATGGTAACATTATTATCAATGATGTGCTGTTAGTTGAAAATCTGTGCTATAATCTGATTAGTATAAGTCAACCCTGTGATAATGGTTATGCTGTAGAATTTCACAAACACACTTGCACTGTTAAATCATCAGACGGTATAACCATGCTTGTAGGAATCAGGAATGGAAATACATATAAGATTAACTGGAATCATGCTCAACCTGATAATCCTACTTGCGTCATCGCTAACAATGATAATAAACACTGGCTATGGCATAAACGCTTGAATCATATCAATTTTAAGACTATCTCTAGCCTGTGTAAACATGATTTAGTTATCGGTCTGCCCAAGATCGATTTTGCTAAGGATAAGATCTGCGAAGCTTGCCAAATGGGCAAACAGATCAGATCATCCTTCAAAAACAAGAATGCCAAATCCTCCTCCCGTTGTTCAGAACTACTGCATATGGACTTGTTTGGTCCTATACCAATAACAAGTTTAGGGGGAATGCGGTATACTCTTGTTGTTATTGATGATTACTCACGCTTTACATGGACTATATTTTTGAGCAGTAAAGAACAGACCGGTCCGAAGTTGATCAAGCTGCTGAAACGCACTCAGAATGAGAAATCATCCAGCATAGACAGGATTCGCAGTGACAAAGGCACTGAATTTTCAAATCAGAATCTTGAATCCTTTCTAGAAGATCATGGAATCAAGCATGAGTTTTCAGCCGCTCGAACTCCTCAACAGAATGGAGTTGCAGAACGAAGAAACAGAACGCTCAAGGAAGCAGCAAGAACAATGCTTGCTGATTCTGGTATTTCGCAAAAGTTCTGGGCAGAAGCTGTAAACACTGCTTGCTACACTCAAAATCGGTCTATGATCAACAAGAAGCTGAACCTTACTCCATATGAAATATGGACTGGTAACAGACCATCTATTTCTCACTTTCATGTTTTTGGCTGCAAATGCTTCGTTCATAACAATGGTAAGAATCATCTTACAGCATTTGAAGCTAAGTCAGATAATGGAATATTCTTGTGATATTCATCAACTAGTAAAGCTTATAGAATTTTCAATAATCATACCTTAACTGTAGAATAATCTGTTCATGTAGTTTTTGATGAATCTTTATGTGTTGAGGGCAACAAAGAATCAATTCAAAATCAGATGGAAAATATACATCTCGAAGCTAACAGTGATGATGAGATTGTAGCTAACAGGTCAAGAGACAATCCACCAGAACCAGAAGTACCAGACAGACCGGATCAAGGCATTGAAGCTTCTTCAGATCGAGCTGATCCGGATGTTCTTCACTCAAATGTTAAAGCAGATGCTGATCATGCTGCTACTGCTCATCCGACCGGACCAGACAATCCAGAGTCAAACTTTCGATGGACTAAGAAGCATCCACCTAATCTAGTGATTGGTAGTCCCTCTGCACCGATCAGAACCAGAGGACAGATGATGGATGAATTCACACATGCTGCTTTCATCTCAACTCTAGAACCTAAGAAGATCGATGAAGCGTTGACTGATTTCAACTGGATTAAGGCCATGCAAGAAGAGCTAAATCAAATCGAACAAAATCAAGTTTGGAGTCTAACCCCCAGACCAAGCGATCTACCTGTTATTGGAACCAGATGGGTCTTCAGAAATAAGCTGGACGCAGATGGAACTGTGGTTAGATACAAAGCCAGACTGGCGGCACAAGGATTCAGACAAGAAGAAGGAATCGACTTCGATGAATCATTTGCACCAGTCGCCAGACTTGAAGCTATCCGAATCTTTCTTGCATATGCTGCCTTTAAAGACTTCAAAGTATATCAGATGGACGTCAAGAGCGCTTTTCTTAATGGAAAGCTTCAGGAAGAAGTCTACATTGAGCAACCACCTGGATTTCAGAACCATTTGTATCCCAATCATGTGTATCTACTGAATAAAGCAGTGTATGGTCTGAAACAAGCTCCAAGAGCCTGGTATGACACTCTATCTCAATTTCTGCCGAACCATGATTTTCAGATCGGCTCAGTAGATAAAACTCTCTTTAAATTTATTAAGGGGGAACATACCCTATTAGTTCAGATTTTTGTTGATGACATAATCTTTGGGTCAACTAACCCCAAATTGTGCGAGAAATTTTCTAAGTTAATGCAGGGACAGTTTGAGATGAGCATGATGGGAGAACTTTCATTCTTTTTGGGTCTCCAAGTAAAACAGCTCAACAATGGTATTTTCATCAACCAGACCAAGTATACCAAAGAGCTCCTCAAGAGTTTTGGAATGGAAACATGCTCAACTGCATCAACTCCAATGAGTCCAACAATCAAGTTAGACAAAGACGAAGGGGAACGGCAGTTGAAGTAACCATGTATAGAGGACTAATCGGATCGCTATTGTATCTTACAGCGAGCCGGCCTGATATTATGTTCTCAGTCTGTATGTGCGCCAGATTTCAGTCAGAACCAAAGCAATCACATTTTATTGCTGCCAAGCGTATTCTGAAATACTTAAAAGGATCTCAGAACGTTGGTCTTTGGTACTCCAAAGATTCAAACTTCAGCTTGATTGGATATTCAGACGCAGACTACGCTGGCTGTAAGATTGATCGTAAAAGCACCAGTGGAACATGTCAATTTCTAGGTGAAAGATTGATCTCTTGGTTCAGTAAAAAGCAGACATCGATTGCCACATCTACAGCTGAAGCAGAGTATCTAGCCGCTGGAAGCTGTTGCGCTCAAATGCTCTGGATTCAACACCAGCTCAAAGACTATGGCATCCAAGCTGTTGACTCTCCGATATTTTGCGACAACACAAGTGCAATTGCTATAACGTATAATCCAGTTCTGCACTCTCGAACAAAGCATATTGATATACGACATCATTTTATTCGAGATCATGTTGGCAAAAAGGAAATTCGGATCGAGCACATCTCAACAGAGCAACAAGCAGCAGACATCTTCACCAAACCGCTCCCAGAGGCTAAGTTTAATTATTTCCGTCAAATTCTTGGTTTAATTGACTTATCTTAATAGTTTAGATGTTTTCTTAATTTCGCACTTAAAGATTTTGTTGCCACAAATCGATAATACAATGTTCAGAAAGACACAGACCGGTCCGAACTTTCAGACCGATCCATGTCAATATGATGTTATCCTATGATCTGTCTGGTCAATAAATTTTTTTTTAACAAAAACAGCCCAAACTGATCGCATTTTAACCGCCTTATCTATCTGTTATCCTGACCGTTTATTTTGAATTTCTTTTTATCAGTCATCGAGATAAAGACACGTGTCTTCTCTCTCCTATTTAGCGGGCTGAACATTTCATCTTCTTTCACTTTTACAATTTACCGCTATCTGCTTTCTTATTCTCTCACTCTCCTAAATCTTCGCACTCTTTTACCTTCATTCCAATGGCTACCATTACTCACAACTCTCTCTCCGTTGAGTTTAATGACATTTACAGGGCAGAAGATGCAGAGATGGTGTCCATCTTCCGAGCTTTGGAATCATCTGGCTTGAGGAACTTTCTGGAGTGCGGCACAGTTGTTTATGAATCTGAAATCCACGAACTATTCGCCAATGCCGTCTCCCAGAAGACATCAATATCCACCTCTGTCAAAGGCAAATCATTTGAGATCTCGCCGATGACGCTGGCCAAGACCTTTGGCCTCCCCAATTCCGGACTGACAGAGTTGGACAGATTCCTCAAGCATCACTTTCAGCTCTTCAAGGGAAGATTTCTCTTTTTGGCCACCGCCTGCAACCCTCGTTTAAGAAGAAGGAAATGCTTTTTCATTTCCAGGTGTTGTGCGAAATCGTTGGCAAGCCTCTTTTGGGCAAAGCAGGAAGTTTTGACGCTGTAACCGCAGAGAAGTTCAGGGCTATGGCGGCTATTGTATCCGGACAGAAGATGAACTGGTCCGTGATTCTTTTTGGAGTTCTGATGGAAACAGTGATTGCATCAAAACAGGCCGTATGCTTTGATATTCCTCTCAGCAAGCTACTGGAGTCCTTAGACATCGAGCTGGAAAAGCAGTCCGCTCCCAGTCCCTTCAAGATTCTAAACTCCAAAGGGCTCGCCCTGCTGAAGTCCAAGAGTGCTCCGCCTACTCCTACTACTCTGGCTGCAGTCAAGATTGAGAAGGGCGAAGAACAAGCTGTTGCGCGCAAACCTCGGGTCAAGCGAAAGCTAACCATCCAGACTGATTCTGAAGAAACTCATTCTGCTCCCTCGCCACCAACCAAGCCACTTCCCAAGAAGCCAAACAACCAGATTACCAAACCAAAAGCCTTACCCATATTGCCTCCAACAAAAGTCACCCCTGCACCCCAACCTACAACCCAAATTTCAACCACTTCAACCACTGCACCCAAAGTAACCATCCGAGTCCCTTCTGCCATCCCCGTGGTCAAAGGGATTGTTATCACTGATTTGGGAGACTATACCCAATCAGGGATTAAATCTCCATCTTCCACAGGCAAGGGCAAAGCCATTCTCTCCGAACCAATCTCCTCTAAACCCAAATCTGCAGCGCAGACAGTCATCGACATTGCTATGGAGGATGTTGATGAGAAGGTGAAGGCACTCATTGTGGTCTTTGATGAATACGTCGAGTACCGGACTATCAACCACATTGAGATGTTCTTCGGAAAGTTGAGCAGACTGAAGAAGATGGAAGAGGAAGTTCTGAAGGGCACAGAGACCGATGATGTTCGGCTTGCCGTGCAGCGAAAAGAGCTATTTACGGCAAATCAAAGATTCAGATTGGCCACTCTGCTCTTAGCTGCTAAGAAAGAGAACTTCGATCCGAATGCTCCAACTGCCAGAGATGATGGGGCTGTTATTGCTCAATTAGAGATGGATATTCATGCTCTCCACTTAGCTGTCCGATTTCAACGACAGAAAATCAGCATATCTAGTCCAGTAACCAGCCCGGATCATCCCTCTGCAAGCAAGACTCTGGCAGAACCTTTCGTTGAGGTTATTCCCTCTGGGGCAGCTGTTGCGAAAAATCCCTTACCGCAAGCGCACGTTAGTCAAGTTTTAGTATAGAAAGATGTCGAACCCACAGAGATTGATTAAATAGTTAAATCTAAGTACTGAATTAAAATAATCTTTGCTTTATTTAGAGAATCGAATAATTGAGTGTTATGCGAATAATAGAAATTAATTAACTAACGATGATCAAATACTGAGTTGAAAAGAAATCAGTTGGAGACGAATCTAGGAGTACGATTTCACTTGTTCATCCACTACACTTATCATTCCTTGATTTCCATGTTATGGATTTCCTAGTTTACTAGCCGAGAATTCTTATTTGTTTCTACTCCCCCTCCCGGGTGTTAAGCAGAATTAATTGTCTAACATTAATCTTGATATCCCTATCTAAGATTAATTATCAAACAATTGTAAAAGCGCAGTAATTCCTTTGACGACTTCTATGGAGTTATAGGCCTTCCGAACAATATAACTACCACGATACGAATTCCTTCTTTCCTATTCACAACCCCCTCTCCCGAGTGATAGATCACGAATATGGAATCATTCAATCCATGGCCAGTAGATTAAAAGCATTAGGAACAGGAAAACATAAATAAACCATACGGAAATCCAAATAAACTTCAATCAATTCATAATAAGCGTAGTTTCAAAACAAGCTACATCGTCTCCTAGAAAATAAAATTAGCTCATGCTAGAAGTATTTAAACACATAGACATGTTTAAAAAACCCATAAAAATTGCTAAAAGTTTAGAGATACAAAACGAATTGGACGCTATTCTTCGATCTCCGATGAACGCCGCCGTCTCGTGATGAATTCTCTCCTTTTTGCTCCGAGCTGTCGTCGTTATTCTTCTCCGTTCTTCAACCCTAGCCTCCTTATCTCCAAGAATATGTCTAAGTCTGAATAATAATCCCCCCCCCCCCCCCCTTCGAAAATCCTTTTTTTCCTTCCTTTAAACTCCCGTGTGCATCAGATAAGGAAGGTCTCCAAAATTACCAAAATTCCATAGGCGTAATTACGCCTCCAAAGTGGCGTAGTTACGCCACTTAAATTCTCAAAAGTCGTGGGCTAGGCGTAGTTACGCCTCAATGAGGCGTAATTACGCCTGTTGAAATTCTTTAAAAAAATCAAATGCCGTGAGTTAGGCGTAGTTACGCCTCAAAGTAGGCGTAATTACGCCTGTTGCCATGATTGATAGTGTAGATTTTTGGCTTCAATTCATCCGTTCCTTCCGTCATTTGCACCCTTTTAGTCCACAAAACATGTAATTACCTGGATTCCTGCAAAACAACACAGAACAAACCCAAAAGTGTAATTCTGATCGAAAACTAACACTAAACCATGCAAAATAAGAGGAAATATAAGTGTATAAAATACACTTATCAAACCCCCTAAACTTAAACTTTTGCTAGTCCCGAGCAAAACAACACAAAAACAAAACAAAAACGACTCAAAACTAAACTGACACGAAAAGACACACAAAACAAAGTTGTAAAACATTCCAATTGTGTAGGCCTCAAAAGTATTCAGACATGCATATCACTTTCTCAGGAATTCTCACGTGTGTGTGTGAATGTCAAAACCATATGCATTACAAGTGTTTCTCGAGTGTCCATAAGCTTACTATTCGTAACCTTCTCCACTAGTATATTAGACGAATGTGGCTCGGTCAATAGGTCTTAATAGGCTTGTAACGTTAGGCTTTGGCTCATGGCTTCAATAAAAAGATCGGAATTTCAAAACAAGAGAGTAAGTTAAATATGACATTGTTGTGCACTCTCATCTCAATTTCGATTCCTTCTATTGATGATTCATCATTTTTTTTTCTTTTCAATTCACCCTCTTTTCTCATCCGCCTCATCATTCACCTCATTATTTTCTCATTCTTTCTATCACTATTTTCTTCACCTCTTCAACAAATTTTTTTTTTCTATGCATCCACGCCCTTTTTTCTTTATTTCTCTCCTTCAAAATTTTTTTTTCCAATAAGAACATGAGAGATATTTGAAATTTTAAAGTGCAATATGGGTCTTACTCACTTGAGGGTAGGAAATAGTGTATAAGCTTTCAACAAGGTGGTCGATGTGGGATTTTGAAATGATGCCGAATGGGGGTTATTATGTGCCTAAGCACATGCCATTCGATTTTCAATAAGCTCAAAAGGGCAACTATGGATAAAAAGTGATGTCATTTGGTGGCTTCAAAGGCTCAAACGATAAAAAAAATTGCCTAAATCATTCCTAAGCCACATATGTCTGTATTTCGCCTCAAAGGGTACTAAAGCAAGTTCTAGACTACTCTCAATTCACAAATAACTTATATGGTATGACCAATGTGCTCAAATAGTATCTCAAAACCAAGGTGATATAAGAAACAAATTTGAATGAGATTATAAAATATATTGCAACAATTCAATCCTCATTCTTTTACGTTTAAGCTCAAAGGGCTACTATGGCAAATTTATATCAATGAATAAAGGCCCAAAATATTATCATGAATTGCCTATATCATATTTGTGTTCATTCAAATCGACTTTAATTGGTCAAATGGTCATGGTCTCTAGTGCATGAATATGTAAGAAACTCAAGAGCAAAGCGAACAAAAATTTTAAAATTTTCACAAATAAGCTCAATTCTTCATCATCGGCCTTCACAATTACTTCAAATCACGACTTATGACACAAAAAGAAAAAAAACGACTAAAAAAAAAAACACAAAACACAACACACATAGGAATCCAGGAAACAAAACATCTCAGTGCCCCCTAAACTTAAAATCGTGCATTGTCCTCAATGTACCATACAACGTATAAAATAAGGGACACCACACCAACCTGCGACGACGATCGTCAGTACTCGTCGCCCATCTCATGCTCATGGGTATGGTGAGAAGATGATGATAGGGACCTCCGCATCAGTATAGACCCTGCAATGGGAAAAATAATGATCAATCGGCTATGAATAAGACATGCTACTAAAATGCAATACTAAAATTAAAAACTGAAATAAAATAAAAAGGATACAAGGCTTGGGTTGCCTCCCAAGAAGCGCTTTGTTTAAAGTCGTCAACCAGACTATGCGAAGCAACCATCAAATAGCAGCTTCCGCCCATAGTAAGTATCATATGACACTACATGTGGGTCTTGGTTGTGTATGCCCTCAAGCTTGGCAAGATAGTGGCAGTTAACGCTCGTCGCTCCAACAACGTCCTTCGAAAATTGATAAGCATGGGAGAAAGATTCTAGACTTGGCTTCATCTCGTGGAGATCATAATATGGTGAAGTTGGCATCGATGGGAAGAACGGATCCACATATGGCATATAGGACATGTCTAAGTCTGAATAATAATCCCCCCCCTCCGAAAATCCTTTTTTTCCTTCCTTTAAACTCCCGTGTGCATCAGATAAGGAAGGTCTCCAAAATTACCAAAATTCCATAGGCGAAATTACGCCTCCAAAGTGGCGTAGTTACGCCACTTAAATTCTCAAAAGCCGTGGGCTAGGCGTAGTTACGCCTCAATGAGGCGTAATTACGCCTGTTGAAATTCTTTAAAAAAATCAAATACCGTGAGTTAGGCGTAGTTACGCCTCAAAGTAGGCGTAATTACGCCTGTTGCCATGATTGATAGTGTAGATTTTTGGCTTCAATTCATCCGTTCCTTCCGTCATTTGCACCATTTTAGTCCACAAAACATGTAATTACCTGGATTCCTGCAAAACAACACAGAACAAACCCAAAAGTGTAATTCTGATCGAAAACTAACACTAAACCATGCAAAATAAGAGAAAATATAAGTGTATAAAATACACTTATCAGCAGCAGACCCGACTGAAGATCAGCCAGCAGCGCAGACTGCAGAACCAGTAGCAGATCAGACAGCGGAGCAGCCATTGCCTAATGCTCCGTCTGCTACAGATGATGAACCATTGAACGTGTTGTTGGACTCTCCAACAACATCTATTCCTTTGGGATCGTCAGACTCCCACGTTCAAATCAGTCCAACCGCAGAACTTGCAACAGTTGGCGCACCAGAGTTCGTCGATCCGGATCTGGTGGTATCCACTGTTGTTGCAGCTCTACAACTTGAGGAGCCTTCCAGACCCAGCACTCCTCCAGTCCAATCAGATGAAGATATGGCTTTCTTACAAGCATTTTCTTCGGATCTGGTCACCTTGATCCGGTCCGAAAGTCACCAAACTGCTGTATCTTCACTTGTGCCGATTGCTGAAGAAGATGATCATGCCTTGTCGTCATCAGATCACTCTCCAAGCCGACAATCTGATGCACCTCCATTTCTGGCAAGGACTCTTCAGCACCTCTCTGACAACTGCATGTCACTCTCTCAACGTGTTCTAGAAGTTCATCAAGGTCAGAGGCTTACAGCTTTGGACTTTGATTCATTCAAAGAGAAGATGACAGCCAGTATCGGCAGCCTTCAGCGAGGCATAAATGATCTGTTTTCTCAGCAAGCCACTTATAAGAACAGCCTGAGAAAAGAGCAGATCGAGCTAGCCACTGAAGTCAGAGCATCCGTCAACAATTCCCTCCACGCTCAAGACGTTCGTCTTGACGCTATCAGCGCTCAGCTAGCACAAGTTGTAGACTTTCTCCAAGAGATTGCTGCTGACAAAAAGGGGGAAAAGAAAAAAGACTTCAGGCCGCATCAGTCCCAGTCTTCTAGAAAATAGAATTATCAGAATGTCTGTATTTAGGATTTTTGGTGATCAATAAAAATCCCCTTTCAATTAAGTCCTTGTTCATTTATTTTGAACTATAATAAAAGGCTTAATAATAAAAGGCTTAATCGATCCAACTTACTAATGTTCATTTATTTTGAACAAGAAGAAGTAATCGATCCAAAAGTTTTCGCTTCAGAGTTCTTATCAGTCTGGTTAAACAGACTTAGAAGCTAGGTTTTGTCATCATCAAAAAGGGGGAATTTGTTAGTTCCGGACCTTATCGATGAGATTTTAAAGATGACAAAACATATCAGACCGGATCGAGTGAAATCAGACTGACCAGATCGATCGCCCAAAACAGATCAAGCTGATAAGATGACAAAGCATATCAGACCGGATCGATGGATTTCAGACTGACTAAATCGATGCTTCAGATCGATCTCAATTTTTATCAGATCAGAGCAGTCAAGGATACATAAAGAATGGCTCCTCATTCCGAATCATTAACAGCTATTTATTGTAGCATTTAATGTTGTAATTAATGCTACAAATGACCAAAGACTGAAGATTGCCATAAAAGGTAAGAAGACAAAAAAGAGCCTACCTGACAGTCGCCGAAAGTATGAACCAGAACGGCAAGTATCCTGAAGAAGAAGACTGTAGCTTACTCAGAGTTTAAGCAGAGTCAAAGTTGCACATTAAGGGAAATAATGTCGTTGGTACTTACAACTATAAAAGGATGCAACAAAAGGAATATACGAGACTCTCGCTGATCAATTGAAAAACGCACAAGAAAGCAAAACAGCACAAGCTTACAAGCTCAGAAGCTCTCGAGCTGAAATTATTCTTAAGCACGATTACTTTGTAACATTTGATCATTTAGGATCACTGTGCGCATCTTGTGTATTCTGTGTTGAAAAATAGAAGTGACAAACATATTGTAATTGTCAGACAGAGTGTGTCTGAGCAGATCGAGTGACTATGAGTTTCAGACTGGTAGTGAGGTAAATCCAGCCTGAATCGGGTTTGTACAACAGGATTGTATAAATCAAAGTCTTCTAGTATAAACCTTCCTTAATTGGAAGAAGGGGAGACGTAGAATGATTACACCACCTTCGAACTTCCAGAAACATATTCTGTGTTCTTATCTTTCTGCACTTATTCTTTCATTCTAGCCATCGAGCCGTTCTTACATATACAAGAACAGACCGTTCCGCACTTATACTTTCAGTGGTCTGTTCTGTACAAGAGTTGATTAAGAAACAGATTTCTTTCACTAATCCGAAAGAAATCACAAGGGATTAAATTTTACAAGGAGTGTTCATTCACCCCCGTACGACATGTACTATGGCGTCTTGGGATGGTAAGCTCGAACTCGTTGAACGATGCTGCTCCCCGGAGTGTGGTTTGTGGTTTGAATATGGGTTGAAGGCATATACTAATTATGCATTTAATTGGCATTCATTTATTTGTTGCTCGTATGTGAGCACTTGGAGTCGTGTATATGGACTGTATAATGGTGTTGAAGCCCACTTTTTATATCTCCTTAATACTGTGTTTTCCCTGGCCGGGAACTTACTTATGTTCTTTTAGTATTGTGTTTCTCCCTGGTTGGGAGTTAGTTTAGTGATGTGTTATATTTTCGGATAGCCCAAATTATGGGGAGACTCTGTCCAAATTTTTATAAAAGTCAGGGGGATTATGTGAAGCATGTAATGATTCTTTAAAGAAATGAAAATTTTTATGCTCGTACGACGTCATAAATTCACTAATGACAAGTTAAGGGGTTGGGGCCTTACAATTTTGGTGGAAACGGATGAAGCAGGACGTCATCACTTTTGTCAAGAGGTGTTTAATCTGTCAGCATGTGAAGGCAGAGAGGCAGAGACCTGGTGGTGAGTTGAAGAGCTTAGAGATACCGAAGTGGAAGTGGGAACACATATCCATGGACTTTGTGACCCACTTGCCGAGGATTGTTTCGGGTTTTGATGCCATTTGGGTGATTGTAGACAGACTGACCAAAGTGGCTCACTTCATTCCCTATAGTATGACCTTCACCTATTTGATGATGGCTCAGTTATATATTCGAGATGTGGTAAGATTGCACGGGATCCCTATTTCTATAGTGTCGGATCGAGATCCACGATTCACATCTCATATTTTTGGGAGGGTCTTCAATCAGCCTTGGGAACTGAGGTTAGGGTGAGCACTGCATATCATCCCCAAACGGATGGCCAGACCAAGCATACTATCCAAACGCTCAAGGACATGTTGAGGGCATGTGTATTGGAGTTTGATACTTCATGGCAGGATTCGGTGGCCTTGGTAGAGTTCTCGTATAACAATAGCTACCAGGCAAGCATTCAGATGGCTCCTTTTGAGGCCCTTTATGGCAGACGATGTAGATCACCCTTATGGTGGGACGACTTGGACCGTAAATCGGTAGGAGGACCAGAATTGGTTCGGGAAATGGAAGAAAAGATAAAGATGATAAGGCAGAAAATGAAAGCAGCCCAGGACAGACAGACAACTTATACTAATAAACGGCGGTGACCGTTAGCGTTTCAGTTGGGAGATAAGGTCTTTTTGAATATCTCACCTTTCAGAGGTGTTGTGCGATTTGGAATGCGCGGGAAATTATCTCCGAGATATGTTGGGAGTACGAGATCTTGCAGCGCATTGGCACCTTAGCTTACCGACTAGTCTTGCCACCTTCTTTGTCCAGTATACATGATGTGTTCCATGTGTCTATGTTACGGAAGTATGAGCCGGATTCGTCACATGTATTGCAACATTCTGAGGTTCAGTTAGAATCCGATGTATCTTATGTGGAACGGCCTGTTAGAATTCTGGATCGAGCAGACCGCGGACTTCGGAACAAAGTGATACCTATGATTAAAGTCCAGTGGCATCGCAGGGGTGTCGAGGAGGCCACGTGGGAGACGGAGCAACATATGATGCATCACCATCCGGAACTATTTTCTGGTATGTGGTTTATGTTTTGTTTCGATTTGGAGTTCATGCTGATTTCGAGGACGAAATCTTATAAGTAGGGGAGTATTGTAATGTCCCCGAAATGATTATGTACAATTGAACATTAATTATGCTTATGTGAGGATTATGGTATTAAATTATTGCGGTTGAATTAATATTAAGGTCGAGTTGACGCAGTGAGCTAGCGAGGAGGGCTTTTGATATAGAAGTTGTGATCCTTTTGTGTAGTTTCTACTCTAGGAGTAGTGTAAATCTATAGGATTAACATTCATTTTGTTAGAAATGTAATTAATCCATTTGGAAGTAATTATCTTGGCGTGTAACCCTTAAAGCTCAAGGCCTCAACACGAACTTTTTATACTCTGATAATACACTTTAGCTCTACTTATGTCATTATTTCACACTTAAGGAACAAGGGTCCTTACATCATGTATTTTCACTATAACACTAAGGAATTTCGTTCGATTTACCCTAAAAATTAAATTAAACCATCTAAAGCACTAATAAGCTTCTGAGCTGACTTAGGATTATTTTAAAATTTAATAAATATTAATAATATTTTTATTGTTAACAATATCATTATTATTTATCATAAAAAATATTAGCCACTGTCGGTGAGAGGCAAATGTCGTCGCTCATATCTTAGCGCATCGTGCAGTTTCACCTGGGCCCTTTTAACTCTTAGGTACCTTTTGAAGTAATGGATATGATAAGTAATGTAAAGATTAAAAAGTTGTGAAATGATTATAAAAATAGTATGTGATAAATTATATGATGTTTGATTGGAGGATAAGATTGTTGATAAGGATTATTATTTGATACAATGACAAAAATACACTCATTACTATAATAATAAAATATAATAAAAATAATATATATATAATATAATATTAATATAATATAATACATAATATAGAATAATAATAATCATAATTTACTATATTATAAAGAGTGAGTATGCTAGAGAAACTACTTGGCCTCTTGGTATGACCATGTAATTACCAAAATGTCCCTAAATCTTTTATTAATCACAAATATTATGCCAACATGCAGAATGACTGAAATATCCCTGAGGCTTTTAATAATTTCAATTTATCCAAATATATTATATTCTTAAAATGTATGTAATGTCTATTATCATATCACATAATATTTGTAATTACATATTTATAATGTAATTTTATACCATATAAAAATTTTAAAAATTACATAAAATTATATGTGCACGCATCGCGTGCCAAAAATCGCTAGTATATATAAATTATTAATAAACATTATATAATAATAATAATAATAAAATAATAATAATAATAAGAATGAAGTAAAACAATACAAATATAATAAAAAAGTAGTAGGAAATAAGTTTTAATTTTTTACGGGGATTTTAAATTTTAAGATAGTAAAAAATGGCGGGAAGGGTATTTATGTTATTTTGTTACAAATTGGGATTAGAATGTGATAAATATGGTGGTATAAATTTTTTTTTTTTAAAATGAAACAAACATGGGATAAGATTATAATCTGAAGATTACTAATCCTATCTCGAACTCCAAACGTGCCCTTAGAGTATTGCCCTTCCTTTTTGTCATCATTTGTAAGAGATAACATACCTGATTCTGTTAATATATATCTTTAATTAATACTGAAAAAAACAGAAAGAAAGAATGAGATGTAATACCCGAGCAAATATTTGGTTTGGTTAATAAAATTTAGACCATAGAAAAACCAATCTACATTTCTGACATTAAACTTTAGATTCTCGGATCTACGGCTGCTTAGCGGACGCACCAAACCAGTTCATGGTCGGAATCGATCGGTTCCCAGTCTGATTTTATCGGAACAAATCGGGTCCGGTAAGAAACTGGATCGGATCCGGTTTGAATTTTTTTAAAATTTTGCTGCAAAATTTTGTCATCTATGTTTATAGCCGAACTCAATTATGTTTATATAAAACACATAATATTTTCGTTTGTTTAATAACGGATCTGGTTCCGGTTCAGCCCGAAATCAGATCCATTTAGTCCGGAACAACTAAGATTTCAGTTCCGGAACTTTAGAATAGATCCGAACCAGTATCTTACCGGTTTCGGACTGGTTCAGAATCGTTAGTCCGATTTCGATTCTGAACCGAGCTAACAAGTCCGATTCTCTAAACCCGACATGTTAACCAGCCCTACTCGGATATCCATTCATTCACATTGCGTAATTGAATTTTTAATCTTTGAGCCAATGACTAAAACACCCCCAATATTCCCCCACGATTCGATGAACCTGGACGTATAAGTTAGTCCTCAACACTACGATATCCCCCAGCGTTTATCCAACGGGGAGAAATCGATTCACGCTAACAGCGTTTTACAGAGAGAAAGGAGATGGGTTCCCTTAGCAAGGTTTGGCGATTCTTCAACTTTTAGTTCTTGATTTGGTTTATATGGTTATTTGCAAGATTTTGATTTATGTATCTCAATTGGATCTGTTTTGTGTAATATTTTATGTCTTTTTCTCCTTTTTTCCCCTCAGTTTTTCTAGAATTGTTTATTTGTGAGTTGATTATATCGGTAAACGTGATTTTGAATTCTCGTCGAAGCTAAAATAATAAATTATGCGTGAAGGTTGGTTTTTTTTTTTCTTTGGAAAAAAAATATTTTTGCTGGTGAGATCCTGGCTCGGCCTTGGCTTAAAATTTTGAATTGATATCCTGGTAACCATAAATTCTCCATGAGTCCATGGGGGTGATAATATTTCGTGTATAGTGCCTAAGAAAATGAAAAATTTAGGGAGGCGATATACAATCTAGAAATACCATGAGTTAAGTCTTGAGAACTTTAGAATTTTGTTAAAATAATTATGAGCTTGATTATGCTAAGTTACAGTTTGTTCGAATATGCTTGGCCTGTCAAAATGTATGAATTCTGTTTTCGGTTCGTATTGGGGGGTTTGCTTGAAATATATAGGTTCTATAGATTGTAATATTTGCGTTAGTTTTACTTGTGGCAATTGAATAATATTAAACCATACGAAACAAAATAATGGTTACAGAATGAAGAATTTTGTACTCCATTGATTCTTGTGGAGTAGCCGGAAAAAAGAAAGAAAAAAAGGAATTAAATTGTGTTTGTTGATTCAAAGAATGTCGAAATAAGTAAACAAATAGGAGAAATCTTCTCCTATAGTATATATTACACTCAGGACAACTCAAATACGACCTAGGCAGGCTATATGTATATATATTAAAAGAGCGACCTAATCTGAATATGAAACTAACTAGTTCTTGTTTTGAAATTTGGAAATACCTAAAAATAGGGAGACTACTAAAAATAAATTAAAATTAAAATTTGGAGAAAATTGACAAAAGTTTCCGATTTGACTGCATCAATCCCGTCGTCATGGAAAATATTCGACCTCGAAAGTATTTAATTTCTTATCTGGCGATGAATGGAACCAAATGCTAGACATTGGACACATCCAACATGTTCACTCTGGTGGCCGACATAAATGCTAGACATTAGGGTTAATCTTCTCAAGCACTTCTAAGGGATCAATGTTTCGAGCCTTCAACTTATTGTACTCGTGCAAAGAAACTTGGTTTTTTTTGTCAAAACAACCCATTCAAGATTCTCTACTTCAATGCAACCATGGATGGTGATGATCAACTGCAGTTTTATACTTAGAATTAGAGGCTATCAAATGATCATAAGTTAAACTGGTGGATGCATCATGCACTGTAGATGCAACGAAATTAGATGTTTTTGTTGTGCCAGAACACCCGAAAATAAAGTGTAAACATCATACACACATACAAGAACATGAATATTTACGTGGTTCGACAATTGCCTACGTCCACGGGAGAGAAACACAATTTATTAGAAATTTCAGATGAGAATTACAACTCTCCAGGATCACCTCACAACTCACAGAAACAGAAACAAATGCCTAAAAGCTTGTTATTTGAGTAGATTACAGAATCAGGGATGATTTCCAGAAGTGAGGGATGATGAGTTTATATAGGCGTGGATGAAGCCTCGGTAGACAATTGCTACATGGTTCAACCCTTCTGGATGCCCTCCAAAGCTACAATGAAAAAGACCACCGGCCAACAATCTCCACCTTGGTGTTTTTCCACTGATATGTGATGCCTTCTTCAGTACGTCCTTAGGCGCTGGATACTCGAGAGATTTTGATCAAGTCCAAAAAATGTTGAAACTTGATCCATGTCACCACTTTTGTTAATATGTCTGCAGGATTATCTACAGTCCCAATTTTTCTGAGTAGAATATCTCCTTCTACGATTTTTTTGAACAAAGTGATAGCGAACATCGATGTGTTTGGTGCGACTATGATGAACTTGGTTCTTTGCCAGACATATGGCACTTTGATTTCTCGCAGAAATCTATGTATTTTTCTGCCTGATGCCCAAGTCAAATTATGCAACCACCTTGAATGCTTCTGTGATTGCCATATACTCTGCCTCTGTATTAGACAAAGCAACTGTAAACTGTAGCGTTGATCTCCAACTCACTGGTCCTCCTGCATGGTAAACACATAACCAGTAGTTGATCGACCCTTATCAAGATCACCAGCATAATCCGAATCGGCGTATCCAACTAGACGATTAATTTCGACTTTCTGAAATTTCAGACCAACATCCACGGTACCCTGAATATACCGTAGAATACACTTTATTGCATGTCAATATTCTTTACCAGGGTTGTGCATATATCGGCTCACCATGCTAACTGCATGAGAAATATCAGGTCTTGTGCACACCATTGCATACATCAGAGCTCCAACAGCATTTGCATAAGGAATGCTATCAATTTGTCTCATCTCGGCATCTGTAGTAGGAGACATTGATGCACCCAGTTTGAAATTCGGAGCTAACGGAGTACTTACGGGTTTGGTATTCCCATCTATACCAAATATTTGGAGTTAATTCTTCAGATATTGAGTCTGTGTCAGACAGACTGGTGCCCTTTGTTCTGTCCCTCTTGATCTCCATTCCGAGAAACTTCTTGGCCTCTCCAAGATCTTTCATCTCAAATTCTGAGCTAAGCCGAGCCTTCAGTTTATCAATCTCTATCTTGCATTTAGATGCGATCAGCATATGATCAACATATAAGAGCAGATATATAAATGTACCATCTTGGAGTTTCTTCAGGTATACACAATGATCAAAATGACTGCGTGTGAACCTCTGATTCTTCATAAAGCTGTCAAACCGTTTGTACCACTGTCTCGGTGACTGCTTGAGACCATAGAGTGATTTGTCGAGCTTACAAGCCCAACTTTCATGACCGGGAACTTTGAATCCATCAGGTTGAGCCATATAGATCCCCTCGTCCAAAGTTCCATGAAGGAATGCCGTTTTGACGTCAAGCTGGGCTAGCTCGAGGTCAAACTGTGCAACCAAAACTAGTAAGAGTCGAATAGACGAATGCTTAACAACATGTGAGAAAACCTCGTCATAGTCTATTCCTTCCTTCTGAGCGTAGCCTTTTGCTACCAGTCTAGCTGTGTATCTGATATTGTCTTTGTCTACTGCATCTTCCTTCTTTGCAAAGACCCACTTACATCCAATCGCTTTCTTTCCTTTAGGAAGTCGAACCAGCTTCCAAGCTTTATTTTGATAAAGCGATTTCATTTCTTCATCCATCACCGTCTTCCACATGGCCTTTTCTGTACTATACATAGTTTCTTTATAGTTGAACGGAATACCATCTTGATCAATTGGAAGAGCGAACGCTACCATATCAGTAAACCGAGCAGGTTTCCGGATAATTCTCTTTGGTTTACTAGTAGCAATAGAATCAGGTACTGGAACCTGGTACCTTTGTTTGAACAGAGTCATCAATCTGATCGTCATAGTCTTCTTCAGGATGATCATCAATATGAACAGGTTGATCTGGAGTTGTGGGAATTTCAAACTCCACCTGCAACTGAGAACTCGGATCTTGGTTCTCTATCTCTTACTCTTTCTGTTTCAGCATTAATGTTCGTCAAAGGTAACGTCTCGGCTCAAGACAATCTTCTTTGACTTGGGGTTCTATAGACGGAATGCCTTAACTCCTTCACTAAAGCCCATGAAAACTCTCGGCTCTAGGTTCCCACTTTGATTTTCTGACGTGATAGTATGCGGGACACCCAAATATATGTAGAGAATCATAATCAGAAACGGATCGTCAAGACCATACCTCTTTTGGATTTTTTCCATCTAGTGCAGAAGTTGGTAGCCTGTTGATTATATAAGAGACATGACAACTTCAGCCCAGAATGCGTTGCTCAGTCCAGATTGAGATAGCATGCTGTGGGCTTTATCAATCAGAGTACGATTCATCCGTTCTACTACACCATTTTGTTGTGGCGTGTCTGGTACGGTGAAATGTCCGACTATCCCTTCTTTCTGGTAGGTTTTCTGAAATGGGTCTGACTTGTATTCTCCACCATTATCAGATCTGAGCCTCTTTATCTTTCTTCCAGTCTGGGTTTCAATCATCTTCTTCCAGTTAAGGAAGATATCCAGAACTTCATCCTTGTGCTTCTTTGTATACACGCAGACATGTCTCGAGAATCATCTATAAAAGTAACAAACCAACGTTTACCTCCCAATGAAGCATTCTGAGAAGGTCCCCAAACGTCGGTATGAACATAGTCTAGTATCCCTTTGGTACGATGGATAGCGGTACCAAACTTGACACATGCTTGCTTTCCCAAGACACAATGTTCACAGAAGTCAAGTTTCCCACTTTTGGCACCTTCAGAACACCTCGATTCACTAAATTCTGCAAAGCCTTCTCACCGGCATGTCCTAAGCGCATATGCCAGAGCAGTGAGGTATCAGGTGAATCTTCTCCGGTGCTAGTGGAGACTGCAGCTCTCCCAGAAAATGTATGACCATCCAGAAAATATAGATTTCTTTCTCGAGTACCTTTCATCGCTAAGAGTGCACCTCGTACAACTTTTAGAATTCCTCCCTCCATGGTTATTTTGTATCCATTTGACTCGAGGACTCCAAGTGAGATCAGGTTCTTCTTCAGATCAGGAACATATCTCACCTCTGTAAGTTGTTTGATCGTACCATCGTGCATCTTCAAGCGTACTGTACCAATGCCTTTTGTCTGACAGACATTATCGTTGCCCATGAGGACAACTCCACCATTGATATCTTCGAAGCCTGAAAACCACTGGCGATGTGGGCACATATGATAAGAACAACCAGAATCCAGAATCCATCTATCAGATGAAATGAATGAAGATGATGAAATCGAGAATGCCGAGTCATCTTCATTGTTAGAATTTTTTGTGCCACATTCGTATTTGACTTTTCCTTGTGCGGACAATCCTTTACCAGTGCCCTTTCTGATAACAATAGGCACATTCATCCTTTGCAGGACGTCTTCATGTTGACCCTTCTCTGGACTTCGATCTGGATCTGCCTCGTCCCTTGACAGATTACCTATTGTTATTTCTCCCTCTAGATACCATCAATGCTTCAGATGTGGTATCTCTATGATCATGCTGGTCTTTCCTCTGATATTCATTATTTACCAACGCATTGGAAACAGCCATGAATTTGACTTCGTCTTGCCGTATAACAAGGTCGTGGTCAGATGATCATAAGATTCTGGTAGGGAATTCAACAATAGTAATGCTATATCTTCATCTTTTACTTCAACTTCCAGATTTTGCAGATCGGCAATAATCGTGTTGAAATTATCAAGATGCTCTATCATTGGCGTACCTTTCTTATACTGAAAATGGAAAAGCTTCTTTTTCAGATAGAGCCAGTTCTCTGTGCTTTTCGTCATGTACTTGTCCTCCAGCTTTTTCCAAAGACTCGTTGCGGAAGTCTCTTTCATGACAAAGTACTTCTGTTCCTTTGATAAGCAGAGCCGGGTCGTGCCGCAAGCTTGTCTATTGACATAGTCCCAATCCTCAGGTGACATGTCCTTGGGTTTGGACTCCAATGCTATATTAGATCCTTCACAAAATAAGAGATCTAATACTTCACATTGCCACATGCCAAAGTTGTTGGTGACGTCAAATTTCTCCACCTCGAACTTTGCATTTGATAGTATGGTTCGTCTCACTGAACCGCTAGTGGATGCTTCTTGATCCACCACTTCAACCTTTTGGGTAGCTTTTTAGCAGAAACATATGCTACTGTTGCGTCGGAAAGGGCAAAATAATAGGGAACCAGTCCTGGATCAGCAAAATCGGACGTAAAACGAGCAAAAACGGGCTATTTGTCTGGACCGGTTCAGAGCCGGTTCGGTCGAACCAGCTGGTTCAATGCGGTTCAGC
Source organism: Haberlea rhodopensis (assembly GCA_907163345.1). Taxonomy (NCBI): domain Eukaryota; kingdom Viridiplantae; phylum Streptophyta; class Magnoliopsida; order Lamiales; family Gesneriaceae; genus Haberlea; species Haberlea rhodopensis. The sequence goes on along the minus strand of CAJQUN010000021.1, from coordinate 2,014,689 downwards.
TGTACCGGATGGGTCGGGCCCGATTCGGGCTGGGCCCGCATATTCGGGCCTCACGGGCCTTGCCCGGATGTGGTTCGGCCGGGCCGGTCGGATCTGGGCTGTGGCCGGTTCGGTTTGGCCCGGATCAAATTTAAAAATGGATCCGGATCCTTTCTTCTCCATCAGCCATCCACGGACATAAAATTTCAGAATTTTTCCAAAATTGTAAATTAGATTTCCCTTTGACTCGGAAGTCGAAATTACGAACCGAAAATTATTCCGGACTCCCGTCTACGAGATGAATCTAGTGGTGTGGTCAGAAATCGATTTCGGAAACTTTCAATTTTCGGGCATTTTCACGAACACATGGCTCTGATACCAATTGTTGTGCCAGGACATACGAAAATAAAGTGTAAACATCATACACACATACAAGAACACGACTATTTACGTGGTTCGGCAATTGCCTACGTCCACGGGACACAAACACAATTTATTGGAAATTTCTGACACCTCGCAACTCACAGAAACAAAAACAAATGCTTAAAAGCTTGTTATTTGAGTAGATTACAGAATGAGGGAGGATTTCCAAAAGTGAGGAATGATGAGTTTATATAGGCGTGAATGAAGCCTTGGTAGACAATTTCCAGCTAACTTCTTCTTCCTCCATTTTTGACCAAGCCTCCATTGCTACAGGGTTCAACCCTTTCGGATGGCCTCCAAAGCTACAGTGAAAAAGACCACCGGCCAACAGTTTTGTCATGAATGTTTGTACCGTCAAGTCTTGGGGCAAGGCCTAGAGGTAGCATGTAATAAAATCGTGGACCACTTGAACGGGCTAAAACCAAAACTACGGTTATTAGCATGATTATGAGCAAACGCTGTTTGACTATGCTTAGCATCCAAAGACTTAATAAAATCTCCCACAAGACTTGTAAGCAAATCCCCAAATGCGTGATTGGTGACCTCAGTTGACCATCAGTTTGGGGATGGTAAGCTGGACTCATATCCAAGCTAGTGTTACCAAAGGGAGTTCCAAAAGTGACTCAAGAAATGAGAATGGCGATCAGACATAATGGATATAGGGAATCCATGAAGCCTGTAAATTTCCTTGAAAAATAGCTGGGCCACCAGACACAATGGATATGGGGAATCCATGAAGTCGGTAAACTTCCTTGAAAATAGCTGGCCAACTTGAACTATGTTTGTGGTTTGCTTATATGGGATAAAGTGAGTTATCAACAGCAACATCCTTTCTACCTACGAGGGACAATAAGAGTAGTGTTGGCCTGAGATTGCAGGGCTAGGGCATATATAGTCCTGCACTGGAAGCATGGCCTTTGGACGATTGACAAACCCCATAGCACTCAACTTATCTTTCAATATATCACAGGAGCATCGGCCAAAAGTATGATGTGGCCACCAAGTGAAAAATTCTATCCAGACCAAGCGCCAACGCGTCCTTCACCTTGAAGTTCTTTGATAATTTGCAGCCATGGGTTATAATCTGGAATGCAAAGCCCGTTGCCTAAAAAGAGAAAATCATCGTGCAACAAGTACTCAAAATAAACTCAAGTGCAAACAGCTTCTGGGATGCGAGAGAAAAATGATCTATCGTGTATAACTCTGAGAAAGTTGAGTACCCTGGAATGGTGACACTTATGGCTGGGTTCTCAAGAAGGCATGACTTGAGGCGCCTGGCGGCGAGAGGATGTGTAAGACCCCAACCCCTTATACTCGTCATTAGTGCATTTATGACGTCGTATGAGTATACAAAAAATTTCATTCTTTAAAAGAATCCTTACATGCTTCACCTATTATCCATGACATCAATAATACTCAGCAATAAGACTCAAGGTTCACCCATTATCATCACCATTGCACCACTTTTACATTTACATTGTGGGTTTTTATAAACATTTGGGCAGAGTCTCCCCATAAATTGAGCTATCCCAAAATACAACACATCACCAAAACAATTCCCAGCCAGGGAAAATAACACAATACTAAGAAGACATCAAAAGTGGGCTTCAACACCCTTATACAGTCCATATACATGCTTCCAGTTGCTCACATACGAGCAACAAATAAATGAATACCAATCTAACTGCATAAATAGCGTATACTATTTACCCACACTCATATACGCTTCTGGAAGCGTCACGATCCAACAAAGCTCGAACCAATATCCCAAAGTAGCTTAGTACCTGTTGTACCTGTTTCAACAGAAACAACCCCCACATGGGTGAGCATACTCCAACTCAATATTCATTCATAATGCAACAATTTAAATTATTCAAAACTCATAAAGTATACTCCCTGTTACAAATTCCGAACCGGCATAGCTATCACGAACTGTTCCTGTTTCAATCTTATATACTTGCATAAACATCATGTTCAATATCATTATTCAAAGCATGATACTCATCAATGCAATAAATACGACATAACCACAATTTATCCTTTATACTCAATCATGACGAATCTTATCTCGAATGCAGCTCTACCTACCAATTAATCTCATTCTCAACCACTTCGCATATCGATCATGCCAAAGGCATCAATAATCAACTCGTATACCCGGATCACGTACATCGACGTATCCACCATTCCACGTGTATTAAACTCAATTATCAAACTCAATCACTGACATTAAAATATCACATTAAAATACATGTATGCATGAATATATAAATACTGGGTATACCTGCTCGTACCTCACCACGTACCTGATAGTCGACAACATGATGGGCTATCCCGACATCTTGAGAATCATGAAGAATCTATATCGAAATTATCACTTAATATTAGTTCATTTACAATCCAATCGATATCATTCATATCGATTCAATATCTTAATTCAACAACTCAATATTATCATCATTAACTCATTTACGAACTCAAATTAACTGGTAATTATCGAAGCAAAGTCGGAAAAATTGAATATCAAATTTTACCCAAAATCGCACACAGTACACGCACGCTTTTCCTCCGATTCCGGCGACCTCCGGCGGCGGTAGTGGCGGAGACCGGTGTAGAAATCTTCGTCCAGATGAGGGGAAGAGATTTGGTATATAGCTTCGTCCAATTTGGTGTAGAATCGAAGAAATCGAACAAAAGATGCTCAAACCCTAGTCTGTGCGATTTCGTCCGTTCCAGATCAAAATCGAACCACTTTTCGAACACCAAAATTTGATTATCTGGTATGGAAAGATGCGCCTCTGAGTTGTGAACACGGTGGTAGGTCGGTCTAGTCGTTAGGTGGTCGGACGGCGGCGAACGGAGAGGATAAGTACAAGGTGGTCGGTGATCGCGCGAGCAGTGTGTGTTTTCGCACCTTTTAGTAGGTGTCCGCGATTCAGTATGTGTTTTTACACATTTTGCTATGTGTTTTACATCCTACACCGATATATATTAATTCCCGACCAATTATGAACATCGGGGTGTCACCGGTGTACTGGTGTATGTGCATCACATGTACAGTCCACACCTAACTTCATGTCCTTATTAACTTCATGTCCTTATTTGAATCACAACAATTAAATCTTTATTAAATCATTTTAATAAAATTTCGGTGTTAATTAGCATTATAAATTCGATCCCGGAATTATTTATCCCAACTCCGCTCCGAAATCCGATACCCAAGAATTAAATCTCGACATATCATATAACCACCATAATTGCACAATTAATAATTATTTCGGACATTACAGGATGCTTGTTGTTAGGGAACAAATGGGTTCTTTGCCATGACTTTGTTTTTAACGACAAAAACTTGGTTCCTCGACTCGGCTTTGTTGGGGTTGATGGATTGCTTGCAGGGCTGGAAGCTGTTGCTGTACTTGAGCTCTTCTTAACGGAGTTCGTCCAGCAGGACGGGTGTCGTGGTGACTTTTGGGAGGCATGATATCAAATGATGGTGTTTGGTGTGATACCAGTTGACGAAGCTTGAGTAGGGAGTATTTTATATCCCATTGATTCTTGTGGAATTGCCGAAAAATAAGAAAAATAATCGACTTGTGTTTGTTGATTCAAAGAACCCCGAAATGTGCAAATAAAGAGGAGAAATTTTCTCTGATAATTTATATCATGTAAACGACTACTAAAACACAACCGAGGCTAACTATATTCAGATTATAGAGAGAGATTTAATCGGAATTAGAAACAGACTAGTTCTTGTTTTGAAATTTTGATACACCTTAAAAGGAGACCAGTAAAAGTGAATAATAATTCAAGTTCCGAGAAAATGAACAAATACTTTTCCGTTGGGCAATTCTTAAATCCTCGCTGCATCACAGAAACACCTCCAGTAAAATTAAACTTGGTACATTAAAGCTGATGAGATGATGCGAAACCATTGTAGTTGCAGGAAATCTAAACTGTAGATCAACATCAGATTTTACTTGTTATTCTTGTTGTGGCTACCGAACCTTTGTTGTTTTTGTAGTTTAGATGTGAATGAATTTGACAAGGGATATCTGTTAGAAGGATGCTTGATCATCCTTTGCTTGCTTTTGGTTGAAGTTGGTTTCGTAAATGAGATACAAGCCAAAATGAAGTTCATTGCTAACTTTCTTTTCTTGCAGGATGACAGAGCGGAAGTTATTCAGGCATGGTACATGGATGATAGTGATCAAGATCAGAGACTTCCCCATCACCGGGAGCCTAAAGAATTTGTCTCGTTCGAAAAGCTTGATGGTACATCTGATTCTTAGAAGTTGTGTTGTGTTTGTTCTAGCAGCTCTTTGTTTTGTTGGTTATGATCAGAACTTAGAGACACTTGGTGTAAAGCATTTGCCGCTACCCCATTCTCCCTAATGGCCTTTTAGAAAGTCATTTTACTTGATTGAGAATGTCAAGGTCTAATGCCTGTTATATATTTTTTTTAAAAAGACCTAATGCAATGTTACCTACGCTCTCTTAAAGATCAGCAATTGATTTCTTTCTTCCCTGTCTATGCTGGCCATTGAGCGGGTGAATAGTTTCTTCATAATTCTCAGTACGAGCTTCTGATTTGAGTCTTGTTGCAATTATTTTAGAGCTTGGAGTGCTCAGTTGGAGGTTAGATGCTGACAACTATGAAACTGATCCAGAGTTAAAAAACATTCGTGAAACACGTGGATATTCCTACATGGTATGGAAATTTGTAAATGAAGACACATTATTGTCATATATAGCTTTTTACTTATCAGCTTTCTATCAAAATAGTTTTTTCCTTTGTAGTAAAACATCATGTTGTGTTTGGACGCAAAGATTTGATTTGAGTGAAGGGATGTCAAGTTTGGAATCTATGGCAATTATCAGTACAAGAGTTTGAAATGAGACGGAATGAATTTGAAATTCACCTTAATCAAGAACATTTGAATAAGTCAAATGCATTTTAAATCATGGATACAAAATCCTTGATTTCAAATGACTCCGTTCAACCTCACCATTAATATATTTGAAGTTATTTTCTCTTCAGGACTTTTGCGAGGTTTGCCCAGAAAAACTTCCCAATTATGAAGAGAAGATCAAGAACTTCTTTGAAGAGCATCTTCACACTGATGAAGAGATCCGCTATTGTGTTGCAGGGAGTGGTAGGTGCACGAGACTTACTTGACTTGATGGTTCTTCTGTTCTTATGATCTTCGTAACTAAGATAATTTCGTTTTGTGAAAGGTTATTTTGATGTTCGTGATCCTGATGAAGCTTGGATCCGCATCTGGGTGAAGAAAGGGGCAATGATTGTCCTGCCAGCTGGTATTTATCATCGTTTCACCCTTGATTCAGACAACTATATAAAGGTATTTTTCAGTTGAGCCACCACCATTACTTTTATTGGTAACTGGGGGCTTTTCTGTTGATCGTCCACCTTTTAATTATATATTCAAGATTGCGTCTTTTGACCATAAAATTTTCCATCTAGGCAATGCGACTCTTTGTTGGTGATCCCATTTGGACCCCATTTAATCGTCCTCATGATCATCTACCTGCAAGGTATCTCAATTGTAAAACTCATCTGCTTCCTGCCTATCCTGAATCCTCAGTAGTGACTTGCTGCATCTCCAAAATCCCCATATCCAAATCGATAACTAAAATATGTAGATTTGAAATCTAACACCCGTATGTCGTCTCATACAGGAAACAATATATTCAATCTTACCTGCAGAAGGAAGATGCTGGACACACAGTTGATACTGCAGCTTAAAGCACGTCTCGATGTCCATAAAATCCGGCTGTCACCACCATCGGTTTGGACTTATGGTTTTCTGTAATAAAATCCCTTTGTCTGATAATAAAACCTGAGATTTAGCAATATTGAATGTTTGATGAAGGTTTGCGAACTTCGAGCTTTGTAATGTTAATTTGGCAAATCTGTTGGTTAATATACTGGTTTCTGGTTGTCTTTCTTTAGTTTCAATACTAGAATGGGTCTCATTGTACGGATGATATATTGTTTTCTGGGTCATCTTTATACTGTTCATATGGGCTCTGTTTTTGTTCGGCTTAATTTCAAAAAGTGGGTCAGGTTTCTACAATGAGTACGCATAGTCTTCATGATCGCTGTATAAATTTTTAACTATAGAGTTTTTTTAAGTTTTTCGAAAAAGGTTCGCTCTATAAATTTACAAATAAATTCTTAATTTAATATTTTTACTCATACAAATTTATGATTCTATATTTACAAGGATAATAATGGGTGTGTGTGATCCTTGTCTACGAATCCCTGGGCCACAACCACTCTCAGCCAACTTTGCGTTTGTAATTGGGCCACGTACCATCTCCATTTTTGTCATTTTGTCCTATCAATTTTCACTTAAAATCATTTATCATAGACATATTTTTCGAAAGAACTGAGATTCTATCAATATTTTCGTCTTTCAAAGGGAGTGGACCATGTCTTTCTTCTGTCACGTTTTCAAACTTTTTTAGGTTGATAGCTAATATAATATAAATAGTCATGGAGATATTTTATAGATGTGTAATAACTTGAGACATTATTAGCATCAAGTGCAATATATATATATATATATATATATATATATATATATATATATATATAACTTTATTTTCTTATATAATAACAGCGTAAAACCTCATACTATGTAACATATAGACATAATGATTTGCATCATATGTGTGTCAATAAGCAGGTTTGTTATGTCATACTTAGTATAGATCACTTTGTTGACGAGTACACAGAAAACCTAATGGGTACATGATAAAGATCTAATTCCAGGAAACTAGACCTCTTAAGAATTGAGGAAGAATCATAGAAGAATTGTTTAGTAAGAAGCATCTGTATTATCATTCATTAACCGCATATCAATCTTTTACATGTATATTTATATCGTGTAACTAGCGTTCTTTTGTATACTTCTAATAACAAGACCCTCCCAAAACTAAGAAAATAAATATACAACTGGTTCCCTACTTCAATCTGGAAAGGAGTAACAAAAATTATAATTCCTTCTACTTTAAACAATAACCAAGTCCTAAATTTATCTAAAATATAATAGGTTCTCTCCATTTTCTGTGGGTCTCGAAAGATCTCATGTTCCTTTCTAACCAAATAGTTCAAAGCACTGCAAGCCAAATTGTTCCTTCCGACTTTTTCTGTGGCCCAAAAGGCGCTATAATGATGAAGTAGAGATGAATGGCTTCATGAGCATTTCATCCAAAGTGAGTAAGATTCCGAGCATGAAAACATTAAGTGTTTTGTAGCTTCCTCTTTCAGTTGGCAAAGTTCACAGATGTCCAATATAGGTCTTGTTCTTATATTTCTGCGCCTCAAATTCTATTTAGCAGGGATATGATCTTTAATGATTGTCAAGCTAAGGCAGCCGCATTGGTAGGAGCTAGTGTATTCCAAATGACTTTGATCGCTTCCCAAAAATTTGAAGCAGGTGGTGCCTATTCTTGAATTAGGTGATAGGCCGAAGAAATCGTAAAGTGTTTAGACGGATCATGGTTCACTCCTAATTATCATTTTTGTCATGTACCAAAGCTAACCATGTACGCTAACAATTGTGTCAATGCCATGAGAGAAAAAAATCAAGGTGCATTTGGATTGAGGAATTTGAAGCCATGCATTTCAAATCATTGACGTCAAATTCGTTTAATTGTTTAGATGAATTGGTATTATGTGTTTTTAAATCTACATCTTTATTAATTTATATAAATGTAATAGTAATTATGATGGATTTGAAATGCATCTAAAATATGTGTAATTTCAAATTCAAATTTCATATCCATTCTCAAATCAAATCTCTCTATTCAAATGAAATTTATACATCCAAACACAACGCAATAGAATTTTGGATTATGGAAGGGAATAAAGACTATTGTTCGTCGAGTTTGATGATTGAATTGAGCAACTATAACCGAGTCTATGTTTTTGTTGTATAATTATATCTTAATAGTAAAGAGTGTCCGATCCTTGATATAGTTTTTCCAATGCTCAAGTCAGCGATCGGAATACTAAGGGTTTACTAGTAGTCCGCAACACCTATGCTGTAATTTCAAATCCCTCACTTGATGGTCCTCCCACCGATTGTAGGCATCTCTTTAACTTTTACGTCGATATGAAAATCGTGAACTTTTCTGTTATCGGGTCTTTTCTTATTTATCAAATCGTGCTTCATTGAGTTCTTACTGAAGTTGCAGGTATCTCTTTTACTCGAGACACCTCTCTCAGCATCTCACAATATTTTAGGATACTCTGATTTATTTCCCATTTCACGACAACCAGTTCAAATGATTTTCATTCCAGAACTTTTCAAAGCTGGTTGTTATGGCCAGATATTATTGAGATTTTTTTATGTGTGTTAAGGGCAAACCCGGTGTGGACGAAGGTCCCGTTATGTGTGGGGTTAGGGAAGGAATCGGGCCACTTTCTGCTACTATATGCTTGTTTTCCTTACATTACAAATAAGCTGTTTTCACGACTCGAACATGTGACCTCTAGGTTAACGATAGATTCTTAAGGTTTTTGAGTTTTTTTTTTAATATTAAAAAAACCTGCAATCAATAGAATTTCACTGATCTTCTCTCACTTGTTTAGGGAGCGTGAAATTCTTTTTCCTTTACGCGGAGACCAGGATGCTCATATAAAGTGTTTGTTTTTTTTCAAAGCTGATATGATATGCACGTGTAATCGTTACATATATCAATATATATGTTAATTTAATTATATAATTTCCGTCTGAAAATTACAAGATCTACAAAATAAGCTACGTGTCCTTTATTAGATTTGGTTTATGCGATTTTTTTTTATGATCAATACGTTGATAAGTACCACAAGTCCCTCATTAATTGGCTACAACAATCGCTTTTATCCTCAAATATTATACTCTTCATTTGCCTTTCACTTTTGCAAAAGTGCCAAAATAACTTTCCTAATCATATTCAACGATTCCCATTTGTCAAAAATATATTTAACAATTCCAACTTGTCAAAATATCCCAAACAAAAAAGTCTGACTCAAGAAAGAAATATAAATACAATAATTATTATGACTCATGATCTCCATTTGACACTTGTCCTTTCCACCACCATTCATGCTCACACTTACCATCAAAATAAATTTGAAAAAACAACAATATAAATAGAAATTATCAAAAATAATAATTTTAAGTGAAAAACATAAATTAAAATGTATTCTAAAGCATATTAAATAAAATAAATTTTGTCATTAATGCACAAATAATAATTAAATAATTTTCGAATTTGTCATGCCAAGGTGCCGCGTGTTAACAAATAGTTGGCACCAAGAATTTAATATTCGAGATTAATTGAATATTATTACATGCTTTTGCATTCAGGCAAACATCACTACATTATTGACACTTTTTCATTGGAAGGGGAAAGATTTATATCTTTTTTAAGAATTATCAAACATGGAAATATCTAGGAATACCTGTATCGCTAATTAATAAATGTATAAACTCAACTACATAAAATTTAATAAAATATAGATTAAAACGGATATATATGTCATAATTACTAGCCCTCGTCCTTCATTTCCATAACTTTTTCAAAATCACAGTGATTAAATCCCATAGATTTTCTTGAAAAAGAAAAAAACAAAGAAAGAAGAGATTCTTTCAACTAGCTACCATCTTATCTTTTCTTGTTGTTTGATATTTTTGATAATCTTCTGTTAAAACCCTAGTCATCCATCCTCAAGATTAAAAAAAACCCAGAAAGGGCAAAAGCTTTTTCCTCGCAAAATATTTGATTTATTAAATCAAAAAATCCCTACAAAAATGATGAGTTTTTCTCAAGATCGCATAAAGGAAGAGTATGTTGGATCAAGTTCATTACAATATAACTGGGATAGTGAGGAACTGATTTCTCAGCCAATGGAGGCCTTACTAGAAACTGGTCCTCCACCATTTCTCAGCAAAACTTATGAGTTTGTTGACGATCCAAGTACTAATGATATCGTTTCGTGGAGTCGAGGTAACAACAGTTTCATTGTTTGGGATCCTCAAGAATTTGCAATGATTCTTCTTCCAAAGTACTTCAAGCACAACAATTTCTCAAGTTTTGTGAGACAGCTTAATACTTATGTGAGTAATACTCTTATTTATTTGTTTTTTTAATCTTTTTTGTAAATTGTTTTATAATTGTTTTTGCAAAAAAAAAACTTAATTCCTGTTTTAGATTTATTAATATTTGCTTATTCTTTTGAAGTTAATATAGGAGTACAGGGTACTTATAATTACGTTTGTCACTTTGCTTTTTATTAAGGAAATAATTCCTTACTGTAGAGAGCTTGTTAATCACATTGTGTTGAATGAATTTAAAAGAAAAATTCTGGACGCTTAGGTTGTGTTTGAAGATATGAATATCGAGGGATTTGATTCGAGAGTGTATTTAAAACTTGTATTCGAAATGACAGGTGTATTTCAAATCCATCAAAATAAATTCATCCCAAGAATTACATGGTTTTAAAATTAAGGATTTGAAATCATAGCTTCAAATCCAAATACACTCTTAGAAGAAGAGAATTCATCAAATTATGCATTTCATACATTCATTTGTTGAAAAGCTATGATTTTTGCCTATTTCACAAGATTTCTAGGCCTTCAATATTATGAATATTAGAGTGCTATAAATAAATGAAAATTATTCCAGGGCTTTAGGAAGGTTGATCCAGACAGATGGGAGTTTGCAAATGAAGGTTTTTTAAGGGGACAAAGACATCTTCTAAAAAACATTGTAAGAAGAAAGACTCAATATTCGAGTTCTCAAACAACAAATCAAAATGTAGGCTTGTGTACGGAGGTGGCAAGTTTTGGATTAGATGCAGAAATTGATCGTTTGAAGAGCGACAAGCAAGTTCTAGCTATGGAATTAGTGAAACTTAGGCAGCAACAACAAACCACTTTATCATGTCTTGAAAGAATGGATCAAAGGCTTAAAGGGGCAGAAATGAAGCAAAAACAAACTTTGAGTTTCTTGACAAGAACTATACAAAACACCACTTTCTTGCAACATATTTTGCGGCAAAAAGAGAAGAAAAAGGAGCTTGAAGAAGTAATTAGCAACCAAAGGAAAAGAAGAATATTGGACCGTGTCTCAACAAATGTTGGGGTTCAAGAATTAGTATTCCAAGGGGGAAATACTAGTTTTGCCACAATTGGGAATATCGGGTCTCGTGAATTAGGCCAAGAAAGTGAAGAAAATGCATACAAAAGTGATGTTGGAATTGGGCAATGTGGGGATGGATACTTTTATTTTAAGCTAAAGCCTCAAGAGTATGGTGCAACTCCAAGACTTGGTGATTTGGAGCTTGAGAAATTGGCATTGAGTATGCAAAAACCTCAAGGGATTGTTGAGGGAAAAAGTTTGGAAAAGGGGGATTGTAAGCCAATTGATGAAGGGTTTTGGGATGATTTGATAGCTGAGGGGATTGCTGAAAATGAGACACTTGGTGTTGAGGAGCGTGGGCATGATTTGACTGCGCAATTGGGAATCTTGGATTCAAGCCTAAGATAGAAAAAAGGAGATTTAAATTTTTAGGGCTTATAAATTTTCTTTGTTTTGCATTATGAATGTTTTTATTAATTTATGTTATATTATTGTGATGGATCATTATCATTTAAGATTATATAAGTTTATTTTATACGTAGAGTTCATTTTAAAATTAAAGAAAAAATGATGGAGATGGAGAAAAAATTGAGGACATATTTGACAATTTAACCATGCAAATAAGTCAAAATAAGATAAAAAGTAAGAATTTTCCTACACAGTTTAAGAAATTGAGGGGCTTTTTGGCCTATTTGTTAAAAAAAAACGGGAGGTTTTTATGCATATCTAAGAAAATAGAGTTTTTTTTCATATTTCTTAATATGATATGTTTTCGTATATTTTGACTATTATATATAGTTCAATCATGGAATTCCTGAAATATCATGATAAACTTGACTTGAACCAATAAATCTCAACCGCTGATATGCTTCGCTACCACCGGTCTCATTTCTATACACCCGATCTTACAAACGTCAAACACACATACAAATATATACATGCATACATACTTATGTATCTTCGTCTTTTTAAATACCCGATCCATACAAGTATTTTTCCATTATCACCCACTATATTACGTAATTCAAGAATAATAGCTGATCCGCTCTCTTGTTGCTTCAGATATGGCTTTCCTCTAAAATGGATGGTCCTTGAAAAAATTACCTACTTTGCAATCCCTGCTTTTCGTGATCAGTTTATTCAAAAAAAGAAAAACCATAACATAGGAGGGGGATTAGGCCAAAAAACTCCCAAGAAATGTATTACAAGAACTTAAAAGAAATTCTAATATTGGGAATTCCAAAATGGTCCATTTGGTAAAGTCCTCTGATATTGGCATCAAGCGAGTCTTCAAACAATAAGTGATGACATCTTTCATCGAATGCTAGATTTGATAAAGCATAAGCAACCTTGTTACCCTCTCTATAGGTGTGAGTAATATTGATAAGGTATTCCATCAAAAAAGATTGATTTGTCAAAATGTGACAAAGATATCAATGAGATATCCCAACCTTAATCATATTCACTGCAACTATAGAATCCGTTTCCAGCCACAACGAGAGCAATTATGGATACAATATAACTCAATGCCTTTATAAATAACAAGAAGTTCCGCTCGAATGTTAGAACCAACCCCAACAAAGTTAAAACACCCGACGACAAAATTTCCAACATGATTTCTCACAATGCAACCAAATCCGGATTCACCCGGATTGCTACGAGAAGCCCCATCTATGTTGGGCTTAATGAAACTGTATGGGGGGCCTTTGCCACCTAATAGATTTAATGATGGTATGTTAGACAAATGAAATATCAATATTCCATTGTCTCGCCACTAAGATCCATCCTCTCCATTGAAAATCTTTAAATAAAGGCGAGATTAGTAAGATATGGTTGAGGATTCATTTGATGATTCAATGAGCAGAATATGTGATGATTCCAAGACTCAACAATATACGGGTTTTGAACTTTGAAAATTTCTCCAAAATATTTCCAAACCTGAGTCGCAATTGGGACATTAGCAAACAAATGGTTCATTGTTTCTTGCATTCTACAACATTGACAGATGGAGGCCATTTGCACGCCACGAGATTGTAGAATCTCATCAACAGGGATCTTTCGAGTAAAGTATCTCCAACAAAAGAATGAAGCCAAATCTCGTCTACCGATCGATCGGTATGAAGTATCGATCGATAGGTAATTCCTCGATTAAAATTCTTTTAGATACGATATTCTACCTATCGATCGATAATGGGTACCGATTGATGGGAGAATCTTCGAATTAAATCCTTTACTCTAAGGCCTTTGTACCGATCGATCGTTATGTTCTACCGATCGAACGATAATTCATGAATTCCAAAATCAACGCACTTCTTCTGGCGATCGATCGGTGCATGTGTACCGATCGATCAGTAACTCTTTTTCTCCATTTGCTGAGTTTTCGCCGTTTCTTCTTCCTTCGGTTCGCTCGTTTGAGTCATTTTTCATCATTTTAAGCATAAATTACTTTCAGGTACTTGGCCAATGATTCCTGAAATGAACAAAAAAACACAAAAAACATAATATCGTCCATGAATCAATATAAACAATAGTAAAAATCCTAGAAATATAAGTGTAAAATCACACTTATCACGATTCCCACAATTCTTTTGCGGTTTTCACAAGACAATACACATTGGATAATGTATTGCAAGACCGTTGAGAATGTATTTCTTGCATATGAAATCACTTTGATTCCATACATCCACCGCATCTCTCTTTTGGTTGTCGATTTCCTTTTTGGCTATAGTAGGAGTATCCAGAGGAACCTTGACAATCCCAAGGTTGTCAAGTAGAACGATTTTTTTTGTTGCCATTTTTTGAAGTCACTTCCATTGAATTTCTCGGGCATCTCTCCATGATGGACGGAAGATGTTGTTGCACTTGTTGACGCCATTTGTTACAAAATATTGTTTCATGATTGTTGGATTTTTGACTCGAATGTGTCTTTGGGATAAACAAAGGCAAAGTAGCAAGATGGCTTAATGAACGTTTGTCGAGGCGATATTTGGATCTCTGTCTTTGAACTGATATTGCTCCGCTATGGTGCTCACAGTTTAATGACAATCGTTTCCCAAGATACAAATGGTCGTGATAGAAACACTTCAAATCACGAATTATTAAACCATAAAGGTTTAAAGGCACTCAAACAAGAACAAGTGATGAACAAGATGAATATGCGAAATTTTACTCTCAATACTTGAATTTGATCTTGCAAAAGTATGTTTAATTCATTCAAGGGTAGTTCAATTTTTACTTGGCAAATGGACATCATTTGGAATCATTAATTCACGAAAATTCGCACACAGACGTGAATGAACACACTATTTCAAGAAAAACTATAAAGCATTTTTTCTAGACAGAAGCCGAGGCGCTCGAGCGCCGCGTCTTCGGCCCAAAAAGTTGGGCAGCACTCGAGTGTTGCCCACGATGCCTGGGTTTTTTCCGGGCAACTTTTTTCTCGTCCGTCTTTGCTCGTTTTCCACCATTCGTATCTTTTGACTTTTTCATGCTTAATTTCATGAAAAGCATATTTTCCAACACAAAGCATTTCATGAAAAGCATATTTTCCAACACATGTCTCTTTTCATTATTTTTTGACTAAATATCAACTTCAGTTATAAAACAAAGTCATAAAATAAAGTCAGTAAATTGTAGAGGCCCAAGGGTCGATCGAGGAAATAGGGTGAAGGGTTATGCGATGGGCATGGGTGTACGTGTTGTGTGGGTAGAAATAAAAAATTACCAAACCCAACACATATATGTTAAATGTTAAACCGTAACTGTACAATCAATTTACAAAATCGCACTGTTCGGGTGAGTGAGGATGCGGGTGGGTGCATGTAGTTAGGTGGTTAAATAGAAATAAATTATAATTAGCACCTTTTACAAGTTATTAAATTAAGATATTTACCGTCGAAGATAATAAAATAGAACTAAAATTAATAAAATGATAGAACAATATAAAACAATAAAAATTCACAATCATGTGAACGAAACTATTATATGAAACCTCGTTATCAAATCCTTTGTAATTGAAAATCAAAGATATAATCATATCACCTTCATCCTAAATTATATATATTCAAATCATATACTAAAATTATGCTGTCTCACGATACGAAACCAAAAAAACATAATAAATTAGAGTATCAAAATCTTCCACATCAAAATGTGATTCATAACTTTAAACATTCAGTTGTACAAAAGAAAATGACAATCTATAAGTTCAAAAAATAAGAAACATTTCTTCTTACTACAAGACAAAGTTACTAATATAAAAAGTATTTCTTATTATTACAGTATGCATAATAAAAGAATTTGAAACTATTGTTTCTCAATGAATCACTATTTTTTAAATTAGGCAAAATAAGTTATATTAAAAAGATAAGTATAAATTATACTCCAAGGCACCGCTTGGTACGTAGGATGTGATAAATGAAGATAAATCATAAGAATGATTACAAAGATAAAGTTGAGGATTAAATATTAAGTGATAGTTATATGATATTTGGCATGATTTTAAAATGATGGATTATTTTTGTGTATTGATTTAATTACCAAAATAACCCCTTTAACATATTTTTTAATTAACTGAATCAATAATTAAATACTTACAAAGATATTTTATAAATTAATATAATTTAGATATATTAAATTAATAAATTCAAAAATATTATTTTAGTTATATAAAATAAATAAACAAACTTATAATCTATTATTTTAATAATAATAATAATAATGTATAACATGAAATAAATTATTAGAAAACAGAATAATAATAATAATAATAAGTTAATATAAAATATACTAAAGATAAAATAAAAAAATAAATAATAAGAGTAATAGAAAATAATAAGAAATAAAATTTCTATAATTGTGAAATATTGTAGTAAATAATATTCTTAAAATAACTGGATACATTATTTAAAAAAATATTGTTTTAATTTATTAAATTTATTTTAATAATAAATTTAAATATATTATATTAATATTTAGATTTTCATTATTTTCTTTGATATCCAAAATATAGATCAAAATAACAACAAATATAAATTAATAACATATATAAAAATTAAAATTTATAAATAATATAATTATCGTAACAATTAAATAATAATACAAATTTTGAATATTAATTTTATTAATAATAAATGTTACTAATAATTAAATATTATTCATATTATAGATTATATTTAAATATTATTAAATTTGATAAATTCTAATTATTTTAAATTCAAGGATGTTATACGCAAAAAAAATAATCCAACACTATCATTCAATTCCACTTGGTATTATTTAATCATCATATGAAGGATTACAATATGTACAATGTGGGCCGAGAGCGGGCCGAACGGGCTATCACACTTTTTATCATGTCTGCCAAACACATGATAATGGAGTGATTAAAATCTTAAACATCCATTATCATGCATACCAAACACACCCTAAATAATACACAAAAAATAAGCAAACTGAAATATTGATGCGTTTAAAAATTACAATTTACAACTTAAACCCCTAAAATATTTAATTTTCTAATTAAAGACATCATATCTATAATATATAAAGATGCGAACAGATTGGGTCGATAGGCGGGTGGAGGTGCACAATCCACTATTTACCCACATAAATATGAGTTGTTTAATTTTTCAACTGTAGATCTTTTTTGAATGTTAAAACAAGTGGATGCAAGTGAGTGAATGTGGGTTGTACTGTTTTTTTTACACCCCTAGCGACGTGTTTTCTAGGATGGTTCAATGAATTTTGATTTAAAAATTATCAATAATTTTTTTTTTTAAGAACATTATTCACGTATTGAGTTCATCCTATCGCGATTAGAACTTTTCTTTCAGGAGGTGAGAATTATGTTAGAATAATATGCCTATAACTATTAGTTGATACGTAACTTTATTTTCTTATACATGCAACATAAAGCCATGTATTAAGTGATATATGGACATGAGTGGTAGCAGCACATGAGTGTCAATGAGTCAGGACTTGTTATGCATAGACGACGAGGAGCACTTCGCCAACAAGTAAAGAGGATATGTCATGTATTTCAAAATATTCCACATAAGAATCCCCATAAATTGCTTATGGGTGGGATTAAACCCACAATCACTTTGATATAAGATCGAGCGCTTATCAACAGACAAAAACTATAGCTATTAGTATTAGATTTTTATCCCTTTGTTGGGGTAGTAATGTACTTCAGCGCTAAATTAAATGCCAAAACTGTTTGGTTCGAACTTTCTAGTCCTTTGGGTAGGTGTAAAACTAATGGCATTATTTTCTATAGCTTATTTTGGCACAAAAAATAAGATAAATGTTATACTGAATGAGAGATACAAATTGTTTGCCCTTTTTTAGGTCACTTTATAATTTTTATCAGATAATTGTTTAATAAATATTTTTGAAATTGAACATTTAACAATAAATAACATAAGAGAATAAATGATAAATAAATTAAATAAAGACGATCATAGTGTTAATAATTACCAGCTGCAAAAAGGCAACTACTTTGGCAGCATTATCTTCGATTATTGGCTTCTTCTCGTTGGCGCATTAAACATTATCATCATTATTGTAAAAAAAAAAACAAATTTATTAGAACCAAGAAAAACCGAAGAAAATCAAAATAATGTTGTTCATAAACATGATGACAATGATAATCGCACTTCCTTGACCCGTGATGTTTTGCGCGCCGCGACTCGAACTTTAATCTTCCCCAGAGATAGAATGAGTTTCACCACTACGGTTCCTTTGATGTTTTTACTATTGTTTTGCATGTTACGCTATTAATTTCTATAACTTTAATACAAATTACAGTTCTTGTTTATTTTATTTTTAAAATAATTAGTTTTTGTTAATCACACTATAATTGTTTCAAAATCAAATATTTTAAAACAAAAGTATTTAAGAAATACGTATGTACATACATATAACTTTTATACGTACACGTGTTTTTACTCCAGTTTATCACATATTCATGATATAATAATGGTTCATTGAAAGAAGAATATGAAAATTGAAATTCAATATAATAACTCAAAAACTAGCTAAAATGATAGTTAAATATTTGAAATCTATTATAAAATCAATTTATCTAAACAAAACTCACTTAGATTTAGTATTATAAATTTGAAATCCCTTTACTCCAAATTCATCGATCTAATTAGAGTGAAGTTAATTTACCTGGGGAATTTTAAAACATAGACTTTACAATTTCTAAATAAATAATTATGAATTTATAAGTAATTAAGTAAAACATAAATAAAAAATAAAAAAGAAGAGAAAACTATCGACTGCCAAAATAAATAAATATTTAATTAAACTTCTCCACTTGAAAATATCACAATATTATACGAATTTACATAATTCCTTTGCACAAACATACTTCATTAACACACTGTCATAGAACCAAAAAGCAGCCTCACACAAACCTTCACACAAGAGTCCCACCCTTGACATATTCGGTGTAAGCCAAAGCTATCAACCCTAACATTGCAAACCTTCCATTCCAAAGCTCTGCATCGGATGTCATCAATCCCCCGGATTTCGAATCCGCGCTCACGCCTTTAAACAATGGGACAAGAGATGCTACAGATAGCAGCACAGTTGTCCCAATAAACCAGGAGATCCCTCCGTTTTGTATCTGGGAAAATATATCCTGTCCTTTGGTTAATTCAACTGCAATGGCTGACACGAATCCGATCATGGCTAGGCGACCGTTGATTCTCTCCGGGCCTGGTCCGTCAAAGGCCATGATGTCTGTAATCTTGGTGCTCTCCTGGATGTTGATTGAGGTTTATGTGAATATATAAATGTATCAAATTAATTATAAAAATACAAAACATTACTATATTTTTATTTAAGAAATATAATTTGGATATGAATTAACCTCAGGTTGGGGCGGTGGAGGAGGCGTTGAAAACACCTTAGGTGGAACTGGAATGACTGCTTTTACTTTCTCCTCAGTAACATCATCACCATCCTATAAAATCAACAATTAACTCCAAGCTTTCATTAATTAATTAAGAAGCAAGAAAACCTTCGTAAATATTTTACTTAAAAATGCACATCATAAAATTTAATATAAGATCATATCACATTTTTGTAAGTTAATTCACTATTCTCAACACCACTTCTCCCGTAAGCTCGGAAAGATCAAGTAAAAAAAATACTCCATTGCTTGAAATAAATCAATATAAGTCATCAAAAATGATAATAATAAGGATTTACACATTATATTTACCTCAGTCATGCTTCGAACTCTAAACTTCAAATCCTTCTTAAACATTGGAACACTTCTGAAAGGAACAAACTGGTTTAAACCAACAACAGTTCTTGAACTTAAACCAACTCCACAGATCATTTGCATCGCTGTTGTTGCAGCTGCCATATTATGTGTTTGTGTGTGAAGAAAGCTTCAAATTTTATCTATTTATTTCGAATTTCAATGACAAAATAACTAGTTGTTGAAATGTAGTCAATGCAAAGGTATTGTTTGGTACAAAAGTCGTAGTTAATTTATGGCAATGAATGCGAAGTGTGGGTTTATTTATAGATGCTTGGAAGGTTTTGGTGAGGAGAAATTGTGGGGATATTTTTATTCCACGTAAATTCGCTGTAACTTGTACAACATCATATGTAACATGGATTCATAGGCACCGCACGTATTTTCAACAGTTTCGAGAAAATTCATTCAAGCTGGGATGTGTACGGATACGAAATTCTAGTTCTTAGGGTCTATGGATGTATGTAGGATCCTTAATATGTTGTCTTAACCATAATTTTCATGAAATTATAACTAGGACATTTTTTAAATGAAAGATTGTAATATAATTAGCGTCTACGATATGTTTCTTTTCACTATTTTTATTTATTTAATTTTTTTTTTCTTGTGACTAAGAATCAAGGTCGACAATAAGTAAAAGTGAGGTGTTGAGATCAAAGGTCGATCAAGGAACTGTGGTAAGACTTAAGAGGGTTATTGGTTTGGATTTACAAATTAAAGATCAACAAAACTATTTTTTTTTATAAAATAAAAATCCTCCTACTGACTGAGTACACCTTATTTAGAGTAGGGTTTATGGCACGGAACCACCTGTGATTTTTCAAATATACATTTTATCCCCTATAGTTTTTCAAATAGACAGTTTATCATCTGTGGCTTGAAAATAGGCTGCTTACCACGAATCAGTTTGTGAATAGGTGTAAAACACCTCATTCGAATATGATTTGTGTGACACACAATTTCTTATACGTGTGAGCTTTGAAATTACATGTTAAAATATCAATTGTACCATTGAGGAGGTAAAATGCAATAAATAATATATATGGGGTAATCTGCACCTGTAACATATAGGAAATTTGCACCTAAATTATAAGAAAAAATTAACTTAGTTTACTCTATAGCAATCGCGTGGTTTCGGTGAGATGTAACTTTCCCCTCGGTGTTTCGTTCATATGCAACTTACCTCATGTGTTTGAACACAGTCAGCATGCTCCTGTGGTTTGCGACTAGGTGCAAAACACCCTTCCTAAACGAGAATATTTACGTCACAACGAATCAAAAATTTCTAAATATTTTGGAGGGAGGTATTGATCTATATCTTACAAATCATATAAGGTAAAGTCTCTATTTACAAACCATAAGAGATTTTAACATATATATTTGCGATATCATATAATAAATTGTAACGAAGTTATATCCTTTGAGTAGGTGTAGAGTTTATTTAAATGCATAGATTAGAATGAGGAAAAATTCAGGCCGGTGCATTAAGGAGAAACTTTGTTCAACCAAATCTAGGTCAAAAAAACTTCAATCATTTTTGTCAACTTTGGACATAAATGACAAATGTACTATTATTTTTTGCATTATTTCTATCCCTTTATGGAAATTTCTCTCTATCTTCAATTTCATTATAGCTCTTCCTTTTTGCCTTCTCTCTCTTCCTTTTGACATTCTCGGTAAATGATGTGATATTTCTTACCGCAAGCGCAAGGTTGTCAAGTTTTAGTATAAAAGATGTCGAACCCACAGAGATTGATTAGAAAGTTATATCTAAGTACTGAATTAAAATAATCTTCGCTTTATCGAGAGAATCGAATGGTTGAGTTGTTTTATGCAAATTACTAAAAGTCAATTAAAAGATGTCAAACCCACAGTAATTCCTTTAACGACTTCTATTGAGTTATAGGCCTCTCGAACTCTATAAACTTACACGATCCTTTCTATTCTATTCACCAACCCCTCTCTCGAGTGATAGATTACAAATATATTATCATTCAATCTATGGCCAGTGGATCAAAAGTATTAAGAACATGGAAACAAAAATAAAGCATATGGAAATCCAAATAAATCAATCAGCTCATAATAAGCGTAGGTTCAAAACAAGCTACATCGTTCTCCTAGAAAAATGAAGTTAGTTAATGATAGAATGAGATAAACACATAGACATATTTAAACAATCCATAAAACAAATAAAAATTAGAAATACAAAACGATTTAGAAAATATTCTTCGTTCTCAGATGAACGCCTCCGTCTCGTGATGAAATCTCAACTTTTTTGCTCCAAGCCGTAGTCCTCTCTTTTTCTCCTCTATAAAACCTAGAAATAATTTTTTTTTTCCTGATGGTGAATGTCCAATAATACTCCAAAACCACCCGTAAAAGCCCCTAGAATCCGAGTGTATCGGATAAGGAAGGTAGGAAAAGATTCCAAAATTCTGGTGGCGTATTTAGGCCGATGATACTGGCGTATCTTCACCAATGATGTGCTAAAATTATGGCTTCCCGTGTATCTGGCGTATTTATGCCACAGATCTGGCGCAAATATGCTTCATCTGGCATAGCTACGCCTCAAAGTGGTGTAGTTACGCCTGCTTTAATTCTTCACAAATTGCAATTGTTGTAGCCTTGGCGTATTTATGCCTTGGAATGGTGTAGTTACGCCTGTTTCTTGAGTGGAAAATTTGAGGCCTTTATATCAACACACCATTTTGATCAGCTTTTGCACCCTTTTAGTCCACAAAAACACGTAGTTACATGGATTCCTACAAGACGTGACAAATCAATACCAAAACGTAATTCTTAAAGGAAACTAGCAATAAGCCATGTAAAATATGAAGAAATATGAGTGTATAAATACACCTATCAAACATCCCAAACTTAAACTTTTGTTAGTCCCGAGCAAAACTAAAAAAAAACAAGGACAAAAATCTAAACGAAAGGACACACAAAACAAAGTTGTTAAAAATCCAATTGTGTAGGCCTCAGAGATACATGGCTCAAAATTCACAATTCAAGCATCAATTCTTGCCTGCTAATGAATTCTCGTGTGTGTGTGTGTGCGCCATTTCCATTTGATCAATTGAACATCTGGTATGCAATCAACAAGTCAAAAGATCAATTAATTTCATGACTGTCACCCATCATTTATGCCACTATTCAGGGATTCATTGTCTACATAGATCAACATGACTTTCATGGTATATAATAGGTCCAACAACAATATATCAACAAGGAACCAATGGACAAAAATATATCACAACAACGTGATGTGTGTATGTCAAACACATTCACTACTGTGTCGTTTGAGAGTCCATAAGCTTACCATTTGTACCCATCTCCACTAGTATATTGGACGAATATGACTCGGTTAATAGGTCTTAACTGGCTTGTAATGTAAGGCTTCGGCTCATGGCTTCAATTAAAGGGTAGGACATTCAAAACAAGAGAGTAAGTCAAATATATCATTGTTGCGCCATCTCATCTCAATTTTCACTCCTTTCATTGGATTCATCAAATTTTCTTTGGAATTCACCCTCATTTCTCATCCAGTTCATCATTTACCTCATTATTTCATCATTTGTTATCACTATTTTCTCCATCTCTATTATTTTACAAATAAGAATATGGATATTTTTGAAATTCAACTCGCACAAAGGCTAACTCACAAGGTGGTGGATGTGGATTGTGAAGCAATGCCGAATGGGGGTTGTCATGTGCTTTTGCACACACCATTTGATTTTCAACAAGCTCAAGGGGTTGACTATGGATAAATAAATTTCCATTTGGTAGCTCGAAAAGCTCAAACGGATCAAAAGTTGCTAAATCATCCCTAAGCCACATGCGTCTGTATTTGGCATGTGTACTAAAGCAAGTTCTAGACTTCTCTCAATTCACAAATAATTCATGTAGTTTAACAAATTGTGCTCAGAGAATGTGTTATCAAAAGAAATTGAATGAGAAGTTGTAACATAATGCAACAATTTAAGTCTCATTCTTTCACAGTTAGGCTCAAAGGGCTACTAAGGCAATTTTAGTGTCAATGAAAATCTCGAAGGCCCAAACTACTTCAGAAGAACTGCCTATGTCATTTATGTGCGTGCTTAGAATCAACTGATAGCATCAAATGGCATTCGAACAAGTTTTGCAAGTCATTCATTTGCTCAAACAAGTATCAATTTAATCGAGTAGTCATGTCATTAAGTGCATATTTATGTGAGAATTCAACAGGCACTTTCTTAAACCAGTTCAAAGTTTTCAAATAATCTAAAGCTCACATCTCATCATTGGTCTCAACTGACTCATAACACAACTGATGACACTAACGACTCAACAGACTCTAATCAAGGACAAACAAAGTAACTATAATAAATCAAGAAAGAAATAACCGACCAAAATAATTCAGAAATCCAAGTAATTTGACACACAGTTCAAAGTACACCCCTAAACTTAGAAATGTGCATTGTCTTCAATGCATAGAACATGAAGAACATAACAAAACAACGCACATACCTAGGCGACGACCGTCAGTGGTCATCGCCATCCATATCATCCGGGGGTGGTCATGGAAATGGTGGTGGCTGGAAATTAGGCGGCTGTGGAAACAATCTCTGAGGGAACTCCTAAGCGAGGGCTGAGCTGAAATCCACCATGAAGTTCATGTATGTATGTTGACATTGCTGGAATGCTTCGTGATCGTAGGTAGCGTAACGACGCCTCAGAATAGGAGTATTTACGCCTACTGCACTGCCTTGACTCCCTTTTTTCATAATTTTGGACAGGCGTATTTACGCCTGATACTAGGCGTAAATATGCATAGTCTTTAAACATTGAAGAGTAATTTTTTTTTATTCTGGCGTATTTACGCTTGGTTACTGGTGTAAATATGCCATTGCAATTTTTTTTTAAAAAGTAAATAAAATAAACGATACGGAATTTGGGTTGCCTCCCAAAATGCGCTTAGTTTATAGTCATCAGCCTGGCCGTGCTCTATTCGTTCACTTAGGCTCGCTCAGATGAACATAGTCCACGTTCCTTACTTCTGTCCCATAATAGTGCTTCAAACGCTGACCATTTGCTTGAAATGTTTGACCGTCATTACATTTCAGTTTGATTGCTCTGTGTGGTGTCACTTTCTCGATGATGAACGGCACGGACAATCGTGACTTCAACTTTCCTGGAGACAGCCGGAGACGAGAGTTATAAAGAAGTACTCGTTGACTAAGAATGAACTCTCTTCTGACAATTCGCTTGTCATGCCAATTCTTTGTTCGATCCTTGTAATGTTTTGCATTTTCATAAGCTTCATTGCGAAATTCATCCATTTCAGTGAGCTGTAGCAACCGTTGCTCACCAGCGGCCTTCAAATCAAAGTTCAGATTCTTTATGGCCCAAAAAGCCTGATGTTCTAACTCTACAGGTAAGCGGCATGCTTTCCCAAAGATAAGACGATATGGAGACATCCCAATGGGCGTTTTGAATGCAATTCTTTACGCCCATAGTGCATCATCCAATTTCAGAGCCCAATCATTTTGGTTGATGCTAACAGTCATTTCTAGAATTAGCTTAATTTACCGGTTAGAAATTTCAGCTTGGTTATTTGTTTGTGGATGATAGGCCAGTGCAATTTTGTACCTCACAGCGTATTTCGTCATCAAAGCACTGAGATCTTGTTATAGAATAAGTCCCTTAATCTCTTATAATCGTTCTCGGAGTGCCACACCTGGTGAAGATGTTCTTTTGCACAAACTTAGCCACAACATGAGCATCATTAGTGGATGTGGTGATTGCTTCAACCCACTTAGAAACATAATCCACTGCCAACAAACTATATGATTGACCACAAGAGGGTGGGAAGGGGCCCATGAAAACAATACCCCTACATCGAAGATTTCCACTTCCAAGATATTTGTCAATGGCAGCTCATGGCGTTTGGGGATATTACCAATTCGTTGATAACGATCACACGTCTTCACCGAAGTATAACTGTCTCGATGTAGCTCTGGCCTATAGAAACCTGATTGAAGAACTTTCGATGCGGTACTCGATGCTCCAAAATGTCCCCATAAGGTGTTGAGTGACATTTTTCTAAAATATCCCTTGCTTCCTCCTCAAATACACATCCCTGACAATTTGATATGCACATCGTCTGAATACATGTGGCTCATCCCAGTAGTAATTCTTGATGTGATGAAAGAACCTTTTCCTTTGTTGATTGAGGTCTGGAGTCAGTATACCACACGACAAATAATTAGCAAAGTTAGCAACCCAAGGGGTTTTAGTACTTACCTCAAAGAGATGTTCATCAGGGAAATCTTCTTGTATGATTCCATGTTCCATGTTATCCTATAACTCCAGACGAGATATGTGATTTGCTACTTGGTTCTCACTACCCTTCTTATCCAAGATTTCAAAATCAAAGTCTTGTAGCAATAAAGTCCATCGAATCAATCAGGGTTTTGCATCCTTCTTTGCAAATAGATTATGAATAGCTGCATGATCTGTGTAAACCATGACCTTTGTCCCAATCAGATATGCTCTAAATTTGTCGAATGCGAACACCACAAATAACATCTCTTTCTCGGTGCTGGTCTAATTCTGTTGGGCTCCATCAAGAGCTCTGCTTGAATAGTAAATTGCCCTAAAGATCTTGTCATTCTTTTGCCCCAGTTCTGCTCCAACAGCATAGTCACTGGCATCACACATCAATTGATGTGTCTAGAAATAGACACGTTTTATGCGCTTAATTGTCAATGATTGGGAATGATTTAATTGCTAACTTGATGTTTATAGTTCCTAATCATACATTTGGTAATATGTAGGAAAAGGTGAATCAAGCTAAAATGATGAAAGAAGAATAAAGTTGAAGAAAAAAATCGGAATCCAAGACACATGTTGCTCATTTCTCCTCAAATTATGATATGTTCAGTCAACGTTTTGGAAATGTGGTCCATATAAAAGTTGTATAAATTTCTGTTATCTTCGCGTGGACAACTGATTCATCGAATTCAGAGTTTGTATGAGAAAGTTACGGCCAAAATACGAAACTCGCCAGAAGCTGAAAATTGAGCAGAAAACATTCTGGTCTTGCCGATCGATCGAGCAGCATTGTCGATCGATCGAGCAAGGCTGAAAAAGCCATGAATTTCTACCGTGAAGCTCGCTATATCGGTGCCTTTATCTCGATCGATCGTCCGGAGTTTTGAAAATTATGGAAACATGATTTCTTTCCTTCCAACTTGGATTTTATCCCACCTCCTAGCCCCCAAACCTCTATAACTCGAAATATGAGCCTCTTGAAGACATAATTCAGACCTTATAACATAGTTTGACATTTTACAATAAATTTTCTTTCAATTTTTGTGAAGAACGCTCGAAGAATGAGGACGGAATCGACAAGCCAGAATCGTGCTTCCTTTTAGTAACTTTTTCTTTTCCTATTAGTTTAATACTTTCTAGATTAATTTTGATTGTTTTTAATCTAGTTATGAGTAGCTAAATACTTTTGTGATTCTCGGTTGAGGAAAACGATACATTGGATGTTTACGATTCTTGTGAGATAAGTTTTGATTGTTGATTTTCATTGAGTATCAATTGTTTTTATGATTTGATTATCATAATTGTTATGCATGATTGTTGGAATGATCACCTAGCTTTTGTTCATACAATTTATTGCTAAATTAGATATCAAATACGGAATCGTTTGATCTCTCTAATTTACGAAGTAACTAAGATTAATTAAATTCCGCTTGTGAGTTTGTTAAATTCTTAAGAAAAACAATTGACTAGATTAAACATTGACGCTTGGATTATGTTGTTTAGCTTCATTGATCTCACTAGTTCATATGCTATCATCGATTTAAATATTAATCGCTTGTATTTTGATTGATTGTTTGATAAGGGTTAAACTAGAACACTTGGGCTACTTAACTAACCTTAAGGTGAGATAGGACTTTGATTATTGGATTAAACGTCCAACGATGAATATTCATATGAAAAATTGAATCGTATGTGAAGATCGATGACCGAGATAGTAAACCTTAATTGTAAAATCAACCAAAAACCAAGGATCGATCCCTACTCACGCTACTACATTCATTACTGTTATTAACTTGAGAGGGTTAATTTGGGCGTACGCGATAAACGCTACCATCAATATAAATGTCTTCTTCCAGTCTGGTACTATGATATTCGGTGCTAATATTAGTGCTTTCTTCAACCTGTCGAATGCCTGCAAACAAGAATCATAAAAGACAAAAGGTGAGTCTTTTCTAGCAAATTGCATAATGGCTTAGCTATTTTAGAGAAATCCTTAATAAAACGTCGATAAAACCCGGCATGTCCAAGGAAGCTCCTAATAGCTTTCTCATTGTTCGGAGGTGGAAGCTTTTCAATTGAAACCACTTTTGCTCGATCCACTTCAAGTCCTTGAGATGACACCTTATGGCCAATGGCAATACCCTCTTGAGCCATAAAATGACATTTTTCCCAATTTAACACCAGATTCTATATATATCGATATGAATCATACATGTTTGATGTGATTATTGAGTAATTATTAAATAATTACGGTATGATGTGGACTCGAGTTCGAGTTGAACCTAGTACGAGAAATTATATGACGTGTGGTTAGATGGCAAAAGGACATGATTATGGGACTAAATGCAAGATAATCAAGTGGGTAGTATGGAATTGGTAGTAACCAGTTTGATTATGTTGCTTATGCAATTACTATTAGAAGTTATGGAATGAGTTATGTGTACATGAATTGTTGATATTAGACAAGATAATTATGTTTATGTTATGTGTAGGAAGAACATGAGTTTGTCATGAATTTGAATCTGAATTTCATACGAATTTGGGAAATAAAAGAGGTTATATTAACCTAAGTTCAGATTTGGAAACACATAATAGCACCACACTTCACCTACAAATCTCTACACAAGTTTCTCTCAGCCCTTGTGTGCTCTTGTTCACTTTCTTTTGACTTGGAGCTTGAAAATCAAGTTGCTATCTGGTTGTGAAGTGAAAACAAAGCAAGTTGGTAAGAATTCCATAACTTATGATGTTCATGTGTTGATAGTTGAACTATGTGAAGCTACTAGTAGTAGAGTCTATGTAATGTTTTGATATAAGATGGAATTCCATGAAAGAAGTTATGTTATCATGAAAAACATGTTGATAGCATGAGTAAGTAATGTGTTATGAAGTTTTGGTGTTGAATTATGAAGTATAGAGTTGGAACCATGAAGATAGACATGAATATCGCCATGTTCTAAAATTTCCAGACATTGGCGATCGATCGCGAGCCACATGGCGATCGATCGTCGAAACAGGGGAAAAATAAGGCGGTGAAATACTTTGACGATCAATCATTGAAACATGATGATCGATCGCTGAAGAATAGAACATATTGGCGATCGATTGCGAGAGAATGGAGATCGATCGTTGAGAGGCAGAACTTTTTGGCGATCGATCGGTGATATTGGCGATCGATCGATATGATTTAAATTTTGAAAAATGTTATATTTTCTTGGAATTTAATGGTGAAGCCTATTATGACATTATAATTGTTGATATTCATGTAGCACCATCACAGGGGAGAAGAGAGAGAGTCAGTTAAACAGTGATGCCTGAATTATATATTTTGTATCGCACGCCAGGTACGTGTTGACGTACGAGTATTGATGTTATTGCTACGATACATGTATTGTTGTAAGATGATGCATATACATGTGTTGAGTTATATGATTGTTGTAAATCATGTTGATGAGACATATGATGGATGCCATGATGGGCATGATGACGTTGGACATGGAAATGGCTGTTATAACGTGTGAGGATGGAAATATGATATGTGCTGCTAATATGGGACGTGAAGGTTGAGCCACAGACATATTGAACGAGAAGGAAACATCATACATGTCCCGTTATAACAGGATGATGAATGAGACATGTCATGACATATTTGCATATTGTGGTGTATAGTACAGAAACAATCACAGTTGAGATGCTACGATGTTTATTTATTGTATTGTGCATTCTTATTGATATTGGATTGTAATGGTTTTATATCAATACTCATGGTGTGTTGTTGTTTCTGTATGGACTCATAGAAGGGGGAGGCCGGGATTGTGAGTCGACTTCTGCTGCTAGATGAATTACTGGTTAAGAGAATGAACTTGTTAGGAGTTTTGATATGTAAATGATGTATATTATGTCACGTTTTGAGAAGAGAATGAACTTGTTAGGAGTTTTGATATGTAAATGATGTATATTATGTCACGTTTTGAGAATACTGTAATAACTGACACAGTCTGACTCTTAATCAGTGTGAATTTCTACTTAATCCTACTTCAGATATTTGTGATTGTGTAATCATGTGACACACATTAAGGATAAAGTATAGAGGCCCCACAGACTCTTTTCTTGGCATCGCTGCAACACAAGAGAAGTTAAGCAAACAATGATCAAAAGAAGAACCAATTACCGAAAAATCGTCCATGAAGACTTCTAGGATCTCCTCCACCATATCTGAAAATATAGCCATCATGCACCATTGAAAGGTAGAAGGTGCGTTGCAAAAACCAAAATTCATTCTTCTAAAAGTAAAAGTTCCATATCGACAAGTAATGTTGTCTTCTCTTGATCATCGAGGTCTATGGCTATTTGATTGTACCCATAACAATAACTAGCTAACCTATTGAGCATCTGATCAATAAAGGGAAGAGGGAAGTTGCCCTTCCTTGTGGCCTTGTTGAGTTTCCTATAGTCAATGCAAACTCGCCACCCCGTCATAGTTCGAGTTGAGAGCAACTCATTATTTCCATTTTTTACCGCCGTCATTCCTCATTTCTTTGGCACAACCAATACAGGGGAGACCTCTGAAATATCATAATAATCCTACCATTAAAAATTTAAGCACTTCTGTTTTTACTACCTCTTTCATTACCGGATTCAGCCGCCTTTGATGATCAATGGAGGGAGTGATGATCAATGTAGTAATTTATCTTTCTTTACAGAACAAATAGAAGAAGATATAATAACCGGATATGTTGAATTCTCTCCCAATAAGGCATAAGTGAGGTGGGCAGGTAGTTTTTCAATTTCGAGCTCGCCTTCGTAACTTCTTCTACTGATGTATCTTGTATATCTTCCTTTGTTGCAGCAGTGACGTTCTCCTTGTGCAAGCTCTTAAGTGCTTCAACTTCCTCAAAAAGATCAGATTCAGTTGCATCCACTTGCAATACAGAGTTAGCCACGCAATTCTCCAATGGATCGACATGTATTGTTCCTACTTCAAAATTATGCACACATGAGTCAATAACATCTAAAAATTTGCAAGTGCTTACCTCGTCAGGTCCTTTGAGGGCCTTGTAAATATTAAGCATGACTTCTGATAAATATATTTTATACACTTATATTTCTTCTTATTTTACATGGTTTAGTGCTAGTTTTCGACCAGAATTAAGTTTTTGGTATTGTTCTGTCTTGTCTTGCATGAATCCAGGTAACTATGTGATTGTGGACTAAAATGGGTGCAAAGAGCGGATTGAAATGATGAATTGAAGTCAAGATTCCAAGGTTTCCATCAAAGAGATTTGCGTAGCTACGCCATTATCAAGCGTAAAGACGCCGAGGCTACGACAATTCCATTTTGAAAAATTACGTTAGGCGTAACTACGCCAGTTTTAGGCGTAGCTATGCCGAGGCTACGACATTTGAGATTTTAGTTAGGCGTAGTTACGCCACTTTGAGGCATAGTTACGCCAATACCTTGGCATAATAACGCCAGTCATGCGGGAAGCCAAGTTTTTTTAACACATCACCAGGCGTAGCTACGGCAGTTTAGTGGCGTAAATACGCCAACAAAGTTTTGGAAATTTCTGCCACTTTCCTTATCTGATGCACGGGAATTAAAAGGAAAAAAAGAGGAACGAGGGGGGATATTAGGAGATACACATTCAGACTTAGAGGAGAAGAGACTAGGGTTGGAGAAGGAGAAAAGAGACGACGTCGGCTTGGAGCAAAAATGAGAGATTCCATCACGAGACGGAGGCGTTCGTCGGAGAACGAAGAATAGCTTCTAAATCGTTTTGTATTTCTAAACTTTTATTAGTTTTTATGGATTATTTAAACATGTCTATGTGTTTAATTCATTCCAGCATGAGCTAATTCTATTTTTCTAGGAGAACGATGTAGACTACGGTTGATTGAAGTATTTGGATTTCCATATGGTTTATTTGTGTTTCCTATTCTTAATGCTTTTGATCTACTGGCCATGGATTGAATGATGTTATATTTGTGATCTATCATTCGAGAGAGGAGGTTGTGAATAGGATAGAAGGGATTCATATCTTGGAAGTTATAATGTTCGAGAGGCTATAACTCCATAGAAGTCGTTAAAGGAATTACTGTGCAATTATAATTGTTTGATTTTTGATCTTAGATAGAGATATCAAGATTAATGTTAGATGATTACTTCTGTTTAACACTCGAGAGAGGGAGTAGAAAATAAATAAGAATTCCTGGCTAGTAAACTAAGAAAATCCATAATATTGAAATCAAGGAATGATACGTGTAGTGGATGAACAAGTGAAATCGAACTCCTAGATTCGTCTCTAATTGATTTCTTCCCAACTCAAGATTTGATCATTGGTAGTTTAATTGATTTTTATTATTTGCATATAACACTCAACCATTCGATTATCTTGATAAAACAAAGATTATTTTAATTCGTACTTAGATTTAACTTTATATTCAATCTCTGTGGGTTCGACATCTTTTATACTAAAACTTGACCACCGTGCGCTTGCGATAAGGAATTTTCATGAACAACTTCCTCGCCTCCAACTCTCAAGGATAGTTCTCCTCTCTGAACATCGATAAGTGCTCTGTCTGTTGCTAAGAACGGTCTCCCCAAAATCAGTGGGACATCTCTATCATCTTACATATCCAGTACCATAAAATCTGCAGGGAAGATAAATTTACCTGAACAAGTACATCTTCAATTATCCCTTGAGGATATTTAAGAGAGTAGAACTACCAAAAATACAAGGAATATTAAAACGCCTTGGATTTTTTAATTTTTGTGGTAGCTTCTTCTGGAGAATAACACTGCATTCCTCTGTGAGATTCACAGTCCCAAATTCCTCAAGCTTTCTCTTCCGTGCCATTACATCCTTCATGAACTTTGCGTAATTAGGCATTTGTTGCAAAACATCAGCAAATGGAATGCTATTGTGGATTTTCTTGAAAATCTCCGAGAACTTTGCAAACTGGTCATCTATAGCCTTTTTTCTGAAGCGTTGAGTATATGGAAGTGTAGGGTTGAACATATGAAGCTTTTTAGGTTGAGTGACTTGCTTCTCCTTTTCGACTTGTTTAGTGATTTCAACCTGAATTTGAGTCTCATCAACTGGTGGCTCATCAACACGTGATGGTTCTATATCCCTAAGTTCCTTGCCATTTCTAAATGTCACGGCCTTGCACTGCTCTTTTGGGTTCACTTCAGTGTTGCTAGGAGATGTTCCTCTTTATTGGTTGTTCATGGCATTAGCAAGATGTCCAATTTGAACCTCAAGAGACTTCATCGTAGCACCCATGTTATTCATGTGACACTCAATCATATCAAGCATGGACTCGTTCTTCTCAAGCCTCAATGCTGAGGTTTGAACAAAGTTACCTACCAAATATTCAAATGATGGTTTACCTTCATTCTTTTGTGGAGCATATCCAGGTGGCGGAGTCAAGGCGTTATTGTTGTTGGCATAGAAAAGTTTATCATTGTTACATAACCCTTGTTGGTACTGATTGCCTCGGTAGTATTAGTTGTTGTTGGGATACCGATTGTTTATAAACTGAGCTTGTTCTTGGTCTGCTTCCTTTGACAACTCGATTCCAGCTGCAGCTGCAGCTGCAGCTAATTCAATAGTGGGTTGTGCTCCTTGCTTGCTCAGAGCATCTACCTGCGTGGTTAGTGCAGATAATTGTGCAGAAAGTGTACTGAAATGATCAACCACATACATCCCTATGGGTTTCCTCACCATGGCTCTCTCACTGGGTCACTAGAAACTGTTGGCTGACATTTCCTCAAGCAAATCAAAAGCAGCATCTGCAGTCTTAGCAAATAGTGTTCCTCCTGCTGCAACATCCACAATAATCCTAGTTGGCCAATTCAAACCATTGTAAAATAACTGAATTTGCACCCAATTCTCATAGTTGTGTTTTGGGCACCTCCTCAATGAATCCTTAAATCGCTCCCTCGACTCATAGAGTTGTTCAGAATCAATTTGTCTGCACGTACTGATTTCAGTCCTCAGTTGGGCTGACTTAGCTGACGGAAAGAACTTTGAGAGAAATTTTGATGCCATGTCTGCCCATGTGCAACCACCATCTGGAAGAGATTGTAGCCAGCTCTTTGCGTGGTTCCTAAGAGAGAAAGAAAACAAAAACAGCCTTGCAATGTCTTTTGAAACACCATTAATGTTCACAGTATCAGTTATCTCCAAAAACATTATCAGATGTAAGTTGGGGTCTTCAACAACGGAATCACCAAACTGATTCTATTGCACCATACTTATCAATGAAGGCTTAAGTTCGAAGTTGTTGGCATTGATAATTTAGCGAGCGATTCTAGAGTATTGTTGTTGGTTTGAAATAGTCTCTGATGGGCATTTGAGGTTCAACATTCACTTGTGGAGGTGGTTCGTTGTTGTCTCTGTTCTAAGCCATTGTTAATAACTCTTCCCTTCTCGCTTTTCTCAATCTTCTTGCAGTTCTCTTGATCTTAGGATCAAACAACAACGATTCGGGAGTTGTATATTTTCGCATGCACTGCAAATGCCTAGGAAAACAACAATCAATTCAAAGTAAAAAAAATAAATAAATAAAATCTCTAAATGAAAACCAAGATTAATTGGTACAATATCATATTGTACTAAATAAATCAATCTCCGGTAACGGCACCAAAAACTTGATGTGATAATTCTTACCGCAAGCGCACGGTTGTCAAGTTTTAGTATAAAAGATCGAACCCACATAGATTGATTATAAATTTATATCTAAGTACGGAATTAAAATAATCTTCGATTTATCTAGATAATCGAATGGTTGAGTTGTTTTATGCAAATTACTAAAAGTCAATTAAACTATCAATGATCAAATTTGAGTTGGAAAAAATCAATTAGAGACAAATCAAGGAGTTCGATTTCACTTGTCCATCTGCTACACTTATCATTCATCAATCTCAATATTATGGATTTTCCTAGTTTACTAGCCGATTATCTAAGATTAAATATCAAACAATTAAAATGGCATAGTAATTCCTTTAACGACTTCTATGGAGTTATATGCCTCTCGGAACTCTATAAACTTCCACAATATGAATCCCATCTATCCTATTCACAACCCCTTCTCTTGAGTGAGAGATTACAAATATATCATCATTCAATCTATGGCCAGTAGATCAAAATCATTAAGAACAGGGAAAACAAATAAACCATATGAAAATTCAAATAAATCAATCAATTCATAATAAGCGTAGTTTCAAAACAAGCGTCATCGTTCCCCTAGAAAAGTGAAGTTAGTTCATGATAGAATGAGATAAATACATAGACACGTTTACACAATCCATAAAACCAAATAAAAGTAGAAATACAAAATGATTTAGAAGCTATTCTTCGTTATCAGATGAACGCCTCCGTCTCGGGTTGAAATCTCAACTTTTTTGCTCCGAGCCGTTGTCCTCTCTTTTTCTCCTCTTCAAAACATAGTGTTTGTTTTGTTTTGTTTTTTTGTTTCTTTTACCTGATGGTGAAAGTCCAATAATACTCCAAAACCACCATAAATGCCCCTAGAATCCGAGTGTATCAGATAAGGAAGGTATGAAAAGTTTCCAAAATTCTGTTTACTTATTTACACCGATGATGTGCTAAAATTCTGGCTTCCCGCGTATCTGGCGTATTTATGCCACGGATTTGGCGTAATTATGCTTCATATGGCGTAGCTACGCCTCAAAGTGGCGTTGTTACGCCTGCTTTAATTCTTTAGAAATTGCAATTGTCGTAGCCTTGGCGTATTTATGCCTCAGAATGGTGTAGTTATGCCTGTCTCTTGAGTGGAAATTTGAGGCCTTTACATCAATACACCATTTTGCTCAGCTTTTGCACTCTTTTAGTCCACAAAACCACGTAGTTACCTATATTCCTGCAAGACATGACAAATAAATACCAAAAACGTAATTCTGATAGAAAACTAGCAATAAACCATGTAAAATATGACGGAATATGAGTGTATAAAATACACTTATGAGTAAACCATCTCTCTCCAAAATTCATTCTCTCTCTTCAATTTCATTCTCTCTCTTCTAAATTTCATTCTCTATGTCTTCTATTTTGCATTCTTTCACTAACTGATGCATGGCATTACACTGTGCATGACTTGTAAATGGTAATCAGTGCATGACATTACAAAAAGATAATGGTGCATGACATTAAAAAAGTAACTATTGCATGATATTACAATGCATGGCTCTATACTAGTGCACGACATTACACGGTGCATGAAATTACACTGGTGCATGGTTTTACACCGGTGTGAATTTTTAACTGGTTCATGGATTTTTAACTGGTGCGCGTATATTTAACCGGGCTTAAATTTTTAACTGGTGCATGAAAAATTAAAAGATAACTGATGCATGAAAATTTTAAAAACAACTGATGCATGAAGTCTGAAAAAAATAAGTGGTTCATGAATTTGTAACTGGTGCATGAAAATTGTAAAAACAACTTGTGCATGAATCCAAGAGTATAATCTGATTACAACACACTTCTTGTCTCTCAATCTCTGTCAAACTAACCAAATGATACAAGAGAAAACTCACAACAATTACAGTAACTCACAACAATTACAACATGTTTCTTCCTCTCTGATTCTTGGTGCATTTTGAATATACCAGAAAGAAATTCCCTCGATCTCTCTATTCTTCTCCCAGAAAATTGCACGCTCCATTGCTCTCCTTGTTCTATTATGATCAGTAGTAAAACCTTTGAAAGGACCTCAACAAGGATATAAAATCACCCTCAATATCTTGTGCTGTCAAGATGAATCCTATGTAAGAGACCAAGAACTCCAGTATAAAATCTCTTCTACCACTGTAAACCTTAATACAAATAATCACACACAACACTGACACAACAATAACACAACATGCTAGGGACATTACCCAACCTCTTCACTGAATGCACTCGCACAAACATTTTGTCAAACAGATTATTAGCATTACTCAAGAACACAAACTGAGATAGAATTCCAAGCCTATCATTAATTCATTTTAAGCAAAAACCAAAAACATTATCATTTTCAATTTGAATGATAATAATTTGCGGTGCCCAGTTAATAGCCTAGGTTTTTGTCCCCTTCGTCAAAGTTGAATTAAATGCAACGATGTTGAGGTTCGAACGTTCTAGTCCTTTGGGTAGGTGTTAAATAAATGAATTGGGTGGGTTGTTTGGCCTGTATTGGTTTTACTTCATTAATGAACTCAAATGTTGTGAGCTTATTGTTCCCATATTTTTTATTATTTTATATCTTTTTTTTCCTTTGGATTCTATTCGTGGACACCTAAGTTTTCATAGCTTTGTTTGATTATTTAACCGCAATTTTATTTTAAACTTGCTTGTGTTTCATATATGCTCATTATGAGGAATGAGAAAATTAATTCTTATTTCAAGAAACGGAAAAATGAAGATAGTGATGGTTCTTTGGTAGATGGAAGTGTCATCAAATTTGGTATATAGAAGGGTCATCAAATTTGGAACTAATGTTGCCTCAGACATGTAACCAATACGTGTCATCAATCAACACTCCAGTAAAAAGAGACTAAAAGCGAAAATAAAAACCAATTTATTGAAATAAGACTGAAATTTGAAAACTCAACCCACCTGACTATAAAATGACCAAGTTGAAGGACCAAAATTCCCAAATTCTTATACAACAATAACAATAACAACAACAACTAAACATTTAATCACAATTCATGAACAATATGTTAACAAATGGAATGTGTATCTTTTCCAAATTGGTGCTCCTTCATCCTAGCCGATGATTCACCATCACTAATAGGCTATAATCTATTATATCTTTGTAAAGATATGATTGTAGATAAATATTTATAGTTTCCTTATTCATTGTCAATTACGATCCTAAATTGTGGGATCTAGAAGTGTGTACATCAACTATATATGTAGTCTAAAAGGTTGTGAATAAATAATGGAACCTTTGCATAGATTTTGACTTGGTATCAGAGCTTAGATTCCCATTTGAATCATTTGAATTATCATATACTCATCAATCATTGCACCATGAGCAGTGATATACCCGAATCAACTCTTGTACCAATTATCCATGTTCAATCAGAAAATAATGGTTTCACAACTACTATTATTCTCACAGAAGTTAATTATGATGTATGGTCTCAAATCATGGAAATGCAAATTGCACGCCGTGAAAAGCTGAAATATCTTACAAACAAAACACCACCAAAGGTTACTGATGCTTCCTAGACTAAGTGGTATGCAGAAAATCAAAAGGTCAAGGGATGGCTGTCTATGTCACCAGAAATTATGAAACGATATCTCAGGCTGCCTACTGCACAAGAAATCTAGACTGCTCTTTCCAAAGCTTTACGGATCAAATGAATCGCAATCTTTGCACTAAATCAATGGACATTCGCTATTAAACATGTTGGTCGCCCAATTTCCACCTATTATGGTGATTTACGAAATATTCAAGAACTGGATCACCGTGATAGAGTCATCATGAAGGATCCCGAAGATATAATCACCTATAAACAATCTGTTGACAGATTGAGAGTGCATATCTTCTTGAGTGGACTAGATACTGAATTTGATGAAATTTGAGGTGAGATTCTTAGGAAGGATCCAATACTCGATCTAGAAGAAACGTATGCATATGTTCGTCGCGACGCAATTCGCAAGACTACTCTAAATGGTGAATCAGTACATTCAGAGTCATCTGCCATGGTTGCTCATCGAACCAAAATCATACCAGAGTCATCAGCAAAATCATACTACTGATTAAAATAAATCATTTGGATCACAAAATAGTAGCTATGAAACAAAGACTACACAACCAGAACGCATATGCAATAATTGTGGTGAAAAAGGACATACCAAATTACGATGCTATGAGTTGATTGGATATCCAGAATGGTGGGATCCTACCAAGGCACCACGCAAACGAAATCCAAAATCAAAACACCATACTTCTGTTGTTGTAGTAGAGCCCTTCACCAACACAAACACTCCTGAGAAAAGCTCTTCCCTAATCGCCACTTCTGGGAATGGAGGTAAGGTCACTGGTAAGGCTCTTCATACTTCTACCCTAAGTCACATAAGGCGGATGCGGGAGCGGATGCGGATGCGTGAGTGCGTCAATATGCAAAAAAATTGAGTGCGGGTGCGCCTTAATGCGCCTATTAAAATTAATAAATAAATAAATAAATATACATACACACTGATGAAATGAAGTTAAACATACATAATATACATCATATTTAACAAACTTACATCATTATTATATTATTTACAAATTTACAATATGAAGTTCTTAACAACTTTGATGTTTGCAGCTTTACCAATCTTAAAAAACATTAAAATTAGATTTTATTGAAGAATCAACATTTGCAGCTTTGCAAAAATGTTATAGCCAATGATACAACGTAATGTGAATCTTGTATTTGATCGTTCGTCTAGTAAGAATTCTCCGAAAAATATATTGTAGAAATAGAAATGAAGTATTAAAGTTTTGTTTTATTTTATGATATAAATTAACGAATTTGAAAAATGAAACCAAATTGTTCATATTTATTTCAACATGTTTGATAATAGTATGAATTTATTAAAAATGACTCATATTATTTCCGGAGACTTATATTATTACTTTATGAAATGACTAATATAAACATTTAAATTAACTCAATAAAAATAAAAGTTTTATTTATAAAGTTCATTCTATTAATTTTCATGCAAAAAACTAAGATATAAAATTTATTATTAGTTACTCCGCAAAAATGTTACAAAATCACAGATTTATCATACTTTCTTTTATCACATATTTTAATCTTTCATATGTTATTATGTCTTTTCATGATTCATTATCTATACCATATAATATAATTTTCTTACCAACCCGAAATACCTAGAAACCATAAAAATTCATCTAAACCCAAAATCGAAGAATTTTTTTATAATTACAAAAAAAAAAATTGGAGAATTAAGGAGGATTAACAAGACTTAGTAACTTAGTGCGCGACTTAGTAAATCTTAATGCGCGAATTAGGAAATCTTAGTGCGCGAATTAAGAAATCTTAGTGCGCAAATTATAAAATCTTAGTGCGCGAACTAGAAATTCTTAAAGCGCGAACTAGAAATTCTTAAGTCGCCGGAGCGCCAGTGCGTGGAGGGGGGTAGGAGGATTATGTGACTTAGCTTCTACCTCTGTTAGTCATAATGAACGGATAATGATTCCGGTGATCACATGACATTTGACAGGAGTCATATTAAATCCATAAAATCCTCAATCCAAAAAATAGTGTACACAGGTACATCCTCTCCCGTGGTTGTAGAAGGTTCAATTTCCTTACAAAAAATCTAGATTTGGACTTTGTT
Source organism: Haberlea rhodopensis (assembly GCA_907163345.1). Classification (NCBI taxonomy): domain Eukaryota; kingdom Viridiplantae; phylum Streptophyta; class Magnoliopsida; order Lamiales; family Gesneriaceae; genus Haberlea; species Haberlea rhodopensis. Next base: position 1,974,165 of record CAJQUN010000021.1, on the reverse strand, counting down.
CTGATTGTACCTTCTCTTAAACATAACTTGGTGTCTGTAGCTCAAATAACCATGGCTTTGAACTGTATTGTGATTTTTTGGCCTAATATATGTGTTTTAAGGACATTAAGACTCGGAAGACAATTGGCTATGGTACTAGGAGAGGGAAGTTGTACTACCTTGATCTTATGCCATCAAGCTCCAATCAGTTAGCTAAAGTTTTGTCAAGTAAAGCAAGCAGCAACCTTCGTAATTCAGAGATTTGGTTATGGCACAAACGTTTAGGTCATGCATCGTTTGGATACTTACATAAATTATATCCAAAGTTTTTTGCTCAATTGAATATTTCAGATTTTAAGTGTGACATTTGTGAATTGGCTAAAAGTCACCGTGTTCCATTCCCTACTAGTATGAAGTCCAACACCTTTCATGGTGATTCATTCTGATGTGTGACGGCCTACAAAACTCATTCTTTGAATGGTGCACGATGGTTTGTGTCATTTATTGACGATCACACTCACATGACTTGGGTTTGTTTAATGAGATCAAAATGCGAAGTTAATTCATTGTTCCAGCAATTCCACAAAATGATAGCCACTCAATATAAATCAAATATTCAAGTTTTTCGAACAGATAATGGTGGAGAGTATATTAACAAAGATTTGAAACAATAAAATTACATGGCATTGTTCATCAAACAACTTGCTCTTACTACCCTTGACAGAACGGTGTAGCTGAGCGAAAAAACCATCATCTTCTTGAAGTTGTTCGTACTTCCTTGTTTGGGGCTCATATGCCTAGTAGCTATTGGGGAGAAGCCATCCCCACTGCAGTGTATCTCATTAATCGTGTACCTTCTAAGCTCTTTAAAATTTCATACCCCCTTTCATGTTCTTCATAATACCATATAAGCTCCTACCACTCCTAATTTAGCCCCTAAAATTTTCGGGTGTGTAGCCTTAATGCATCTTATAAACCCTTCAGAAATAAGCTGGAACCTCGTGCTCTTCGATGTGTATTTGTAGGTTATGCTTGCATCAAAAAGGGTATAGGTGTTATCATCCACATTCTCGAAGAATTTATGTTACCCTTGATGTAACCTTCCATGAAAATTAAATGTATTATTATGCCTCTGAGTCTTCACTTCAGGAGGAGAATAGAGATGAAGTACATGCTCTGTATAATCCTTTGGACAATATGGAGTTTATAGGCAGTGGTGGTGGTGGTGACGAGTTGGAAACAGATGGTGATGAAACTGGAAACAAAGATGAAGATCAGTTGGAAATAAATGAAGAAAGAGATCATCAATTGGAAATAAACGAAGATCAAGATCAGTTGGAAGTACCAGTTTTTCTCACTCCTGATGTACCATCAGACCAAGTGTCTTCTCAAATGGATTCCATGCTCGAATCTCAGATACATCCTGACCTTGACCCTAACATAAAAGTGTTACCCAATCGAGTCAACAGAGGGAAACCTAAGGTTAACTATGAACCTGCTCTAAACTCAAAATCCAAGTATCGTATAAGCAACTATCCTAGGAACAATTATCAAGGGAAAATATGTCATTTGTTAATCAATTATCTTTTGTAGCTATTCCTAACAGTGTGCAGGAAGCTTTGTAGAATTCGAGATGAAGAGAAGCAATGAATGAAGAAATGAAGTCTCCTCAAAAAATTCAACTTGGGAAATCGTTGAATTACCTGAAGGAAAGAAACCTGCCGGATGTAGGTGGGTCTTCACCATTAAATCAAGGCTAATGGAACCATTGAACGATTTAAAGCAAGATTTGTTGCCAAGGGGTATACTCGAACATACGGAATTGATTACATGGAGACATTTGCACCAGTTGCCAAGATTAATACTGTTCGTATCCTATTATCTCTAGCTGTGAATCTTGATTGGCCTCTACAACAATTTGATGTGAATAACGCTTTTCTACATGGAGACCTCCGAGAAGAAGTGTATATGGAGCTGCCCCCTGGCTGTAATCTACAGATTGAAAGCAATAAACAAGTCTGTAGGTTGAGGAAGTCCCTTTATGGTTTGAAGCAATCTCCTAGAGCATGGTTTGGAAGATTCGCCAGTTTTATGAAGTAATTTGGTTACAAGCAGAGTAACTATGATGACACTCTATTTTTGAAGGAACGAATTATAAATCTTATTGTATATGTTGACGATATGATAGTAACTGGAAATGATCTTGATGAAAGGAAAGCACTCGAGGGACACATTGCAGTCGAGTTTGAAATGAAAAACCTTTCTGAATTGAAATATTTCCTCGAAATTGAGGTATCAAAATCAAAGAAAGGTATCTTTCTGTCACAGAGGAAATATGCCTTGGATTTACCAAGGGAGAAACTTGTATGACAACACGTAGTCCAGCTAGCACTCCTATGGAAGAAAATCTGAAATAGGCATTCTCCCAAATCAAGTTCCAGCTAAAACGGAATGCTGTCAGAGGTTGGTTGGAAGATTAATGTATCTAGCACACACTCGACCTGATTTAGCATATGCACTAGGTGTTATCAGTCAATTCATGCACTCCCCAAGCGAAGACCATATGAATTCCCTCATCCGTATCTTACGATATTTGAAGTCATCTCCAGGAAAGGGAATTTTGTTTACTAAAGGGAATAGTTTGGATATTAAAGGCTATACAGATGGATTGGGCAGGATCTAATGATGGTAAATGCTGTACATCTGGATACTTTACATTTGTAGGAAGAAATCTAGTCACTTGGCGAAGTAAAAAACAAGACGTAGTCGCAAGATTAAGTGCATAGGCCAAATACAAAGGGATGGCTAACCCAATATGTGAAATGCTGTGGATCAGAAACCTAATGCAAGAGCTACATGCCAAACAAGTTAGCCCTATGAAACTATACTATGATAACAGGGCAGCTTGCGATATTGCCCACAATCTAGTCCTACATGATCGAACCAAACATGTCGAGGTTGATAGACATTTTATTAAAGAGAAACTCGAAGCAAAATTGATCGAGGTTCCTCATGTTAAACAAGACCAACTTGATGATATTTTGACCAAAGCAGTATCAAACCAAGCATTTAATAGCTGCTTAGACAAAATGGCATGAGCGACATCTTCGCACCAACTTGAGGAGGAGTTTTAACGAACGGAATGTGCATCTTTTCCAAATTGGTGCTCCTTCATCCTAACCGATGATTCACCATCACCAATAGGCTAGAATCTATTATATCTTTGTAAAGATTTGATTGTAGCTAAATATATATAGTTTCCTTATTCATTGTCAATTACGATCCTAAATTGTGGGATCTGGATGTACGTACAACAACTATATATGTAGTCTGAAAGGTTGTGAGTAAATAATGGAACCTTTGCATAGATTTTGACTCAATAAAGAGAATCAAGTCGGGTCGGACAAGTGCACCAGTTTTCCCAAAGTCTTATACAGATTATTATTTTTATTTACTTTAATTTTTAAATAATTATATTGTCAATTACACAATAAATATTTCAAAATCAAATATTTTACAGTTGTATATATAACTGTAACATATTTTAATTGGAACTCTATTAAGCACATGTTTTCATACAAAGCATTAACCTTACTTAGTACTCCTATTGTCCAAAACGAAGTCACATAGCTATCCATGCTTGTAGGAAACCGAGTCAATCTCACTGCACTATAAGCTGAATTGGTTGACAAAGTGCATTGATTGTCCAACTTCCACTTCCAAATGTCGGTCTCGTACACTTTAGGATTGAGTCTGTTCAATAAACATGTTGATTCACAAAAATAGAACATTCTCAATCAAAAAGTGGTATTCTTCAACGCCAATCCCAACACCAAACCCCTCCATCCATTGCCCCATAGAATTAACTAAACTGTAAGTGTCTACGAATATACTATAATGCCTTGGAAATTTCCTAAATAGTGGTTCATGTCCTACCTAATTGTCCAATTTTGTTGCAGAAAGAAGTATTAACTCCATCATCTGTTACTCTCATCACCCCCCACTCAAACCACTCCACATCCCCACATCACATGCCCTGAGTACCTCCCTCCACGACCCGGATATCCAACTCCTACCACATGATCCAAGCCACCCTAAACCTACCACACTCAATCTGTATACACACCGGTAAGTTTTAATCAAATACTCTTGATAAATCATGATGATATCAATTTGAGATTTAATAAAATCAAATCCTAAAGATATTGATGAAATCAATTTAGCCATCTTAAATCAGATAGTATTCACAATCTATTTCATTTTTAAGCATATGAGAAATCTCTCATATATTTCTTAATAAGTAATATTGATTTTCCCACTATGTCTACACTTTTCCACAAAGCTGATAATCGAGAGTAAAATCATCTCACTTAAGAAACAAATACGCAATAATAGGCATAAATCTTCTTACAACGAGTATTACCTTCCATGCATCATGTAGCTTAAATATATAATTTGATTTAAACCTTCTATTCCGGATCTAAATTAATTAATTATTTCTCAAAATACATTTAGCATACAAACTAAATATGAGAAAAAAAAGACGAATGAATTTCATTGACAAAAAAAAAATAGTCAATTTAGTGCTCTAACTTGTCTTGTTTTGGGTTCTTTTCTCAACTTTGTCAAAGTTTAGGCTTCGTGTGGTAAATTTATTTATTTTTTATTTTAGACAGTTAACATGACAATAATATTTGGTATCATGTCAGCAATTTCTACTGTCACGTTAACAATTTTTGACGACATTCAATATTTTGATGAAATAGGACTAACATTAAAAACAAATATTAAAGTTACTGTACTAAACTCAACTTTAACACTCAAAAAATCGGTTAACTTACAAGACATATGTTATTCGAATGTAGGTAAAATGACAGTAATTTAATCCTAATTACAGTGATACTTAAACCCTTAAATGCACCATTTATCAATTCATGTGTTCAATAAACACTTTATGACCGCTTTTATTATTCATGTGCATATATTGTTTATCCGGTTAATAAATTATCTAGAGGTAAACAATATTCTTATATCAGATAAATGATATTTGAAGTCCAAAATAACAATGAATATTATTTAAATGGTATTTACTTTTGAATATCTTTATATATCCATATTGCATATCGCTTAGCAAAAGCTCAAAATACTATAAAAATTTTAAATTGATTACTGAAAAAAAAAAACTGGCATTTTTTCTAGAAAAAAAACATCGTTATGTTGTTCATATTTACATCAACGACTTCATAAAATGTTTCAACTTAATCACATCATTATTAACCAAACGCATACTTTACAAAATCCCTTATACAAGAGGTCCACCCTTAAGATATTCCGTATATGCCAATGCCACTAACCCAACCATGGCAAGCCTCCCATTCCAAAGCTCTGCATCGGATTTAAAAAATCCCCCCGATCTCGCATCTGCACTTATCCCTTTAAACAACGGGACAAGGGATGCCACGGATAGCACAACAGTCGTTCCGATAAACCATAAGATCCCTCCGTTTTGTATCTGAGAGAAGATATCTTGTCCTCTGGTTAATTCAACTGCAATGGCTGCCACAAATCCAATCATGGCTAAACGCCCGTTGATCCTCTCTGCAGCAGGCCCATCAAAAGCCATTATATCTGTAGGCTTGGTGCTCTCCTGGATGACATTGAGGTTACATGTGAATACATAACCATACCAAACTAATTCTAAAGAACAAGTATATTTGGTAGTAATAAGATATTATTGGGATTTGAATTAACCTCAGGCTGCGGTGGTGGTGGAGGAGTTGAAAACAATTGAGGAGGAACTGGGATTGCTGCTTTCTGTTTCTCATCATCAACAACTTCACCATCCTATTAAATAAACAATTAAACTTCAATACTCATTATTGAGTCAAATAAGCATTGAAACAAATAACCTAGTATTTACTCAAAAAATATATATTATAAACTTTAATGGTTTATCTACCTTTACATTGCTATTAATTCTGAACTTTAAATCCCTCTTACAAAGGGGCATACTTCTTACAGGAGCAAACTGATTCAAACCAGCATTTTTTGAACTAAAACCAACTCCACAGATCAGTTGCATTCCTGTTGCTGCAGCTGCCATATTGTGTGTTTTGTGTTTGAAAATATAAGCTTCGAATTTATTATTTTTTCAATAATAGCTTGGTAATTATTTAGTTTGAATATGACTGAGTATACGAAGTGGGCTCGTTTATTTATAGTTGCATTGGGGCACACAAATTTGTGGGCATTTTTTAGGACACGTAAATTGGTTATTATTTGTACAGCATTGTATGTAAGATGGATTCACAGGGCACCACACAGGCCACAGCTTACGTTTGTTGTTTCGAGAAGATTAATTGGATCGACGAGTATCCGTAGAATTTGCTAGTATTTTACTCAGATTCTTGGCCACCGTACACATTTTCTCTACGTGCCTGTCTTATATATGTAAAGTAGGTATCACGAGAAGCAAATCGTGGAACTTTTTAGGAACTGCTTTCCAAATGTTAATACTTAATTATTTTTAAATATATATTTTATTTTTCAAATATATTCAACCAATCGCCGACTAACTTGTATACCATACAGGCTTGCATCTGTCTTCACATCAAGACTCGAGAGTTATTGGTAAGCGTAGGTTTCCACCTTATACATTTATATACGTACATAACTCGTAAATGTATTCTTTAAAATACTTAAATTTTGAGATATTTATTATCTGACGACTAATAATAATCATCATCTAATAAATAAAACTGACAGTTTGTACCAAAATTATGAGAAATCAGCAGTGTGACAAATATGATATGAAGGTTATAAGAAATTAATATGAGAATTAATGAAATTATCATTTATCCAATTTATATAGTTTTTTATTCAATATATACAATAATTGAAAGTTTACGTAAATAAATTAAAAACGATTCTCTTATTTATCACTTGCTATAGGAAGATCAAAGGAGAGTAATCTCATATTTGGACTGAATGATAAGCTATGATGCACGGACTCTCCTAAAAAATATTCGGTGCAGTGTCGGATATTTCTCGAATATCGACACTTCTCGGACATTAAAAAATAAAATCGGACACACGTTTCAAAAACCCACCTCAAAATTGGACGTCGTGTCGGACATGATAGATGGGCATGTCTGACGTAAAAAAGATACTTTTTTTGTACAATTTTAAATGTTTTTGGCTAAAATTAAATTTGGACGTGTTAGTTAAACTTTATGGTAATTGAAGTACTATACATTAATGTTAGTATGAGTAATGCTATGATAATTCAATGACATGCATTTATTTATATACCTTTCGAATTTGTTTTAATATTATTGGTGATTTTATTTGGATGCGTTTGTTAAAATTTTATGTTAATTGAAGTAATATGTATTTGATGTTAGTATGAGTGATAATATGATGATTCCAGTTATATACATTTATTTATATGTTCTGTAAATTTGGTAAGAATTTTTTTATTGCTTTTATATTATTTTAAAATTTTAAAAATGTGAATAATATTTTGTAATATAGTACATATGCGTGTCACATCCTTGTCGTATTCTGAAAAATTTGAATCGGTGTCGTCATGTCCGTGTCGTTCGTGTCAGTGTCGTAGTGTCAGTGTATGTGCATCGTAGATAATAATCATCTTAGATTTATTTTTTAGTCTCATGTTTGGTTAATTTTTTTTAAAAAAATCCATCATTTTTATTACATTTTAAAATCACTTTGCAACAAACTGAGCTATAACTGATAGTAGATACGTAACATTATTTTCTTATAGAGAAAGCACAAAGTCTCGTACTAAATAACAAGTGAACGATCTAGCATCTTATAATGAATAAATTTTTATCTAAAAAAGAAAATGAAAAAATGAACTTCTTTGCATAATAAAATATTTTGTTAGCATCAAACACTTTAACACTGTCAAAAATTGTAGATGTTTGCAGAGACAAATTTATTTTCTTATATTTTTTGTGGTTTTGCAAAGTCGGATACTAAGTAACGGATGAATATGAGAGACTGCACCTACTTAGATGCCAATGAGTTAGACTTATTAGGTGCCAATCACAACATTTACGAGCACACAAAAGCTTTTTTGATGCTTTGCGCAAACACTTTAATATATTTGTAATATTTAATTAAAAATCAACAAACTTCATTTGAATTTAAGAATTTTTTATTAAAATATAAAATTTGATTCTACATCTTTTGGTATTCGGGTCCCGACCCGACTCGATCGGGTCGGGATAATCGGGTTTTTCGGGATAATCGGGTAGTCCCCGATTGGGTAGTGGCGGGTTCGGGACGGGATTCGGTAGGGGTTTGGGAGAAAAATTGTTCGGGTTCGGGTACCCGAACCCGATTTCCCTTTTAAAAATAAAAAAAATATTTTTTAGGTTTAAATATGTGTAGTATTTCTTTTAAAAAACAAAAAAAAAAAAATCAAGGTTCGGGTACCCGAACCCGAATTTCGGGTACCCGACATATTCGGGTTCGGGTTCGGGTATGCTTTTAGTATTCCCGATACCCGAACCCGAATATCCCGATTCCCCGAAACCAGTCCCGATTCCCACCCCTAGATAAAAGGGTCAAATACCAAAATAAATACTAGTAATGTTTTAAATCAAATATTTAAGAATTACGTGTATACAGTATATAACATTTATGCATTACACAACTTTTTACTCTAGTTTTTATCGCGTAGTCTTTATTATTATTATTATTATTATTATTATTATTATTATTTTTAATGGGGAAGGGGCATATTTCATATTTTTTTGGCCTCAACCACATCTTTTGGAAGATAGAAGGGTCATCCAATTTGGTAGATTGAAGGGATCATCAACTAAGATGCTAACGTAACATCGAACACGTTATTGCTCGTAAGCAATAACTGGTACCAATTCATCAAATTTTGGCATCATTTCATCAATTTCGAAACAAAATAATGATCAAGTTATTGGACTAAGACTGAATTCGACAATTCATCAGACTAACAATGTAAAATTACAAGTTACATGATCAAAATGTTAGTTTTCAACAAAAATTCAAATATAAATTATTCTTTTTATTTATTTAATTTTAAATGATTATATTTGTTAATCACTCGATAAATATTTCAAAATCCAATATTTTAGAATTACGTATGTACAACTGTAACATATGTTAAAGTGTGGATTTGTAATATAATTGGTATGTCTGATCCTTTGACTGTGTAGGAACCGATTAAAAGTGTCTTAATAATCTGAAGTTAATTTAAATGGAGGACTCTAAAACATAGAATTTAGTATTTTCATGCTGCTAAATAAAGATTTAGAAGTTGATAAAAAATTAAAGAGGGAAACTATCGTTATTTGGAAGCAAAAAATATTTAATGGAATGAAAATATCATTATATTATTCGAATTTACATCATTATTTACACACCATACTTCATTAACACCATCATGGAACCAAAACAGCCTTACAAAACCTTTCACACAAGAGTACCACCCTTGATATACTCAGTATAAGCCAAAGCTATCAACCCTAACATTGCAAACCTTTCATTCCAAAGTTCCGCATCAGATGTCATCAATCCCACGGATTTCGAATCCGCACTCACATCTTTAAACAATGTGACAAGAGATGCTATGGATAGCATCTCAGAACATTCCGAGAAACCAGGGGATCCCTCCATTTTGTATCTGGGTAAAAATATCTTGTCCTATCGTTATTCAACAGCAATAGCAACAACGAATCCCATCATACAAGTACAAAGAGAAATCGAGGAATAAGCGGATTAAGGTCTAATGATAAAATGATTCACAACAGAAGCACTAATACTTGACCTGAAGAGTGAAAATACCGCCAGAGATATACAAGTTCCCTCAAACCATCCAGCTAAGGAAGAGGTATAACAAGGGAACTATCTTCCAATATAACTGAAGGTACCAATGTAGATAGATGGGAGACATAAACTAATAAAAGACAGACAATGGAGCAAGCTCTCGTATCCAAATTTTTCACTGAAATCAATCGACCAAATAACACTATTGAATCGTATTCTTTGTAATCCTTTAATGATTCATCGCATACATTATATGAGAAAAAATTTAATTTGGTCTCTAATTTATCAAAATTCTATCTTCGTCCAATAATTCCACTTGTTTTATACTTTTACTCTTGTTTTTTTTATATAGGTTTTTGACATTCTTCATCATCATCATAATATCAATAATATCCTGTTATATAAATGCTTCGGCACAAAGATGATTAAATGTAATGTTATTGTACTAAAACCGAATTTTGACCAATTAGATGACTAAAATTCAATACATACCAACTTATTGGACTATTTTTGTAATTTTTCCTATATTATATTGAATAAAGTTTTCATCTAGAAAATAAATAAATAATAGTAATTTCTTTTAATGATAAATATATGTAATTATTTTAATTAACAGTCTTTAAAACTTCACCGAAATTTTATTTATTAAGTAAGTTTTTTCTACATCGAAATTCTTCTTTTTGAAATTTTTATTAAAATATAAATATGATATCAACAGTTTTTGGTAGACAAAAGGAGTCAAATGCCAAGTTACATAGTAGACAATGATAATTAGATACAAGATACACATTCCAACAAATAGGCAATTAAGAGTTTATGTGGGTGGGTCTTGATGGGGTAAAAAAAATCTGTACTTCTGTTATCTTAGCTAGAGTATACATGTTATTTATTTATAAATATTGTTTTTTCCCAAAAAAAATATTTTTCTCCAAAAAAATAATATTAAAATATTTGTTTAATCAATAATGTGACATATTGGTATTGAGTTACACATTGAAAAAAAAATGTTAAAATAATTACTATATTGTTATATGTAAATTGACTTAATTCCAAAACACTTAAAAATCATTCTACAAGCACGCAACGCATACATAAAGAGACTTGTCGTATAATTCTCACTCTCCTTCCTATAGCAAGTGATAAATAAGAGAAATTATTTTAAATATATTTAAGTCAACTTTCAAAGGTGAAACAAGTAAGTCTAAGATGATACATAATTTTTCAAACTCTTCCTCTACTTTTATCAATCCCCCAGCTTTAACCCCGAACCATGGGCGGAGTGGGGCGGATGAGGAATTTGAATTAGAAGAGTTTTAGTGTGATGCCCTGCCCTACTCATACCAACATTCAACTACATATGCAATTATCATATCAATATTTCAAAGTTGATGTGCAAATTTTTTTGCATGACCGACAACACATTTGATACATACTAATCAAATCAATAATTTCAAAGTTTATATGCTAATTTCAAAGTTGATGCGCTTAACGCCTTGCATGGAAGACCTTAAAGAAAAGCTCTCCGGAGAACTCTTTTATAAACACCGAAGAGTTTTCATATAGTTGATAACCCTTTAATAAAAACATGTTTAAGTCCATTTTATGATTATATTGATCTCATTAATTATTTTGTTCTATAAACCATTTCATTCCAGTACATTGTTTTTGTAAAAATAAAAGAATATTGATAGTCTCTTACAAACCAGATCAGTTCAATCAATTTTAAGGGATCAACCAAACACGATAAATGGGATTTTGTTATAATATTCCTTCGTTTTGAAAACAAATGTATGCTTGAAATAATCAATCGAATATGAGAACTATTTAAATATGATGTCATGAAAATACAAAATATCGGGAGATAAGTGTTATGCAAAGAACGTGCTTCGTGTGTGTCAGCCACCTCTTGAACCGGCGGGGTAAAGTGCTACACGTTTGGGAGCCACCTCTTGAATTCGTAAGAGCCACCTCAATACTCCTTGTATTTCGTGAATCAATTCAATCTGATTAGTATCTGATATGTTCTATGATAGATGTATTATGTTCAACTCAGAGGAGCGAAAATTTGTTAATTAAATGTATTTGTTCATATCAGTTTATGTTTTGATATCTGTTGCGAAATTTGCATATATAAGTATGAGTTTTTGGCATATCGATTGGCCCCCGCTTGCTGAGTATTTTCCCAAATACTCATCCCTTACCTCCTATTCCCAGATAAGAACAAAGAAAATTGAAAACGAGGAACAACATAAGTTTTGGGGTTGATGATCTACTGTAAAGATTTCAAGATTTTACGTAATTAAGCTTCTGCTGAACTACGTTAAGATTCATGTTATGATTTGGTTTTCAATTGCAAAGACACTTATGTTTATGGAATAAAAAACTTGTTGAATTTTAATTTATGTACAACGAGACTCGTTGTCTTCGAATTTTATATTTGAATTCAACATGTGTCATGTGCTCGGGTTTAGGGGCTTGACATTTAAGTGATATCAAAGCAACACCCGATTCCATAATTCCGCTGGGAAAAGAATTTGATTGATATGAGTTAACCGAATTATGAATCCCAGATCTAATAGACCAACTGATAATAAAAAATATATCAGTCAGGAATCGAAATAATAATCTGAAATTATTTTTTAAAAATATCCGAAAACAAATATATTTTTTGGTAAACAGCTACTGTCGTCATACCTCAGCCATGCCGCCGCTAGCCTTCACCTGATGATCGACTCATCATCGTGACCGCCTAACTCAGACGAAGCCACGGTATAGTTATCTGGAGGAACGGACGATGTTAAGATGACCATTTACCGATCGAAACTCGCGCTCAAACCTTCGGAAAGTTTTCCGATTTCAAAGTCATCGGAACACTTTTTTTTAATCGGACTGGGGATATTAATCCCTAAATCCAGTCAATCCAAAGCCCTCAACTAATTTCCAATTTTAGTCACGAATCACAATTGAATTTTATGCCCTAAGAACCCTAAATTTTCGAAAGTTTCCAAATTCGATTTCTCATTAATCCGAGCACTAATTTCAAATTAATTTCGGATTAACGATTCATATCATCCCTGATAAAAGCTCTCTCAGAACTAGGTTTCACAAACAAAGGAAGGTCTCTAATTCCGAGCTTAAATCACACCTTAGAACCCTAACTGTTCCAAAATTTTGATCCTCGATGTTTTCTATAATCGAACATAAAATCCAAATTAAATCTGGTTAATGACCAACAAGGAAAGTATATTTAAACCCGTCTGCCAAATGCAAATCAAACATGGAAAGATGCTCAATTTCGAACCGAGGTTTACGCTTCAAGAACCCTAATTGGCGAAAATTCAGCTCGCGATTTGATCTACCATTCGATTACGAAAATCCAATAATTCGGGATGTCACTCGTTATCATGCCAGAAATAAAAGCAGTCTATTGTATTTTTCCCACAAAAAAGAAGATGCTCAATTTCGGATCGAGATTCACACTCTAGAACCCTAAAAATTATGAAAAATTCGATCTTCTATTTCTCTCAAATCCGAACACCATTTTCAAACTAATTCTGGGTTTATGATACTCATATCATTCTCATTAAAGCCCCCAGATCCTAATTGACGGAATTTTGAATTGCACTTCTTGCTTATATCAGGCTCTAAAACTTCGAGAGTTATCCTTCGATTTCTTAGTGATAAGTGTCATTTTTACACATATATTTTTATGCTTTCTTGTTCTATTTTACTGTGATTCATGAACGATATTATACTTTGTGGTATTATTTTACATGTGTCAGGAATTTACGTGGAAATGGAGAAAATGAGCTGAAAACGATGAAATATGACACAATAGAGCTAACACTTCGAGGCATTGACAAAAATCTCGAGGGAGTAAAATTTGGCATGGCTCGATCGATCGCCACACACGGGCGATCGATCAGCAAGCACCGATCGATCGCCAACTGTAGAGCCGATCGATCGCGAGTCGGAGTTTCTGGAAAAAAAAAAAAAACCTTGGCGGCGAGAGTTTGAAACTTGATTCTCATAGAATCTTGGTACACGCATATACAAGGAAATAAAGTGAGCAAGAGTCGTATGAATCAAACAATGAAGATTCAGCAACTCATGCATACAAGGAAACTTTCGCAACAAATTTGGTGGGATATAATACATGGAAGCATATTATTGAACATATATATCATAAGACTCATGTGAGGCAGCAGATTCATTATTCAAGAAGATTGAAATTCATGTACAACTCATATCATCACAAGGAAAGAATATTAGTAACTGATATTCATGCATAAGATGGAAAATAGAGCTGCCCGTTAATGAAAGTCATGCCACAACATATCATATTTGTTGTTGGAGGGATACAACATATTTGTTTTGGACAAAGATATCATGGGAGAGCAAAGTTCAGAATCCACAAGGACTCTTTGATTACCATATCACAACAGCTAAGATTTTGGAGGCCCATAGCATAGATATAACCTCACGTTCCAGCCTCTATATAGGACGAATAACCTACACCAACTGACGCCTCCTCATCATCCTTCCACAGAATATCACACTCCCCACTTCATAATCCACGCCTCAGCCTTTTCTTTCACTACATCATACACGCTAGCCTCAATCTTTCTATCATCTATCATCCTTCATCAACCTTTCACCCTATGTTTTGGAACATCTTCAAAAAGATAATCGAGGAGCACGATCAAGAAAGAAGCAAGAGAAGAAGGAACGAGAATCAATGAACGAAGTCGACTTGAGAGTTGTTATTACTTTTATGTTTTACTTTTGAATGATTATTGGATTTGATGCGTTTTAGATGATTGAAAGATATCTTAAACATAGTTTTTCCTTTGATATTGTGGTTGAATTCCTACATCTTCTATGTGCATGTTTTATTGTTCTTAATACTTTTGAAGGTTTGGCCACCTTTGGATGATTTTGAGATCGAAAGATAAAATTATAATACGACATAGTAATTCATGCCGTGTGTTTAAGATTGAGATTGAAAGATAAAATCGCATACGAGTGATAGCTTTGGGTTATCTAAAGTTAGTGGTTTTCATAAAGTTTCATCCAATATCGAATTGTTAATTTAGCGAACGGAAGTTACTTGTTGTAATTTGGTGTTAGGTTTATTATAGCTCGATAGAGTATATTGAATAAATTCGGAAAACCCATCTCCTTAGAGATGGTTTGATAAAAGAACTGTAGAGGTTGGTTAGGTGAATCGTTGTCTTGATAATTCTTTCTTTTGGCTTTTATCGTGATCATTGATTGTTTTGGTTGTATTATGATAGTTTTATTTAGTATTTAGTTCACTTACTTTGAATTCGTAGGTTAAATATAGTTTAAAGAAATCTTATTTGGAAATGCTTGTTAGTCCAATCGACACTCGTAGTTATGAATCACTGTATAAAAACTTGATACCTTACGCTTGCGGTCGATTTGTGTCGTTGATTTATATCATGCACCGCTTAATATTTATTTTCTAAATAAAAACGCGATCAAGTTTTTGGCCTCGTTGCCAGGGACTAACTAGTAATATTATACGAGGTTCTTTGACTGTAATTTAACCATTTGTTTTTTCTATATTTTCGAGAAAAAAATATTTATATTTATATTGTATTGTTTTGTTTTTCTTACGAGGTGCTTCTGATGTTTCATAGCCAAGTCTTCAAAAGTGTTGCCCAACAACCTCAGAGTCATTCTATGCAGCGTGAGAGAGATTCAACAATTTTGCAACCACTTTATGGTATCATAACTTTTCGAACTATGTTCTTCTTCAATTTTTCTATAATGTATTGGATGCAAATACACAAAGATGGGTATTTAGTGGATGTTTGGCAACTGGGAGTCCCCTGTTTGATAGAGATGAAGACAATGTATTGCACCTATTCAATGATATGGCGGACTTCGACCACCACTGGCATTGAGATCCTTCATTTCAAGGTTGGAGCCACCAATACCCGCCAGAGCCCCACCACCCTCATGATACACCCCAACCATTTGAACATCACGAAGAGATGAGAGATAATTCTGCAGACGTCACGACTCAGTTAGAGGACACCATAATAAGATTCATAGCATAATGTGAGAGCAATATGGAGAGTCAAACCAACTTTATAGATCACATGGAGCAGCAAGTAGCGCTTATGGAAACAATATCAACGAGCTGCCAAGAGGAAGAACGAGATCTACAAATGAAAGTATGACGAATCAAGTTTGGTTACACGATGAGGACTACTCCACCAACCAAGTTTGCGGGAGTAATCATACTAACGAGGAAGAGATAAGGGAATTATAGCCTCTTCAAGATATTGAGCCTATTTCAGAGACGTTATCCGAGGAGTTCCCATGTGAAGATGAGTCGATGGTGATGCTGGTGAAAGAGGAGACCTTCGAAGATTCTGACTTGAACCCATCGATGTCGACATGTTTTATGTCATATGTGGATCCATTCTTACAATCGATGCCAACTTCACCATACTATGCCCTCCACGAGATGAAGCCAAGCCGATAATCCTTCTTCCCATGCCTACCATTCAAGACAAGTGTTGTTGGAGCGATGAGCTTACACTGTAGACATCTTGCCAAGATTGATGGCATACTGGATCAAGATCCATTTGTGATATCATATGATACTTACTATGGGCGGCAACCGTTATTTGATGGTTGCTTCTGATCGTCAAGCCTACGACTAGAAATCAGAGCTTCTTGGGAGACAAAAGCAATATCATTTACTTTTTAGTTTGTTTTTTATTTCAGTATTTGCATTTTAGTTTTATTACCTCTTAAGTCAACTATTTTACTATTTGCATTCTTCTCTTGCTAGGTACTCCGTTGGAGTGATAAACCACTACAGCAGCGGAGCTTTAAAGAGCCAACATTCCTCAGTCCTCATGCAAGCATCTTGACCAGGGGAGTTTACTGTTTCTCTTTTGAATCTTTTAAACATTGCGGACAATGTTTGATTTAAGTTTGGGGGAGTAAGTGGCTTGCATGCTTTACTTAATCTGCATTCGGTGTGCTGAATTAACACTTGAATTGTCCGTTTATTAAAAAAGAAATTATGAGTTTAAACTTGAGAAAATAATGAATTCTAGTAGTGACTATTCAATGATGATTTTGATCTCACTATGCATACACTTAAATTTTAATGATTGTTAGACTTGTACATAATATCCTTTGTTGGATTTGCATGTCAAGAATGAGGAATATTTATTGATAATTATGTGAACTTGATGATTTGTCTTGAGCAACTTAGAGTACTCTAGAACCTATTTGATGATGACACTTTGAGGTGAAATTTTATAGTTACAAACTTGACTTGGAAATGATCTAGGCGATTTTTGATACGTTTGAGCCTTTCAAGACTACCTTATCATATATTAATTCCTAGTGCCCCAATTTGAGCCTAGTTGAAAAAGAATGGTGTATGCTTAGCATATAACTAGATCACATTCGACATTCTTGTTTAAACTCATCATACCTACCCTTTATGAGTATAAAATAAAATTTTATCCTTACCATAAGAGAGTATAATGGGTCTCATTCAATGCACATTATTGAAAATATTGACGAATGAGAATGACGAAAATAAGAAAAGAAAGAGCAGTGAAAAAGATATACATAAGACCCAAAGTGGCCAAGGCTAGAAAAAAAGAAGAGAAGTTCAATGTGTGCAAAATATGAACTTTACATATTATACTCTCTTCTTGCGCTTATCCTATCTTTTCTTCGAAACCAACACCAAAGGCCTGCCATTACAAGCTTAAAAGACCTTTTGATCCAAGTCTAGAGAGTGGCTACATTAGTGGATAAGTTGTTTTCAAATAGGCTTATGGGGTGCTCAACGATAATCTTGACTCTGAATTGATGATTTGATCTTGAAAATACGGATGAAACTCGAGGATGACAATAACACACACAAGTTCCGATTTTGAGATGTGTTGCTTGATTTAGGAGAAACATGTATTGTTCAAACTTTTGTATGTTGCCATGTGAGATTTCTGAGAAAAATGCTAGTCATGAAATAATTTGTTTCAAGTATCAAGAATGAACTCTACCATTTGATTTTAATTTCCTCCGAGGACGATCAAGTGATAAGTTTGGGGCTTCAACTGCCTCGAAGCATAAGCCACCACGTGCTTATCCTGCATCAATACACAACCCAAACCCTGCAATGATGCATCCGTGTACAAAGAGAACCTCTTATTCTCAGAAGGAATCACTAATACATGTGCCGTAGTCAAACGACGCTTCAATTCTTGGAAGCTTTCCTCACAAGCTTCGGACCAATAGAACGGGACTCCTTTCTGAGCCAGCTGTGTCATTGGCTTAGCGATCTTAGAAAATCCCTCGACGAAACGTCGGTAATAACCCGCTAAACCAAGGAAGCTCCGTATCTCGGGTACAGAAGTGGGTGCAGCCCACTCCATCACAGCTTCAACCTTCTTGAGATCTACAGATATCCCGCTGCTTGATATAACATGACCCAAGAACACTACACTGCTCAACCAGAACTCGCACTTGCTGAGCTTTGCATATAACTAATGATCCCTAAGGATCTGGAGTACCGTCCTCAAGTGCTTCACGTGTTCCTCTTCGGTCCGGGAGTAAATGAGTATATCGTCAATGAAAACAATAACGAACTGATCCAAATACGGTTGAAATACTCTATTCATCAGACTCATAAAGACAGCTGGGGCATTTGTCACCCCAAAAGGCATGACTAAGAATTCATAATGCACATATCTGGTCCTGAAAGCTGTCTTCTGAACATGATCTTCTCTTACTCGAATCTGATGATACCCCGACCTCAGATCGATCTTATTGTAGAGCCTCGTACCTTGCAACTGGTCAAACAAATCATCGATCCTCGGAAGTGGATACTTATTCTTCACTGTAGCTTTGTTCAGTTGTCTGTAATCGATGCACAGACGCATCGAACCATCTTTCTTCTTGACAAATAAAACTGGTGCACCCCAGGGCGATACGCTAGGGCGTATATAGCCGTTATCAAGGAGCTCTTGTAA
Source organism: Haberlea rhodopensis (assembly GCA_907163345.1). Lineage (NCBI taxonomy): Eukaryota > Viridiplantae > Streptophyta > Magnoliopsida > Lamiales > Gesneriaceae > Haberlea > Haberlea rhodopensis. The sequence goes on along the minus strand of CAJQUN010000021.1, from coordinate 1,955,317 downwards.
CTGAATCTTTAACTCACTTAGTTCCGCTGGTGCCATCCTATATGGGGCACGAGAAATGGCAGACGTCCCCGGTAGTAACTCAATTCCAAACTCGACCTCTCTCGTCGGTGAAAATCCGAGAATCTCTTCCGGAAAGACATCAGGAAACTCCGCCACTACGGGCACATCCTCAACCTTTAATTCTTCCCACTTTTCAGTAATATCGACAGCATAGATGAGATATCCTGTATGGCCTCGTTCCAATAACTGTGCCATCTTGACATCAGATCTGAACGGGATCTTAGAACGAGAACCATCCCCAAAGAATGTCCACTGGACACCCATATAAGACCTGAATCGGACAGTCCTCTGCCTGCAGTTCACCACTGCCTGATACATGTTCAGGACATCAATGCCCACAATGCAGCCAAAATATGACATTCCCAGAACAATCAAATATGACCTTAGCTCGTTATCCTCAAAATAAATGAGGCCATCATAGACAATCCGATCAGTAATCAAACTTCTTCCAGTGGGTGTCGAGACTACAAGAGGCGTGGGCGACGGAGAAGTGCATATGTGGTAGCCTTTCAAAACTTGTCGACACAAAAGAGTGTGACGCACATGTGTCGATCAATATAAAAGCAGGATGCGTAAATAAAAGACAAGTACCCTCTATCACTTCCTCCGGAGCCGCTGTAGCCTGCTCCCTGGTCAATGCATAAACTTGCCCCTGAGGTGGCCCCATAGGCTGACCTCCATACTGTCTTGGTGCAAACGGTGGCCTGTGCTGCACTGCTCTGTCCGCAGGCCTCCCCGTAGAGTTCTGTTGTCCCTCCCAATTGGGACACTGCCGAGCAAAGTGGCCCTTATTGCCACAAACATAGCAACCTACGCAATCTTTCGTAGAATGTGGTTGCCCACAAATAGAGCACTGGACCTTTCCAAAACTGCCTCCCTGAGACTGTCATCTTCCTGACGGGGCGTCACTCCTACGGCTTCCTTTCCAACAATTTTCGGGCCTCTTACCACCGAACCTCGAAGCCGATGTGTTCCCCTTGGCTTGAACTGATCACCCTCGGCCTCAAATTATCAGGAGTATATTTTTGAGGGGGTGCTGGAGGTGGTACAGCATCAGGATATGCAACTACTCCCAGTTCAGCTAGCTCAGCTCGTGAAAGGGCGTCATCAAAGCAAGCAGGGCCATAAGTGATCACCCTATCATACAGTTTAGGCCTCAAACCCTTCATGAAGTTCCTCATCTTTGCTTGAGTACTTGCGGCGATGTGAGGAGTAATGGAGAGCATAATCAGACACAGGCATGTTACCTTGCTTGAGGTTAGTAAATTCATCTTCCTTAGCCTGTCGTGCGGCAGCTGAAAATAGCGGGTCAGAAACCGAGTTCTGAACAGCTTCCAGTTTATTTCCTGATCCTGAGCCTCTTGCTCTATCACTGTGGTCTTCCACCACATCAGCGCCTTCTTGGCCAAATGGAACTCCGTTAGCCTTATCCAGGCTGACTTAGCACAAGGAGCCGCCACAAATATCTGTTCGATCCTCTCTAACCACTCCTCAGCCTGTTCCCCTGTCTCAGTTCCTTCGAACATCGGGGGTCGGTATGTCAGAAACTGAGCCAAGCTTAGCTCCCCAGGTAGCAACTGTTGCTCAGAAGGTTCCTCGCCCAAGGATGGCGGGGGTAGGGGATTTGTACGCCCAGCGCTTGCATTAACACTAACTGCATCACCAACTTCCACATTTGCTGTCATGCTGCAAGACAAGGGTTAACAACAATACCCAAAAGCAGTTCATATAATACATCGTTAGAGAAACAAAACATGTTAGCATAACATCATATACTTCATATGCAACACATGCACAAAACATGTTTAAAAGTGAGCACCTAGCTAACTTATTGCTAAGGCTACCCTTCACTCATTCCCGGGTTTTCTAACCTGGCTCTGATACCACTAATGTAGGGTCTTCCTACCTTAACATCATTAAAATCACATATTATAGACTAATCATGCATTTATATCCTCTTAGGGTTCCGGTTGTAGCTTTGAGCTAATAAGATTACAGGCCAAAAATAAAATTTCGAGTTTAATAATTACATTCCCAAAAAATGAACGCTAACATTATAGGTTTACACTACTCCTAGAGTAGAGACTATCAAAATCCTGTATCCTATGTTCAATCATGCTCCTTTTAGCTCACTGCATCAACCCGACCCTTAGTCCTTTAGTCCAAAAGTGTACCTACATGAACAACCCATCATGAGCATGTATATCATTACTTAACATCATAAATATAATGGTATATAAATAAATGCATGATAATAATCGTAACATATACTTCCTGGTTAATCGTATTAACCCACTTTGGTTGTCCCTGTTTCATAGTCATGCATATATCCATTAGTTCTTGACATAAT